>NC_061167.1:18906391-19096391 GCF_022113875.1 Hydra vulgaris | reverse complement strand
TATATATATATATATATATATATATATATATATATATATATGGAAGTGTGTATGTATGTATGTATGCTATTTATTGTCATTTAATTTTATTGTTTATTTTATTATTTTATTACGATTATTATCTTGTTTATATGTGAGCATCTATAGCTTATTGGTTAGAGTGTCGACCTGGTAAATCCAGGTTCAATTTTCCTGCTCTGAGCGTATTATGTATACCTTGCACATTGGTTGTGGTTTTCCATTTAGAATATGAGTTTATTATTTCTATTACATGCACGATGTTTATATTATCATTAATATATATTTTATATTATCATTATATATATTTTGCTCTGAACATCTGTTCATAATACTTTTTTATTTTATTTTTTTATTCTCTTTCTGTAATTTTTTCCTTATTTCACTTGGGCTTGACAGCTCGGTCTAGTCCTTTGATATATATATACATATATATATCCATATATATATCCATATATATATATATCCATATATATATATATATATATATATATATATATATATATATATATATATATATATATATATATATATATATATATATATAGCTTTTTTAGTAAAAACTTTGTTTTATGTAGCATAATGTAATTGTAATGTTATGTAACATAATTACTTGGTACAGTAGAATTTCATGTTTTTTTTTTTTTAAATTAAGTATAAAGTATTTTTTGTATTATTAAGTATAAAATATTCAATTTAAACGTTTTTAATATTTTATAAAAATTGTTTTGATACTATAAAAAGTTCAAAATTAATTAAATTCAACTACTTGAATGTTAACTTCCTTTTTTAATTGAATAAAAATATGTGCGAGAGTTATTTTAAGATAAAAACTTGAATGATGAAAAGATTAAAAATTTTGACTGTTTAAAAATAGTAATTGGCTGTCAATTCTATGTGTTAGTTGTTCAAATTGACTGCTAGCTTATATACGCTGTATATAGGCACTTTTGATCATTGCTATTTTGATTTACTTTTTCTTTTTTCCTAAGTTTTTAACATTTGTCTTTTTTTTAGTTATATTTATGCAATGGTTCTGTAAAATATGTTATAGATATTGGCTTGGTGATATTTATTTGTTATATATTTGTAAATTGTAGTTATTAAAAAAATCATGAGTAAAAAAAACTAAACTAAACAAATTACCAAGTAAAAAATGTACATATCCATGAAGTACATAACCATGAAGTACATATTCATGAAGTACACACCCATAAAGTACATATCCATGAAGTACATATCCAAGAAGCACTAGCATTTTAAAGATCCTTTGAAAAGAAGATTATGCATAAAATAGAAAATTTAATCCAATAATGCAGGACCATCGAATTATGCAGGACCATCGAATGATGCAGGACCATCAAATTGCCAGTCAAAGATCATTTTCTAAGTAAAATTATCCAAAAAGTTCAAAATAAAAATTAGAGTGAATAAGATATAAAAAGATCTTAGAAATAATTTTAACTGCTAAATTTTTAAGTTAAAATTTTTAAACTTTTAAAAATTCTTGACTACTCTATATATTGATACTTCAATAACTCCTATTGGGTGATATAGTCAAAAGTAAAATTTACTTGGAGTCACTTGATGAAGGATTATAAATTTTTAGTGACTTTAGTTTTTTTGATATGATTTATTTTTCCTTACTTTTCCAAAGTTTTATTTCCAAATTAAAATTCAAACTTTGTAAGTAACTTTAAACTTTAAATAAGTCTTGCAATTTTAAATAAGTCTTGCAACTTCAAAGTAACTTTAAACTTTAAGTAAGTCTTGCTACTTCAAAGTAACTTTAAATTTTAAGTGAGTCTTGCAGCTTCAAAGTAACTTTAAAATTTAACTAAGTCTTGCAACTTCAAAGTAGATCAGACATCAACAACACTTCCTCATTTAAAAACTTTTAAGTTGCTCGACACAGAAACCTTAAATTTGAGTGCATTTTATTTAAGGTAAAAACACTTATCTTTGGACTTTCACCAGAAAATCAATATCTCCAGAGTTTTATAAAAAATAAGATAAAATAACTTCAAAATTGTTTATAAAAATTTAAAGAAAAAAAAACATTTCAGTTGTTAAGGAGATGATTAACACATTAACGTCGTCAAACAGATTCAAGATTTCTTTTAGGTATTTTTTAATTCAGATCAAGTTTCAATTTAGCAGATTTCAATTAAGTTAAATATAAATTTAAATATAAAAAGTCATGATTAGGGTTTTTAGGAAGGTTTTAAAATATGAGAAAATAAGAACTTAAAAAATATGTAGTAGATTTAGAAATTATTCTGACAGATTCTAAGATTACACAAACAAATTACCTATTGATGATTGTGAGGCTGGAAGCAGACTCATAGAGTAAAACGTTAGTTGATGAAATGGAGGCTCTAATTTGTATATTAATTTATAAGAATTTTTTTATATTAATTCATCACCATTTTATTAAACCAATGGTTTTTAATTATTGTCCCTCATATAAGTTTAAGTAAGGCTTCTGGGGAGAATATAACAATTCCAGTAAGTTTTGCTTCTGGAGAGAATTTAACGATTCCATTAAGTGTTGCTTCTGGAGAAAATTTAACAAATCCAGTAAGTGTTGCTTTTGGGGAGAATTTAACAATTCCAGTAAGTGTTGCTTCTGGGGAGAATTTATTTTCTAAAACTTATAAAAAAATAAGATAAAAAAATACTAAGGATAATTTAAACAGTTTAATTTTCATATCAATTGTCAAATCATAAGTCAAGATGCAAGAAAGTTGGATTTGCAAATATTTTATTGTATCTTTTATTTTTTTAAGTTATTTAGAACGAAACTTAAATGTTCATGAAATATTTAAGGTTTTAACTTAGAAGTGTGATTGAACATTTTTCAAAACTAAAGTGCATTTTTCAAGTTATTACCAGATTTAAGATTTATATTATAAATTTCATGGTATCAAAAAGTATCATTTTGCAAACTTGTGTGTGTTTCTTTACTAACCTTGACTATAACTTTACCATAGTTGTCATGAACTTTTTTTAATTATTAATTTGGCTCAGATTATTAATATGTCTAAAGTAAAAGTGAACCAAGATTAGATCCTTATGGTATTTTGTTTACTACTTTTACGTATAAATAACGCATCTCCAGCCACAAATCTTTGTTTTTTATCAGATAAAAAGGAATTTATTCATTTGAACAAATTTGCTTCAATCTTTAGAATAAATCTTTTATATACACTTTATTTAGTAAAATTGGTGTTTAGTATATTAAATGAATTACCATTTGCAAATATGTATTGTGATTATGATTATATTTACTATTTATAGTTATTTTTTTAAAAATGGGGCTGAAATGATTGGACATTTTTGAAAGCCACCTTTTTTATCTAGTTTTTTATGCTTTAGATAAATGTTGACATGTTTATTATTGACTGGGAACGACCTCGTGGAGTTGTCACTACAATAGAAAATGGCTCTCAAAATAATGTTTTAACACCAGTCAGTATAATACGTACCTTATTTGTTGCAAATGAATGGCAAGAACTGCAAGCAATACGAAGAATTAAACCAACTTTACAATTAGTTTTAGTCCTATTATTCCTGAAGGTTTTTGGATTTGAATACTTGTGTACAACAGATCCAATAACTCGGTACTCTGTCACAAGCACAGATTATGTTGGAGAATATAGTTTTACATTACGCTTTGCAGTCATAAGTTTCTTGTTTTTTGGAATTGCCATTACACAATCAATTATTTTTGGGATTTTCTATGAAAGATTTATAAGTAAGTTTATTTTTGTATTGCATAAGTTTATCTTTGTATTGCATAAGTTTATTTTTGTATTGCATAAGTTTATTTTTGTATTGCATAAGTTTATTTTTGTATTGCATAAGTATTTTTTACTGCAGTTTAATTACACATACCAGTTATGTGTAGTTAAACTGCAGTAAAAAATACTTATGCAATAATATAAAGATTAATTTTTAAATTGATATATCAACTTTTAAAAAATCATTATAGTTTATCAAATGATGATTGTATTAGTTAATGAAAATTGGTATAATCAAACATTAAATTTAAGTTAAAATTATAATAACTTTAAAAATCTATAGTCTATAACTTATTGATTTATTGACATGTCACATCAATCATAAATTGACAGCATTTTGCATGTCACACCAATCTTAAATTGACAGTATTTTGCATGTCACACCAATCATAAATTGACAGCATTTTGCATGTCACCAATCATAAGTTGCATCATTTTTTCCAAAAAATTTTTGTTCTATATCAGAATGCTTTGTAACTTACTGTAATAAGTTTTTTAGAATCAGGGTTTTTCAAAATCTTGCAAGTATTTTAAAATCTTGTAAGTATTTCAAAAAGCTTTTGTATGATATTTTGTAGATACGTAGATAAAAGTATATAGAAACCTCAGATAAAGAACAAATTATTTTTACAATTTAATAGAAGCCTGTTTTAATAGGAGCCTGTTTTAATAGGATTTTTAGAATATTTTAGTTAAACAGGTATTATAGTTAACTCAAGGTTTTAAAATAGGCCACACAGCTTTCCTACTATCTAAAAATATTTTAAAGAAATGCTTGTGTGGAAAGAGTCTCCTTTAAAAAATCCTAAAATTTTTGATTTGTCAAAGTTATGATGAACATGGTGTTTCATTCTTATTTGATATTTTTCATTAGGTGATTCTTTGAGAGATTTTGTTGATTTTTGTTCATTGAGTAATATCAGTTTGTTTATTATGCCTTGCTCCCAATATGGCTTCTATATACATGGAAGATCAATTCATGGCAGATCTGATACCAGTCTTCATGAATTATTTAAACAATTTCAGCGTGAAGAGGAAAATTTATGTGGTAAAAGAGGTTTGGAACCCAACAGTGATCATCAAGTGTTTGAATTTACACTTACATCAAAATTTCGTTTAACTTATGAAAAAATTTTACAACCTTTGATGACAAGAAATGAAAACAATACAAGAAGAAATCCAACTTCTGCAAAGCAAAATCCAGGTAAAAAAAAAATATAAGTGTTGATTTTAGTTTAATGACTTAGTAATATATAAAATATTTTTATAATTAAATATTAAATATTCTAATACTTTTCATATATTTGTAGCTCTACCAGGAAGTTCTCTTCCTCCTTTTTTGGAGCTAAGCGTGCATGCTTATGAAACCATGAACAAGTACCTAACAACATTTATTGAGCATGCTTTACGAGATAATGATTACATAGTTAAAGAAAAGCTCCTTATGGAAAAGCTTTTTAATTTGGAATTGCAGTCCCCACTTGAAAAAAGTAAAAAATTTTATTTCTTTTTAATAAAATTTTTTTTTTTTTTTTTTTTTTTTTTTTTTTGTTGGCATCATTATTTGTAGTAATTACATTTTCATTGATAGAATTGTCATTATCTAAAACTTTTGTAAGTATACACTAAAGCAGCCCTTGGAGTTCGGGTCAGTATTCGACAATGCAAACCTAACTACCAAACTTAGTTTGAGGTCGAAAAAAAATCGCTGACCCTGTTTCTATGTTTAATGGTAATCCCTTTGTGTCAAATATTTTTTTGTTGACTCGATGCTGACCTCTATCAGTTTGAGGTCAGCAATTTATTGCTGACCTCATTTTTCCTAATTTCTAGGGCTCCTAAAGTACAAAGGTATGTTAGGTCATTTCTAGAGATGGTAACCAGTTATTAAATAATTGATTATTTAACCAAATAGTCAGTTACTAAATTAGGAAATTAATTATTAGTTAATTAATTTCCATCTCTCTCTCTCTCTCTCTCTCTCTCTATATATATATATATATATATATATATATATATATATATATATATATATATATATATATATATTTATATATATATATATATATATATATATAATATATATATATATATATAATTAATTTATTATTTACAAGAAAAGTTTGAACAAACCAAGAATGTTTATTACAAACCAAGAATGTTTATTAAACAAAAAATCGGAATTGATTTCTAAATGCAGGCACGAAAATAAGTTTTTCCTAAAAAACTATAAAAATAAGTGAGCTCAAATAATGGTTACATTAACTCCCCTTTAAAAAAAATATATTTTATAAAAAAGCTTAAGTAATCATTTCTAAAGAATTCTTTTTATAATAGTGTCAGTAAATTAAACTAATGTGTGAAAAATTGCAGTAGTTAAGACATGTGACTTTCTGTAATTTAATTTTTGGTATAAATTGAAGTTTTATTAATTTGATCATTCATTTCTGATGAGTCTTTATTGATGAAACACAGTGTTAAATGAGAAAAAATTTGGCTAAGTGATTTTCTGCTAATTTGTAATTGCTCTGTTCTTTTAAGAACATTGATGATTGATAACAAAAAATTATTAATGGTAACTTAATATTTATATATGAATATGAATATATTACACAGGTTAACAAAAAAAAAATTTTTTTCTGATGTTGGGCAAACAATGTTTTTTATAGAGCATTTCTCATTTTGATTTCAAATATGCAACTCATTTTCCACCATTCAAACAAAAAAGATATTTTTGTTTGAATCCTTAGCATTTGGGATAAAAGCCCTATTATTGTCAAAAAAAAATTATTCAAAGTATGTCAAACCGAGTCTCAAAAAAAGCGAATTTTCATAGAGATTTTAGAAAACAAAAATATTTTTACTTAAAATTTATTGAAAAAAAATATTTTTAAAAAATGCTAAAGACTCTTAAAAGACTTTTAACAAAATGTTTCTCAACAATAATGTAAAAAGTATTCATTTTTATTAAAAACAAATATTATTTTTAACATTTTTATGAAAACATGCTTCTTTTGAGGTTCAGGTTGACATACTTTTATATATATATTTTTTTGTTGTTGACAATATTAGGGGTTTTATCCCAAAATGTTAAAGATTTGAACCCAATTATCTCTACAACTTAACATCATGTTGAAAAATAAGTTGTATATTTGAAATCAAAATGAGAAATGCTCTACAAAAAATGTATTTTAATTGTTTTTATTTAATCAAAGACTTTTAAAAAAAATAGAGAGAAAGATTTAAATTTTTTTTTTGATGAGTAGACTTTAGGCGGATCTATAAGGTATCTGTTTCAATGTACTATTATAATGCAATATTAAAAGGACATTTGTTCTCAAGAAAGTTGTTCTTGTGAAAAAAATGATATGATCAGGTGATAAAGATAAAGCAGCTGCACAAGAAAGTAAAAACCATGGAGTAGAATGAGACTTTAATTGAAACTGACAAAAATGAATAAGAGCTTCCATACCAACTTGGTTCCAAGAGGATATATAGGAGGTGCATCGGCCCAAAGATTGTCACAAAACATTATTTAATACTTTGGTAACATTTTGTTTGATGATATTTTTTTCATACTGAATAATTGATGACTTTGAAAAGTCATCATAATGATGACTTCAAATATTTATCAAATTTGATAAATATTTCATCTATCAATATGTCATCATTATTTTATGACATTGTTGAATTGGGGTTTTGCAAATATCTCATAAATGACACTAAATCTTTATTGTGTTACTCATCCTATTGCTTTTTGAGTGAAAATAGCTTTTTGAGTGAAAACAGTTTTTTGAATGGTTTTTGAGTGAAAACAGTTTTTTGAATGGTTTTTGAGTGAAAACAGTTTTTTGAATGGTTTTTGAGTGAAAACAGTTTTTTGAATGGTTTTTGAGTGAAAACAGTTTTTTGAATGGTTTTTGAGTGAAAACAGTTTTTTGAATGGTTTTTGAGTGAAAACAGTTTTTTGAATGGTTTTTGAGTGAAAACAGTTTTTTGAATGGTTTTTGAGTGAAAACAGTTTTTTGAATGGTTTTTGAGTGAAAACAGTTTTTTGAATGGTTTTTGAGTGAAAACAGTTTTTTGAATGGTTTTTGAGTGAAAACAGTTTTTTGAATGAAATTTTTAATTTTATCTTTCAATCATAAGAGTTGTCAAGTTTCAGTTTTTTATTTTCTTGTTCAAAAACTTTTGCAATATGGAGCTACAAACAGTTAACGATTTGAAAAATTTAACAAGTTTATGTGAATTATTCAATACAGAATTGATGTGATCTTGAAATGTTTTGTTGCTGCTTCCATGAGTTTCTCTGTGATATCATTAAAAATGTCGCTGCAAATCTTAAGACTTGTCACTATAATCTCTTAAAATTACAAACAGAATTACTACAAAGTTAGTAGTTAAAATTGTACATTCAGTGTCTACAGGGGCAACAAAACCGCCATGCGCTAGTATTTTTAGAAAATGGAAGGTTTCAAGTGGTATTAAAACTTATTTAACTCACTTTGTTTATATGTATTTAACCATATTGTATTCAAAAACATCATTACAGAAAAGAAAATAAACAGAAATAAAAATAGAAGAAACCAACAAGTTATTAAAATTATTATTTTTTGTTTGGACCTACTAGTGATTGTACGAAATTCTGTTTTGGTATCGGTTTCGGTCGAAATTTGAATTTAAACCGATACCTAAATTAAAGTTTCATTACTGTTTATAAATTCAGTAAAAAGTAAAATTTTGATTGAAAAACGTACCGAAAACCAAAAAATCTGCCAGTTATTAACTTTCACTATTAACTTATAATGCCGACTTATGTATTAAATCTCAATTTTTGATACACGTGTAATCGATTCTAACATAATATGAGTTTAAAAAAACAAATGTAAAATTGCATTTTTAGATAAGTTTTTCTAATGAAATTAATTTTGACTAGCCGAAATATCGGTTTCGATAAAATATTTGCTGAAAGGGGCCATCCATAAAGGACATCATCCAAATAGAGGAGGGAGGGGGTTGAGATAAAAAAGACAAGGGGAGGGGGGAGGTTGCAGAAAAAAAACGTCACTTTATAGATTTTTTATTTTAGTTTAATTAACATGGAAACTACGTAAACATGTGTTTTTAAGAAGATAATGTATGAGAATATTTTTAATTTTATTTTTCAAAGGTGTAGCAGCAGATTCAAACATCATTGCAAGATGAAATTAATTTTTTGGGGTTTAAAATTCAAATTCAAATTCAAAGGGGGTATAGGGGAAATAGACAATCGGTGACAAAGGGGGGGAGGGGTCAAAATTGACTAAAAAATGGTGATGTCCTTTATAGATGGCTCCAAATGTCGATTTCGGTATTGGCACCAAACTAGAGTACCAGAAATTTTGGTTTATTTCGGTGTCGGCTTTTTTTCTGTTTCGGTCGATTACTAGCCATTACCTTCTTTCGAAGAAAGATTCCAACAAAATTCTTCGGAATTGCTTGCTTTATTATATTCATTTGCATTTTCTTTGTTTGATTTTTCGCTTGAACACGCTTGGCTGTCGCAGGTATGTGACTTTTTGTAGAAATTATTAGTGACTTTTTGTAGAAAATATTAGATGAATGCTCTGATTGTGACACAGTTGACTCTCTACATTTATCCATCCATATTTTTACATTGTTGCCACACCATCGAGAGTAGATGCAATTATGTACGTAAAATCTAACCCAAAGTCTGTCAATTTTTGTATAACTAATTTTTTGGTAGAACCATCAGTTTTTTTCATCACACAGCTTCTTGTTTTTTTAACAAAGCAGCATAACTAGTTTTGCAACTTTTAGGCATTTTGGAAACAATTATTTTGAATAAATTTATGTATTGCATCATTTGGGGCACATTTTGCTAACAATTCAGCCAAAGTTTGACATTTAAAGAATTTATTTGTTTTTTAAGAACTTATGCGACAGATGTTTCATCTAATTTCTTTTTTTTTAGTATTATACTACGGATAGTTCTCATGTGGGTAATCAGACCTGATGTGCTCCAACCATTACATTTTAATAAAAAATGGCACTGGCTAGATTTTGCTTCACAAACTGAATAGTATGATTTTGTGAAATACTTCCAGACAGAAGAGCTTGGTTTTGACTGAAATTTTGGCACTTTTTTTCAAAGGGGAAAAGGGGAGGGATAAATATTAATTTATTAAGCATGTTTTTAATGAATGACATACTATAGCAACATTTTTTTATGACAATATTGTGAGAAAATAAAAATGGACTGTTATTAATAACAAAAATCTCCAATAAACAAAACTTTTCCATAAAGTCTTTTTAGTTGCAGTTCATTTTGTCAATGTTCATATGTCAATGTTCATATGTCAATGTCAATGTTTAAGGGGTAAACAGATTCTATCTGTTGACCAGCCTCGCACCCCTTCCTCATCTATTAGGCTGGCGCAGATGTATTTTTAATACATTGTTTCCAGTTTAGGATGTTGAACGCTGGATCTTCTTGAAACAATGCGTGGGTATTGCTTGTGTCTCTATTTTTATGACTGGGCAACTCATTCTATTATCTCCTAATGAGGGTACAGCTCTAAAACTCAGTTTTATGGTTCTGAGGCCGGCTGGTAGTCAGGTTTCCCGAACTCTGTGGTAGCTCTCAGAGAGGCTGATTCCATCAACAGCCGAAAAATATCAGAGTACTAACAGTGCCATGTTGCGCATGGATGGTGTCCCTGTTTGTACTTTTGGTGTGCATTGCAGAGGCCACATTTGGAGCCCTTTGTTACGGCTTAGGGTTTATTAATAGTAATGAGGCTATTGTTTAGTTGTTAAATAGTGTACTGAGTACTATCTATACTTGAGTCAAGTTTTTTATAAATTTAAAATGACTAAAGTACCTAAAACTAAAAAACACAAAAAACCATTGTCATCACCAAGTTCTCTAAACCTATCATTTACTAATATTCGTGGTCTTCGAAGTAACTTTTCTTCTGTTGAGTCTTATCTCTTGCAAAGTTCACCAGACCTACTTGCTCTTTGTGAGACTAATTTGAGTTCGGCTGTCCCATCTTGTGATCTTAGTGTTGATGGTTATCTTCCTTTAATTCGTAAAGACTCCAATAATCACATGCTTGGCCTGGGCATCTACATTCGTAAGAACTCACCCATTTGTCGTGAAACTAGGTTTGAATCTACAGACTATTCATTTATGTGCTTTCGTTTAGCACAACTTCACTCTATCGCCTTTCTCTTTGTTCTATATCGCTCTCCCTCATCCCAAGATTGCACTATTCTTGATGTTATTTCTGATCAAATTGACCAAGCCCTCTCTCTTTATCCATCGGCCAATATCGTCGTTGTTGGTGACTTTAATGCCCACCACACCGATTGGCTTGGCTCTTGTGTCAGTGACTCTGCTGGCGTTAAGGCCCTCAACTTTTGCCTTTCTCAATCTCTAACTCAAATAGTCAACTTTCCAACTCGTTTTCCAGACAACCCTAATCATTTACCTTCTCTACTCGACTTATGTCTTGTTTTGGATCCTAGTCAGTGCTCAATTTCTCCACATTCACCCTTAGGTACTTCTGATCACGGTTTGATCTCTCTAAAACTATTATCAAATTCTTCTACTTCATCAGAATCCCCCTATCATCGTACCACATACAACTACCTTAAAGCTGACTGGGACTCTTTCCGTGATTTTCTTTGTGATGGCCCTTGGGTAGAAATCTTTCGTCTTCCTGCTGACAAATGTGCTTCTTACATAACTTCGTGGATTCAGGCTGGCATGGAATCTTTTATTCCCTCTCGACGATTCCAGGTTAAGCCTCACTCTTCTCCTTGGTTTTCCTCACATTGCGCTGCAGCAATTTCTAATCGAAACCGTTACTTCCATATCTATCAGCAAAACAATTCTCCAGAAAACAGACATCTGTTCACTATCGCCAGAAACCATTGTAAAAAGGTTTTGTCTGACGCCAAAGCTCGCTATTCCCAGGTCATTAAATCTCGTATCTCATCACAAAAATTAGGCTCTCGAGACTTCTGGAGAATCTTTAACAGTATCAATAATAAGGGCAAATCTGTTATTCCTTCTCTCTTGTATGGTTCAGACTTTGTCACCTCACCTAAAGACAAAGCTGAATTGTTTGCTAAGAACTTTTCATCAATATCATCTCTTGATTCCACTAGTTGCGTTTTACCTGACATAGCCGTCAAACAGGTTGATCCCTTGCTTGACATTCGCATCACTTCAGCTTCTGTAACTAAAGTAATTTCCTGCTTAGACTCTTCAACAGCTTGTGGTCCTGACAACATTCCTGTTGTAGTTTTGCAGAGGTGTTTTCCGGAGCTTTCATCCATACTTTCTAAACTATTTAACAAGTGCTTATCAGAGTCTTGTTTTCCATCATGCTGGAAAGCAGCATCTGTTATCCCTATTTTCAAAAATTCCGGAGAGCGATCTGATTCATCTAACTACCGTCCCATTAGTCTTCTTCCTGTCATAAGCAAGGTTTTTGAATCTTTAATCAACAAACACTTAATCTCTCATCTTGAATCAAATAACTTACTTTCTGATCATCAATATGGATTTCGGTCTTCTCGTTCTACAGCTGATGTGCTAACAGTAATAACCGATAGGTTTTACCGTGCATTAGATAGAGGTGGAGAGGTTAAGGCTATCGCACTTGACATTTCTAAAGCTTTTGATAAAGTTTGGCATGCTGGTCTTCTCCATAAGCTTTCTTCTTATGGTGTAGCTGGTAACGTCTTTAAGATTATCGAGTCCTTTCTTTCCAATCGTAGTATAAAAGTTGTCCTCGATGGACAACACTCTTCTTCACATCCTGTAACTTCAGGGGTTCCTCAAGGTTCAATCCTTGGCCCTATACTCTTTTTAATTTACATTAACGATCTTCCAGATATTCTCACATCTAAGGTGGCATTATTCGCTGACGACACTACCATTTACTCTTGTCATGATAAGAAGCCTACACTCTCTGATTGCTTGGAGGGGGTATCTGAGCTTGAAAAGGATCTCACTTCTGCTACAGCATGGGGCTCACAGTGGCTGGTGAACTTTAATTCAGATAAAACTCAATTTTATTCGGCCAATCGTTATCGTAATAATTTAGATCTTCCTATATTTATGAATGGTAATGTACTAGATGAGTCATCTACCATTCATCTTCTAGGATTAACTCTTACTTCTGATCTTTCTTTTAAACCGTATATCAAATCCATTGCAAAATTAGCATCTGCTAAGGTTGCATCTCTTTATCGAGCTCGACACTTTCTTACTCCAGATTCTATTCTCTATCTTTATAAGTCTCAAATCCGTCCCTGTATGGAATACTGTTGCCACATCTGGGGCGGATCTTCTAATGATGCTCTTTCTCTTTTAGACAAGGTGCAAAAACGAATTGTAAACATAGTTGGACCTGCTCTTGCAGCCAATCTCCAACCTTTGTCACATCGTCGTAATGTTGCTTCTCTTTCTCTTTTCTACAAATACTATAATGGGCACTGCTCTAAAGAGCTAGCGTCCCTTGTGCCATCTACTAAAATTCACTCTCGTGTTACTCGCCATTCAATTAAGTCTCATCCTTTTTCTGTGACTGTTCCTAAGTGCTTCAAAAACTCTTATTCTTCTAGTTTTTTTCCTCGAACATCAGTTCTTTGGAATTCGCTTCCTTCATCTTGCTTTCCTGATTCATATAATTTGCAATCTTTTAAGTCATCAGTCAATCGTTATCTTGCTCTACAGATTTAGTCTTTTCTCTTCCAGTAACTTCCAACTCTTATAGTGGTTGCTTGCAGCCTTGTTGGAAGTGAAGATGTTAAAAAAAAAAAAAAAAAAAAAAAAATGTTCAATTTGTATAGTTTAAACAGATGCAAAAATAATAAGTTGAATTGTGCACTGTTGACAAAATTGACTTTTTGGAGAACTGATATGAGAATCAAAGTATGGAATGAAACTTTTTTTTTGAAGAGTTCTTCAACACTAATGTTAGTCAGGTTACTTTGATGCTTTTGTCTTTCATGCTGTCAATTATCAGTTCAATAATAACTTTCTGTGTGACTTTATTTTATTTTCAATGTAACTTCAGTATTGTTTTTTGAAAAATATCTTTAAAATAGTTATTGGGTTTACCTTTGCAAAGTTACACTGAATACTTGAAATGAAATTGCAGTTGGACAGTAACTGGTTTCAGTATGGCTGAGTACTGAACCAGTTGGCTGAGTACTGAACCAGTTGGCTGAGTACTGAACCAGTTGGCTGAGTACTGCAAAATAATATGGTGACAAAATATAAATGTTGCTGGACTTTAATGAGCAACATAAATGATGTGCAACTTTAGTATTTTCTCTTACATGCAATTAAAATTCTTCCAGTTAAAAATAAATATCTTATTTACTACAATACATTTATATTTGTCCACGTTGTCTTACATAAAAGACGATTATTAGGTAAAGAGGACTTCTTAAAGAAAGGGTTTTAACCTTAACTTCTCAGAAAGAGAACTTCTTAGGCCTTCTTTTTTGGGCTTTAACAAAAAAATGTAGCAATTGCTTTAATAGCTTTTTCAATAAATTTATCAAATCTTTTTTTAATAAATATCAAATTTTTTTTTTGTTTTTTTTGCAATAAATTTTATCAAATTTTTTTTTTTTTTTTTGCAATAAATATATATTTTTTGCAATAAATAAGTTATTTACTGTGTCTCCAGAGTATTGAAGTTTAAACTTTACTGAAACAGTTCTGAACTCTTAAAGTTTCGCTTCAACTTTACTGAAACAGATCTGAATTCTTGGAGTTCTGATAGATTATTATACCGAAATCGTACTGAGAGCCTACTGGCCGATTATTGTGTTTTTACCAAAGATGTAACAACATTTTTTTTAACAAAATTTTTTTATCGAAACCAACTGCCATAGTATTGAAATTTATATTTTTATAAAAACTGTACTAACCGTAATAACAAGTTTTATGTACTTTTAAAAAATATGGAATTTCTATTTAACTTTAGAAAATGCAGGAAGTGCAAACAATGAATGTCTTTTTTATTTAGAAAATCTAAACTAAAAATAAAAGTTTGCAAGTTTGAATTCATTTCTTATGTAAAACCAACCCAGCAAACATTTTTGTAGTGGATTTGCAATTCATTAAAATGAACATATTTAGAATTTTAGTGCATTCCGTGAATTGTCCTTCAATTTTTTTTTATTTTCTGTTAACCTCACCACTCTCTTTACTTTATGTTTTTTACTTTTTATTATATTTTTTGTTTTATGATAAAATAAGGTTAAAATTTTAAATGTATTTTTTATGGTATTTTTTAATGGTATTACTAGGTTTTTTTTGTATGGTTTTACTAGGTATTTTTTATAACGACGAGCGGCGTGTTTTTACAGAAGTGCTGTTATATGGTCAAGAGTGGAATTTGCTTCTATTTACATTATTGTTTTATCTCGTTGTTGACTGGTTATCCGGCTATAATACCATTCTTGCCGTCGTTTTGAGTTATTTTATTGACAGTGCTATAGTAAGTGTCAGACACACTTTTGGAAAAAAGAACTTAGCTCGCAAAACAATGGTTGATCAACGTTTTTTAATATGATATCTGTTTTCTTCTTTTAGTTTTTATATGCTATATATATATATATATATATATATATATATATATATATATATATATATATATATATATATATATATATATATATATTTGTGTTGTTTGTTCCTTTATTAAAGTTTTACGAATTTAATAGAGTTTATCTTAGGTATAAAGAGATTTAATGCAAAAAACAGTTTATTTATTTCTGATTTTTAATTTGTAAATACATTTATATTGGAAAATAATATATTTAATTTTGTTTATTTTTTACATATTGCCTTATATATTCTTAAATTTTACAAAGCTTGAAAAAAATTATTATAAAATTTATGTTTAATCTTGGTAATTGGAGTCATCGAAGTCGTGCCAAGCGTACCTTTATAATAAGAGTGAAGACGGGCAAAAACTTTTTTCTTGGGGTCTTGAATATTATTTATTTTCTTTATAACAAAGACTATAAATTAAACAGTTTTTATGACAATATTTGAATTGGTGAATGTTAAAAGTCCAACAATGCAAACTTTTGGGAAACTAAAAAAAACTGCATTTCTTCTCGTGATAAATTTTTGTTAATGGTTTAAAAAATTTTTTTGAAGGTGAAAATCATAATTCTCTTTAGAAAAAAAATTGAACATTAACAAAAATTTACTATGGGGGAATATGCAGTTTTTCTTTGATTTCCGAAAATTTACATTGCTAGACTTCCGCCCTTTTAACATTCACCGATTCATTTAAAACAAACAATTACCTTTACCGACTGTCCTATTAGAGTTAGTATAAATTTAGCGACCCAATAACAATAAATATTTTTAATAATAATATGCAAAAAGTAAATTATTTCTCTAATTAGCAATATAAATGTAAATTAAACATGGTACATTATAAACGAAGTAACTGGTAGGAAAAAAAATCTAGCATACTACACAAAATATTCTGTAATCATAAATACATTACGAAGAAAACGGATATTTTACTATCAAAATTAAAACGTGGTATCATTTGTATAAATGGGTAACAATTATTTGAATAATAAAAGGTAGTTTGGCATGCAATAGGTATTCAAAAATTTTCAGCATTTAGTAAAAGTGAAGAAAAGTTTATAGGATCCAAGCACAAGAGCAATGTCGCTACCTCAATATGCACAAAGGAAATAATGCCCTCTTGCTTTAAAAGATCGGGACAATCTTCTTTCACTGTTCTAAGTTGGCTTTAGAGTCGTGGTAGTGCCTGCCTCAAGTACTCAAGTCGATCTGTCATCAGGCATGGAGTCATAATACTGTAGCTTTATCGGGCTTCAATGTCTGACAGATTTTATACAAATTTGGTCTTTTGCCAACGTGTATCAAGATTCTATTTAACTGGATTGTATTTAAAATTAAAAAAAAAATGAGCAATTCCATGGTACACGTTGATGCGTCTTTATAAGTAGTCTTATTTAGCTAAATTAGCTAATTTTGAACTAAAATTGCTAAGACTACTTTTATTTAGAACATTTTTTTTTTATTAAGCAAGCAAAAGAATTTTTTAAAAATATATCATTTAGAATTTTTTAAAATTACTTTTAGTGTAGAAGTCTATCAAGAGTAGCAGAAAAATTAAAAAGAAAAATGTTTGTCATAATAATAAATTTCCCCTCAAAGTAGTACTTTTGCTCTATACGTGAATAATTTATCGCTTTATATGTGAATAAAGCAGCCGTGGCGCAGTGGTAGCGCACTTGTCTAAGAAACGTAAGCCCTGTGGTTCATACCCCACCTCAGGGCAAGCTTTGTGACATCGGTTGGGAAGGAGGCGTGAACATCCTATTAAATGCTCTTCTGCGGTGCTCTGTGATAAGACCGTAAGGACTTCTTGGGGCACGTAAATCAACTTAAAAAAAAAAACTTCAAAAATGGACAAATTTTGGGACCCAATATCTTTGGAGTAAGTAAAAACTTGCATTTTTTTTTTCTTAGCTTGTCAATGTTAGGAAGAAAAAACGCCTTCTTAGACACCTGTTTAAACTTAAGGGAAATCAGTTTTACAATAAATGGTTAGAAACAATTTTTTTATAACAAAAAAATTATATCGCATGTCTTTAAGATTATCTAAAATTATTTGGCAACTAAGAAAACTCTTCATTGAAAAATATGAGCAACCGTGACGCAGGGGTTAGAGTACTTGTTTCAAAATCGAGAGGTTTAAGGTTCGATTGCAGTTCTGATTGTTATTGAAACGTTGGTAAGAAAGAAAGCGTGAACTTCTTAGTTAAGTGCTCTCCTGCCGTGCTCTGTAACAAGACCGATTAGGGATTGTCCATAAATTACGCAAAGCTATTTTGCGCGGCGGTTTTTACTAAATTTAATTTACTATTTTAATTTTTTGTGAAATTAAAAACTTTGCGAGAGAAAACTTTTTGGTCTTTTCTGTTTTGTCTATTAGTTAAATTTAGCGTAGCGTAATTTATAGACTATCCCTAAAGCTTTATTCGCTTGCCCTGAAAAGTGTTGGAGTCACCAGAAATATGGTTTATCGTACCATTGAACGCTTCCAAGATACGAGTACTACCACTGACCACCCAAGATCGTGACGCAAACGCTCTGTAAGTACTCCAGCAGCCATCAAAGTGATCAGAAGACGAATTCGACGAAGTTATGCTCGATCTGCCAGGAAAGTGTGCGGCCGTGGTGCAATGGTTAGAGCGCTTGCTTTATAAGCAGGAAATCCAGACTCGAAACGAGCTTTGGACATATTTTGCGTCACAGTAAGGAAGGAGGCGTGAACTTTCTGGTTAAATGCACTTTTCTGTGACAAGACTGTTAAGACTTCTTGGGGCACCTAAAATAACAAATTAAAAAAAAAAAAAGTAGCAAAAGATCTCGGAATGAACCGTGAAACAGTGCAAATTATTTTTAAAAAGGATTTAAAGCCTTTCAAAAAACGTAAAGTTCATGGAGTTTCCAAACCATCAAAATGTAAACACGTCGAAAGAGCAAAAAACATTTTGGCCTGGCACGGAAGTGATGAAATTATATTTTCTGATGAAAAACGTTTCGTTTTGCAACAATCTCATAACTCCCAAAATGACAGAAACTAGTCTGTTTCAATTGAGGACATCCCAGACAATAAAAGACATGTTCCAAGATTCCAAAACGCAGCCTCTGTAATGGTTTGGGGTGCAATCTGTCCAAGAGATAAATTGCCCTTGATTTTCATCAAAAAAGGTGTAAAAATAAAAAAAGGTGTAAAAAAAGGAATCTTTCCTGATCAATTGAAAATTGTTAAAGTCATTCCACTTTTCGAAGGTGGTGAAAAATCTGATATAAGTAATTACCGGCCTATTTCTATTTTATCTTTATTTTCAAAAATACAAGAAAGAATCATGTTCAATAGAGTATTTAATTATTTTAGTTTAAATAATTTATTATACAAAAATCAGTTTGGCTTTAAAAAGAATAACTCAACTGAGCATGCAATTATTCAGTTGGTGCGTCAAATTTCCAATTCTTTTGAAAAATCTCAATTTACATTAGGAATTTTTATTGATCTTTCAAAAGCATTTGATACTGTCGATCATGATATTTTGCTTTATAAACTTAGTTATTACGGAATAAATGAAAGAGTAATTAAATGGTTTCAAAGTTATTTATCGAACAGAAAACAATTTGTTTCTTGTAATGAACTTAATCATAAACAGTTTTTAAATGTTTCCTGTGGTGTTCCGCAAGGTTCCATCTTAGGCCTTCTAATATTTCTTATATATATCAACGACTTGCATAAAGAATCAAATCTTCTAAGTATTATGTTTGCTGATGACGCAAATTTATTTCTCTCTAGCAGTGACATCTATCTCCTTTTCTCCATGATGAACAAAGAACTTCAAAACATATCTAAATGGTTTAAAAGTAACAAATTAACATTAAATATAACCAAAACAAAATGGATTTTTTTCCACCCGCTCTTCAAAAAACGTTTTCTACCTCCAAATCTACCAAAAATTCTTATTGAACATATTGAAATTAAAAGAGATTCTGTAACTAATAATAAAAAATACCTGGGGGTTTTTATTGACGAGAAAATCACATGGAAACATCATATTAACTATGTTTGCTCAAAAGTTTCAAAAAGTATCGGAATTTTATATAAGGCACGCGCCTTATATAAAGTTCCGATACTTTTTGAAACTTTTAGATAAAAATAATTTAACTAAACTTTATTACTCTTTTATCCACAGTTATATAAGTTATGAAGTTATAGCCTAGGGTAGCACTGATCAAAGCAAGTTACAATGTCTCTATCGCCGTCAGAAACATGCGATCCGTTTAATTAATTCTGCGGATCGGTTCGCACATTCCTCAATATTTTTTAATCAAATGAAAATCTTAGATATATATAAACTAAACTTATATAAAAATTTATCTTTTGTCTATATGTGGAAGCATGATTTATCTCCTTTAATTTTTAAAGATCTTTTTATTTTGAGACCATTAAGCAAGTTTAACATAAGGAATAATAATTGTTTAAATGAACCATTCTGTCGAACAAAATTCAATCAATTTTGTATCACTTATCGTGCAGCTCATTTCTGGAACAAAATTATTTTGCCTAACTTCGATTTACCCCTAACTTATCCTGTTTTTAAAAATAAATTAAAAGACCACATTCTTTCTATTGAAAATATCTTTATTTATTTTGTGATAAAAAACAAAATAATAATGATTTTTATTGTCATGTATGTTCAAGTTATTGTCATGTATGTTCAAATTTTGTTTTATACTTGTTTACAATTTATTTTCATTTATGTAAATACGATTTATTGTTTTTTATAATTTTTGATTTTTTACGTACTTTTATTGTAAAAAGGCGTTTTTATAATATGTTACGTACTCTCTTTTGTAAAAGACTTCTGACGATAAGATCATTGTGATCTTCTTTTAGAAGCCTTGTTTGTATTTGAAAAAAATATGTAATTTATATATTACGTCAAATGTAAACAAACAAACAAGCAAAAAAAAAAAAAAAAAAAAAAAAAGACGAAGTTAGGCAAAATAATTTTGTTGGTGCGAGAATAGTTTGACTGATTTTTTAACCAAAGAAGAATGGCCTCCAAACTAACCAGACTGCAATCCACTTGATTATTTTGTATGACCTTACATGTTAGCTAATCTTAACGATTATAGGTTTTTAAATTTGGAGCAATTTAAGAAAGTTATTAGCAAAATTTGGGACAAAATGCCGTTGGAAACTGTGCGTGCTGCGTGCAATGATATTGAAAGAAGATTGAAGCTGGTCATCAAGGTTAAAGGGGATATTATTCCAAATCATTTACTTTAATTTTTAAGTATTATGTCAACTTTTAAATTCTAAATAAAATTCTAAAGTTTTTTAAATACTGTTTTTAGGTTTTTTTTAAATTAAATATAAAACATCGAAAAATCCTGCGAGAGCTCATGTCATGAGGTTTGTTGATACTAAAAACAATTTTTTGATTCTAGAAGAGTTATGAAGCTCAACATAATGGAAAACAAGTTTAAAAATGTTGCTGTTGTTACAACAGAATCCAAATCTTTTTCTTTTCGAAGCTTTTACTTTATCAGGACCAAATTTGATCATCAATATAAGCAGCTATTTTTATTTTTAATTTCCCCCTGATCACATGATAGCTTGGATTATTTCCGAAGCGGTGAAGGTATAAAATGGAGCTACACAAATGTACATTCCATTCCATTTCTAAGTTCAATTTGTTAAGCCCTACAACAGTTCAACTTGTAAAAGTTATACTGCGTCATCAATTTACAAAAAATAACGTGTTAATAAATTAAAATTTTGTTGACATAATGTGTTTTTTGTTGACATAATGGTTGAATCATTTTATAATGATAAATTCTTGGCAGAACACATGCTTTTTATTACACATCTTGATATGTGGCAAAACCTATGGTAGACAAAGCAATTTCATGTCAAAAAAATGAAATTCACAAAACTTAATCATTCTGTCATTTAAATACGGCTTAAGAACTTCACAGCTATCACTGGATGGGCATTACCAGAAAGAAAATTGTTCAGATGTTTTACAAAGCAAAAAGTATTGTTGATGCAGATGTTTAAGGCTGGGGAACATAAAAGGAGCAAGTTTACCACCTGAAGTTTACCAACACCTGACGAGTTGAAATCAAGCGGATGTGACAAATCACAATATCAGTTATTATTCTCTATAATAAAATAACTTGTATATTTACTAATAACCATAGTATGCGTAACATAAATTGTAACTATTGATACAAAATTTCAAAAAATAAGATAAAATTCACACAAGTCGAACTTTAGTTGCAGATTTTGAGTTTAAAATCGATTTTGTAAATACGAACATACTTAAAACTCTTTTGTTAAAACTTTAATCTAATAACTTTGAACATAATAAAAAATCATTTCCAATCTAATAACTAATATAATATACCTACTGATGTAATAACTGGTTCTGAGAGGTGAGGAAACCATAATGAATTACTTATTTTGCCTTATAATCAGGCTGCTTCCATCCACCCGTTTTTTTTGAAACGTCACCCATCTTGGTACGACGTTTTATTTATAATTTACACACAGATATCTAAGATAACTTTGTATAATATCTTCTAATAATAAAATAGCTAAAAAATAATACAATAAAAAATAAATGGTATTTAAAAACAAGTATAAATATATATTTACAAAATCTTATAAGTTCTTGCGTATAATATAATACATACACACATACATGTTTATATGTATGTATATATATATATATATATATATATATATATATATATATATATATATATATATATATATATATATATATATATATATATATATATATATATATATATATATATATATATATATATATATATATATATATGTACTTTATTACTCGCAAAAGTAAGTAGTTATAACTAATAGTAATGATGAACGGCTGAAGTTCTAATGTGAAAAATAAAAAAGAAAATTAAAATTCTCATTTTTCAGCATTTACTAAAATGCCAGTTAATAAAAAATAATTTGAATATCATGATCTAAGGTCCTTTTATATTATTATAGAGTTACGTTAAGCTATTGTCCTCAATAAGAAATGATGGCAGAGGTTTTCCGTGTTTTTTCAGAAGCTCAATAAGTCGCAAATTCGGTAATTTGTAATAATCTGTAAGAAACTGAAAAGCATCTTCGCTCATATCAGAATAAATTCGACCTTTTCCTTTGCCGAGACAATCTAAGATGCCAGAACTATTTATTGGACAGTAGAAGCGCTTTTGAGTGCTCCATCTGTATTAAAAACAAATGAAAACTGTTAACAAAAAAATTTGTAACATCTTATAGTAGATAAAATGGATGACAAATAAAATGGATAACAAACATTATATCTAAAGATTTACTTTATTAAACGTTCATAAGGGAAATCAGAAATGTTTAAAAAATTTATCAATTCTTTCATTGCTACATGAGGTTTATGACGCAACTTCATCCCATCCATGACGTAGATCTACATAAATCATCATAATTAGACATAATAAAGTAACTAAAACAATATTTTTAAAAATATTATTAAAAATATTATTATATAAAAATATTTCTTAGATCCAAGAAAAAATTTACAAAGTGTAAACAACTTAATTGTAATAAACAACTTAAACAGACTTTTAAAAAGTTGAAAAACTCAAAATTTATAGATAAAAATATAAAACGAAAAATAATTGTTATCAATTCACTAAACCTTGATTTTTATAACGATTATTAAATTACTACATAAAAATTAAAATTTCAATTTGCAAAAAATTGCAAAAAAGTTAAAATTTTCTACATAAAAGTTAAAATTTTTGAAATTAATTTTTACACAAAATAATTTAAATTAAAGGATAGGATGCATTGAAAAACAGAAATTTTTTAAAACTGTCTTGTAATAGCTCTAAATATACGCGATATAATAAATTGTCACTGGATTTAAAAAAATTTTGTAATAAAAAATATTTTTAGAGGTACCCCAAGTCAACTGAACATTTACACAGTCCCTAATATTCTTGAAAAAGAGTTCTACAAAAGTAGGTAAACCTGGTATAAAAAGTTCAATAAAATATACTTTTTTGATAATATATACTTTTTCGATATGTTTTTTTATATTGCATATATTATTATATTGCAAATATTTATTTTATAAAATTTCACTTCTTTTGAATACCAGGTTGACCTACTTTTGAAGAATTTTTTTCCCAGAATATTAGGGACCCTATAAATGTTCAAGGGATTTGGGGCACCTCTAAAAATATTTTTTTTCAAAATTTTTTGTTAACCCAGTGATATTTTATTATATTGCATATATTTAGAGCTATTAGAAAACAATTTTTGTTTTTTAATCTGTCTGTTTTTTATAAAAAAATATTTATTTTATAAAATTTCACTTCTTTTGAATACCAGGTTGACCTACTTTTGAAGAATTTTTTTCCCAGAATATTAGGGACCCTATAAATGTTCAAGGGATTTGGGGCACCTCTAAAAATATTTTTTTTCAAAATGTTTTGTTAACCCAGTGATATTTTATTATATTGCATATATTTAGAGCTATTAGAAAACAATTTTTGTTTTTTAATCTGTATGTTTTTTAATCCACCCTATTAAAAGAATCAAAAATCAAATTAAAAAAAAAATTTAAAAAGGCACGGTGACCAAAGGTGACCCTGATTTTTATATGAAAATTTTATATATAAAAAAGGGAACCATGATATCAATAAGAACAATATCAAAATAAAATAAATAATAAAACAATATAGACAAAACCTTTATTAAAAATATCATAGTTTATTTTATTAGAGTTATTACAAATATTACAGTTTATTTTCAATTATTGTATGTCTTCTAAAGTTTGAGCAACTCTTACGCAGTTAACATGGCAACAACCTTGAGATATTTTTTCAAAAATGATTATATAATTCTACAAATATTAAAATTTAATCAAGATATTTTTAATGGTTTGTAAAATCAAGAAATTAAGGTACTAGACGCCATATGCATCCTAATTGACTTTTTATCTGATACTATGTGATTTAAGAACTCAAAACAAAATGATACATAAAATGAATCTTTTGCATACAAATAAGTGCTTTTAAATCAGACTTTTTGCACAAAATTAATTTAAAAAAAAACTCAACTAAAAAGTAAAAGGTTTTTATTTCAGTTCATCAAAATAAATTTGCATAATTACCTCAAAAAAGCGATTTTTAACTATTTTAAAGTTCAAACTTTATATGCAAGAACTGTAAGAAGCTTGAGAATAGAACTTTCAAATTAAGTTTAAAAGTTTAAACATTGAAAAAGTTTTCAGTACATAAATTGCAGTACTTTTCTTTTTAAATTCATTATTTGCCCGCTAGACCTATTTCTGTATATATATATATATATATATATATATATATATATATATATATATATATATATACATATATATATATATATATATATATACATATATATATATATATATATATATATATATATATATATATATATATATATATATATATATATATATATATATATATATATATATATATATATATATATATATATATATATATATATATATATATATAATATAAAAACATCAATTAATACGAGTTCTCTCAATACTATTGTTAATTTATTTGAAATTTTCGCTAGATTATAGTTACCAGCATCATCAGCTATAATATCGTAATTAAAAATTACAATTATGACCGTTATAATAAATTACAAAAATTAAACTTTGACGTCAGCGTTAGAACAGCATCTTTGACGCAAGAATGCTAAAAATGGAGTCCAAAATTTAGTTTTAATGTATTGTCCGTTATCTAAGTTTATTCCACTATAAATTGGAGAGCATAGATGTTTTTAAATCTCTAATGCTTCATGAACTTTCCTATCAAAATTATTATATTCTTCTTTAAGTGTTTTAACTTTATCCCAATTAATTTCTTCTCTACAGTCTTTTTTATGAAGAGCTATAGCCGACTGATAATATTCATCTTCCATCATACATTTTTGGTGTTGTTGAGATCTTTTTCTAATTTGTAATTTTATTTCACCAACACACTTTGGAGCAATTACATTCAATCAAATAAATTCCAGGTTTACTGTTGTCCGGTAGCCTCGATTTGTTTTTTGATGTTAGTAGAGTCCTTAAATTATGATTAGATTTAAAAACAGTTTGGTAACCAGCTTTCCGAAATATTTTTCGGAAAGCTGGTTAATAAGTTTTTGGGATAATAATGGTATCCAAGGTAAAGAGATTGTAGAAAGTGTATTTGGATTTGTTGGTATTAGAATTTTGTTTGCATTAGGGATTTCATTCATGTTATTAGATTTTTTTATTTTAACCTGGTTAGCAATGATTTGAAGCTGACTTTTGCTATAACCATTTTCACTGAATGTATTAATTAAAAAATCTCCTCTTGAAGATATGCCTCGCTACACATGCTGTAAGCTCTATAAATATAACCTTTGAATATTGACTTTAAATATTTGACTTTCTGGATCATGATTTGAATGAGGTTTAATCTGCACATTGGTTATAGCATCTTTCCTATAAACTTTAAAATCATATTTACCATTAGCATTGTTAATTATGGTGGCATCAAGAAAATTTAGAGTTTTTAATTCATTTTCAGCTTCTATTGTATATTTTAATGATGGATGTTGTTTGTTAAGTATATTTTGGAATTGTTTTGCCTGTTGTAAATTAAAAAATCTAGCATGACTGTTGTCTACATATCGAAGAAAATATTTAACATCAATAAAAGGATTTATAGTCTTTGCTATTTTTAATGCGTTTTCCTTGTGGTGCTATAGAAACCTCTCAGCTAAAACAACCATAAAAGATAATCCAATACGGCCTGAGTTCTCTAATTCGTGTATCTCGTTGTTCCACATAAAGTAACTACGAAATAAGCAAAGTTCTATTAGTTGTTTAGTTTCTACTATATCAAGTTTGGTTGAGTTTTTATAGGAAATGTTTTTATTTAATTGATCTAAAAGAATAACTGTTGCTTCTTGTAATGGTATTGATGGATATAAACTCACAATATGAAAAGATACTTGTAACTCGTCCTTATCGATAATACAGGCCTTAGTTTTGTTGATAAAATCATTGGAATTTTTTAACCTTATTGGATTTTCATTCATTTTCATGATTGTATTTTTTTAACCAAGTACTTTGAAATTCCCTAGCTAGGTGTGCCGATCGTTGATACTACAACTCTCATTGAATACAATTCATCGGGTTTATGAACCTTGATAAGACCATATAAATGAGGTGGTACAGGATCACTAGGGTATATGCTATAATATTCTGCTTTCGAAAATAGGAAGGACCTTACTTTAGCTGCATAACAGTAGGATCTATATTAATAATTTTAGTTGTGCCAATCTGTTCCCAATTTTTTTCTATAGCTCTATTGTGTTCTATTCTTACGAAACCGGTACCTTTATCAAACGGATATATATCAATGTAATTATTTTCTTTAATTTCTTTTAATGCCTTTCTTTGATCTATTGATCTTTGTTATATTATTTTAATGCCTTTCTTTGATCTATCTATATCCAATAAGGTTAAAAAATTACAATGATTTTATCAACAAAACTAAGGCCTGT
Source organism: Hydra vulgaris (assembly GCF_022113875.1). Classification (NCBI taxonomy): domain Eukaryota; kingdom Metazoa; phylum Cnidaria; class Hydrozoa; order Anthoathecata; family Hydridae; genus Hydra; species Hydra vulgaris. The sequence continues at coordinate 19,069,333 of NC_061167.1, read as the reverse complement.
ATTATCGATAAGGACGAGTTACAAGTGTTCGTGTAAAAGCGCGTAGGACGTATTAAACTCGATAATAAAATGTGACTTATTTTAGCATTATATATTTCAATTTTAACGTTAATTACCAACTAACAAAAAAACGCCTCTCTTATAAGTTTATACACTATTATTTATACCATATAATATTTCCCCAAGAGAGATATTATAGTTATTTTCTAACTTTATAATGATCTATATAAAAAATTTGCTAATTGCCTCATTAGCGAAGGAAATCTCCAATGTCAATATATGACGCTTAGAGATGTTTATAATACAACTATATTATTTACATTAAACTATTATTTACACTAATCGCCTCGTGAACATACACCTCCCTTTTAACCAAATGGTCAACATCTTCTGGTTCATTCGGCTCGAGAGGGCACAACCAATATTCAGATTAAACCTCATTCAAATCATTATCCAGAAACTTTGAAGTCAATATTCAAAGGTTATATTCATAGAGCTTACAGCATATGTAGCGAGGCATATCTTCAAGATGAGATTGATTTTTTAATTAATACATTTAGTGAAAATGGTTATAACAAAAGTCAGCTTCAAATCATTGCTAACCAGGTTAAAATAAAAAAATCTAATAACATGAATGAAATCCCTAATGCAAACAAAATTCTAATACCAACAAATCCAAATACACTTTCTACAATCTCTTTACCTTGGTTACCATTATTATCCCAAAAACTTATTAACCAGCTTTCCGAAAAATATTTCGGAAAGCTGGTTACCAAACTGTTTTTAAATCTAATCATAATTTAAGGACTCTACTAACATCAAAAAACAAATCGAGGCTACCGGACAACAGTAAACCTGGAATTTATTTGATTGAATGTAATTGCTCCAAAGTGTGTTGGTGAAATAAAATTACAAATTAGAAAAAGATCTCAACAACACCAAAAATGTATGATGGAAGATAAGTATTATCAGTCGGCTATAGCTCTTCATAAAAAAGACTGTAGAGAAGAAATTAATCGGGATAAACTTAAAACACTTAAAGAAGAATATAATAAATTTGATAGGAAAGTTCATGAAACATTAGAGATTCAAAAACATCAATGCTCTCTAATTTATGGTGGAATAAACTTAGATAACGGACAATACGTTAAAACTAAATTTTGGACTCCAATTTTTGCATTCTTGCGTCAAAGAAGCTGTTTTAACGCTGACGTCAAAGTTTAATTTTTGTAATTTATTATAACGGCCATAATTGTAATTTTTAATTACGATATTATAGCTGATGATGCTGGTAACTATAATCCAGCGAAAATTTCAAATAGATTAACAATAGTATTGAGGGAACTCATATTAATTGATGTTTTTATATATTTAATATATATATATATATATATATATATATATATATATATATATATATATATATATATATATATATATATGTATTTTTCAATTTTATATTTTTTTACATTTAGATTATGTTATCCTAGATTGTTACACTTATATATGATGCATGATCACACACCTTTACATTACTTTTACGAATTTGCACACAAATACTTATTTTTATGGATCATCAGATAACAAATTTCTTCCAACAACACCGGATTTTAAACTAATATTTCAACATTGACAACATTTGACAACTACACGAAAACAGTTGAGGGAAATATTCTCAAATTTAAAAACATAAAAGTTTAAACTTTTGGAATGATGATTTTTTTAAACTTGGTAACAATAAGATTTTTTTGTCAACTGTCAACGATTCTATATTTAATCAATAATTTATTAAAGATCTTTAGAATTTTAAACAAGCACTGAAATCAATTCATGACGAGTTTAATTTTTTGGCAAAAATGTTAAAGAGCACAGTCGCAACTTTATGCAGTAAAATGCAATAGTTGCTTACAACTTCAAGCACTTTTAAAGTTTTCTATTTTTTGTTATGTAAAATACCAGTACTATATATATATATATATATATATATATATATATATATATATATATATATATATATATATATATATATATATATATATATATATATATATATATATATATATATATATATATAATATCAATAATAAAATGTCATTAATAAATATTTAACCAATCTAGTCTATGAAAATTACTACTTTTTCATTGATAAAAGACATACACGATTCTCTAAATTAGTTTTAATTAAAAATAACTGCACAGCAAAAGTAAACTAAAAAAAATTAAAAAAAACAACCTGGTTTGAAGAGTAATACTTCAACCATAGCTCCAAACTTTCTGCGTACCTTCCTGGTATTAAACATTTGCCACGAAGTAGGGAGAACAATGTTTCATTTATTTCACTGTCTTTGTTTATAATTCCAGTTACAACTTCATAAAACGTAAAATTCTGTGTGATGGCATCCTTTTTACTGAGCATATGCTACAAAACCAAATTAATGTTGAAACAAAAATAAACATAAAAACTAAGTGTAATAAAATATAACTACATTTTTCTCAAACAATCATAAAGATCATACAGTGAATCACAAGAATTACGCAATAAATTGTAAGGATAACACAACGAATAGCATAAATTCATACTTATGAATTATTTTATTTAAAATAATTCATAAACATGAATTATTTTAATTAAAAACTTCATTTTTATTGTTAAAATAAAAAAATTAAAAAATCATTAAATATGATGTGTGTCAGTAGTTCTATGGTCTTTTTTCTTTTCACTTACATATTTTGAGCTGTTTTGATTAACATTAAAAAACATTATTTCACAATTCAGAATTTAAAATTGTAACTTAATTGCAGATAATTTTTTTTGAAGCTTGTTACCATTCTGTTGATTTTCATAGCTTTAATCTTTTTTCATATATTTTAATCATAGACTACTGAGAAATTCATTATAATTCATCAATAATATAAAAATATTTAAAAATATTCATATAATGACTTCAAAAAATAACTAATAAAAAAATACCTGATACCAAGAATGGGCTCTCACTCTAGGGTCAGTTAATATAACAATCAGCTTGGCATTTGGAATGAGAGAGTGCGCACGCTGAGGTGATTTTAATGAATCAAAATAATTTGCTGACTTCTCAAAATACAGTACTCCAGGGAGCTTTTCCTCGTCAGGAAAAAATTCTAAATACCTAAAAATTTTATTTAGTTAAGAGAATTAATTTGCCATATTTAGTAACTTATTAAAAGAGAAACAATGTGTAACTTGTTAGGAATGAGCACTAATATTATCTCTGTAGACTATAGATATACAGAGATAATAATCTCTGTAAATAATGCATAAACTTTGTTAAGAGTTATTTTGTTAACTTTGCATAGAGATATATAGTAACAGTAATCATTGACATTAATTATTTTCGTTTTATTAACAAAATTTTATTCATTATTTTATTGGACATAAACAAACTTTAAGTTCTGGTAAGTTTTTGATTCATATTTAATATGATAATCAAGCATCATTTGATTTAATTATCTTTTTCTCCATTCAAATTGTGATTGCCAATTGCAATTTTTTTTATTTTGTTTTAATTTCTTTACTACCTATATATAACAGAATTTAAAATTCTGAATTTAAAAATTAGAATTTAAAAAAAAATTTCTTGAAAAAATAATTTTTATAAAAAAAAAAATTTCATCAAAATAGAAAAAAGTTAAATTTTGAAAATTTTTTAAAATTTAACACTTGAAAAATCCTCTAGACACTTTTCTAAAGTTATTTGTTTCAGTAATATCTATTTCAAGGTTTATTTCTGTATTTTACATTTAGGATTTGATAGCTCAACTGTTGATTGAACAAGCTTTGATTAGATTAGTGATGATCAACATTGACTATTATTTGTTTTAACTAATTTTTCTGATAATTACAAATCAAAGTAACAGATATTTGTTCATGCCTCCCAATAAAAATGATTTACTATAAATATGCCAAATAAAATTACAGTTTGTGTTAATCTTGTTCAACTTAAAACTATTTGAAACAAGAGCAATAAATAAACCTTGATTCAGTAATAAATGCAAAAATTAAAAGAAAAAGTAAAATAAAATCCATGTTAATCAAAAACAAGATAAAAAACCTAACCAATCCAGTCCCTCGGCATAATTGTTCCGATTAAAAAATTGTATTTCTTCAAATGAGTTGTTACTTAATCGATTGTGTTTCAGCACATCTTCTTGTAAACTGAGAAACTTATATAGAGCTGTTGTACCAGTTTTTTGTGGACCAATTATCAAAAAATCTGGTAATCTAGATATGCGTGATCCTTCTCCTTTGCAATACTTTTCAGTGCCTGCCCATATCTTTTGATGACGCAAATCAACACAAGGATCCTATAGATAATAAAAATACATTCCATATTCATCAATTTGCAAACATTTGAAATATAGTCGTATTTTATTTTCAAATAAAAAAATAAAATAAAAATATATAGAAATATTTTATTTAATTATTGAGAGTATGGAAGTGATTTATGTAAACATAAAGATAATGATTTTAATGAGAGCCGCATTTTAAAAGAAAACTTTAAGCATTAATAGTCTTGGTTGTTCACCTCTAAAACTAGTAGTTCATAAAGACAGGGTCAGCTATGCAAAAAGACGAATAAAACCTATATTGCACCCAAAATAAAATAGAAACTGTTTTGTGAGTTTCTATAGATTTAATTAAGGATGAGCCAAAATCAAAAGAGCTATGTTGCAAAAGTAAATAAGACTTGGACTCACAAATGGACTAAATTAAAGAAAAGCTTGATATTTCTTCAAAATCAGAAAAACTTAAAATTTTGACTTTGGTTCCTGAGAGTTGGAACATTAATTAAAAACTTGTGTAAAGCTTGTGATTCTAGGCAAAACTTTAGTATAACTAATCTGCATCCCTAAGAATGATAAAAGCTGCAAGGTATTTAAAACAAATGCACGATATAATATCAGAACCATTAAAAAATGAAGGAAGATCTATTAGTGAAAGAGTAAACAATCAAGTTCATTAATTTTACTGATCAGATGAATTCCCTGGAATGTGCCCGGGTATAAAACAGTACCTCGATCTCGATCTAAGTTGGTGGTAAAAGACAACACTTTCAAAAAAGACTTTATTAATTTATATATAATAACTTTATTTAGAGTTCATTAAAACTTCCTTTGATCACAAGATAAGGTTTTCTTAGTTTTGTGAACTTAGACCAATGTGGTATATTCTTATTGGAGGTACTTCAGATCTCCACTCAGTATGTGTTAGTGAGTACCACCAGAATGCAAAACTTTTAAAATTAAAAGTTCCAGATTTTTCAGACAATATAGACCTCTTAACATTAGTTTTATGGGACTTAACAAATTAAGACTGCGTGCTGCACAGTTGTGATAACTGCCCAAATACCAACACATTTAAAGAGTATCCTACTACTTTGTTTAATAAACACAGCATGAAAGATATCACCTTTAATCACCGCCAAAAAGCCACCAAAAAAACAAGATCAATCTCTTTTCTCAGATCAATTGCAACACAATACAAACTCAGTTAATTGTTTCATTTATGAAGTAACAAACCATTTAAAAGAGTTGATGCTTTATTTTAACCAATGCATTTATTTTAGTGATGCTGCAGGTAAATTATATGAAAATTATGAAAACATTTAACTTATCTAATCATGTAACTTCAACTTATCAATCATCTAACTTATGTCATCATGAACTAACTACTTTACAGATGAGATGTCATTTGATAACATTGCTTACTAATGTAAATAAACTAAAATATTTCTACAATTCAGTTTACGGTTCCACTTGCTTCTCTTTCACCAGGAACTAATATAGTATGCATTTATGATACAAATGGTTTTTAGGCAACAGTGTGGAAATATCTGAAGAAAATCTAGATTTTCTTGAAAGTTCACTTTTCCCTTAAACAATTTTACTTGGCTACATAAAGGAGATATTTGCTGGGTTCCAATAATGCACATTTTATGCAAAATTTCATCTTTAAAAGTTCAATTAGCAACTGGCAAATGCTATAAACAATCAGATGCTATGAACTATCAGCTCAAGAAAAAAATGAAAAATTACATTTGTACAATAGCATAAATAACATAATTAAATAACAACATAAAATTATTTTAAATTTGATTTATTTGTTTTAAAAATTTAATTTTTTAAAAATATATTTAGTCCTAGTACTAGTACTTTTAGTATCTAAAACTAAAAGTTTTAAAAGATTTGTCTTCAAATTAAATGTTTATTACATATTTTTTATTACATAACCAACCTGCGGATTGCGTTGACAATTCAAATAATTCTTATAACTAGAGATAGATGGTATAAGTGATCAAACATTTAGATGATCACCTAGAAGTGATCATCTGAATTTAAACACAATAAAAGTCAAATAATTTGGGAGGAATTGAATTGTATCATATCAGTAAATTTCTAAAGATGCCTACCAATTACAGAAAAAATGTCTTTTTACTTCTTAAATTGCCAATTTTGTATATTGAACCATCAAAAATCAACTTTTTATATTTGCAAACAATTTTTAAGGCTTTTTAGGTAGCCATTAGGATAAAATGTGACGTTTAAAAATGTCAAAATTTTACTGAAGTAAGTCTAGAGTTTTAAAGAGCTTCAAAAAACATGTTTTTACTTAAGTTATTATTTTTTGATTAGGAAATTTCAAATGACCATATCTAATGAGCAACAAAAGACTTTATGCTGAAATTTTCACGAATTGCTAATCTCATTCAAGCGCAACTACATGTGTAAACATACGATTTTTTTTATAAAATGCAACCCTAAGTCTTAGATTTTGCTGATTTTCACACTACTTATAGATTTTAATAATTTATGAAAACTCCCAAAATTTCAACAAATGGTTTCAAAGATAACTATTTAAACTTTGCCATTCGCTTGCCACTAGATGCCACCCTGAATAGTTTAGTTAGAATTGTTACAAAGAGTTAGAGAGTGGTCTTTTCTTAAACAGAAACAAAACATTGTCAAATTTACTTGAATTTGTTACTTATAAACAGGAATTATGAAAAAAAAAGTGAGAAGTGATACACAGAAAAGATACACAGAAATCGATGTTTATTAATTTTTGTAAAACTTTCCCACCCACCTTGAGCTTATTAAGACTGCCTTCCCCTTTTCTTTTCTCATCTCCCCCCATTTATAAATCTAGATAAAAATTGCCACCTATCTTTTTATTCCCACTCTACCATGTGTTAAGCACCTGAGAGTAACTTGACAGTAATGTAACTGAAAAAGCTTTGACCATTTTAAATTATTCCTTTAGTTATTGTTAACTTGCTTTTCCTGTTTTGGTGGTACATTTTTTAATTATGCCAATGTTGATGGAGGTTAAAACCAAAAAATTTTATGCAAACTTATTTCAATCCAGTCCATGGCTTAAATAGACAATGACTGCTTAAATAGACCAGTGCTACCAGTTTATGTACATATATAATGCAAAACTATGTTTATAGCAATGTTTATATTTTTTTATGCTTAGTTTTTTATGGTTTTATATTTTTTTAAAGAATTTATTATCCATTTTTTTTTTTATTTATCCACTTTTCGCAGCTTCTGAAGACTCAAATTTTGATACCGATATTTGTTCCAAGTCAATGGTAATGTTTTATTGATTGAAACAGTTTAGACAGTTTGTTTATATTTCTATATTTTATCGGCTTGAGTTTATTTATCCAAAAAGTATCAATTTTAGCAACTTGTTGTATATTTTAATGAATTTTTATCTAACAACATTTATCACATTGGTAGTGTAGTTAAGTATTTTGTGGTTTTCTATAACAATAAATTTTATTATTTTATATTTACATTTTAGTTTATTTAATTTTTGTTATTTTTGTTTAAAAACTTTATTTATTTTTTATTTTGTATATTTATCTTATCATCTTATATATATTTTATTTTAAATTTGTTATATTATTTGATATTGAATTCACTACTCTCACTATCCATATTATTTCTTCAAAAATATTAGTGCTTTACAAATTTGGGTGAGGTTAGGGTTTTGGCTGTTTTGTAGTGAAGTCCTTTTTTACTGCAGTATGGAGTAGGCGTAAATTGCTGGGTAAAGCATAAATAGCAATAATGTTTATCTGACGGGATAAATTAGGTATTGGTGTTGAGCCTCTTCGAAATGCCGGTAATAATAAACGCGATTCTGAGAAGTTTATTACCACCACATAATTTATGATTACACAAAAATAATGTTTTTTCTTTATCTTAAACCTCCTATTAATTTACATTTATTCATTTCAAATACTGAGATATCTAAACATATGAAACAGATTTTTTAGTCATTTTGAGAACATTTAAGTTTATGTATGTTTCCTTGTTTGTTTGCAAAATAATAATTAAGTTCATTATTTTATAGTAAATTTTAAAATATTTTGTTTTATGGACATACATGGAAACATACATAAACTCGAATGTTCTCAAACATATTTGTGCGGAAAAATAAAAAAGAATAATATTATGGCTCATTCTCAAAGCCACACCTACAAAGCTATAAATATTTTAAACTAACATTATTTGTTTACAAATATAAATGCTTTAAATTTATATTTTTTAACTTATCAACATATTGTAAATATATTATAGATTTTATTAGTATATTCTTATTTTTTATATATAAGGGATGTATTTTTTATATATGTAATGTATTTTCATGTATGTAAATGTATTTTTTATGAATGTAATTTTATGTATGTGTATTTTATTTAAATGTAATCTTTTAAAGCAATTTGTGCGATTGATTTTGTAAACAAAAATTCTTTCAATAATAACTGCATTTTCAATGAAATTATTAATAATCATTTAAGTTAATACAAATAATTTTAACCACTAATCCATTTTTCTCAGTGTACTAGATAACTGATTATTTCCCCCAAGAAAAAAAAGTTTTTAAGTTCTTAGAAATTGGTTTACTAACTTCAATTATTTTTGCTTCAGCCATTCTTACAAACTCGTTATACTTAAACTTAAAGTTACTTTTTTCTGTTTTAAATACTAAATAAAACTATAAAGCCCACTTACTAAACATCATCAGCAGTATTGTGAATTGTATTGTGTATTGTGATATCCGCTTACTTCTAACAAAGTAATTTAACATTTTTAGTTAATTTCTATCTAGTTAATTAAATTTTTAGAGTAACTCAATAATTTAATCATTTCATTTGTTCATCTTACTAAGAAGAATTGTTTCAAATGTGTTAAACTTTTCAAACTACGCGAAGCATAAAACAGTTATTGAAAAAACTTTTTTAATAATAAATAAATCATCTAGCGTTAGTTTTATTGGTTGAATCTTGTTAGACTTTTCTGTGCCACAGCGTAAAAATGACTAAAAAAAGTACCGAAAGGTTATCTTGACTATTTCGCGGCCCCTAAAATTGTAAGTCCTGGGGCTATAGCCTTTTTGCCCACCCACCCTACCTCCTCAATCCAGCAATTGAAATAAGACATAAGTATATAAATAAAAATTATATATACTCTTTGATAAATCGAAGAACACTTGTTTCCTTATTAAACAATCATTAATAGTAAATTGTTACTTTATATAAAATATATAAAAAATGTCACTTAATTTTTAAAAAAAAATTATAAAAGAACGACGTTTCAAAAATATTTGCTATAATTGTATTTATTTTGCTTAAAGTTTTTTCGCGTTAAAAGCTATTTTTCTTTTTTTAACTGTCTCTCATCGGTCTAGTTAATCTTATTGCGCTTTTTTGTTTGTTTTTGAAATGTTCTTAAAACAACTAAAAAATCTGGCCGGTTTTTCGCAACTAAACATTATTTCCGTGGTCAATTATACAATAGTGACAACTATAGGCAAACTACAATACTACAATAACTACAATAGTGACAACTATAGGCAACTGCAATAATGACAAATGTATTAAGTGTATTCTAGTTTGAAATATTTCTCAATTGTAAACAAAATTATAATAGTTGTAAGTGAATTACTGCTAATTCAGGAGGTGATGTTTTTAATTTTTAATCTTTTTCAATAGTGTTTAGAGTCTTAGAGGAAGATGTAAATAAAGGAGGGGAAATGATTATACAATATACTAGTCACCTGTACTGAAAATTTAGCTTAATAAACTAGTTAAACTCCTTCAATCAATAGAAAAATTAAGTTTTTTTCCAGATATAATAAATGGAGATAAAAAAGAAAGTAAAGGTAAGGGGGGGGGGGGGGGGAGAAGGGGTATTAATAAACAGGAGGGTAGAAATTTTTACTTTTATTTCTGTAAGTGTCTATGTTTTCTAATTTAAATAATAACTAATTTTTTTTTCAAGTTTTAGGATACAGTTTCTTTGTTCATAACAAGTAAAATTTAATAAACAGAGGGTCTTAATAAGCTCAGGGTGGTGGAAAAATTTTCTGTAAATTAATAAACATCAACTTCTGTGTATTAAGCACCTATAACCTAAACACCTAAAATACAACCTTTGTTTATAATTCCCATTTTATAAGTAACAAATTTAAGTAAATTTGACAATGTTTTTTTTCTGTTTAAGAAAAGACCACCTCTGACTAAACTATTCATAATGACATCTAAAATAAAAAAATAAAAAAACAAAAAAAATATAGCAACATCAGCATTTTTGTAATTTAAACTTAGTAAAATATGTAAAGCCCTAGTAAAATTATGATAAAGGTCAAAGTGTAACTTTGACCTTTATCATAATTTTACTAGGGTGTTATGTTTATTTTAAAACATTTTAAATTGTTTTAATGGATTAAAACATTAAAACAAGGAATCGATTTATTGCCTCAAAATATGTATATAATACATAGCTGAAAATAAAAAAAATACATAGCTGAAAATATGTAAGTGTACATATTTTCAGCTATGTATTATTGCACAAAAAACAGAAACAAAGGCCATAACCATTTTTTAAAAGAGACGATTATTGTTAATTCATGAATAAATATCTTTGAATATATCTTTGAAAGCGCTTAGAATCAGATGATAAAATTTTGGGGATATTCATAACTTATTAGAATCTTTGAGTGGTGTAAAAAATCAGCAAAATCTGAGACTAAGGGTTGCATGCCCTAGATTTTTTCATATGGAATTGCCTTGAACCAACCCACAAAGTCTCTCCAAAGATGCTCCATGCTAAAATCCTAAAATTTGGGACCATTTGGCATAGAATGACTCATAAACACAATATACATACACATATATAACTTATATTACGTTTTTAATATAAGTTATATATGTGTATGTATATATGGCAGCTTCTTTTTAACAAAAAAGATTTTGCACCAGCCCAAAATAAATGTTTAAATTTTAATACTCATCATTTGGTTCTTTAAAGAAATCTTCTATAAAAAAAAAAAATATTTATATCCCAGTTTTGATAATTATGTTAATTTATGTAAGTAATATGAATATAAAATGTGTATAAGTTATGGATGTATAAAAGCTTTTATCTTTTAAGCTAAAGAACTTACAGTCCATAGAGGTTCAGCATGTCGTGGAAACAAACCAAAATAACGTTTACCCAACTCAACTGGTTTGTCACTTAATAACTTGATGTTTGTCCACTTTTCAATAAAACTTGTGACATTTTTAAACAAATGAATAGCAAGTCTCTCTTTGAAACCATAATTACATGCATGTGTCATAAAAATTGCAATCTAAAATTTAAATAAAAACTTTTTAACTTTAAAATATAAAAATTAAAAATTATATTTTTGATCGACGATGTTCCTGCTAAAAAAAACTTCAAAACTACAAAGTAAACAAAACATATCTACAGGGTAGAAATAACCTGTAGATATGTTTTGTTAGAATAGAAACATAATATAACAGTGTAGAATGAAACAGAACATACAATGAAATAGTTACGACAATGTTTATTCCTTTGTTTTTAATTTATTACTGAATAAATATTTGCTAATATTTTTTATTTACGTTGTTAAGAATCTTTTCTAAATAAAATGAAATAAAATATTAATAAAAAATAACTTTTACTATTTTGATAAATTGTTTAACTTATTACTTAGGCCAGTTTAGTCTTTAACTTAGTACTTAGGCCAGTGTAATATTTTTTTTTATTTTTGAAAAATGGGCATAAAACTCTTAGAAGTGAAATTTTAGTGAACTTAAAACATTCTTATAAAAACTTTTATGCTAGTCAACAGTTTTTTTTCAAAATAAAATTTGATATTTCTGGCATAAAGTTGTAAGCTAAAAACAAACAAAAAATAAACTAAGAAGTAGAATGAAATAGGCTAATCGTTAACTTGGTAAATTGGGCTTTTGTTAATTAAGTTGAAGCTGATCAGTTGCCACTGTCTTTTAAATCTACACTAACAAGAATTAAAGTCAACTTGCCTTTAGTCTTTAACTTTGTAGTACCTCTGGCTGTTTAAAAGGAAATTCAAAAATAAGTTGAAAAAAAAATTGCAATAAACCCAAATGCTTGCAGCAGCTATGCAATAAATATAACAAATTTAACATGTTAAGTAAAAAAAAAAAACCAAAAAATGTAGACTGAAAGGGGGAGTAATGATGATGAGCATCAAATAAATCAAACAACAATGATGACACCGGCAAACAACAACAGCAGTAGACCAAGTCAAGCGTAAAAAATGTCATAAGGTTTTATGCAAAGCTTCAACAAAGCACCAGAGCAAAAATTAAAAATGCAAACTTTTTTTACATAAAAAGTGCTGCACAAGTGACGACTCTTTTCAAATAAATTTTTTTATAAACTTTTTTTTTACTGTAATTAATGTTTTTTGTTTATCTATTTATTCTCTTTTTTATTAGAACTTTATTTTTTCATATTCATTTTTTTTTCTCTCTTTTAACTATACATCAATTTTTGAAAAAATTTATTTGCATATAATTTATTTTGTATATGATAAATTTTATACACTCATGCCTTGTTATAAGTTACAAGTGTAAAAAGTTTGCATATTTTTATATTTCATTTTCTTCAAAAGAGAATGTAGAAAAAGTTATTTTTTTATTCTTACAATTTAAATAAAGTTTCTTAAAAAATAGGGATGTACCAGAATTTCAGCCGGAATTTGTGACTTTTAGGTCATTCCGATTCTGGCCGGAATTATAATATTTCAGACTGTAATGCCGGAATTTATTTTTTACTTTATTATTATTTGAGATATGTGACACAGACTGTATAAAATAAATCACAAAACCATTGTCCTACAGGGCAATGAAGAACTATATTAAAGTAATTTTTCAAATGTTTAATTTTATTCAGATATTATTTGTAGTAGTTCTGCATTGAAATCTCTGCATTGAAGCAAAACTTCACACAATAGTTTCAAAATTCAAATATGATTTTTGCAAAACTTTGTGCAAAAACTGTATTGCATTGTGGGTTAAAAAAGAAAAAACAAAAAACTACACGCACACAAAACTTAAAAATTAAGAAATAAAAAGTTATGTTTTTTTAAATAAACGTCATTTTTTTGAAATTGAATACTACTTTTTTTAAAAGTAAAAATTTATTATTTTTTTGATTTTTTTGAAATTGAAGCTAAGCAGCATGTCTTTCTCTTATAAAAAGTCACAAAATCCACTTATTTGGAAATTGAAACTTTTCTAACCCAGAGCAAAAACCCTGTCTGAACTGTCTCTGAAGTTTTTGTTCTAAGTTTATTTGTAAAAAATTTTAACCAAGCAATAGTTCTTTTGAACTTTTTATAATCTTCAAAGGTGGATCATTTTTTCTTTGAGTTAGAGAACATCTATAAATTACACAACGCTAAAATTATTTAAATAAGTAGAATCATTTTCTTTTTTGCACAGCGATTTTTATTTAACATAAAAAGCTTATTTTATTTTTGATTTTATTAAAGACTGTGACGAAAACTTGTGATCTCTTTTATATTGTTTAATAATTAAAATGCATAATTTATGGACTTTTCTTTGCTTATGCACTTTACTCAAGGCTAGAGATGGTGTCTCAATAAAAATACTCATCTTCAGCAGATGTTAAACGCATCCGCCTACTGTCTTGTAGAAGTCCTCCTAGGCAAAGACTTAAGGGGTAAACAGATTTTATCTGTTGACCAGCCTCGCAACCCTTCTTCATCTATTAGGCTGGTGCAGATGTATTTTTATTATATTGTTCCCAGTTTAGGATGTTGAATGCTAGATCTTTTTGCTTGATGGATGTGTTTTGCTTGTGTCTCTGTTTTTATGACTAGGCAACTCATTCTATTATCTCCAAATAAGTATACAGCTCTAAAACTCAGTTTTATGGTTCTGAGGCCAACTGGTAGTCAGGTTTCCCGAACTCTGTGGTAACTCTCAGAGGGGCTGATTCCATCAACAGCTGAAAAATATCAAAGTATTAACAGTGCCATGTTGCACATGGATGGTGTCCCTGTTTGTACTTTTGGTGTGTATTGCCAAGGCCACATTGGAGCACTTTGTTACAGCTTAGGGTTTATTAATAGTAATGAGGGAATTCCTTGGGCTATTAAACAGTGTACTGAGTACTATCTATGCTTCAAGTCAAGTTCTTTAAAAATTTAAAAATGAATAAAGTACCAAAACTATAAAACACAAAAAACCATTGTCATCACCAAGTTCTCTAAACCTATCACTCACTAATATTTGTGGTCTTTGAAGTAACTTTTCTTCTGTTGAGTCTTATCGCTTGCAAAGTTCACCAGACCTACTTGCTCTTTGTGAGACTAATTTGAGTTCAGCTGTCTCATCTTGTGATCTTAGTTTTGATGGTTATCTTCCTTTAATTTGTAAAGACTCCAAAAGTCACATGCTTGGCCTGGGCATTTACATTCGTAAGAATTCACTCATTTGTTGGGAAACTAGGTTTGAATCCACAGACTTCTCTTTTATGTGCTTTCGTTTAGCACCACTTCACTTTGTCGCCTTTTTCTTTGTTCTATTTCGCTCTCCTACATCTCAAGACTACACTCTTCTTGATGTTATTTCTGATCATATTGACAAAGCCCTCTCTCTTAATCCCCCTATCATCATACATCTTACAACTACCTTAAAGCTGACTGGGACTCTTTCTGAGATTTTTTTTGTGATGGCCCTTGGGTAGAAATCTTTCGTCTTCCTGTTGACAAATGTAATTCTTACATAACTTGGTGGATTCAGGCTGGCATGGAATCCTTTATTCCCTCTCAACAATTCCAGGTCAAGCCTTACTCTTCTCAATGGTTTTCCTCACATTGTGCTGCTGCAATTTCCAATTGAAACTGTTACTTCCATATCATTAAGCGAAGCAATTCTCCAGAAAACAGACATTTGTTAATTGCTACTAGAAACCATTGTAAAAAGGTTTTGTCTAACCCAAACTCGCTATTCTCAGGTCATGAAATCTCGTATTTCATCACAAAAATTAGGATCTTGTGATTTCTGGAGATTATTTAATAGTATCAATAATAAGGGCAAATCTGTTATTCCACCTCTTTTATATGATTTAGACTTTGCCACCTCACCTAAAGACAAAGCTGAATTGTTTGCTAAGAACTTTTCATTAATCTCATCTCTCAATTCCACTAATTGCATTCTACCTGATATTGTCGACAAACAGATTGGTTTATTGCTTGACATTTGTATCACTCTAGCTTCTGTATCTAAAGTGATTTTCTGCTTAGATTCTTCTTGTGGCCCGGACAATATACCTGTTATAGTCTAGCAGAAGTGTTCTCTAGAGCTGTCATCTATACTTTCAAAACTATTCAACAATTGCTTATCAGAGTCTTGTTATCCCTATTTTTAAAAATTCTGGAGAGTGATCTGACTTATCTAACTACCGTCCCATTAGTCTTCTTTCTATCATAAGCAAGATTTTTGAATCTTTAATTAACAAACACTTAATCTTTCATCTTGAATCTAATAACTTACTTTCTGATCATCAATATGGATTTCGATCTTCTCGTTCTACGGCTGATTTGCTAACAATAACCGATAGGTTTTATTGTGCATTAGATAAAGGTGGAGAGGTTAAGGCCATTGCTCTTGACATTTCTAAAGCTTTTAATAAAGTTTGGCATGCTGGTCTTCTCCATAAGCTTTCTTCTTACAGTGTATCTGGTAACATCTTTAAGATTATGGAATCCTTCCTTTCCAATTGTAGCATAAAAATTGTCCTTAATGAACAGCACTCTTCTTCATATCCTGTAACTTCAGGGGTTCCTTAAGGTTCAATCCTTGGCCCTATACTCTTCTTAATTTACATTACCTATCTTCCAGATATTCTTACGTCTAATGTAATTCGCTGACAATGCTATTACTTATTCTTCTCATGATAAGAAGCCAACAATCTATTATTTTTTATCTCTATAAATCTCAAATCCGTCCTTGTAAGGAATGTTGCCATATCTAGGGTGGATCTTTCTCTTTTAGACAAGGTGCAAAAACGCATTTTAAACATAGTTGGACCTGCTCTTGCAGCCAACCTCCAACCATTATCACATTGTTGTAATGTTGCTTCTTTTTTTCTTTTCTACAAATACTATAATGGACACTGCTTTAAAGAGCTAGCGTCATCTACTAAAATTCTTTCTCATGCTACTCCTCATTCAATCAAGTCTCATCCTTTTTCTGTGACTGTTCCTAAGTGCTTAAAAAACTCTAATTTGTCTAGTTTTTTTCCTTGAACATCAGCTTTTGGAATTAACTTCCTTTACATTGCTTTCCTGATGCATATAATTTGTTATCTTTTAAGTCATCTGTCAATCTATATCTTGCTCTACAAACTTCATCTTTTTTCTTCCAGTAACTTCCAACTCTAATAGTGGTTGCTTGCAGCCTTGTTGGAAGTGAAGCTGTTGAAAAAAAAACCACAATATAATTTATTCAGACTAATTGCTTATTCAGACTAACAGCTTGAAAAATGTTGATTAATTACAATCATTATAAAAAGTTTATAAAATGATTCATTTTTCAATATGACCTTCAGCAGGTTAGGGGTTAAGTGGACTGTTTTCAGTGCTATCATTATAACTTTTTCATAGGTTCAAATCCACTGCTATGTAAAATTTTTTTTTGTTTTTTTATTCTTGACATTTTTTTTTAAATACAAAACAAAATAGTTAAAGTAAAAAAGATTTATAATTACTTATAAAATTTTAAAAAGATTTATTTTATTATATATATATATATATTATACACAATCTTTACATATATATGATATGCAGACTCAATCTACTGACATTAACACTTACAGAGCTTGGTTTATGTTTGTTTTTAACCTTTGTTTATAACTTTGTTTATATCGATATAAATTTTTTTTTTGCGTAAATTTATTGCGTCAATTTTTTATTTGCGTAATTTTAAATGACACTATATTACTAATTTACATAAGTTAAATATTAAATATTACATAAATTTTATCATACTTTCTATTAAAAATGTTTTAAAAAATTTATTTTTGCCTTTTTTATAACAAAAAACATAAATTACAACTTACTGGATTAAAAACTATACTCCAAAATAATTCTCCACCATGAGCACTCTCTGACAGCCAATTAGGTCCTTTAGGATAATCAGCATTGTTAAGTGTCTTTGTAAAAAGACCACATGTTTGTCGAGGAAGAACCTTAACATTTAACAATTTGAGACAGTGTTCATAAGATATATGAAACAATTACAGCAAAATATGAAAGCATAAAAAACTTAAAAAATGTGTTCATATTAAAGTATATTTTCATTTTTAACTAACTTGTAGAACTGATATAACAAATATAAGATCAAATATTAACATCATCATGAATTATTAACATCATCATGAACTCAACAATTCTTTTATATAATCTAAAATAGTTAATATACCATTATACCATCATATATAAAACCTGCGCGATTCCATGCAGGATATAGAGTAGGATAACTCTCAGTTGATGTAACTTCAATGCCCCAAACCTCTTTCCAAGCATGATAGAGAGGCCTATGCACAGGATAAACACCAGAGTGATGAGGTGCTACAGAGTAAGATGGGTCAACTGTTATATGATGATCCTATAAAAGAAACATTTATTTTAATAAAATTACTTAGATTCCGTGTATACTATATTATTATACTTTTACAAAATAATATAATTGAATTTTATGGTCATTTTAAAATGTGATTGCAATGTTTAAGTAATATTTTTATCAAAAGACTTGATTTAGGAATAATTTTATTTTTTAACATAATTAACAAAATTTAACAAAATTTAAAAATTAAAATTAAAATTATTTTGACTTTAATTTTATCAGACTTTTTATTTAGAGGATAGTATCCCCATAATATGAGAGATTGATATAAGACTAATTTTATTAAATTTTATTATATTTTGTATTTCAAAACTAATTTTATTAAATTTTGTATTTCATTTAGAGGAGCATTTTTATGGAACAAAGTAGATACTTCTAAAAGTATTGGCGTTCTTATTGTAAAGTTAACATTTGTAATTCTAAAAAATATTACTTTTTTAGAATTACAAATGTTAACTTTACAATATTACTAGTATTATTAGGAAAAATATTACTTCTGGTATTATTATCAAGCATAATACTACTTCTGGTATTATCCCTGATGGCACATTATTACAAATTTTATTATAATAACAAAATATTTTAAAACTTTGGTTTGAAAATATATCACAAATGTTTTATAAGAGATAAAACAATAAATCATACAAAAGCAAATTTCTTATTTATTTGAAAGTCGTGAACCAATCTTATTTTTGAATATTCGTGTGGCTTTAGATGTGCATGGGTGTGACAAAACCAACGAAAATAATGAGAATATTTTAGAAGCATTTCATCCCCCTCTTGTTCTGATGTCATATTTGAGTTGTTGAAAAACTTTGATGAAAATCCCAAATTGAAATAAAAACCAGGAATGTGAGAAGATAAAAAAATTTGTGCCTCAACAAGTGCCTAAAAAAAAAGAAAAGTATATATAAAAATGGAATATGCATAAAAGTAAATGGCAAGAGTAGCCAAGAAATAGTTTTGCTTCAGTGAAATAGTCTTATATATAATGTACAATATATTTTACAAATTTATAGGGTTAACAGATAGATCTTTTCAATGATGAACATAGGAATCGCTGATTCATTTTTCATCAAAGTTGAATCAAAGCTGATGAGTATGATTTTTTGTTGAAAAAATAAAAGATTGCAATAGTTCTATTACAGCACCTGTAACTTTTTAAAAAAGTCAATAAAATAGTTAATATAAAGAACAAAACCATTTGAAAAACTATCGCTATTCAGTTGCAAATATCTCAATTTTAACTTTAAAAAGTACTGCTTTTAATTTATTTGGTGTAACAGACCGCTAAAGGTAAAAAAAAATCAAATTTGAAAAACATTATTGAATAAATAATTTCCAAGAATTATAAAAAAATTTATAAAAATTATAAGTTTCAAAAAATATTTTACAAAGAGTTTCTCCTAATAATTTTTTTTTAATTGCGTTTTTCTTTAAATACCTAATAAGTAACTTAAAGTGTTTTAAAAAACAGCTGCAGAACTAGGGATGAAAATTTCTGGAAAATTCTACCCCCATAAAGACAATTTTCAAAGCCTAAAATTTAGAAATCACCGAGGGGGTTTTCTAAATTTTTATAATCTACTTCACAATATTTTACTATAAAATTGTCCAAAATGGCTAAATAAGACATAAAGTTTTAACCATTAGTTATAAAATAACTTGCCTTTTTTTGAAAATTTCCCAAGTTGAAAATTTCTGGGAAATCTTCAACCCTATGCACAACACTTCCAGGTCAATCATGTTGCTACTTTTTTTCTTAACCAGGGCACTTATTAGTCACTAGTAAAAGATATCTAATAAGATGTTAAATAAAAAACTCTTCAGTATGCTGCTATTCATAGATACAGAAATATTATAATTAATGCTTTAATGAATGCTTGAAACAACTAAGTTTTATACAAGTTCAATTGAAGTTTTATTCAAGTAAGATTCACTAGCCACTACAAGAAAGTTTTTTAAATTTTGGGCAATTTGAGCCTCAAATGCTTTTATGTATTTTTTGCAGTGAAGTTTGAAAAAATAAAATCAGTTTTTAATTTTTTGGTTAATTCAAAACAAAGCATTAGAGAGCATTATTTTGTGCTGCATAACTCTTTGGTGTATATAGCAAATAATTTAAAAAAAAGAAAAGATAATATTTCCTTTAAATTTTCTAATTTTGTTATATTTCTTTCATGTTTATCATATAAATAATATAAGTTAACTTTTTGGCATTTTTAAATATATCTTCTTGCTCATATATATATATATATATATATATATATATATATATATATATATATATATATATATATATATATATATATATATATATATATATATATATATATATATATATATATATATATATATATATATAACCCTCGGAATTAAGAAAATTGAGGTCGGCAATATTTTGCCGACCTCAATCTTTTAGAGGTTGGCATCAGGTCGACAAATGCAAAGGTCTTACCATAAAACATCAAAACAAGGTTGGCAAAACCGAATTTTTTTTGCCGACCGCAAACACATTTAGGTCGGCAGTTAGTCGGCATTGCCGAATGCCAACCTTAATTCCGAGGGTTGTATGTATATATATATATATATATATATATATATATATATATATATATATACATATACATATATATATATATATATATATATATATATATATATATATATATATATATATAATATATATATATATATATATATATATATATATATATATATATATATATATATATATATATATATATATATATATATATATATATATATATATAGTACCTCTATATCACTTTTAACCAATTTTTTCCCAGTTGTTCCAACAAAGATATCATCAATATCAATTTGTATAAACCTTTCTATTCCAAAACCAAGCACACCATTTGATAAGGTCATCAAGGAATCAACAAAAACTAATTGGTGTAACCATGTGGTGTCAAATGAAGCTCCAAATAAAACCTTTGAAATTCCATCATTATATCCTTTATCGAAGAGAATTGAAACCACTTTATGTATGGTAGAACTATTTTGAAACTTGTCAGAAAATTCTCTCTGAGAATTAATTGACATTTTCCAAAAAGCCATTGGCTCAAATGAAGGGTCATCAGTGAGAAGTATTGAATTATGATTTCTATTAGTCCAACCTTTTAAAATATTTCCCGTTTTTACAATTTTATAAACTGAACTCTTAGCTATTTCAAAATCATACAAGTCCATTACACCTGATTTTATTGATACTGGAATTGACCTTAATTGGTAAAATTCACTTATTCCATTATTGTTTGCTTTAATAGCCTCAACTAAAATAATAATACCAACTTTAAATAGTTTGCAATGCTCGTTTATAATGTTTCGGGTCCATGAATCAAGCTCATCGTATAAAAGGTGATTAGTAAATATAAAGGTATGATAAGCAGCATTTCCAAATTTATCTTGCAAACGAGGAAGAGTAAGAAAATCATCTTCTGGACGATTCCATAAGACAAAATAAAAACTTATCTTCAAAGAGTTCAAGATAAACTTCAACTTTTTGGTTAAAGCTTTGTCTTTATTGTTGTGATCAGCAGTGAAAATTAGTACTGAAGGAATAATCTCTGATACTAAATCTTCTTGATACTGATGCATTACCGGCATTATTTTCTTTGATTTCATAAGTAGAGAATTATCAAGAAACTCCATAGTAGAAACTTTTTTTTCAACAAAAGCAGGTTGTGTCTCTTTTATGAACAACTGATTTCTAACAAACATATTGCAAGCAAATAATAATAACAAGAATGTAAACAAAATAAAGACAAATCTTTTTCTTGTTTTTGGACATAAAAAACGTATCAAATTATACTGAAGAATAATTTTCAACCACATTGTATGAATTCATTAATATAACACCATACAAAAAGACCAAAAAAAATTCTTATTTCTCAAAAAAATTGAAACTAAAAAATATCACGATGCTCATTGTTTTGACAATAATTTGATCATTGTGCACGTTTTATGATAAGCGTTATCGATGGTAATTAAATTAGAAATAATTTTAATTAGATTTTATTAAAACTACAACGTTTCGTACAGGCCAAAAGTTAATACAACTAACTTTATAATGTAAGATATAATATGATCAGACTTTTCTAAATTTTTGATAAGACCTCATTTTCAAAAAAACAGAAAAACAGAATCAACACGACACGAGACGGTTTAGTCAGGCGGTTAACTGCTGTGTTTCTACGTTAATGGGTCAATTTCAGAAAATTGATTTTATACAAATAAAAACGTTGAAGAAAAAATTTAATATGATGATCTTGAATTGTAGCGATGGAAACGATAAATCCGGCAAACTCGTTAAATATTTGTTTTTTTAATCGTTTACACTTTTTGGTATAAAGAAATAAACTTACTTGTATAATTTGCAGCTATTTTTGTTAAAAAATAAAAAAAAAAATGAATTAAATATTTAATGGGTAACGTCGATTTTTTTCGCTTTATAGCATTCCTAGTTTTTATCTTATTCAGATAAGTTGTAAACAGTGGCGGCGCCCCCCTTTTTTTAGTATTTGAGAGTTCCAAAAATGGTAAAAACTCCAAACATTTATATGTTTATACTAATGTAAAATAAGGTGGTTTTGCAAAAGGTTCAATGATTTTGAAATTTGGAACAATAGAACACTAAAATTTATAGTTTAATCTTGCTTTAAAATCTCAAGATTTAAGTGTCACCGCAGCAAACAAATACGTTTTTTAATAAGATGTCTATGAGACATCTTAAAGCCGAATTTGTTTATTCAAATCTCTTTAATCCCATTTTAAATCCCTTTGTGATAACAATTATTTTTTTTGTAGTTAAAGTGTGTTTATGGCTAGACTCGATATTGATTATTATTTATTTTTTTAACTAAAAAACAGTTGGGTAAATTTTTTTTTATAAACTACATATATGTATATATATGAATATATATATATATATATATATATATATATATATATATATATATATATATATATATATATATATATATATATACATACATATACTTTTTATAAATACATACATATACTTGCTTGAGAATAGTAGAACACGTTTGGGGCAAGTGTAGCTAAAATTTTAGGGCTTTTTTGTTCCCAGGCTTCAATCATTTTTTTTTGGGTTTTATTTGGTTTTTTTTTTTTACTTGCTGTTTTATATATTTACAATAAAGACATATTACATTTATAAAAATTGGCCGGAGCAAGAAGAAGACAATGACTGTCTTATCTCCTTCCTTACTATTGTTGTAAAAACTTGCCCAGAGGTGGCGTTGAACCAGGGATATATCGCTTCTGAGGCAAGTGCTACGGCTGCTCTAAATAAATTTTCAAAGATTGGCATAAGTACGAACTGGCGTAAGTGCGAATTGGCATAAGAGCAAAGTACCAATTTGCACTAATATTTGCAATTTTATTCGGCGCACTTATGCCAATTCGCACTTATGCCAGTTTTTGTAACTGCTTTGAACTTATGCTAGTTCACACATATGCCAGTTCCCATTAATGCTAACTGCTTCGCACTTATGTTAATGTTTGCGCTTATGCCAATTCGCACTTATGCAATTCTTCGCACTTATGAAATTTGCACTTATTCAGTCTCCCGCTTAAAAAGTAGTGTTTTTAATTATTTTAGGAATAATAATAGCAAATAATAACT
This sequence comes from Hydra vulgaris, assembly GCF_022113875.1. NCBI lineage: Eukaryota > Metazoa > Cnidaria > Hydrozoa > Anthoathecata > Hydridae > Hydra > Hydra vulgaris. The sequence continues at coordinate 19,045,621 of NC_061167.1, read as the reverse complement.
TTTATTAATCGCAATAGTAATAATTAAAAAAGGTTGCTAATTTTACTTTTTTTGTGTTTATTTTAATTTTTTTAATGTTTTTAGATTCAACTTGGGTCAGAGAATACTTTAAGAGAGATGTAAGGTGTCAATCCCACCCCTAAGAAAAATTATTACCAACTTATAGTCGTGTTTCTTTTTTTTTTAATAGTTGGCTAGTCGACATTTGACATATTTCATGTTTTTTTAGTAAGCAGACAACAGTTATTAAGGATTCGTTTCTAAAATCTTATTATAACACTACACCGAAGTAATTGTTAAAAGAGAAGTGTCAAAAGCTAAGCATTTGATCACAGTATTTATTCAAATAAATAAAATATGTTATTGAATTGTCACTTTTACAAACAACTTTAAAATATGTTATTGAATTGTAACTTTTACAAACACTTTTAAAATATGTCATTGAATTGTAACTTTTACAAAAAAAAAAAAAAAAAAAAAAAAATCACACCAGTACAAAGTGAGCGCTCAGCCGAAATTTATTTGATGAGTATTTTTATCATCATGTTTCAAACATCAGATATAATAACCCATCATTCCAGCACCCTACCTACTATCTATCTTACCACCCAAATCTTGTATTGGTACCTGCATTGACAAATTTTTCTAGCTAATAATATTGTGGTTACCTTCGAAACAATGTTTTTAAGAGCTATCTACATTCAACAATTTACCTTTTTATTTCCCACATGCTAAAATGACCAGTGCAGGCCTTAATGATGCCGCATATATGACCAGATTATATCATGTCAGGCACTAAGATGTCGCTTATGTGACCAGAGCAGACATCAAACTTCTGACATTAAACTAAGTACAAAAAAAAAAATTATTTTAATTTTAGTCTTACTTAACAAAATGTCTTTTCTCTCTTAGAAAGAAATCAATTTTTGTCAAAAACTCAGTCCCCCCAAACAGTAGTGTTTTACATAGAACGAGTTTTAAACCTGTTTAAATAATTAATATAAAATTCAAAGGACACAAAACAAGAATTTTATTAAAAAAAAATTATTTACAAGCTTTTAATATATGATAAAATATTTATTTTGTAAAATATCACAACTCATATAACCACTTTATCTTATATTTCAAACAGCTCTTGCTGAACGTACATGTTGATTTTTTTTTTATAAAACTCGTTACTTTATTTTTGATATGATAATAGTTGATATTGAATTGAGAGACAGAAGAAATATCTAAAACGCTCAAGGAGCTGATATATATAAGTATATAAAAGATGCAGATTCTTAAGGTATTTCTTTATCTCTCTTTTTGATTGTTGAACTTTTATTCAAAGAAGATATGTTTTAAAATTCTTTAGAAACTTTATTTTCCCAAGATGAACTACGTAAAGGCGTTACAATAGTTTTATCGGTCGATTTTTTTGAGTCATTAATACTTCTTTTAGTATTTTTATTACGAGTGATTTTAATTTTCTGCAGTTCTTTGTCGGAATCCCAAGAAGATTCGGACGAGCTAGATTTTTTTTTTGATTTAATAATCTTAGCGGTAAACTTTTTCGTATCATTTTGGATATTTTTCATAACAGACATTTTAATTTGATTAATTTCTCGATCAGAATTCCAACTTGAGTCGCTAGAATCACTAAGAGAACTTATTGATTCCCGTCTGTATGAAGTATTTTTTTGTATCGTTAAATTTTGGTTATTTTCGTTACTCGTCGAGATCTTCAAATTTAGTGTAACAGGGCCGTCAGAATCAAGTTTAATTCTTTTATTCGGTCTAACATAGTCAACATATGTAAATTTCTTTTTTTTAGAGATGATGTTTATATTTGTTAAAGTCTTTTTATTAGAGTTTTTTTGAGGGCTTCCAAGCTGCGGGTTTCCGCTTTCATGATATAATTCAGTTGATAGGTAAGTGTTAATAGATTGTTGGTTTATTTCGTTTGATGACGGCTGGTATAACAAGTGCAATTTCCGCTTTCTCCCTTTTTTTTGGTTTTCAATATGGTTAGCTTTTTTTTGGTTTTCAATATGGTTAGCTTTTTTTTGGTTTTCAATATGGTTAGCTTTTTTTTGGTTTTCAATATGGTTAGCTTTTTTTTGGTTTTCAATATGGTTAGCTTTTTTTTGGTTTTCAATATGGTTAGCTTTTTTTTGGTTTTCAATATGGTTAGCTTTTTTTTGGTTTTCAATATGGTTAGCTTTTTTTTGGTTTTCAATATGGTTAGCTTTTTTTTGGTTTTCAATATGGTTAGCTTTTTTTTGGTTTTCAATATGGTTAGCTTTTTTTTGGTTTTCAATATGGTTAGCTTTTTTTTGGTTTTCAATATGGTTAGCTTTTTTTTGGTTTTCAATATGGTTAGCTTTTTTTTGGTTTTCAATATGGTTAGCTTTTTCTCCTAAAAGTAAATTCGTTTGCTCTTTATCAATAAAACCGCAGTGGATAGATTTTTTGTAAAATAACTCACAGTCACTCAAACTATTGTTTGTAGTTAAAACTGAACTTTTAATATTTTTATAGTTATATTGACGTTTTACAGCTTTTTTACGGTATTTCTTAATTTTATCATAGTTGAGACATTCTACTGAACTGTCTGACCAATCCATAATTTCCGGCGAGGAAATATCTAAATCATTGAAGATTTCTTCTTCAGAAGATTTCAATGAAACATTAACTAAGCAAGGATCTGCAAATTTTTTTAATGAAGAGGATGGCTTTCTCTGAGAATTATTATATAAAGATAAACAATCGTTACCTGCAAATTTTTATATATATATATATATATATATATATATATATATATATATATATATATATATATATATATATATATATATATATATATATATATATAAACATAAAAAATTAACAAATATAAAACTATATAATTCAAATATTAAAAAAACAGTAGATAAGTACTAAAAGCAGTTAACCAAACTTTGAAAAATTGAACTGGGAGAAAATAGTTATAAAAATGACTGGGAGCAATTATGTAAATAATTGGTCGTGAGAAATTAACCAAATATAAAATTAGAAAATGTAATACTGCAACCATTTTGTGTTCAATTAATCTCACTGTTTTATGAAATTCTATTTCTTTTTTTTCTTTTTTTAAATAAAAATGCTTTAATAAAATTTTTTTTTAATTAAAACATTCATATCTTGTATTTTTACCGAAAAAAATTGGATTTTTTGGGAATAACTTGTGCACACCCACAACACAATTTGTGACCTGAGTTCTTAATAGTTATTACGTTATATTTCAGTAGAACAGTAGAACTTAAATGTTAAAAATTCAGATTAACCACTAATTAAGATTAATTCAGAATATCACTAGTATACCAACGACCCCGAGATATAAAATGAAGTAATAAAAAAAATTTTACTTTTTAAATTAGAAGCATACTTTCAAACAAGCGCAATGAAGAATTAGTTTTTATTTGGTTACAAGAAAAATAAGGAAACAATATATACAACAATATTGAATTTCACAAATTTAAAAAATGCTCTTACACCAATTTACTAAAAAGATATATATATTTTTTGTTCACTCCTGCGTGGACAAAAGCAATTGAATATTGGGCATTTTAATGCAAAAACAGTTTTCAATAAACTAGCTACATAGTACAGATTTTACTTTTTTAGACTGTTTTTAACACTTGATGACTAAAATTGACAGCTATGTTATGGCTAGTAAACAAATAATATTATTTACTGTACCACCATACCATACCATACACTTCAGCATATACTTCAAAATAATACATGCTCTTAAAATAAATTTTGATAAGATAATTTTGATAAGGTAATTTTGATAAGATACTCTTGTGTGCTTAACACAAGGGAGGGGAAGGGAGGTTTGAAACAAAAGAGGGGGAAGTTAGGAGTTCGTTCATTAAAAAACAAAGTTAAGAAATGTCAAGGTCACTCAACATTGTGGCCTGAAAAGCTATAGAGAAGAAGTTTAGCCAGCTTGTGTATAAAAATAATGAATATCCTTAATTTTCATGCTTTACAATTCTTCACAATTTTTGAATTGATGTTATGTAACGATGTCAGGTAATGATGGCAAAAATAAGATTGATAATAACAGTGAAACAAGACTTTTGCACAACGATTCCTTTTATAGAGAAAATTAAATTGAATATAATGAACCAGTTTAAAAGAAAAATTAATGTATAAGATTTATATGTATGAACAATTAGTCAAGTGAGTTCTAAGAAGATCAAACATTGGATTTTTGAGGGAAAAAAAAATCTCAGAGTGGATAAAGTGATTCAGCCAGGATGTTTTCATCATACAAAAACTTACTGTGAGAATAAATCACTATCATCAAGTATCAGACGACACAAAGGGGTTGTACTACAAATTATGGCTTTTAGGTAGTTGGAATGGAATAAAACAAAAAGTTTGTGATAAAAAAATACCACAACTATTTTGATGATGGGAATAAAACTATAGTTTAGTGTGAAATATTTCTTGGCACTTATCCAATTAGAGATCAGTTTCAATGGTGGACCCGGTCTTAAATAAACCATCCAGTAGAACTGAACAGTGATAACGATAGTAATATAAATATTTCATGGAATAAAATGTCAACTCAAATATAATTCAGAAACAAAGCTATGGAAGATTGTCTAAAGTTATTTCCAAAAAGTCACTATTGTTATTCATTGATATCAAAACTTTAGACTGGAGTCACAAGCAAGAACAGCATGCACAGAGTACTCTGCTAATATGAAGAAGATAATGATCAAAGTGCAGTTGGCATCAAGGTCTTATAGGATGTTCAACTGTTAGATAAACTAAACAAACAAAGTTACTTTCCTCAGAAGGACCATTGTGAACTCTATTTTTTCTTTAAAGTTGATAACACAGACACACAATGATCATATTGTCAAAAAACTGAGGATAGCAAAAAATGTTGTAAAATTGTTAGCAAGCAATAAACACCATGTCATGAAAATGAACATGAAAAGCGACTTCAAGTAGTAGATTCTTTGATTTACAACAAGTTGAAGCTGCAGTTACATAACTTGACTATGTATTTGTTAAAAGATAGTGAAGTTGAATAGTAGCTGTGGCATTTGTAAATGGCCGGGCCAGGGCCAGGTTTGATAAAATACAGCCAGGGCTGGGGCCAGGTTTGTGGCCGGGGCTGCATAAACATTTATACATCATAAAGTACATTTTTTTCTTCAAAATTTATGTTTGATTTTGTATATATGTGTTTATAAACATCATTATGATCAACATGATGATGATGATCATGATCATCGTCCATCATCATGATCATGATCATTGTTCTCATAATTGTCATTATCATTATTACTATTATCCTCATCATCATCATCATTAACATCACTATCATTATTGTCATCATCATCATCATCATCATCATCATCATCATCATCATCATCATCATCATCATCATCATCATCATCATTATCATCACCATCAACATCATTTGCTGATGATGGTGATGACATCATCAGGCTTTAGCCTTACTCTTTTATGCTGTTTCTCTAATCATGGTTGATGCTCAAACAAGCTCTATTACAATAAACCAAAACTCATTCTTGCTTGGCTTCTTATTCAACAAGTTGCATCCTTTTACTGTATCTGTCCCTATTTATTAAATACTATCATAAATATATGCCAGAATTTAATAAATAGTAAATGTAAGTATTAAATTATAATATATAAAGAATTATAAATTTATTTCTAGCACCGGCTATTAACCCCTGCTAAATCTAATAATTTTGCCAAAGTCGGATTTGCAAAAAGTCTCATTTTTAGCCGGTGCCTTGGTCACTTACTATGTGGCATGAAGCAAATAGTGGAGTCATATCTAGTAAATTAACTTCATGCACTCCATTACAACAGTCCATTACATTAACAAATTTACAAAGAAGGTCAAACCTGTTGTTTTGATTTTTGATGGTGTTTGTTATCAGAATAGAAACAAAGTATTGTCTAGTGCTTTATTAACTGTTTCTATAACAACAAAAGCTTGCAATAAAACAGGTCATTTTAGTGGACAAACAATGATAGAGGTAAATTCTGTGCAAAATTAATGTAGCAGTTTATAAATGCGGTTAAGATTAAAAAACAGGTAAAAGATCTAAAAATTCTTCAAGAACCCTTAGATATTTACCTGATCAAGTATCTACAAAAACTCTAGGTTGTTATTCCATCTGACTACCACCTCTTCTATGAATCTTGAATCATCACATTCAAAATCTGTATCAAGATACTATAAAATTTCATGATAACAAACAATTTATATGTTAATGTTACTAATTAATGCTAATGTTGCTTTCCTTTCTCTTTTCTATAAATGCTATAATGGATGCTGCTCTAAAGGGCTAGCATCTCTTGTGCCATCTGCTAAAGTTCATTCTCTTGTGCTCTTCATTTAAACTTTTTCCCCTAGTTTTTTTCTTTGAACATTAATAGTTAAAAGTAAAATAGTGATAACTGTTAGAAAATGAAGTATTATTACATGACTTTTGTTATCTTATTAACTAGCAAACAATTAAGGAGACTATTAAGTAAAATAATTAATACACCTACTCAGCAATAATACTTTTCAGACCTTTTAGTTGATTAATATAAAAACTTTTTTTTAAATATAAAAGCCTACTATGTGCAGACAGTTTTTGAGTAATAGCTCTTGAAATCTTAAAAACCTGATAAACAAGGCTTTCACTTGCCATGAAAACCAAGCAAGCATCTTGACCTAAACCGAATTGAAAATCTATGGATTTTGTTTTGTGTTTATAAATATATTATAATTTATTTATTTTGTTTAGTGCTTATAAATGCTTGTAAGTTAATTCTGTGTAAATTAATTGTAGACCACACGAGTAAAAACACAGATGTCCCATTTTTCTCATTTTAAGAAAAATGAAATTTAGTATTTAGTGACATTAGATATCTGTTTATAAATAATATATTTAAATAAAAGTATATTTTTATGACATTTTTGTCCTAACACAATAAATAAATGCAGTTTTTTGTGCTAATTACAAGAATTATTTATTCAGTGTTCTTTTGAAAACAAGACTTTTGAACATCTGTGTTTTTTCCATTAGAAGTTCAACTCATAAACTACGTTAGTTTGTAACCTTTTAGAGCACTTAATTTTTTAAAGGTAGACGGTAACACATTGTAATATACAACCGCAACCTACTAAAAGTGTGTGATGGGATATTAAAGCCGTCCCCCCGCCCTTCTTTTCATAAAAAAAAAAATCAAATAAAAAAGTATATGAAAGTTTTTCCTTAACTTTATACAAAATAGCATTGTAACCTTCCCCAAACGAATCTATTTACCATAGATGACTCCATGATGATGTCTGTGTTCCATCACCTTATATCAAGTTTGTATAAACCATACAAAAACCAATTGTGAACACACCGTTAATGAAAATGTGTTTTTTTAATTTCAAAGAGAAATAAAATAAATTTTTCAAAAATAGGATAAAATAGTATAAAATAATGTCTTATTTTGTACACTTAGAAAATGCTTAGATTCAAGTCTTTAAATTTTTAGCAAAAAAGAGACAACAGAGCAATGTATGCTTGTTTCAGTTTATTAGGCACTTCGATCTTTGTTCTAAACATATGGGATGTAATACACATAAAATTAAATATTTCCAATTTTAAGTATAAATAAATTTTAACTAGCCTTTAATATTTTAAATTCTTTAAGTAAACATGTCTCAAATGAACAAACAATCAAGAAGTTTGGCTTTGAAACTCTGCAAATTTCAGAAATTTTAAAAGTATTTTTATATATAATTTTGAATTGTTTTGGTTTTTGGTGAGATCCTCTAGTTTTTTTGTCAGAAACATTCTATAGAGGTTTCAGAATGTGACAGAGTTCTAATTGGTATTGAAGCAGTAATGCTGTCAAGTTTTTAAATATTATGAACTAGATGACAAAATCTAAAACTTTTCATTTTATATTTTGCCTAGCACATAAATTGCAAATCGATTTGATATCCTTTACATTTAAGATAATTGATCATTTAAAATCATTCAGCATAGAACATACATCATCACACCATCTGTTTCATCATAGTTCATAATCCAACCATAGTTCTAATAATCCAAATTATATATATATATATATATATATATATATATATATATATATATATATATATATATATATATATATATATATATATATATATATATATTTATATATATATATATATATATTTATATATATATATATATATTTATATATATATATATATATTTATATATATATATATATATATATATATATATATATTTTTTTTTTTCTGTGAAGGTAATGTTGTTTACTTTATCTGACATAATTTCCTTAAAAATATATATATTTTTTTTGTAATTCACCCCCCAAAGGCCGAGAAGGCCACTACAGATGAGGAGGATATTTGTGGTTATAACCCTTTCTCTACTCTATAATTTTGAAACAGGAATCTTGACTAACAAGGCCACTGCGCGGAGAAACAAGTTGAGCGTGGTACTACCAGGGATGTGGTCGGAATCGAACTCAGAACATCTCGCTTATGAAGAGAGCGCTCTACCACTACACCACTACCGCATAAATCAATTAATTAAGTCTTCTCTGTTTGAACTTAATTAAGTTAATCATCAGTCTTCTCCGTTTGAAATTAATGCCAGCGCACGAAAAAGCACTGGTAGGATGGTCTTTTCTAAGTTGACCTGCACCATTTAAAAAATTCATTTTTTCTACTACTTAGCAAAAAGAATGCTTTGAATAAACACTAGATAAATTATTAAAAAATAAAAAAACATTTCTATAAAACAAAATGCTTTTATTTATTTTGGCAAACACTTTTTTTATGCGCTCGCAAAAGTTTTTGCAAGCAAAAGCTTTTATTATCATTGGTTCAGATATAAATAACTTGGACAACTGTTTTTCTTTACCCGGTAAACATTGGACAACAATTGTTGTTTTAAAGTTGCCCTATTTTTAAATGACCATAAAACCTTAAAACATAGTTTTTTTGTTATGAATTTTTAAATTAAAATAGCTTAGTACTAAAATGTCATAAAAATGTATAAAACTTGAAATTTTCCAAAAGTAGACATCTGTGGTTTTACTTATGTGGTCTTCAATTGTAAATTACAAAAAACTTGTTCATTAATAATTGCTCCCAGCTCTGAGTAGTTGCCAACATACACTTTACTGTATTGATACAGCTACTGTAAAAAATGTTGGCATAGTAACCATATGACTTCTATGTAAAGAAAATTGGATTGAGTAGAGAGACCTATCTGTATTTAAAAAAATATATATATATAAAATTTTTAAAACAGAAAGATATTTTACCAATTTGTATCGTGTTTGCAATCAACATTTTAAGCTGAAGAACAGGTTTTAAAATATCCTGGTTTTTATTATTCCACAGATATGAAAAATGGAAAGATACCCAACATGGATAAGAACTGTAAAAATAAATATATAATAATTGTAATAATTTTTTTTTAAATTTAAAATATCCATTATATAATATAAAATGGATCTTATAAATAGATCTTATAATGGATTATAAAATATCCACAAATCATTATTATCAATGCAAATTGTTACAGTTCTTTCAAAAAGAACTTCATAATTAAAAAAATAATATTAATTTTTTTTAAACATATTTTGTTTTAGAAATATTTTTGTCTTATAGTTCAACAAAAATTTTAATTTCTTGTTTATCATTTTGTTTACTTTTTTTGAACTTTTTTATTAATTAAACTTAACTAGAGCTAGAAGGTTTTACTATTTATGATGATAAGATATAATCCATGATAAGTTATAATCTATTCATGATAAGTTGCCTAAAAAACATGATAGAACTAGTGATTAGACTATAGGATAAATACCTTTAACCTGTGATAGGACTGATAAATTATACGTCTATAACCTGTGATAGGATTGAGAAGTTATAGATATATAACCTATCATTCAAAATAGTTTAATCAGTAAAGAAACTATTATTATAAACAAACTACATATTAATTGTATAATGTATTGCCCTTTTTCCCAACCCCCTTCCTCTCTCTTTTTCTAAATTGTAGTGTTAAAATGCATTATTTTCACAATCTCTTTCTCCACATTATAACTCTGAAACAAAAAAATTTACAGAATACTTAACTGAGAAACAAACTGTGAAGTTCATTTTCAAAAATACGACCATATTTGAAACAATAGCTCTTTGTAATACATTTTAACTTACTTTATGTAGTTACAAACAACTTCTTTTTTATGCAGCACAACCCAATGCAACATTTCCCAATCAAATAAACTGTTGCGACAAGAGTTGTGATCAAGCCTTTCAATGACCAGCTTAAATACTTCTTCATGTTTTTCTATAAAAATTTTAAATAAAATCTACAATCTTTTTTCTGTAATAATATCTATAATTTTAAAAAATCCATTCATCTAATTGTTGTCAAACCCAAAAAAAACAGGTATAGTTGGTACTCAACTCATTTCTTAAAAATATAACACCTGCTATTATTAAAATATTGTAGGAAATTATCATTGGAAACAGTATATATATAAATTCTATAAAATCAAAATGTAAACAATATTGATAAAAATATTTAATCTTAAAAGATAAGAAAACAAGTTAATAAAAAACTGAACAAAACATTCTAAATTAACACTTATCATTAAGTGAATTTTAATAACTAGATGAAAAAATGTTCATCATATTAAAATTTTATTTAATATTTGTGAAATAACTTTTCATATTTGCTCCAGAGATATTTGAAAATATTTTTAGTTCGGAAAATAAAAAATTGGAAAAATATAATTAATATTATATATAGCCATTTGAATATTGCTGTAATTAAAGAAGCCGAAAAGTTAAGCATCCATTTACGCATTGATGTCATGTCTTCATTCTCTGGACAAAAGTGCTTTCAAACTATTTAAAACTTACTGGATTCCTGCCACTGTGAAACTTTCCTGTGAAAACTGCAGTTTCCGCTATTATTTAATAAATGATAATTTTAATTTACTTGACTAGATTTTTTATATACTAATCGAGAAAGAAACATCATAATAGCAGAGCTAATCAACATGAGTTTCTTTCCCACTAAGGTACTACTCATACGCTGAGTAGGTGGAACCAGGATTTGGACCTGAAAATCCTGTTTCTACCCCAATTAATAATTCTGAACTTTTAGCAGCGCTCTAACCAACTAAGATATCACGGCTCAAAGCATCACTGCTAACCACTAAACTAGTAAACACCATATCAGGGTTCAGATCTACAGGAATCTTTTTCCTTTTAACCCTAATATTATCTTACAAGTAGCTGGTAGTTCTACTAATTTTCTACTAGTTTCTACTAGTAGTTCTACTAGTTTTAAATTGCACAAACATCAAAAAATTGTGAAATCTAGTACTTTGAAACCTCGATTATCAGAGCTTGCAATAAGTATCCATACAATAGTTCAATCGCCTAAAACAATTAGAAAAGTAACAACTAGAAGGTCCTTAAACGTGCAAATTTAGCTTGTTGATTGAGGTTTAGTTGATGATAAAACACCAGGGCAAAGTGGCACAAAAATGATAATGTTACATAAATCTAAAAAAACTTGAAACGCATTAAAAAAAGAAGTAAGAGTGACAAAAAAGAAGTTTTTTTATTTATAAAGTTTTATATTTTTTTTATTTAAAAGTTAAATAAATATTATGATTTAATGAATAATGATTTATTTTTTATACATATCTTTAACTTAATCTGCATTATGAATAACGAAAAATAAAAAAAGTGGTGATGCATACAAGGCTTATATCGTCAATAACTTATTTAAAAAAAGAGATATTTCCTTATAAATATTTTAGATTATGATGAACTTTTTATGATTATGACAAACTTATTTTAGGGCAAAAAATGTTTATAGACCTAAAAAATCATATTTATATCTAATCAAAAAAAGATATTTATAAAAATGTAATATTTACATAATAATAATCACCAAAATATAAAAGAGTTGCGCTATGAGGCCACACATACTTCAATCAATACACCAACAAAGATGTATTATGTATTGATTGTCAATCAATACACAATAGTACAGAGCAATATAATATTAAAATCAGTGTTGAACATTTATCAGCTATGTTTTTTTTGACAGGAAAACAAATGCTGTAACCTTTTCAATGTTTTACCCTAAAATATAATTCTATATAATGAAAAAAAAAATTGTAAAAAAAAATTACAAAGCTGGGACAATTCTAAGTGGATGATATCACACTTGATGACAGGTTTGCAGTATGCTGACAATGAAAAATAGTTTGGTTCAATAATGGATAATTGCATAAATTGACACTACTTAAAAATATTTATTTTAATGAAATTGTGATATTATTATTATTCGATTATTAGATATAAGAATATTTTGATAATATACTTGAAACTTAAACTATTCTGGCAGCCTCTTTGACAGTCCAGTATGTCTAGGTATGTGCAACATTTCTATTATTTAATTTTTTAACTTGTTTTTGAATTGTTTGTTTTCCATATATATCAGTTAATATTCTCAATCAAATTTGTTGTACCAAATATAATAGTAATCCTAAAGCAAATAGGCTATCAAGTAATTTGAAAATATTTAATTTATTAACTGTTTTTAGCAGTATTTGCATAACAAAATTTTCTGTTTCTTTTACACAGAATAAACAGTTAGCAAACAAGAATGGCCACAGCTGCTAGTTCGTTATATATAAAGACTTGCAGAGAAACTGAAATATATTTTACAATTAAAAAGTTTTGTGAAATGAAGCTTCCTTCAAAAGGTGATGTTCTCCAAATATTTTTACATATTATACAAGCACAGAAAAAGTCTACAAAGGAAGTCTCGAAATTAGTTATTAAAGAAATTATGGAATATTAGGATATGGCCAAAATTCTGACAATAACAGATTATAATGTATTTCCAAAAGTGGAGAATGAATATTTAAAGTAGTATTCATTTCATGCAATTGGGAGCATCGTGAAAGGGTTGAAATGGGTTGTGTGATATATATTTGATCAAAATAAGTCCAATTTGAAATTAATTTTGTCCAAATGAGAGCAGAATGATATCAAGCAGCATTTGCTGCCATTATTTATGTGTATTCCTGGTTCACAGCTCTTTTGGCTGTTGCATCACCAGCCAATGATCTGGATTTTCTCCATCATGTAGCAAGAAGCAAAGACAGGACAATCTCTAAGGCAGCTGAAACAGCCTTTTCCAAACAATTGTGATACATCAGTGAATTGATGGTATCACTTGCATTATTTGATCCAGATACCTATTTTTCTGAAAAGCATGTTAGATTTCATGAAAATTAAAGAAAAGTCCTTAGCTAGCTTTGTCACTTTATCATCTCATCGCTTATTTGAAATTCATGGGATTGCAACAGAGTTTTTAACAGAAGATCCAAAAGTTTGGAGCCTTTAAAAGGATTACAAGAGTGCCCAATGTTTGGTCGAATCGTTGAAAATGGTGAATTATTGTGCAGAGAGAGGAGCTGCACTGATGTAAAATTTTAATAACACTTTCACAAAGAATGAAGAGGAATAGCTATTTTTGCTACAGGTAGTAGAAGAACATCAGCAAAAGTTTCCAAATGCTCTGAAAAAGACAGTACACAGGAAACTGTAAACGATATGAACTGTCAAACACAATTTTGCAGACATTATTTTAATTAATCTTAATTTTGGCTTCTGTTTTAAAATCTAAATCTTGTGTTTTTCTTGTTAACATTAAAATAATGTTAAAATAACATTTACAACTCACTATTCTTTATTGAAAAGTCAATTAAATTGATTATATAAATTCAGACATAACAAAACATCATAAAATACTTATAAAAATAATGTTAAGGAAAATGGGATTTTCACACATGTGGCACCTCTTAGAATGACAATATTAAGCTAAAAAAATTACATAATGTTTTCTTAATAAAAGAAACAAGATAAGTTGACAAAACTTTAAATTTCTCAACTTCCATTTAAGGGACCACCTTAATATATATACATAAATATTATATTTTTTATATAGACAAATATAATTGAAGCTCTTTTAAATCAATATAACATAATACATATTGGTTATTTGTTCTGATTAAATGAACAAGAGCTACTGTTATTAAAAAAAAGAAGGAAACAGTTTGTGAAACAGTTAATGCAGTACTTATTCATGTATTATCAGTTTTTTATCCTGTTTCAGTATGTAAAATATGTTGACAACTGATTCCCAGGATCTGAAATAGATTGATAAAACTAATATATAATAATATATCAAAATGATATATACATAAAGTAATATTAATTGTGCTAAAAAAAGAACTAGTAAGGAAACAAAAAACAACTGAATGACGTTATTATCTTAGATATTTTATATGGAAATGCATCAGAGCAATATGCAAGGAAATGCATTATGGTTGGTAACATTTAACTGTGATATATTTTAGTATTATTGATGATCATGTTACATGATAAATCTCATTTCATCATTTCATTAGCATTTAATGTTAACTAAAATGCTCATTTTAATTACGATGAAAACACTATCCCATAGTATTTTAATGCTAACTAAAATACTGTGGGATTTCATAAAATCAAAAGATTCTATTAGGGAAAATTGAAAATAACTCATGGTATTTTTATTGATAAATAGTTAGCATGAAAATAAATAGCCAAATGGATCCTGTTTTTCTATGGGAAACCCATAGATAACCTGTCCAATAGTGTTCCAAACACCAATTGACACTGATTCACTCGTAACAAAGCTGCAAACAACCAAATTGGCCGTTACTAGAAAACAAAGAGTTGAGAAGTAAGTAAACAATTGACAAAAGTCAATTTTTTTGCCATTCGGCCTTAATTAGAAAAAATTATAGATTGTATGAGTCAGGATAGCAACTTTGTTGAATAATGTGTGAAGTGAGAATGAGTTTTGGCTGATGGAACTAAAGATGATAGCTCCTTTAAGCAGCGGCCATGATTGGACTTTTCCAGTATTTGTAGGAAAGAGATGCAACCTTACAACAATGAGTTTTTTTTGAACAACAATACCATTTTCCAGAAGACAGGAAAATAAGATTCAGTCAAGCATTTATTAAATAGTTAACAGAGAATTGAATAGAGTTCTGGAGAACACTTTTGAAAGACTATGACAGTTACTCCATAATTGTCTGGACCACAAGCTCTAGAGGAGTTTATGATATTTGTTTTGGATGTCTAATAATGGGTTGACCTGTTTAACTGGAATGGAAGAAAGAGTATAGCCATTACATTCAAGAGTTGATTTAGAGGAAAATTTCTTTGCAAATAGTTTGTCCTGTTCCTGGGGAGAGTTAATAAGATCAGATCCATGATTAGATATGGAATGTTCAACTTACCTGTTGATGACAAGTAAGTTGAATTTATTTATTGATAACACTGTTGAAGTTCTAGAGTCTAACTTCTGAGATAAGATACTGGTAACAGGGCTCGAATTAACGCAAAAAAATCTTATTGCAAAACACCCCGCCACCCCCATCATAGCTTGAACTGCTTTGTGATAATGGGGGTGGGGGTTGCGTTAGTATAAAATCGTATCTTTTGTATGTAACTGTTATTTTTTAACATATTATCTCTCATATTTAAATATTATCTTATAATTTTCTAGTTTGGCGGATTTCAAATAGCATAAGTTACTGTTATAATTTACAGCTTCATTTATAATTTAAAGTTTAAATTACAGTTACAGTGTAATGAGCAAGTAACATATTTAACACTATTAAGATACTTTTGTAATTGTTTTTACTTAACATGATACTTAAAAAAGTAAAAGTAAAAAACTAAGAGTAAAAAGCAAACATTAAAATATTTAAACCACTTTAATTAGTCATAAAAAACTACGATAAAACGCATGTTACTTTTAATTGTTATTATAAATCATGCTGACAATAAAATACAAGTTATTTTTAGAGTGTTTAATTGTTATTGTAAAAAGCTATAAAACAACAATAAAACAAACTGCAAAGTTGTTTTAAAAAAATAAATAACTTGTATAAAACAATTGTAAAACAACTTTGTGACGCTGTTTTGTTGCTGTTTATACAGTTATAAACTAAATAACATAAAACACGTTAAATAAAACAAAGCAAATAAATGAAATTGTTTGAGTTATTAAATTAAAAAATTAATTCCGTAAAACTTAATTATATTTTAATATACTTTAACTAGTAAAATTGATAATATAAAATTGTTGATAAAATAATAATTTAAATTAATGATGTTTTATTAAAAAAAAAAAAGAATGAAGAAAAAGTTTGCTTTAATGCTTTCTCTTTTCAACTTATCGCTTTGACGAACTTTTAAATATTATTGGCTTCCATGTAGAGACTTGAAGTAATTTATATTAAAAATTGTTTTACGTTTAAAATCTCCCACGAAAGAGCAAAAGATCATCTATTCAGAATATATATTTAGCGTGACATACTTTAAAACAAAAAAGAATTAAGAATTGCCAAAAAAAATGCTAAACTAAAAAAAAAGGTAAATAAACAACCAAAAAAAAAAAAAAAAAAATCAAAATATTTTTTTTAAGAAAAAAATAATCAAGAACAAAGGTTGTGAAAAGCCATCGTGATATGCCTAATTTGAGCCCTGGGTAATAATGGAGCTTAGCATCAGACAGCAACTTTTTACATTTCTTGCAATAATAAAAAGATAATTGTTCTCAAAAGAGTTGTTCTTGTGAAATAGATAAAAGAAATGATTATGATCAGATACAGCTGCTGCGCAAGAAGGTGAAAATCATGGACTAGAATGAGGTTTGGCTTGAAACCTACAAAAAGGAATAAAAGAATCCATACCAGCCAGGATCCAGAAGGTTACATATGAGGCGCATTTATCACCATAGAGACAAAAATATATAAAAGAAATATATAAAATATATAAAAGAAATAACTAAAACACGAATAGAATCCCAGTCAGCTTTAGGGTAGTAGTAAGTAGTGCAATTATAGGGTGAGAATAAGAAGTCAGAGTGAGTCTAAGTGAGAATTCCAAAGAAGAAGTATGAGATTAAAGATTTATAGAGATCATTGTATGGTTAGAACCACCTAAAAGAGAACAAGGAGAAAGTAAACACAAGCTAGGGTCAAAGACAAGCACAAATCATGGAGTGAAAGTAAGCAATTAGGTTTGTCGGGAAAAGGAGCCAAAAAGTTGATTATCAGAGTAAGAGAAAAAATTATGAGAGTTAGTGATGAGTCAGTTTATGAGAGAGTTTATGATGAGTTAGTCAGTTAGCAGGGTGTTAGCGCCAAGCCACTTAGTGTGATGAGCATTAAAAGCACCAATTAAAACAATATTGGAAGAGGGACAGAGAAAGGGCACGATCAATTTGGTCAGAAATATCTTAGGACACCTTATGTGGCCTTGAAAATGCACATCAAAAGTACTAACAAGGACACCATCCATGCTCAACATGGCACTTGTATTAGTTGAAAAAGAGGTGCAAGGCTAGTCAACAGGATTATTCTGCTTATCCCTAGAGTCTTTGTCTAGGATACCTTATTATCTTTGCCTAAGAGACCTTATTATCAGTGTCTTTATTTCAGAATATTTCTATTTCTAAAAAGCATACAAAACAGTAGCTGGACGCAGTTATTTTTTTAAGGAAACAAATTTATTAGAGTCACTTTTCTGATTTTATGCAATTTTTAAATTTTTATTCTTAAAGTAAAAGAAATTCAACTTTTTTTTCACATTAAAAATAAAGGCTTTTTTTTTTGTTATCAAACATTTAAAACATTAAAAAAATATTTTTTTTAAATACTAACAGTTTAAAACTGTTACTATTTTTTTCGAATCTTTTTTTCAAAATTTTTGAAATAATATTTAAATATTTTAAATATTATTAAAACTGCAATAGACAAAATTTCTACATTTGTTTCTGTGATAACATGACAACCTTTGTTTCTGTAATAATATTCTAAAATTTGAAATTAGTTATAAAGTATCATAGAAGAGCGAAGTGTCTTGTGAAGTGTCATAGAAGAGTAGAGTGTCTTGTTAAGTGTTATAGAGCGGAGTGTCTTGGAAAAGTTTAAAAATGATAATTAGAGCACTACTTAATAAAAAAAAAATAGCAAAAAACAGTAAAAACCTTCATGAAATATAAAATACATGCAAAATGTAAAATGTCCTTGGTGTTTTGTGTATAGCTCTTAAAATTTATTGAACTTTTGTCCATATAACAGAGTAAAAGAGTTTACAAAAGCATTAACTTCCACAAATGTCCATAATTATAATGTAAATACATTTATTAATATACTATATATAATGTATTATATATAGTATTAAATTAATTATATTTAATAATGTATTATATATTGTATTAAATTAATTATATTTAATAATGTATTATATATTGTATTAAATTAATTATATTTAATAATGTATTATATATAGTATTAAATTAATTATATTTAATAATGTATTATATATTGTATTAAATTAGATTGTATTAAAACATTTAGTGTTTGTTATTTTGTATAAAATTTCAATAAAAATAAAAACAATGGTAATAATAATTATAACAACAATAAATATTATTATATTTATAAGGTTACCATTTTTTTGATAATGTATAATCAGTTCTTTTATAAGGTCACTAGTTACGTCAATAGCAGAAAACTTTTTTAATACATCCCATAGTTCTTCACTCTCCATATCTTTCAAGACAGCAGCTAAATACCTGTAAACAAATCAATAATAACTCAATATAAAACTATAAAATCATATACAAAAAAATTGTAGCATTTTAAGGTTAATAAGAATAAAATATTTCCATTTTTATTATTATTTTAATTTTAAGGAAACATCATCAGAATCAACATGTTTCATAAATGATTAAACAAATCACAAAAGAACTAAAAGATTTAAAAAGAAAAAGTGAATCAAAACTAGCTGATTACTTAAAAAATATAAAATAAATAAATTTGCTTTATTTTATATTTTACAGTTTTATTTTACAGTTATATTTTCATTATAGTACAATATATATTTGTTGTTGGATTTGAAACGCTACATTATAGTAAAAATGATAAATATAGCCATTTTATATACAAATATGCCAAATATGGCATTTTTTAAAACTCACATGCCTATTTGGATGCTTATATCTCATGTTTACACGGATGCTTATTTGGATGTTTACATCACATGTTTACACAGATACACGGATGGATGGATGTTTATATCAGATGTTTACACTGATATAAACATCCATCCATCACAGATGCATGGATGGATGGATGGATGCTTATAGCACATGTTTACATCACTTATTTGGATGTTTATTTTTGATTTTGTGATTTTGTGTTTGTTAAATTTTTTTAATGTAAATTTTATGTAAACTTATCTTTGATCATTTACTTGTATAAATATTTGCTAAAAGTTTATTATTATACTTAAAGGAAATAATACTTTAAATGAAAATAGATTATGACATAAATTATAGTTTATTTGGATTAACCCAGAGAAAAATATAGTAAAACATTAGTATCTCATGTAGTTTTGCTTGTACACAAAACAGAGGTACTTAAAGATGTAAGACATGGTATCAGACAATTTATACATGGTAACACGCAATATAATTTTTTTTCTGCAACTTGTAATCTTATTTATTACAGAGTTCTAAATATACTTACAATGTTTTCATTCTAGAAGCCATTACACACAATTTAGTCTAAGCAACTCTCAAAAATACAAGTTTAAATAAAGTTGTATTAAGCATATAACATATTACATTTTTACAGCACTTTTTACAGCATAATCTTTGTAATATTTAAGAATTTTAAATGACAAAAGTTGTTATAAACTCACTTCATCAAGATATGGAATGAACATAAATTGATATTGTTAAATTTATCAATTATTGTAAAAATCAACAAAAATAATATGATTAAGGTATTCAAATAACTAAGATAAATTTCAATTGGATTCTCAGGTCAGTAAAGCTGCTTTTTTTTGGTTTTGTTTCCAACCCTCTATTACTTAACAATAAACATCTTAATGTTTCATAGTTATCAAGTTAGTAAAAAAATTGTATGTTTCTAATCTAAAAACAAACACAAAAACTTATAAAAATATTTTTTAGAAGTAGAAATACTCTATGACACTGAAAAAGTAAGTTTTCAAAATAACATAATTTCTAAATTCTTTTATGATGTCATGAAGAAAGGAATTATTCCACTGTAAATAAAAATATATTCTTATAATGGCAACAGCAATATGGATATATCATACTAGAATTATATATATATATATATATATATATATATATATATATATATATATATATATATATATACAGGCCCTTTTAGAGGGGGAGCCACATGGGCCATATGGCCTGGGCCTTCGATTTTGTTGGGGCCTCACATTTTCAAAACACATTTGTTAAACACGAAAATATCAAAGTAATTATTTTAATCTAATTATTCTAAACAATATAACTTTAGGTTAACTTAAAATAATAAATTAATTTCTTTTTCATAATTACACATTTCCAAACCTAAATTCGACATGATAAAGATTAGGTCATGTAATGATGCAATTAACCTTCCGTCGGGCGCGCTTGATCAAATTGATACAATTACTTTTAACTCGTACGAGTTTTTAAGTTATGCCTTAGTGTTCTGCTTTTCAGTAGCTTCATTTTTTCTTAAATTTTTTAGTTGTAATTCATCAAACAAGAATAAATCAATTTGTTTTGAACTGTTTCTTATCATTTTGTATAAAATTGATATATTGCGCTTTTGTACATTTCGTAACTTTGAGAATAGTAATATTTTTTTGTTCTGGTAAATATTTTTTAATTTTAAAACATAATTCGTTTTATAAATTTGTATAAGTTCGATTTATGAATAAATTTATTATATTTTCAAATTTCAATATTATTTCCAGATACCATTAAAATGAAGAGAAGATTTGATAGTGGTGCAAGTAAAAGGCGGCTGAGAAAAGAATTGGCCGAAGAAGCATGCACCAACACAAAGAAAATATATTAGTTTTTAAAAAAATCACAAAACACAGTTCAAATTGAACAAGCAAACCAAACTCAAAGTGTGAGTGACAATGGTAACATTGAAAATATAGTTGTTCCAATTGCAGAAGACCTAATTTTGAAACAACAACCAGCAGGAAATTTAAATATTATAAACCAGGAACGGGTTGAAACCGAAATCTCATTACAGGAAAATGCAGGTGAAAATAAAATTAGAGACATGGAAACAGAAATAACTGATCCAATTCATCAAGGTTATCCGTTCAATTTTATTGACATTGGGATTATCAACAAGAACAATTCTTGTCAAGTGAACTCTTTTCTTAAGATTACTTGTTTTGAAATTCCAAATAATATCGTTAAAGACTCTAATCATCATGCATTTCCTTATTGTTTCTTAAACAAAACTCTTGCAAATGGAGAAACATGCAAAAGAGACTGGTTGTGCTGGAGTGTTGAAAAACAATCTTTGTATTGTGCACCATGTTTTCTTTTTAACAAAAATGTTGCAAATGTATCATTTTTCTCTAGTTCTGTCGGATGGGGCATCAGTAGAGGTTGGAGAAGATTGAAAGATTGTATTCCTTCGCATGAAAGTTCAATTTATCATAAAGAAAACTATGTTGTATGGAAATCTGCTAGTAGAGCAGGATTATGTGAAACTTCAGTGGATAATTTACTTTTATCAGAACTCAAGACTGAAACTGAAAATTGGAAAAAATTATTCCAACATATTCTAGATGATATTATTTTTCTTTCTGAACGTGGATTAGCACTTTTTGGTTCTAACCAACGAATAGGTGATCGAGCGAATAGAAACTTTTAAGGTATTATTGAGCTTCTTAGCAAATATGACCCACTTATAGCTGAGCATGTTAAACATGTTCGAGAATCACAACAGTGTAAGCAGCGAATGCAAGCTCATTATCTTTCAATGCGAATTCAGAACGAATTTATTGATATTTGTGGTTCACACATTCAAACAGCAATCCTCCACGAAATTGTGAAAGCAAAATATTTTTTAATAATAGTTGATGCTACTCCAGATTGCTTGTACAAGGAGCAAACTAATCTGGTTATTCGTTATGTTAAAATTTTAGATAATTCAAACTTTTCAGTTGAAGAAAGATTTATTTTATTTGAAAATTTTTCAAAAAAAACTGGAAGAGAAATCGCTGCTCGAACACTAGAAATATTGAAAACTTTGAAGCTGGATTCGAAGCCTGCATTGGTCAAGCTTACGACAACGGCACTAATATGGCTGGAAAGTATAACGGGGTGCAAGCGGTTTTGATACAACAAAATCCAAACTGTATGTTTTCTAGCTGTGGAAATCACCCATTAAATTTAGTTGGTGTCGATTGCGCTGAATAATGCAAAGAAGCAGTAACGTATTTTGGAACAATTCAGCAAATTTATTTAGTAGCAGTCCTCAAAGGTGTGAAATTTTAAAACAACATCTTCCCGTTTCATTGCATGGAATGTCCAAAACAAGATGGTCAGCACGGATTGATGGTGTTAAACCAGTTGCACAACATTTGAACTCAATAAGAAGTGCTTTAAATGAACTTGGGGTGCTACATTTAACAGCCCAGGCTAAAATGGAACTCAATGCTATTCAAAAGTATATTTCCAAATTTGATTGCATTTTGATGTCGTCTATCTGGATGAAGCTACTCACAATGATTTATCAGACAAATCTAATCATCGAGGCACGCCATGCCACTCTTGATATTGAAAAAGCTAACATTGAAAATCTATGTACTGACATTCAAATTTTGCGTGAACAATTTGATAAGATTTTAAATGAGTCAAAATTTGTTGCAAGAAATATTGGTGTTTCATGTGAGTTTTTAACTAATCGTCATTTTCCAAGTCAAGATGATACTGAGTTGTATTATAAAATCAATGTATATTTTGTCATCATTGACTCAATTAAATCTGGCCTCATGCGACGATTTCAGTCTTTACAAGAAATTTGTAAACTTTTTGGATTTCTCTGGCAGTTTAAAAATTTGAATAACGAAGATCTTGTATTGGCTGCTCAACATTTTCAACACAAATATGACAAAGAAATATCACAAGAACTTGAAAATGAGGTTTTATTTTTTAAAAGAATCTATGGTGCTAATTTTAAACTAGACTGCACACCAAAAAAATTGCTGGAAGGAATACTTGGACTTAATCTTTCAGGTGTCTTTCCAAACATTACAATTGCATTAGGAATTTTTATCAGCCTGCATCGACGGCTTTGGGCGAACGCACATTTAATGTTTTAAAGCAGATAAAAAATTATCATTGTTCAACTATGAGGCAGGAACGGTTGAATGGACTTGCTATGTTGAATATAAATTGCGATATTGCATGAAGACTAGATTTTTCAAATATAATTGCTGCATTTTCAGAACAAAAAGCAAGAAAAGTGTTTGTAAAAATTAATTAAAACTAATTCATTTTGTTTTACTTTTAGTGAATTTCTTTAGATTTCATTTTCAAAATGTGACATATTTAACTATTCATTTATAGTGACAAATAATTACATATCGAAAAAAACCAAATAATAAAAACCAATTCATAATTATTTATGCATGAATCATTCATTTGTGAAATCTGAATTGTAACATTCACAATAAAGTATATATCACTCATACGTCGTACCTTCTTAATTCCCAGGCCTCCCCAAAAATGCGTTTTTAGTAGACAAGCGCGTCTCTTGGCTAGTTGGCTTGATAAAACGTACCAAAGGCGCCAAATCTGTGTGTGACGGTCTGTCTAATTTATTGCATTTAGTCTTAAAGTTAGACATTTATTGGGTCCTGATCTATCTGAAGACTTTAATGGCTTTGCATTTTCTTGCGTTGCGTTTTGCGCAAATTTTTCTTTTGGGGCCTCATTGATTTTTAACTGGCCGGGGCCTCTCCAAACCTCTGAAAGGCCCTGTATGTATATATATATATATATATATATATATATATATATATATATATATATATATACACATACATACATACATATATATATATATATATATATACATATATATATATATATATATATATATATATACATATATATATATATATATATATACATATATATATATATATATATATATATATATATATATATATATATATATATATATATATATATATATATATATATATATATATATATTTATATATATGTATATATGTATATATATATATATATATATATATATATATATACATATATATATAGTCATAAAAATAAATAGTCTGGAAACACGGCCTGGGAACAATAGTTTTTGCGTTGATGTTAGGTTCTTGTACCCAGCCTACTTTAAGGTGCAAAACAAATAATTTTTTATAGTTTAACTATAAGTACAATGCCTGGAGCAAATTGTTCAATATATGGTTGTACAACTTCTCGTTATTCACACGGTATAGTTATATTCAGTCTTCCTAAAGGTCAGGATGGCTATAATGTTGAATGGAGAAGAAAACTGATTGAGATTGTCATAAAAGATCGTTTGATTGATTCAGCATTAAGAAAAAAAATTGCCAGCGAATCTTTACATGTATGCGAAAAGCATTTTGAAGATCACGAAGTTAATAGAAGTAAGCTATGTGTTCACATATTCAAGTGTATATATATATATATATATATATATATATATATATATATATATATATATATATATATATATATATATATATATATATATATATATATATATATATATATATATATATATATGTTTATATTTCTGATAGCATTTATAAATATTATTTTAAATAAGTTTATTATAAGTTCATTGTTTTAAAAATATTGAAATAACATTTTTTATAGATTCAGCTAGAGCAAGACTTTTACCAGGATCTTTACCTTCAAAAAATCTACCAAAAAGGAGTGTTCAAACATCTAGGTAAAAATTTTAAAAAGATCTATTTTTTAATTTTTAATTTTTCATTTAAAAGTAGTTTTTTCTTTTTCCTTTTTTTTAGTTCCTTAACAATATCAAAACTTCCAACATTAAGTATTGAGTTGAAAAAAGATTGCTGTGAAATTGACAAAGTTCAAAATGATGTGTACATTCTTTTTATAAATCGTTTTCAGAATTTGTAGATTGTGTCAGCACCCTTATGTTGGAATCATGGGAACTTGTTATATCAAAAGATTTAGTCAAAGTTTTCAAATTAGATAATATTCACCTACAACCCCAATATGAAGTATATATTCAACCTAGCCTATTATTTACAATACAATCTTTTGCTTGGAACTTACCAGATAAGCATGAGATATATTCTAATTATAACAAATCAGTTAAAAACATTACTTTATCGAATATTATTACTCTTTTATCAACTTACTCATTATGTCAGGGTGTTGCCTCTGGTTCAAACATTTTTAAAAAACATATTCTTACAAAGTTGTACAACCCAAGTGTTTCTTCAATTACTACATTTGAGACTGAATTTAACAGGTTAACTTTGTGTTTGTTATTGATAAAATCTGTAAATATTTGTAATGAATGTAAAACATTGGAATTGTCACATAATAATAAACATCATAAGGCTGTAAAACGTAAAGCTGGAATAATCACAAAACCTGCTCAATTGAATTCCCCAATCTCATTAACTTCACTTGATAGAACTAAACTTACTTTGCAAAACTATTGATCTGAAAATGCTTTTTTAAAACAAGAAATAAAAATTATGCAAGAAGAAATTCAAAAAAATTCATTTCAAGTAAAAACCTTTGACCTTGATGATGATATGAAAAGTCTAATGTCAAATGCTTTTGAAAAATATAATGTTTCACCATTTATGAAGTTTTTTTGGAATGAGCAACAAAAATACTTATTATCAAATCCAACATCTGTTCGATATCATCCTATGATTATACGTTATTGCCTAAGCCTTTGTGCAAAGTCTCCTAGCGCATATGAGGATATTCGCTTTGATAAAAAGTCTGGTACTGGTTTTCTTGTATTACCAAGTCGTCGTCTTCGTGACTACAAGAATTGTATTCATCCTCAACGTGGTTTCAATCCTGATATTGTAAAAGAGTTGAAATCAAAAGTAAAAGATTTTAGTGAAATAGAAAAATATATTGTATTGTTGTTTGATGTAATTAAAATTCAAGAAAATCTTATATGGGATAAACACACAGGAGAAATTATAGGATTTGCTGACCTTGGTGATATTGATTTAAACTATGCAACTTTACAAAAAGTTGATGCAGTTGCAACTCATGTTCTAGTATTTATGATACGCAGTATAGTTAACCCTTTTAAGTTTACACTTGCTAATTTTGCCACACTTGGAATATCATCAACCCAAATTTTTCCATTATTTTGGAAAGCTGTTGCTTTATGTGAACTGGAAAAGTTAAAAGTTATAGCAACAACTTGCGATGGTGCTGCTCCTAACCGAAAATTTTTTAAACTGCATTCACGTTTATCTAATTTTAATGATAAAAAAGATGTAGATGTCACATATAAAACTATTAATCTATATTGTCCTGAAAGGTATATTTACTTTATATCTGACCCCCCACATCTTCTTAAGACAACAAGAAACTGTATTTATAGCTCTGGCTCTGGTAAATGTACTAGATACATGTGGAATGATGGTTTATACATTCTATGGAGTCACATAGCAGACATTTTTAAAGAAGACCAAACATGTGGTTAACATCTACTTCCAAAATTATCATATGATCACATAAAAATCTTAATCTTAAATATAATCTTATTCTATTATGAACGTCAAATTGGCAGCTCAAGTTCTTAGCAATACTGTGAGTAAAGTCCTTCTTAACTATAGATCTTCAGATGCTTTTGTCACAGCTAACTTTTGCTCAATGATTGACAGTTTTTTTGATATTATGGATATTAGCAATCCTATGGAATCAATTCAAAAGTCAAAGCCATTCTTAGTCCCATTTTCTTCTATTGACGACTATCGTTTTAACTGGCTTAACACAGAATTTTTGCCATATTTCGAAAAGTAGTTAAGTTCCATCAATAACCGTCAAGGTAACTTTACTCTAAATGATAAAAGTAAAATGTTTATATCGTGGCAAACCTATGAAGGGATTAAAATTACTGTTATTTAAAATTGCTGTTGAGTTAATAAAATTTTTACTTTCTAATGGTGTGTGTATGTATTAACAAAAAGATTTTGTCAAGATTCACTTGAAAATTATTTTGGACATCAACGCCAAATTGGTTCTCGCAAAGATAATCCATCTGTCCATGATTTTGGCTATAATGATAATACCATTCGAAATCAAAAAGTCTTTCAAACTATAAAAGATGGTAATTCCAAGGAAGAGGTTCATTTTGAAATTAATGAAGAGCCAGAACCATGCAGAAAGCGAATAAAAACTTCTCTATAATGCATTTATTTAAAACGACTATTTTCATAGCCACAAATTTGTTAAAACACATTATTGGCTAAATGAACAGATACTTCATGACCCAATATTGATTGATTTGATCAATAAAAGATAAATAAATTTAAATAATTTTATACTGGATTGTAATTATATAAAAAATTCTCGCTTGAATAGATTGGTTGATTAGTGTCTAATATACTAGTGTCGACCCTGCTGATAACGCAAGGTCAACACTAGTGTAGTAGACAATTTGAGGCTAAAATTTCATAATTATTAACTAAAGTTAAAAAAATGTAAATAGATAATAGCCCCAGTTTTACTTATATAGTTGCTTTAAATCTTTAGTTAAAACAAAGCATTTATGTTAAAAAAGATCGCTTGTTAAGCATTTTTTTGAAAGAAAACATTGAATTTTCTCGGCTGCTTTTATAAAATATAGACAATTTCAATATACATCAGGGGAGATGTAGCATTTTTTAGTCTTTGAGATAGCTAACTTCCAGACATTAAGCAAACTCCAAAGATTTATATGTTTATTCTTACGTCAATTAAGGATATTTTGCAAAAAGTATAAATAATTATAGCCTGGGAACAAAAAAGCTCTAAAATTTTCTACCACCCTGTCCCAAACCTGAGAAAAATATAAAATATTGATAAAATATTTTTTTTAAATTAAATATTATATGTATTATTCTCAACCAGACATATTTATCAATAAATTTTAAGTTTTATAATATAATCTTTTAATGTTCAAAAATTATGACCATATTAAATTTGTAACCCTCTTAAATTGGGAAGGTTTAAACTTTGTAAGGTCTTTTTTGTGTCATAGTGAAATATTTTTGCTAAAATATTTCACTATGACATTTAAAGTTTATCAATGAATATAAACCTAGTTGAGAAATGTACAAAAATATTTTACCAACTTGTTGCTCTAATGATTGAAGTAGGGGGGCAAAAAATTTTGGGTCATTTTTGTTCTCAGGCTCCTATCATCGCAATTTTTTGCAAAGCATCCTTTTTTAACATAAGTATAAACAAATGTTTATATAAATAAGAGTATTGGAGTTAAAAGTGAAGTTAGAGTGAGTCTACTGAATGATTAAACTTGATTACTAGGGAAAAGGGGCTCAAAAAATAATGAAAAATATTTTAATGCTTATGTGTTACATAAGATTCTTGAACTAAAGTTCAATACTCATGTAAAATTTTTTACAATCTATTATAATTCATAAAGATTTAGCTTTTTAAATAAAAAAAAAAAAAAAAAAAGCAAACAAAACCTAAAATTTGTGAAAAAACATTCTGACTTCAAAACATGATTGATCAGCACAATTTTAAACCTTGACCCTCCCTTATAATTGCTTATTTTACTCTAAAAAAAAAATATATTGATCTTGTGCAAAATAAATGCTCTTGTTTAAACTTGTTTCTAACTGGGGAGAGAACTTAATAAATGGGTGGGTGAAAATTTTCATTAGTGCATTTATATTTATTTTAAGGTTAGTTTACTCTAAACAGTTTTTTTAGTTGTGAGATATGATTTTCTTGTTGACAACAAGTAAATTATAATAAACAGACTGATTTTTAAACTTAATTTTATTAAATAAAAAAATTTAATTAGCAAACTTAACAAGCTCAAAATAAATAGGAAAGTTTCTGAAAAAATTTGGAATATTGTAATAAAAACCATCTTGGCCCTAAATGTTATCTAAAAACTATCAACTATGTAAAGTTTCCAATCCCCACTTATACTTTGATTTCAACTCCCATTTATTAAATTTTTTTGCAAAGCAAAATCCTTATTTGACTAATTGGATTGATTGTAGAAAACTTTTTTCTAATGAAAACAAAACAATTTAATAAAAAACTAGTAATATATATATTCTGATACCACAAAAATGTTTTTAGCTGTTTTAAAAATTGAGATAATATCAGATAATTGTTTTCAATTGTCAAATGTGAAATTTACATATTGTTGATTATATACATACTTATTAATATACATATTAATAAGTACTCTCCTTTTTTAGTGAAGTTCGCAGTGACTTAGACTTGAGTTGTTGAACTTTAATTTTGTAAGCCTGTAGATTATCCTTGACTTAGGAAAATGTCCTTGCTTTCGCATACAAATTCAAGATGTCTTCAAGAACATTTAAACAAACTTCTTTATTAACAAAAGTATCAGTTTCACTTCTAATTTTTGAAAAATTAGATAAAACATTTGTATCTTTAAGAAGTGAGGATAGTATATCTTTGCTGTCAATTTTATTGATAGACTTACTAACCATTTTTTTAAAGGTTGATTCAGCGGTAATAAAAATATAAATTGCCTCAATTTTCATTTTCCACAAGCTTGATCTGTTACGCGTGTTAACAAGTTTGTGCTCAGACAAATCATCACTTCTTTGATATTTAGCAGCAAGTAAAATAGATATATACTGTTGATAGTATTCTTCCTTATAAATATCTGAAAACCTGATGCGACGATACAATGTGCTAAAAACATACCCACATAAATAGGCAATAACAGATCGATCCCTATTAGAAAGTACAAAACCCTTCCCAGATGAAATTGTATCATTCTGAACTGATTGACCAAAAAGATGCAATAATATATGGTTACACACTTTAAATCCAAGTAAGGTGGAACACTGTGTATTTAATCCTATAAAACTGAATCAATTTTGTCAAAGATACATTTGTAAAAATCTGAATAAAAATTTTCAACATTTCCTTGAAATAAAGATAAAATCGGTTTTATAATCTGGTATGCTGTGTTAGCTATATCAAAATTAATCACATAAGCTTTAAAATGATTTTGTATGGACTCAAAACAATTATCTGATAAAAGCTTTGCAACAATTCTTTCTAAATATATCTGAAAGTCTTCAAGATCAAGAATTTCTTCTGATATTTTAGTTTTTCTAATATCTGATGAAACGTTAGAATGACTTGATAAAACATCGGAATGTTTACTATTTACGTGACGAGTGAGACCTCTAGAGCTCAAACATCTCTTACAAAATTGACAGGAAAGTGTTATTTGTGGAATATCTGAGGCATGTTGTTCTTCGGCAACGTCATTTAACAAATCCTGGTCAATAACTTCAAAAATAGAATCACACTCGTCTTGATGCAACTCAAAAATAGTCTCAAAATTATTCAAATCTTTTGAACTTTCAGCCATCATAAAAGTTTGTTTTGCACCTTATTTACAAAGACCACCCGATTTTCAACTTAAACAATGAAAACAATTAAAAACGGCCTGCGTTTCCACTTTTTATGACATTTAACAATGAATAGATTTTAACACTATTTCTGATAATAATTTCTGATGCTAAAAAACTGTTTTTAAATATTGAAGATGAAAATAAAAATTTGAATAAACAACTCCAATTAATTACATGTAATTCTATATGTACAATTAATAATTAAATGTAATTATATATGAACAATTAATAATTACATGTAGTTCTATATGTACAATTAATAATTACATGTAATTATATATGAACAAATAATAATTACATGTAACTATATATGTAAAATTAATAATTACATGTAATTATAGATGTACAATTAATAATTACATATGTACAATTGCCTAAATTGTCAATATAACATGTTTAAATAAATTTTTGTAACAAGTGTAAAATGACCAAAAAAAGTCTTTGACAGACAAGAAATAAAAACTTTAAATTCCAGAAATAAAAACTTTAAAATCTTAATATGCTTGCTATTCTTATTTCTACTATCATTTTTACTACTTACTTGACCTATATATCAACTTGCTATTATATTATACTATGATCATCTTTAGATATTTCAACAAATCTATGATCATCATTGGGCTATACTTATTGTTTTTGAAAAACATTCTTTTTTTTCCAGAAATTATTGCATCACAAATTTGATATCATAAATAATAACATTTAATTTGTATATATAGAAGAACTTTTTTTTTTCAAAATATTAAGGACTAAAATATATATATGTATATATATATATATATATATATATATATATATATATATATATATATATATATATATATATATATATATATATATATATATATATATATATATATATATACATATATATATATATATATATATATATATATATATATATATATATATATATATATATATATATACTTTTAATTTTTTGTCAAAAAATTATAGTTTTTAGGCCATAAAATTCAAACTAGTAATATTTTTATAAAAAGATTATCATTTTTAAAATTTTTATAAAATTTCACTTCTTTTGAGACCCAACATGATATACTTTTGAAGAACTTCTTTTTTTAAAATATTAGGGACTCGTTTAATGTTTAAGGGTCTTGAGCAACGCCTAAAATTTTTTTTTAATTTAATGTTAATTTATTACATAGAACACATTTAGGGGGTGGCAGCAGACAATTTCAAAAAAAGTTGTTTTTAGTGGCACTCTAATATATATATAAATATATATATATATATATATATATATATATATATATATATATATATATATATATATAATATATATATATATATATATATATATATATATTTATATAAATATATATATATATATATATATATATATATATATATATATATATATATATATATATATATATAT
Source organism: Hydra vulgaris (assembly GCF_022113875.1). Lineage (NCBI taxonomy): Eukaryota > Metazoa > Cnidaria > Hydrozoa > Anthoathecata > Hydridae > Hydra > Hydra vulgaris. The sequence continues at coordinate 19,013,519 of NC_061167.1, read as the reverse complement.
ATATATATATATATATATATATATACACTGTACTATATAACTCATCTACATAGCTGAAATTTACTTGTATGCTCATTAAAAAAAAAATTAGCATAACTTTAGAGGATGTGAATGGATAATTCAGTTTAAAACAAAATTCTTTTATTTTAGTAATAACTCTGTCTCTTACATTATATATTGGTTAACCAAATGGTCTTTCAACCCAAAGTCTATAATCTTGTGACACTGTTGCAGTAGTTATAAGATTTGGTTTGTGGTTTTTTAGTCAATCCTTTTTGATAATATCTCCAGTTTTAGTAGGAATGATGCCATCCTCATTCTCCAGCATCATAGGAATGGCCATTCTCATTAACTAGTTATTTGTACAGCAATCATGTTTCTTCTGATAATCAATCGGGAAACTTTCACTAACTCTCTCAATATCTATCCATTCAATAATTTTTGTTTTGCAAAGTATACAATCTACAACTCCTAGTCTACTGATGAGTTGTTTAAATTTTAAATCTTTAATTGTATCTTGAATACATATTTTAACATTGAGACAATTTTTGCAGAGCTGACAACAAAACCTTCTTAAATTTATATCTATTTAGATCTAGCAAACCATTATGTCCTGTGCTTTTGATAAAATCACAGGACATAATGATCTTCTTTGGTGAATAATTTTGCCACGTAAGCGTGTTTTTACTATCTCGATGGCATACTAGTTTCAGGGGATTAAGACTATATCGAAACATTTGATTTGCTTTCAATCATTTCTTTTGATTTCATTGATACTTATTGCCCTACTCCTCCATTACAGTCATCCTAAAATATATTTGATACTCATCACCATGTATTGGAACAAAAAAATCTTTAATTATATTTAAAACAGAATCAATTGTCATTCTTACAAGTTCCTTGTATTGAACAGAAACTTTTTGCACCCAAAACATGACTAATTGTAGGGCACAGTTTTTTTCTTCCTTCAAGTAATTTGTTGGTTGTTGGAAAACAGATGTATTTTGAAGAAAGAAAAAACTTAAATTTCTCATTCCCTCATTAATTAGTGTAATGCATTAAAGCTATATACTCATCTATTGTTTCCATATGGTTTTTGAAAAGTGAATTGCCAACATGAGCAATAGTCATATTTGTGTACTAACTCTATATAAGAGGCAACCTGATAATTGATTAACACTCAACTCTGGATATTCATTAATGATAAAGTTGTTTATATAAGTGACAAGTTCCTGTGTCCTCCTTTTTCATCTTCCCACCCAGTTCTGTTTTTTTATGTTTTTAAAAAGTATTTCTTAAATGGCTTCTTTTTAAAATGTTTTTTAAAATGTTTTTTTAAGGAATTTCTTAAATTTTGTTTCAAAACTTAATATTTAATCTGGTTTTTTGTTAAAAAAACAAAATTACTGAGTTAAGTACGAGAAACACACACAAAAAAATGTAATTAAAACAAATTTTACACATAAATTAATTTATTTAAAAATATATTCTATATCAAAAAACAACTTAAGCTGTTTACCGATTTTCATGCTGGTAAAATAATTTTAAAAGAAAACTATCTGAATTTACTAAATATTTTTAGATACATAAAAAATTTTGTCACTAATATATTAGCTAAAAACATAATTTTTTTTTATTTATCGAAAAATTTATCTGCCTTTCTAAATAAATAATTTAATGGGCATTCTCTAACATTTTGCGCCTTTATGAAGTAACCTTCTATCAGTTGAATCTTACCTCTAGCAAAAATCACCAGACTTGCTTGCTATTTGAGAGAACAATTTAAATTTGGCTATTCCTTCATCAGATCTTAGCATTGATGGGTACTATTCTTTGATTTACAAAAACTTGAACAGTCACATGTTTGGCTTAGAGGTATATTTATGCATCAATTTACCTATTTGTTGAGAAATAAGGTTTGAATCTTTAGACCACTCTTTTATATGCTTCCATCTAGCCCCTCTTCACTCATCACCTTTATCGTACTTTCCAAGATTTTCCTACTTTCACTCTTTTAGATGTAATTTTTGATCAAATTGACTTTTTGATCAAACTGAATGCGCCCTTTCTCTTTACCCCTCTGCCAATATTGTTGTTATTGGTGACTTTAATGCTCATCACACTGAATGGGTAGACTTTAACACAACTGACCCTGCAGGCACTAAAGCCATAACTTTTGCATTTCTCAATCTTTTTTTTTTTTTAGTTAACTTTAAATTCTTTTCATGATTTTTTTTTTATGTCCATGGGCTGATGTCTCTTTTTTTCCACTGTAATAGTGCCTCCTATATAACTTCCTGGATTCAGGCAGGAATGCTAGATTCTACTCCTTCTTGTTGGTTCCAAATCAAGCCTCATTCTACTTTGATGGTACTGTCTGATGTTAAGTACCATTATTCCTAGTTCACTAAATCTTATATCTTATATCAGAAGTAAGACTCTAGAAAATCTTTGACAGAGTCATTAACAAAGGTAAGTCTAAGAATCACTGCCTTAACAAAAAGTCTTCTCTTTTCAATCGCTTAGAACAGGCGACCGATCTTGAATTTGATCTCACTTCTGTAACAGATTGGAGCTTGCAGTGGCTTGTGAACGTTAACTCTAGCAAAACTTATTTTTGCTTGACTTTGCAAAGCCTCTTTACTGTATTTTAATAGTAATATCTTTATGTAACTTAAGTGTTGTTTGCAGTCTTTATTGAAGTGAATCTGAATAAAAAATAAGTATGAACCGATAGTATAAAAATAACCTGAACTTAAAAAAGTAAAAACAATTTTATTGTCTTTATTCCTGGTTGCTCAATTCTTTTGACGCATTCTTCTCAAAAATATGTTTTTTTTAGATTCTTATGTCTAAAAGAAATTGAAAACAACTATATGGAAGATTTTATTTTTATCATGTGAAGAATCATTAAAAGTTTCCTTGAAACACAAATGATTTCACTTAGCAAATATTATTTACAAACATCAACTGTAATATTCGCAACCACAACATATTATATTAATACTTTTTAAATAACCAATAAATGAGTGTAATTTTTTAACCTACTAGACTCATTATTAATTTTAGTATTCAAAAACAAACTCTAATTATTTTCTAGAAGCTTGAAAGACGTCATTCACAACAATAACCAAATGATTTATTTTATTTAACAAAGAAAACAAGAGACAATAGACCTTTCTAGTAGTCCCATTTAACAGCTTCATCGAAGTGAGAAATTCTTTTGGAATAAAAAATTGACATGCTTCAGAGGATCTACTTGATGAATCTCTCCAATAACTTTCCCTTTATCCCCATTTTTACATAGAATTGTGCCAAAGGTTTTTTATTTCTCCTCCACCTACTATTAAATTCTTAAAACCATAGGAATGAAAAACTGTTTTTCGTCTTTTATGCAGTTTAAAACCTGTCCCTTTTTTGTTAAATTACTGGATCAAGAGTGGTATTGAATTCGTTTACCTTTACCTGCTTCTCTTAATTTTTGTGTAAATAAACTTTGTTCTTGGCTTTTGGTAAAAGGTTTTTCTCTTTATTGTCCTCTTTTGAAAAAAATCTAATTGAAAACTTGCAGAAAGAAAGAAAAAAAGGAAGAAATCTCTCTAATGCACTTCATTAGTGAATTTTGGCTAAGAAGATTGTTGAGTCTTTTTGAAGTCTGTTGAGATTTTTTAATTAGATTCATCATAAGCTTCATTTCATTATCTAAGGTTTTCTGGTTTAATTAAGATGCTGATATTTCATAGCTTTAAGTGGTTTGAACCAAAAAGTTGTTACGATGATGAACTTAAATGACTGAATCATTTCTCCATATATTTTATTGCATTCAATGGATTAGCAGTTAGATCAAGGTCACCAAGCTTCTGCAAAGATATAAGGATTTTCCTAGTTTGCTTAACCAACGGCTTTACAATCTCATTGCATGCACTCTATTGGGTTTGCGACTTGGCCAAGAGTTTTCATCAAATAAAGCTTCCACTTCCATTCTAGAGTAACTGAACCTAACTAAAATAGTTTTTGACTTCAACAGAAGATTCAGTGGAATGAACATCAGCAAGGTTAAGGCTATGAGCGCTAAATGCCATGTAAAGATCTTTGTACACACCAGACATTTTGGCTTTATTGACGTTTCCTTGACCTCTGCAGTTTTTTAAATTGATTTTATTTAGGTATGAGACATTAATAATTACCTTAGCAATGATATTTCATTTATTTTGAGATTATTGAACCTGAGAAAATACTCCTTAACTACCCATCTTTTACAAACACCATAGTAGACAAACAGGAGAACAAAATTGATCTGCTCAGTATAAGAGATGTTTGATTAATTCATTTTGAGAACTTAAACCCAAATAATGAACATTAATTTTTTCACTCTCTTGTTGGCAGTGAATAACTTCTTCTAAGTGTATTTGAAGTGGTTTTTTTGGTTTTTTCTAAGTGTATTTGAAGTGGTTGCTTTTTAAGCCTTGAGAGCCAGAATATTTTTTCTTGAAATTCAATATTTTTTGTTTTGTACATAGTAAATAAACTAAGACTAATCAATAACTTTTTTGATACTAAATTATTCAAAGAGAGCTCAATATAAGTTCATAAGTTTATAGCATAATTTAGTATAATTTATGATATTATAATGATTTTAAATTTCTTTGTTTAGATAAAAAGAAGAAAAATTTAAGTATTGAACTTGGATGCATTTTTGTAATATTTAGTGAATTTAAAAAAAATATTAGAATCCTAAGTATGCAATGTATTTTAATCTTATGTATTTTATAAACAAAGCAGCTCATCAATAATTTTTACACAAATGCTTCAACTAGTCTCAGATTCCCGCTTATAAATTTGGCTTATACTGTTTTGTTGACATTCCTAACTACTGACATCTTGAATAAAAATTTTGGCCATTCTGTGCCTTTTTTTGATCCAGCGTTTGGGTAACCAGTTGCCCCCCCCCCCCCTCCCACTGGCAGATCAAAAAAATGGTTTATACAAATAAATAAAAAAAATTTTGATAATTATTTCCCAGCAACATTGTTACATTAAACTAAAATAGTTATACTTTGATATTTTAAAATATTAAATTTTAAAGGAAGAAATTTTTTTAAAAGTGATACATTAGAAATTCATTTGAACCAGATAGTTTTGTTTAAGTTTTTTCTTCATTGGTTTTGTTTAAGTTTTTTCTTCATTGGTCTTTTTTGGTGCTAAAACCTCGTATAACAGCCCACTGACTATGAGATAAAGCAAAAAATTGTTTGCATTCAACTAAATGAGACATTTTGTTGAGAAAAATCTTCAAAAAAAATAAGATTCTTATTTTCATAAGGATTGTAAATTGAAAATTTACAAATATGAGAAAATATGAGAAAATTGAGATTGAAAATATATATTTGTATGAAAAAAAAAAAGAAAAGAAAATTGTACTTAATTTTTAATTGCGCTATTATTGTTCACTTTTCAATTTCTTAACCACCTGCCAATTTAAATTATCAATTTTAACTTTTAAAAAACTTTAACAACATTTTCCCTTAAGGTAATAAAAAATGTTAAGGTAAGCAAGAATAACCATTTTGCTTGATTTACCCTAATAAACTTCCAACAACACTAATGAACTAATGAAAACACAATAAATTAAACAAGAATGATAAAAAAAAAACAAGACCAGTAAGAAACTAGTTCCCAACTTACCAGTATGAAACTGGATTATCTGGATTGTTTTTAAGATGCTTTTGAAGAATAGGAACCACATTATCTTTATTTAGTTCAATATATTTAGGAAGTATTAAATCCCAGGTACCGAGGCGATCTTCAACTAAAGATAGATGTAACAGTGCTCTCTGTCTGTGAAACTGAGATGAAATAGACTCAACTGGTTCTGTTGAAAGAAAGAAATAAAAAAAAAGTTGAATAATAAAAAACTATAATTTGATCTGCATAAATTACATAATAAATTTACATAATAATTTTAACAAATAACATACAAAATTAAATAGCAGCTTAATTAATGCATAAATTATGTTATTTTGCATGTTATGTCTCTTTTTCTTATGAAAGTTTTAGTAATAAAGAAAAATATCTTAACACAGATTCGAGTAGGAGTATAATAGTAAGAAAAAGATTTGGTTGAATTATTTCACTTTTCTAAATATACTTTAAAAATAAAGAGTTAAATAAAGTGTAAAGTTGTTACAGCACTTGCTGTAAAGTTTTTACAGCAAGTGTTACAATTTATTATTGTTAATGAGATAATTGATTGTATTGTTAACATGAGCTGGATATAAGTGCACAATTTTGACATTCCTAATTATTTTTCTTTTACTTATTAGTATTGTAATATGACCTACTTTTTAAAAACTTTTTTCTCTCCTGATATCAAAGACTCATTTAATAATTGAGGGCAGGTAACAACTCCAAAAATTTTTTGAGCATTATTTTTAAAATCCAAAATCTTTTTTCCCAAGACTGCACTCTTTTTGTAATTGCTCACATTTACCAATCACATTCTGATTTTCTCTCACTCAATCACAATCACATTCTGAATTTCTCTCACCCAATATTGTCATTATTGGTAACTTTAATTCTTTTCACAAAGAATGGTTTGGCTCTATTACCACTGACCCTCTCTTGAGCTCAAAATTTTTGTCTTTCACAATCTCTTACTCTTTTAACTTCTAACATTTAGCTAGAAAATAAATTTACTCTTTTTTAGCTATTTTTACTCTTTGATTTGTGACTTGTCTCTGGCCCAAGCTTGTGTTCAGTTTCTTCTTGTCCAAATTTTATGCTGTCATCTCACTTTCATGTTGTGATCTCTAAATGTAAATCTTGTATTTCTTCTACATCAGCAAACAAGTTAAAAATAAAAAATAAAAAAACTGAGAAAAACAATTAATTTGAAATAATAAAAACTATTTATGTTGCAGTTTTCATTCATAAGTGAAATAAAAATCAGTAGACTAAAAATAATTGTTAAAAATACGAAAAAAAATTAAAAAAAGTTTTATCTACACAAAACATTGTTTCACTTGATTGTTTCAGTTTCATTGCTTACAACTAAATAAAGGTTTATTTTTACTTTATTTTAACAATAGCCTTAAAAACATAAAGCTACAACCTGAATCACATTCTTCATCATCCCATTCATATTTTATTAGCGTGCATGCTTTCTTTGTATCATTATAAGCTTTTTTCCACATACAATATTCAAGCTGTCCATACAAGATGTTAAAATAAGGATTCTCTCTGTAGGGTTTTGATGAAATATATTCAGTTAAAAATTGGTAAGCTTCAAGAAAATTTGAGTCATTCTCCAAATAATTCATAGCTATATTTAAAGCCAGTTCTGGCCGAAATTGCTCCCAAACATAATGTTTTAGTAAAGCTTGATAATTAGAAAGATGTTCTTTCCCTACATTTGACGATTGAAGAATTAAACTTCCAACCTTAAAAAAAATTTTTTGCTAAAGTTTAGACAAAAAAATAGAAAACAAGTAAATAATTTAAAAAAATGAACTACTAAAAAATGTTTAATTTAATTATTTATAATAACAATAAACATTTCAGAAAATATATATTTTTTTGTGTTAAATATTTAATATTTTAAATTGTTAAAAAAATTTTAATATGTACAAAATGTTTTGAAAACTTTTAAAACTAAAAAAAAAATTTTTTAATAGTAGATTTTCCTTTGATTCTGATTTGTGGCTCGCTTGACACATTTATGAATCATTATGACAGCATTTATTAAATTTCTCGGTTGACATCATTTATTAAATTATTAGTTAATAGAAATTAACTTTTAAAAGAAAATTACTAATTTAAAATCATAAAGAACATAAACTTTTTTTTAATATTATCTTGAGAACAGGGGAGAATAAAAGAATGGAGTGTTAATAGAGTTCATGAACAGGACTTAATCAGTTTATTGTTATTAAAATCATTCTGCTAGAGTTCGATGTTGTTCGATGTTGTAAGAAATGATTTGATACTACTGCAATAATCATGTAAAAGTTTTTAAATTAAGACAAAAAGAAAATTTTTTTGACTGCTGTATGACCAGACACTTTTACAATCCAGTTCATTTCAGAAAAAAAAAAATCTTTTATATATTGCATAACACTTTATCAACAATATAGAATTTTTACCATCTATCTTTTTAGGACAAGTATTTCATTTGGCAGATGCCCCTCTGGAGAGAATCCAACTAGCAGTAGCAGTAGTCTTTAGCAGATCAGAAAAACAAAGTACTTTGAGCCTACAACAGTTATCTTTGCCAGGGCCAACTGTTGCCAAAAAGTTGCAATTCTCTTTTTTTGTAAAGAAAAATAATTCTGGATTTCTTAGAATAAAGGAACAGTTTGTCCTTTTCAAAAGTTGCCCCCCCCCCCCCTAGTATATTGTGAGTTTTGACTAGTTTTTTATTATTCTGGAATATAATGAGCAGCAATTTAAATGGCTCTAGTTTCCTTCTTCCATAAATAAAGTTAATCTTCATAGCTTCAAAGACTTCACAGCTTTTCAAGATTTTGTAAAAAACCTGGCTGTTGATTGATTGGCTGTTGATTGATTGGCTGTTGATTGATTGGCTGTTGTCAATATTGTGGCAGAAGAGCTGTAAAGTCCATTCAGGAAGTGTTGTTAATGACATATCAAACAAAAAGGCTGCAAAAGAAAAAAAGAAAAAAGTAAAAAAACTTTTTCTAAACTGAAGTAGCATACAAAAAGAGTGCTGAACAGCTATCACCAGAATCTATGAGAAAGTTTTGAGAAAATTTAGTTGCCCCTATCCAATGATTGGATAGTATAAATTGGATATTGTAAAAGAATTTGAGGGATATGAGACATTATAGGCTGAGAAGCTCTAAACAACTCGGAAACATAATTTAACTTTTTTTAACTTGAATATATATATATTTTTAAAATTCTTATTTATACTCAAATAAAAAATTAAATAATAAATTTTCAAATACCCCAGCAAATAAAAAGAACCACCTGGATTACTTATTCCTCCTCCATTCCAACCAATTCATTTTAAAGTGAGTAGAAAATTTAAATTTTTGTTCTAAATAACTCCAATATTATTTGCAAAATATTGGCCTATAAGTTTTATTAAGTATAGGGCAAAAAGAGGGGCCTTAATCCTATAAAGTGGGGCCATGGAGCTAGGCTCCTTCTGCAATTAAAAACTAAATTACATATATTTTTAAGAAAGTTTTTTCTAAGGAGTTTTTAGGTCTCTATGGCAGTCACAATACTTTGTACCACAATTGACACTTTAGATGTTGCTTGATTGAATATGCTTATTTAAGTTTAACTATGACATATCTCATATATATGTTTGTAGCACAATCAGGTCTGCAGATTTCATATGCAGTAAAAATTTGTAAAAGAATGGCATCTGTTAGCACAAGTTGAAAAAATAATTTTTTTTTAATAATAATATTTTTTCAATTAATTTTTAATTACCTATCTTGCATACATGTCAATAAAACAAAATTCTGGTCTCACAAGAATATGAGAAAAAGTAATTTTAAAAAATTACTGCTTGGATAGTATTTTTTTAAATTAATTTTGCTAATAATATATTTGAACAGTATTTATGGATTTTTATTTGATTTACTTGAAGGAGCAAATTAATTAATTGCAAAATAGGATATTTGAAACACTTCTGGTTTTCAAAATTTTTGTCTTTTTTTTATCACAAAATTCAGTTGTTGAAATTAGATTTTATTATAAAACAATACTGTTATTATTATTATTATTTTATTATAATTAAAAATTACGATTTAAATTTTAACAGTTTAATTCATTTAATAAATATTCAAATAAAACTAGAAAAACAAACTGTACAGTACAATGTAATATTAAAAAATGAAAGAACTCCAAATATAAAAAATTTCAAATAAAAGAAGTTGTGACTACTTCTATATCTTATTTTAATCTTATTCAAAATATTTAATAACTTAATATATTGAATAAATATAATTATTCAATGCTTCATTTATTACAAATTAAATATAACAATTAAAAGCTCGAAACTTTAAACATTTATATAAAATTAAAAATAGAAGTCTTTAAAAACATAATAATTAATTTAAACAGCTTACAGTTATTTTAAAAAACAAAATGCTCTAGTAATATATTTTAAAACATATTTTTTTTTAGCATTATTTTTAATATCAATTAATTAGTCTCTAATCTAAAACATTTAAATTGTAAATAAATAATTCTTTAAGGATTTGTACGATGCACAAATAGATTTTTATTAGTTTTTTATCTGTTGATTTTAAAACAACCATGTTTTTTTTTTTTTTGTAATGTTCTTTTTTTATCTTAAGTAACTTTTTTACTAATTTATAATAGTTAAATTAACAGGTGTTTAAACAAAAAATGAATTAAAAAATTTTTTTTTAAAAAAGTTTTTTTTTTTCAAAAAGTTTTCACTTCTAACAAGGCTGCAAGCAACCTTGGAGCTAGAAGTTACTGGAGGATGAAGTTGATGATGAAGATAAAGCAAGATAACAATTAACAAACAACTTAAAATTATATAAATTAGGAAAACAGGATGAAAAGAGCAAATTCCAAAAAAACTGATCTTCAAGGAAAAAACTAGACAAATAAGAACTTTTTAAACACTAAAAAACAGCCACAGCAAAATAATGATACTTAATTGAATGTTAAGTAACACAAGAATAAATTTTAGTAGATGGCACAAAAGATGCTAGCTCTTTAGAGCAGCACCCGATATAGTATTTACAGAGAAGAGAAAGAAAAAAAACACTACAGCAATGTGACTATGGTCACATTGCTGTAGTGTTAGCAGCAACATTGGTTAGCAGCAAGAGTAAGGTGGTGAGCATAATAAAGTGATGTAACCTCAGCAGATGCTAATTTTGCAATCAATTTGATATATGGTTTCCGAGAAAGATCAGAAGTAAGAGTTAATCCTAGAAGACGAAAGGTAGATGACTCATCAAGTACATTACCATTCCAAAATATAGGAAGATCTAAACTGTTGCAATAACAATTAACTGAAAAAATTAAGTTTTATCTGAATCAAAGTTCACCAGTCACTGAGAGCCCTATGCTGTTGCAGAAGTGAGATCCTTTTCAAGCTCAAATACTTCCTCCAAGCAATCAGAAAGTGTTGGCTTCTTATCAAGACAAGAATAAATGGTAGTATCATCACTGAACAATGTCACCCTAGATGTGAGAATTTCTAGGAGATTGTTAATGTAAATTTAAAAAAGATTAGGGCCAAGGAGAGAAGAGGAACTTGAGAAACTCCTGAAGTTACAGGATATGAATGAGAGTGCTGTCCATCAAAGACAATTTTTATACTACAATTGGTAAGGAAGGAATAATAATCTTAAAGATATTACCTGATATAAAGGAGAGCTTATGGAGAAGACCAGCATGCTATACTTTATCAAAGGTTTTATAATGTTGAGAACGATAACCCTAACCACTACACATCTATCTAATGCATCATAAAACCTATCAGTTATTACCATTAATAAATCAGCAGTAAAATGAGAAGATCAAAATCCATATTGATGATCAGAAAGTTATTTTATTCAAGATGATATATAAAGTGTTTGGTTATTAAAGACTCAAAAACTTTGATTATTATAGTAAGAATAATAATGGCACAATAGTTAGACAAGTCAGAATGCTCTTCAGAATTTTTGAAAATATGCAGGACAGAAAAACATAGAAAAAATAGATGCAGCTTTTGTTATAATTAAGCACTCGTTAAATAGTTTTGAAACTATTGACGAGAGCTCCAGAGAACACTTCTGCAAGACTATAACAGGTATGTTGTCTAGACTACAAGCTGTAGAAAAGTCTAAGCAGGAAATCACTTTAGATACAAAAGCTGGAGTGATACGATGACAATTTTATTTTATTTTATTTGACTAATACCTATATTGGATAAATTACTTCATAATTATTTTAATTCTGTTATCAATTTTAGCCCTGTCATAAAATACAATAAAAATTATAATAAATTGAAGTAATAAAGTTATTTAAAATGTTATAAAAAACAATATTTAAAATAAATTTTTACATATTTTTAAGTTCAGTCAAGAATTGATTTTCCTAATTTCTAATGGTAGATCATTATAGACTCGTACACCAGAGTAATACCTTTTACCAAATTCTAGTCAATTTTTGAAATTTTAATTATTTTATTCTTATTTAAGTTGCTGTTATTTCTTATTGCTATTGAATGATTGACAACTTCAAAGTAGTTAGTAAAGTTTGAGCATGATAAACCAAGAATGCATTGCTTTGTTAATAAACAAGATGCAACAAGAATTTTTGAGAATGGTGATTTTGTTTTCACTTCATGCTTGCTGTTTGCTTTTATTATACAATATGCAAGTGTATGCAAAGAGTTTAGCTTATCTGTTTATAATTTTGAGGTAAAGCATTAAAGGAAATAACAAAATGTAAAGGGCCCAATATTGATTCTTATATATATATATATATATATATATATATATATATATATATATATATATATATATATATATATATATATATATATATATATATATATATATATATATATATATATATATATATATATATATATATATATATATATATATTCTTATATATATATATACATATATATATATATATATATATATATATATATATATATATATATATATATATATATATATATATTCTTATATATATATATATATATATATATATATATATAATATATATATATTCTTATATATATATATATTCTTATATATATATATATATATATATATATATATATATATATATATATATATATATATATATATTATATATATATATATGTATATATTGATTGATGCATTGATATTATAGATGCTTTATATGATATTCAAGACAAAATGTATAAGTTTTTATTAATTTACATTTTTACATTAATTTACATGTATATATATGTATATATATATATATATATATATATATATATATATATATATATATATATATATATATATATATATATATATATATATATATATATATATATGTGACTTATATTTAAGGAAGGACAGTGGATCTTTTTTGGAAAAACAGAATTTTGATTTTGCTGGAAAGCAAAATCAAAATTTAGTGCTTCGATATTTTCAGGTCTAATGATTGATCCAGGGGTGGTTGAGTATCTTGATCTATGTGGCAAGATGGAGCTTAATGCTTGTCATCACTTATTGAAGATCAGGAATGGTTAGCCTCTCATGTGTGCACCAGCAAATGTTTCACGCAAATTGTGAATTGTATCAAGTTTATCTAAAAGAATCTTTAAGAAATGTAACTTGTACTTTACCTCCCAAGTCATGCTAAAAAAGCATTACTCCTTCCATTTTTATTAACTAAATGGCTATTTGCTTTAGAATATGAAATACCCTTTTGCAAGTTAGACCTGTTTATAATGCCGCAAATGCAAAAGAGAGTTAATGGCTGTGATTGTGGTAGAAGAGAATGCCACTTTTGCTGAATGGCTCGATGAGGACGAAATTGAAAATTTCGTCCTCATCGAAATTGAGGGCCTTAATATTCCAAAATTGAGGGCCTTAATATTCCAAATAATACATTTTTGTGCTATATCAATTAAAGATTATTTAAAAAATCCTTGGAGGGACAAGTAGTGAGGCAAGTTCCCATGACACACTTTGATTAAACTTAATATATAGAATGTGAGTAATATAACATTTTTTTTTCAAGGAGGCCTACAAGAACAAACAACTGAAACAAACGTGGAAAAACCCAATAAGCTACTGAATGATATGCAAACACAGAAAAATGTAATTTATGTAAAAAATTTCCACAAAAATGCCTAAATTAAGAACAAATTTTTTTTTTAAATAAAGAGAGAGGGGGGTGGTCGATATTTATAACATCCTTTTAAAAGGGGTATAGGATAAAGGACAACCAGTGACAAAAGAAAGAGGGGGGGGAAGGGTGTCAAAAGTTGTCTAAAAAATGATGATGTCCTTTATGGACTAACCTCTAAAATGCCAAAAACTATTGTATTACAGCCCTTTTAATTTTGTTATTTAAACATTATTTAAAACCCAATTTTGACTGAATACAAGTTTTTATCAATAAACAATTAGAACCAGACTCCAAAATTTGTAAAGTTTTAAAGTTTTTATTCATTATATACATCTGTTAAACTTTTTTTTTTTTAGCTGTCTTCTCAAAATAATTTTAATTTGAATATTTTTCAAAATTTCTAATTTTATTATAAATTACTAATACAATTATTCGTCAAAAATGCCCAAAAAAAGTTGATAAGACTTGAAAAAATTATTATCATTTGTAAACAAACTTTTAACTTCTTATCCTGGTATCCATAAAACAAATTTATGTTAAAATTAAAATTTTATCATACTAAAAATAAAAAAAAAGTTTAATAATAAAGTTTAAACATGCTATAAAAGCTTTATATTATATTTGTGAACTTTAGTATTTGTGAAAAATTCATGAAAACATGAAAATTCTAAAACACAGTATTCATGAAATAAAACTCATACACACTTAAACTCATACCAAATCAATTTATACAAAAAACATATAACCATAAGTGTAACAATACAACAATTAGAGTGTATTTTACATACAAACAAAAAATAAGCAAAAGCTATTATAAAAAAAAATTTAATCACCTTAAACAATGGCTCAGCAAAATAATTTCCACAAAAACATATGGGTAATATGCTTAGAGAACACTTTTTAAGGTTGTGTGACAATACACTGTTTTTAATCAGTTCAGAAACAAACAATTTATGCTGTTGCATTGGGTCGTATCCACTATAACCAACATCTGAATAAAGTTAATTTAATCATAAATAATAAATATATATATATAATTATATAAAAATAATTATAAATATAAATAATAAATAGATTTTTATCAAAAAGATTAAAAAATTATTTAAGATTATTAATATTGATCTAATTATCTTCATCTAATATGAGACATCTCTATCCTGTGCTTGAACCTTTTTCTTATATTATTATTATACTTGTTGATCAATTTTTTTATGCTATTGGTTTATTTATTTTAATATTATTGTTGTTGTTCTTATGATTAGTTTCATTTTTATTATTATGATTATTATTAGTAGTATAACATTTTTATCATTACTTATTTTACTGGTATTAATATTATTATTACTTTGATTTGGTATTAACAATATTATTATTACTATTATAAACAATATTATTGTATTACTTGTATTATTTATTACAATATTATATTTATTACTGTTACTAGTAAACGATGGGGTTAATATTTGACCTGGGCTGGGGCCGGGTTTAAGAAAAATATAGGCGGGACCGGGACCAAATTTGGGGCCGGGGCCAGGTTTGTGACGGGGCTGCATAAACATTTATACATCCTAAAGTTTTGTTTTTTTTTCAAAATTTATGTTTGATTTTGTATATATATTCATTTATAAACATCATTATGATCAACATGATAATGATCATCATGATCATTATCATCATCATCATCATCATCATCATCATCATCATCATCATCATCATCATCATCATCATCATTATCATCATCATCAGCAGTAGCAGGCTTTAGCCTTCCTTTTTTATAATGTTTCTCTAATCACGGTCAATGCTCAAATGAGCTATTACAATAAATCAAAACTCATTCTTGCTTGGCTTTTTATTCAACAAGTTGCATCCTTTTACTGTATCTGTCCCTATTTATTAAATACTAGCATAAATATATGCCAGAATTTAATGAATAGTTAATATAAGTATAAAATTATAATATATAAAGAATTATAAATTTATTTCTAGCCCCAGCTATCAACCCCTGCTATATCCAATTTTGTAGGGGCTGGGGCCAGGGTTGAATTTGCAAAAAGTCTCATTTTTAGCTGGAGCTGGGGCCCTGGTCACTAACTAACTTATACTTCTACTACAATTATTATAGCTTATAATAACATTACTATTTTTATTACAACACTAATAAAAACAAGAATACAATTCTCATTATACTACTAATAATAAAACTCATATTAATTTATTTATTTAATGTTTTAAAATTTTTTAATCGTATTATTGCTGTCAGTTATTGCGGGTCATTGCATTCTTGTCATTTGTACACCTGTTTGGAACTAAATGATATGTATATATGGGTAGGAGAAGTCAACTTGAACTAAAAACACCCCCAGCCTTGGGGCTCTTGGTTGAGTAAAGGCTAGAGATGGTGTCTCCATAAAAATACTTAACTTGGGCTGTTAAACGCATCTGGCTACTGTCTTGTAGAAGGCCTCCTAGATAAAGATTTATGAGGTAAACAGATTCTATGTGTTGACCAAACTCGCACCCATTCTTTATCTATTAGGCTAGTGCAGATGTATTTACAATACATTGTTTCCAGTATAGGATGTTGAACGCTGGATTTTCTTGACTCAATGCATGGATTTTGCTTATGTCTCTGTTTATATGACTAGGCAACTCATTCTATAATCTCCTAATGAGGGTACAGCTATAAAACTTAGTTTTATGGTTCTGAGGCTGGCTGGTAGTTAGGCTTCCCGAACTCTGTGGCAACTCTCAGAGAGTCCCAGTTTGTACTTTTGGTGTGCATTACCGAGACCATTTGGAGCCCTTTGTTATGGCTTAGGGTTTATTAATAGTAATGAGGCAATTGCTTGGGCTATTAAATAGTGTACTGAGTACTATCTGTGCTTTGAGTCAAGTTCTTTAACAAATTTAAAAACGACATAAGTCCAAAAAAAAAAGTAACTCTTTTTCTGTTGAGTCTTATCTCTTGCAAAGTTCACCAGATCTACTTGCTCTTTGTGAAACAAACTTGAGCTCATCTTAGTGTTGAAGGTTGTCTTCTTTTAATTTGTAAAGACTCCAATAGTCACATGTTTGGCCTGGGCATTTACATTTATGAGAATTCCCCCAATTGTTGGGAAAATAGGTTTGAATCCACCAACTATTATTTTATGTGCTTTCGTTTAGCACCACTTCACCCTATAATCTTTCTCTTTGCTCTATATTGTTCTCCTCCATCTTAAGAGGGCCTTCTTTTCAATGTTATTTCTGACAAAATTAACCATGCCCTCTCTATTAATCTATCAGCCAATATCATTGTTGTTGATCACTTTAATGCTCATCAAATTGAATAGCTTGGCTCTAGTGTCAGTGACTCTGCAGGCCTTAAGACCGACAACTTTTGCCTTTCTCAATCTCTAACTCAAATAGTCAACTTTCCAACTTGTTTTCCAGATGACCCAAATCATTTACCTTCTCTACTCGATATATGTCTTGTCTCTGATCATAGTCAGTGCTCAGTTTCTCCACATTCACCCCCCTTAAGTGCTTCTGATCTCATTCTGTTATGGCAAATCTGTTATTCCACCTCTCTTGTATGGTTCAAATTTTGTTACATCGCCTAATGACAAAGCTGAATTGTTTGCTAAGAACTTTTCATCAATATCAATATCAGCATCCACTAGTTGCATTCTACCTGATATTGTCGACAAACAGGTTGACAAATTGCTTGATTGCATTCTTATCATTCCAGCTTTTGTATCTAAAGTGATTTCCTGCTTAGACACTTCTACAATTGTGGTCTGGGCAACATACCTGCTATAGTCTTGCAGAAGTGTTCTCCAGACCTGTCATCTATACTTTCAAAACTACTTAACAAGTGCATTTCAATCTTGTTTTCCAGCATGCTGGAAAACAAGACTTTGATATGCACTTGTTAAATAATTTTGAAAGTATAGATGGTATCTGTTATCCTTATTTTCAAAAATTCTAGAGAGCGATCTGACTCGTCTAACTACTGTCCCATTAGGTTTCTTATCATAAGCAAGGTTTTTGAATTTTTAATTAACAAACACTTAATCTCTCATCTTGAATCTAATAACTTATTTTCTGATCATCAATATGGATTTCAATCTCCTTGTTCTATAGATGTTTTGCTAACAGTAATAACCAATACATTTGATTGCGCACTAGATAAAGATCAAGAGGTCAAGAGGTTAAGACTATTGTCCTTGACATTTCTAAAGCTTCTGATAAAGTTTGGCATGCTGGTCTTCTCCATAAGCTTTCTTCTTATGGTGTGTCAAGTAATATCTTTAAGATTATTGAATCCTTCCTTTCCAATCATAATATAAAAGTTGCTCTCTATAGATAGCACTCTTCTTCATATCCTGTCACTTCAGGGGTTCCTCAAGATTATATCCTTAGCCCTATTCTCTTTTTAATTTACATTAACAATCTTCCAGATATTTCACATCAAAAATGGCATTGTTTGCTAATCATACTACTATTTATTCTCATCTTGATAAGAAGCCAACACTCTCTGATTGCTTAGAGGGGATATTTAAGCTTGAAAAAGATTTCAATTCTGCTACAGTATGGTGCTCACAGTGATTGGTGAACTTTAATTCAGATAAAACCCAATTTTTTTCAGCCAATCGTTATTGCAATAATTTAGATCTTTCTATATTTATGAATGGTAATGTAATTGATGAGTAATCTACCCTTCATCATCTAGGATTAACTCTTACTTCCAATCTTTCTTGGAAACGGTATATCAAATTGATTGCAAAATTAGCATCTTTTTATCGTGCTCAACACTTTCTTACTCCGGATTTTATTCTTAATCTCTATAAATCTCAAATCCTTCATTGTATGGAATTCTGTTGCCATATCTAGGATGGATTTTCCAATGTTTCCCTTCCTCTTTTTTAAGCAAGGTGCAAAAAAGTATTGTAAACATAGTTGGACCTGTTCTTGCAGCCAGCCTTCAATTATTATCACATGTTGCTTCTCTTTCTCTTTTCTACAAATGCTATAATGGTTGCTGCTCTAAAGAGCTAGCCTCTCTTGTGCCATCTACTAAATAAATTTTATTATTCTCATGTTACTTCTCATTAATTTAAATCTCATTTTTTTCCTGTGACTATTCCTAAGTGCTCAAAAACTCTCATTCGTCTAGTTTTTTTACTTGCCGTAGTGGTGTAGTGGTAGAGCGCTCGCTTCATAAACAAGTGGTTCCGTGTTTGATCACCACCACCTCCCTGGTAGTACCATGCTCAACTCGTTTCTCTGCGCAGCGGCCTTCATCAAGGTTCGTGTTTCGGAGTTATAGAGTTGAGAGAGGGTTATAACCACAAATAAGTAGCCTCCTCATCTGTAGTGGCTTTCTCGGCCTTGAGGAGGTGAATTAAAATTAAAAAAAAAAAAAAAAAATTTGAACATCAGTTCTTTGGAACTCAGTTCCCTTATCTTGCTTTCCCGATTCATATAATTTTCAATCTTTCAAGTCATCTGTCAATCGTTATCTTGCTCTATAAACTTCATCTTTTCTCCTGCAGTAACTTCCAACTCTAATAGTGGTTGCTTGTAGTCTTGTTGGAACAAAGATATTGAATTAAAAAAAATAAAAAAAAAGAAGGCAAATTTTAGAACTGTCAAACCAATATTTAAGACTTTAACACATCCTAGGTACTTCATTAAAACATCTTTAAAGTCCTTTAAAAAGTTAATTCAATTTTAATTAAAAACTTAATTTTAAATGTGTTTATTTTAATTTTGAATTTTTTAAACTTGCTTTGCAAAATAATAGCATAAAAACTTTTCATATTCAAAATAAGTATTCAAAACATCTTAATCAGAAATGTTAACAAAAACTGTATCAGTCAATCAAATGATACTGGAATATTTAGTGGAATCTAGAGCATCTAAGTGTACCTGAGTTGTAAACTAAGAAACAACTTCCTCTTTCATAATCAAAACCAATTTAAATAAAATGTCAATAAAGTGTATTAGTTATAAAGTATGTTGAAAGTGTATTTTATATCTGAATTAAAATTAGTAAATAAATATTTCCTTTCACACAATAAAAATCTAATAAATAACCAGTTAATAAAAAAAACGTTTTGCAGCAACTTTAAAGCACTTTACAGTGTAAAATAAGAAAAGATTAATTATTATATAACCATCATTTAAAATTATAAGCAATTCACGCGATAATTTACATCTTATTTACATATAATTTATATAACTGACATTTTAATCTATAACTTTATAAGATAAAATTTTAAATAAAAAAATGGTAGACTGAAAGCTTAAAAATTATAAACTATGAGTCTAGCTTGTATTTAATAAAAATGAATGCAAGAGAGATAAAAGATGTCTGTTTTAAATGATCAAAAAGTAACTATTTATTATTAAGACTTAAGTATATAGATATGCAGTCTAAAGTATATAACTGTGCAGTCTAAAGCATATAGTCTGTGCAGAATTAAGTACATAGCAATCAAGGAATAAAGCTACTTGAGAGATAATGAGGAAGTTTAATAACATTGATAAGAAACAACAAAGGACCCAGCATAGAAATTTAGAGTATGCAGAGACAGATACAGTAAAATAATGAGCTGAATGACAATTTAGGGGGAATGAGTTTTAGTTAATAGAACTAGAGATGATAGCTCCTTTGAGCAGCAGCCATGACAGTATTTGTAAAAAAAGGAAGAGATACAACTTTAGGATGATGAGAATGAGGCTCAAGTTAAGCAGATAGAGTGGGTCCAACAAATACTATCATGGTCACTGCTCAAAGGAGTTATCATCTCTAGTTCCATCAACTAAAATTCATTCTCGTTTTACTCGTCATTCAGCTAAGTCTCATTTATTTACTGTATCTGTCCCTGCATGCTCTAAAAACTTTTATTCATCTAGTTTTTTTCCCCGCACTTCAATCCTTTGGAACTCTCTCCCATCTTCATGTTTTCCTGACTCATGCAACCTTCAACTTTCCAAGTCTTCTGTCAACTGTTTCCTTGCTCTATAACTCTGTTCTTTTTTTTCCTAGTAACTTCCAACTTAATAGTGGTTGCTTGCAGCCTTGTTGGGGGTGAATGCAAGTAAAAAAAAAATTTTACAATTTGTTTTTGAACCTTGTCTAGAAGAGAAAGAGATTCATTAGAAGAACCAACCCAAATATGATAACAGTATTCCATACAGAAAACGAATAAGAGATTTGTAGAGTCAAAGAATCGAATCAGGAGGGAGAAAATGGCAAGCACAATAAAGAGAAGCAACCTTAGCAGATACTAATTTAGCAATCGATTTTATATGTGGTTTCCATGAAGGTCAGTAGTAAACAAAATATCCAAGAAGACCTAAAGAAGAAGAGAGAAAGAGGCTCAGTGAGAGGCTTGCTATTCATTAATATAAGAATGCCAGCAGTACTGCAATAGTTGTTTACAGTAAACAAATGAGTTATATTGGGGTTAAAACTTACAAACCACTACGAGCCCCAATCTGTGACAGAAGTGAGATCAGATTCATGACAGCTGCCTGTTCTAAGATTGGAAAGAGAAGACATTTTGTCAAGTTAGGAATTTAAAGTGGAGTCATCACCAAAAAGAGCCACTTTAGATATAAGGTTGTCAGGAAGATTATTAATATAGATAAAAACCAAACAGGAGGATACCCACCAAGGATAGACCCTTGAGGTATCCCAGAAGTTACTGGAAATAAAGAAGAGTATAGGCCTTCAAGGATGACTTTAATAAAACGGTTAGAAAAAAATGATTTGATAATCTCAAAAACTCTCCTAGATACACCATATGAAACAAGCTTATAGAGAAGACCAGCATGCCAAACTTTGTTGAAAGCCTTAGATATCTCAAGAGTAATAGCCTTAGCTTCTCTGTCTCCATCTAATACACAACAAAATCTTTCAGTCAGCAAGTTAGCCGTAGAGCAAGAGGATCAAAAATTGTATTGATTGCCTGACGTAAGTTATTTGACTCAAGATGAGATGTGAGAAATTTATTCATCAAAGACTTGAATACTTTGCTAATAACAGAAAGAAGACTGATTGAACAATAATTGAAGAGATCAGAACGTTAACCTGAAATGGAACAACAGATCACATTTTACAGCAGGCAGGCAAACAGGAGCACTTATTAAATAGTTTAAACAGAATTGAAGAGAGTTCTGGAAAACAATTTTGTAAGGCTGTGACAGGAATGTTGTCAACACAAGCCGTAGAAGATTTTAATCGAGATATGATTTTAGCAACTGAAGCTTTTTCCCCGCACTTCAATCCTTTGGAACTCTCTCCCATCTTCATGTTTTCCTGACTCATGCAACCTTCAACTTTCCAAGTCTTCTGTCAACTGTTTCCTTGCTCTATAACTCTGTTCTTTTTTTTCCTAGTAACTTCCAACTTAATAGTGGTTGCTTGCAGCCTTGTTGGGGGTGAATGCAAGTAAAAAAAAAATTTTACAATTTGTTTTTGAACCTTGTCTAGAAGAGAAAGAGATTCATTAGAAGAACCAACCCAAATATGATAACAGTATTCCATACAGAAAACGAATAAGAGATTTGTAGAGTCAAAGAATCGAATCAGGAGGGAGAAAATGGCAAGCACAATAAAGAGAAGCAACCTTAGCAGATACTAATTTAGCAATCGATTTTATATGTGGTTTCCATGAAGGTCAGTAGTAAACAAAATATCCAAGAAGACCTAAAGAAGAAGAGAGAAAGAGGCTCAGTGAGAGGCTTGCTATTCATTAATATAAGAATGCCAGCAGTACTGCAATAGTTGTTTACAGTAAACAAATGAGTTATATTGGGGTTAAAACTTACAAACCACTACGAGCCCCAATCTGTGACAGAAGTGAGATCAGATTCATGACAGCTGCCTGTTCTAAGATTGGAAAGAGAAGACATTTTGTCAAGTTAGGAATTTAAAGTGGAGTCATCACCAAAAAGAGCCACTTTAGATATAAGGTTGTCAGGAAGATTATTAATATAGATAAAAACCAAACAGGAGGATACCCACCAAGGATAGACCCTTGAGGTATCCCAGAAGTTACTGGAAATAAAGAAGAGTATAGGCCTTCAAGGATGACTTTAATAAAACGGTTAGAAAAAAATGATTTGATAATCTCAAAAACTCTCCTAGATACACCATATGAAACAAGCTTATAGAGAAGACCAGCATGCCAAACTTTGTTGAAAGCCTTAGATATCTCAAGAGTAATAGCCTTAGCTTCTCTGTCTCCATCTAATACACAACAAAATCTTTCAGTCAGCAAGTTAGCCGTAGAGCAAGAGGATCAAAAATTGTATTGATTGCCTGACGTAAGTTATTTGACTCAAGATGAGATGTGAGAAATTTATTCATCAAAGACTTGAATACTTTGCTAATAACAGAAAGAAGACTGATTGAACAATAATTGAAGAGATCAGAATGTTAACCTGAAATGGAACAACAGATCACATTTTACAGCAGGCAGGCAAACAGGAGCACTTATTAAATAGTTTAAACAGAATTGAAGAGAGTTCTGGAAAACAATTTTGTAAGGCTGTGACAGGAATGTTGTCAACACAAGCCGTAGAAGATTTTAATCGAGATATGATTTTAGCAACTGAAGCTGGAGTGATTTGAATGTCTAACAATTGGTTAACCTGTTTAATTAGAATGGAAAGAAGAGAATAGCCATAAGATTCAAGAGTCAAATTAAAAGAAAAGTTTTTACAAACAGTTCTGCCTTATCCTTGGGAGAGGTAATAAGATCAGTCCAATGAATGAGATATGAAATGTTAGACTTACCCTTGTTAACAATGCTGTAGAAGATTTTCCAAAAGTTTTAATAGCCTAACTTCTGATACAAGATTTAGTGAACTGAGATTAATGGAGCTTAGCACATGACAGCACCTTTTTACATCGATTTCTTGCAACAATAAATAGGCGGTTGTTCTCAAGAGAGTTGTTTTTTGAAAAAGATAAAAAAATTGATTACAATTAGATATAGCAGCTGCACAAGAGGGTGGAAACCATGGAGTATAATGAGGCTTGACTAGGAACCAACAAGAAGGAATAAAAGATTCCAATCCTGCCTGAAGCCAAGAGGTTAAATGGGAGGCGTATTTATTAGCTGAAAGAGAAAAAACATCCGCCCAAAGAATATCACAAAGAAAATCCCAGTCAGCGTTAGGGTCGTAGTAAGTAGTGTGATAATAGTACGAGATGAAAGATTTAAAGAGATCATTGCATGGTCAGAACCACCTGAAGGAGAAAAGGGAGAAACTGAACACAAGCTAGGATCAGAGACCAGATATAAATCAAGGAGTGAAAGTAAATGATTAGATTTGTCAGGGAAATGAGTCACAAAGTTAACTAACTTTCCTAGATACACCATATAAAGAGGGCTTTTGAAAAAAACCAACAGACTTTATCAAAAGCCTTTGATATGTCAAAAATTAGTAAATTCAAGTAAATCTAATGTTCATCATCCAAAAAATAATGTAACATGGATTTCTTCTATAGCAACTTTTTAGATAAAGATGTTTAAGCTTGGTCAAAATTAATTTTTTGCTTACCTCTAAAATCTTTGCCTAGAAGACCTTCTATAAAACAGTAGCCGGATGCAGTTAGCACCTCCCAATTAAGGTAATTGTTATTAAATGAAATAATTTAAAATTGTCAAATAATATAAAAAATAAAAATATATTATATTCTGTAAATAAATTATTGAATTAGCATATAAACAAACATATATGCTAATTCAATAAATATAAAATAAATGTATATATTTATTGAATCAGCAATTTGCATCCTTTAAAAAATATTATATTAATTTTTTATTACTAAAACTTTTAAAATTGGAAAAACAATAATATCAATTCTCTATAAAAATTGATTCTCAATTCTCTATAAGAAATTTTATGTGATTATATTATATTTTTATCAAAAAAACTAACTTACTTAAGAGCCATAACCCCTAATTTGTTGAGCTATAAGCCCTAATTTGTTGAGCTATAAGCCCTAATTTGTTGAGCCCTAAGCCCTAATTTGTTGAGATTTACTCAATCAAAAGGAGGAAAAAACAAAATAAAAATTGTTTTTTCTCAATCCAGCTTTTACTAACCAAAAAAAACTAAACTACCTCACTTGGTCTGATATAGAATCAACTTAATGTCATAACCAGGACAATTGAACTCGTCATTTCAAAAAGGGCACAATCCATTTATTCAAACTTTTCAGGATCAGCAAAAATAACTTTATTAGAAAAAAAGTCTATGGTGCTAAAGAAACTAAAGATAACAGTAGATATATAAAAGTTATACATAAGTTTTTAGAGTTTAATTTGTTATAAAAAAATAATATATAACACATATATTTCTAATTTAAATTAATGGACTTATGTCTTTTTCGGAATGAACGCTTTTTTGTATATAAAAAACCAAAGATTATCAGAATAATAATGATTTATTATTACACAAAAAATTTATTGTTAGGTAATCATCAATTATTTCTTGGAATTCATTGTTTGCCGAAGTTGTTGGCGAAGCAAAAACCTTTGTATAGAAGTTTTGGTACTCTTCTATTGAATACGGAATATATTTTTTCATATTTTTTTCAAATCTGATATATTTTTTTCATTGATAGGTAATTTTCCAACATATGCAGGATTACTACTTAATGGTAAGGTTGACCGGGTACCCATCCTTTGTAATAGCTGGAAATTATAACTGACTAAGCAATCTATGGATTCACATGTTTTCACTAAACCTGCTGTGGTATTAGAGAATGTGAAATGTGAAATTTTAGAAATACCAAAAGTAAGTTTTTTGTCCTTGGGTACTCCTTTTTTATAGGAATCCACAGATAGCACAAGTTTCTTATAATGGTTTAGCCACCATTTTTTTACATCGTTGGTGTGTAAATCCGATCATTTTTTTGAATGTCGTTTTGCTGTTCCAAACATTCTATCATTTGGCAAGAATGAGTGACCTCTTTTTGGTATGTAATATTGTATCTCATTTATATTGCTATCTAGTTCAGCTACCAGTGATAAAAGTATTCGGACCGTGGCATGATTTCTGTTTTGGCCTGCACAACCATCAGAAAATAGGTGCAGTTCTTTGGCTTTGTTGCCAATATTTTTAAAAATATAATTCAACACAAAGGTACATACTTCGCTCACGTACTTTTGTTAATGTATCTCCAGGTAATGTGTTGCATCATGATCACAGAGATTTACCTCTGTAATCTATAGGCTGCTCTTTTTTTTTAATAAAATGTATAAATGTCTAACTTGTTTCATAGAAATTCCATGCATACAGTAAAAAGATTTCTTGCGTACTTTTCTTATCACACCTTCAATCTTAATGTGATAAATAAAAGAAAATTCTTTTTTCTTAGGTTCTTTAGATCTAAACCATCTTCCCTCTTTTCAATCAATGACTGCAAGTATGTGTCTTGAGCATTTTTACAATCAAATTTGTTAACAAACTGAATTGTACTTTCTATAAAATCTTCAGATACAAGCTCCATACACTTTGAATTACATCTGTAAATAAATAGAATTATTGAGGTAATATTGTAATAATTATATATCAAGATGTTTTACCTCCAATTATTGGTGGTAAAACATGAGTAAATAAACATAAATTTGAGAACGAATATAGTCAAGAACAAAAAACTAACCTGCAAGAAGCACCCGTTTGACTTAGTGTCACATCATTTCCTTTGTAGTTTTTATAAGTTTCTCCAGCAACTTTGGCTTTTTTTATTTTTTTGTGTTTATAATTTCCACTGTTTCTTATACCAGACACTATTTTCTAGATCTATATGCATTTTCAGCAAGTTTGCGATTTTCCATTTTTGTTACAAAAAAAGTGAAATTACGTCACTACAGTTGCGCTTTGTTTCACTTGAAAAAGGCATAAGTCCGGGACTTGTGCCATTTTCAAACGGACATTAATTTTCATTTGCATTTAAAGTTGACTTGTGGCATATGAAAATGTTTCTCCTTCAAAGGGAATATGTAAAACACTTGAATAAATAAAATTGCATTAAAAAGTGAAATTTAAAAAAAGTGTGACTTGTGCCCTTTTCGAAATGATGGGTTCAATTACAGAACAATATAAAAATGAAAATTTTTAAAATAATTGAAAACAACACTATTATGAAAAAAAAGTTTATGATGAATTGCATGAAAACTATTTTTAATAAAAATTTTATTGATTTAATTTTTTGTGATTTTTTTAACAAATTTTAAATACAAATATTATTTTAGTAATTAAATTTTTTATTTAACTACATAATTACATTTTTACTATTTTATTTATACTTGTTATATTATAGACTTTTTTAATTTATTTTAAAATTGATTTTATCTATCAATATTTGTCAATAAATAATTATTCAAATAAATTTTTTAAATAGTTTATAAATATTGAAAGAATTTTGTGTTGGGTGTGTCTTTAAAAAAAAGTTTATTACTCCTATAGGTTGACAGTTTGTTAATGTGATAGTTGCTGATGGCAGCAGTAATTTAAATGAGATTATGTATAATATAAAACAATAGTTAATTTAAAATGTGTAACTATGTATAATATAAAACAATATTTTTTTTTACCATAATTCCAGCAAAGTTCTTTAGTTATCTGCTGAAACATTGGCAACTCATAAACAAACAGATTGCTATGACAACTGCTTTTACGGTTTCTAAATATATCTAATCTGAATGTATCACGTACTGAATTATAACGTATTGCAGATTTACAGGAAACTTCATTTTGAGTGTCTGATTCACTTCTCGTGAATTCATTTGCTTGAAATGAGGTTTTTGATAAACCAAGCTCCGTAGTTTGGATACCATTATGATGCAAAAACCTTTGCTTGTCTTTTTTTTTAACATTTTTATCAAAAGTACATGTCAAATGACATCCTATCCTTCTTCCAAACTCAGGACAATCAGATAAATTAACAATCCTTTTTTGAAATTGTTTTAATGTAAGGATATCAAAAATTTCACAAAATTTTGACAAGTTTTCGACAACTAGATTATCTTCATTATAATTGACTCTTGTATCTGATGTTGATTTTTCTATATTAATTTTATTCTGGGTAATAATTAACTCTACCAAGTTATCAAACATTTATAAAACTGTTGACTATTGTTTTCATTTAAAACTTAGTTTATATCTAAACGATTGTAGCATAACCCAAGTGTAGTGTTTGCAAAGCTAATAAAAAATTTAATTTAACAAAACTTTAAATTTAAATTTAAATTGAAGTTTTGTTTTCCATTAAAGTTTAATGGGTGTATTTTTTTAACTTAAAAAGTAAAACATCAGGACTAAAAATAGTAGCTAAAAAAAGTGCCTGAAATATTGCTCCAAGCACAAAAAGAACTATTAAATCGTATACTGAAAATCAAAAAAATTTCAATTTGCCGATTTTTCTTTACAGTTTTAGATATTATATCAAAATAATACAGCTGATTGCATCATAACTCCTTTGCTAAAAATATGTAAACAATCTGTAGAAAAAAGATAAAAGCATGTATGCAAATAAGTTCCGTATACTCGAACCTCCAAGGGACTATAGATTAAGAAAAAAATCTAGTAGGCACAAAACGTATTTTTAACGTCTTAAATACGTCTTGTACATTTTAAAGCATGACATCGCTACCATATATGAACCTGTGTTTTTTAAATGGGCGAATTTGTCAATACTTGTTGATCAAATCCACCCTTTTAAAAAATACTGATTCATATTATGATTATATCATAAATACTGATTCATAATATTCATATAAAAGTACTACCACTAATTGTGCTACTTTTTGAAATTATTAGCGCTTCACTAGAAAATAATAAACTATTAGTCTTTTAATAATGTAAGAGTTGGTTAGATATTAAACGTTCTAAAGTTTTACAAATAATTGAAGTTAAGGAAACTAGCCTATAATTTGAAAATTTATTTTTACTGTCATTTTTAAACAACGGCGTTATGTTTGCTGTCTTCCATGAAATAGATACTACACCTTCGTAAATTGATTAGTTAAATAAAAGTTAATTAGAAAAACATTTACACATTCTTTTAATAAAAAGGAATGAATTCCATCTGGTCCAAGCGATTTTCTTGGGTTTATAGCATTTATCATATTAATAACTTTAGTTGAGGTAATACTAATAAACTGTAGTGAATTTAAACACTTTTTTTCAAAGTTCGGTAAAATATCGTTGTTATTTCTTATAAATACTGATTTAAAATATTCATTTAAAGTATCAGCAATCTGCTTTTGATACGTAATGATGCACGCATCAGAATCTTCAATTGATGTTAAATAATTTTTAATTTTTCGTTTTCTGTCAATATAATAATGCAGCAGTTTTGGGTTTGATTTTGCATATTTAGCTATGTAATTTTCGTACTCTATTGTAGCTTTTTTAACTTTTTTATATACTTCTCTTCTTGCTTTATTATATTAAGATTTTTTTAAACTATCCATCCGTAAAAAAATCTATTGATAGACCAGAGTTTATTCTTCTTTTTAATATTATTTATAATCTCTTTGTTAAGAAGCATTTTTGTGTTTATTTCGATTAATTTTTACTAATGGAATAAGTTTTTTACAAGCTTATATAATAATTGAAAAGCTTACAAAAATAGTTTATATTTTTGTTCAAGAAAAAAATATTCTAATTTATCGATTGTATATAGTTTGATATCTCAAAATAATTTTTTTACAGGTGTTTTGTCTTGCTTACATATAAGTAGTAAAACTAATTTAAGAAAATTTTATTAAAAACACTTTTTTTCATTTGTTTGACAACTTTTGTAAAATGTTTAATAGCAACATCTTTTGTAAAATGTTTAATAGCAACATTAAAATTTAGCAACTTTTGTTTTGCTGAAAATAAAAAGAATAAAAATTTAGTAGCATATAAGATGGAAACTAACGCTACTAGTTTAGTAGTTAACTCTAATCAGTATGGTTTTACAAAAGGTAAAAATGGCACAACTAATTTCCTAGAGTACATGATATTGAGTTTGGGGTCCCTTCTCAATCGTAGGCTGTTATTGTTTTTAATTTACATCAATGATATGTTTTTAATTTGCATCGAATGAGTGACCTCTTTTTGGTATGTAATATTGTATCTCATTTATATTGCTATCTAGTTCAGCTACCAGTGATAAAAGTATTCGGACCGTGGCATGATTTCTGTTTTGGCCTGCACAACCATCAGAAAATAGGTGCAGTTCTTTGGCTTTGTTGCCAATATTTTTAAAAATATAATTCAACACAAAGGTACATACTTCGCTCACGTACTTTTGTTAATGTATCTCCAGGTAATGTGTTGCATCATGATCACAGAGATTTACCTCTGTAATCTATAGGCTGCTCTTTTTTTTTAATAAAATGTATAAATGTCTAACTTGTTTCATAGAAATTCCATGCATACAGTAAAAAGATTTCTTGCGTACTTTTCTTATCACACCTTCAATCTTAATGTGATAAATAAAAGAAAATTCTTTTTTCTTAGGTTCTTTAGATCTAAACCATCTTCCCTCTTTTCAATCAATGACTGCAAGTATGTGTCTTGAGCATTTTTACAATCAAATTTGTTAACAAACTGAATTGTACTTTCTATAAAATCTTCAGATACAAGCTCCATACACTTTGAATTACATCTGTAAATAAATAGAATTATTGAGGTAATATTGTAATAATTATATATCAAGATGTTTTACCTCCAATTATTGGTGGTAAAACATGAGTAAATAAACATAAATTTGAGAACGAATATAGTCAAGAACAAAAAACTAACCTGCAAGAAGCACCCGTTTGACTTAGTGTCACATCATTTCCTTTGTAGTTTTTATAAGTTTCTCCAGCAACTTTGGCTTTTTTTATTTTTTTGTGTTTATAATTTCCACTGTTTCTTATACCAGACACTATTTTCTAGATCTATATGCATTTTCAGCAAGTTTGCGATTTTCCATTTTTGTTACAAAAAAAGTGAAATTACGTCACTACAGTTGCGCTTTGTTTCACTTGAAAAAGGCATAAGTCCGGGACTTGTGCCATTTTCAAACGGACATTAATTTTCATTTGCATTTAAAGTTGACTTGTGGCATATGAAAATGTTTCTCCTTCAAAGGGAATATGTAAAACACTTGAATAAATAAAATTGCATTAAAAAGTGAAATTTAAAAAAAGTGTGACTTGTGCCCTTTTCGAAATGATGGGTTCAATTACAGAACAATATAAAAATGAAAATTTTTAAAATAATTGAAAACAACACTATTATGAAAAAAAAGTTTATGATGAATTGCATGAAAACTATTTTTAATAAAAATTTTATTGATTTAATTTTTTGTGATTTTTTTAACAAATTTTAAATACAAATATTATTTTAGTAATTAAATTTTTTATTTAACTACATAATTACATTTTTACTATTTTATTTATACTTGTTATATTATAGACTTTTTTAATTTATTTTAAAATTGATTTTATCTATCAATATTTGTCAATAAATAATTATTCAAATAAATTTTTTAAATAGTTTATAAATATTGAAAGAATTTTGTGTTGGGTGTGTCTTTAAAAAAAAGTTTATTACTCCTATAGGTTGACAGTTTGTTAATGTGATAGTTGCTGATGGCAGCAGTAATTTAAATGAGATTATGTATAATATAAAACAATAGTTAATTTAAAATGTGTAACTATGTATAATATAAAACAATATTTTTTTTTACCATAATTCCAGCAAAGTTCTTTAGTTATCTGCTGAAACATTGGCAACTCATAAACAAACAGATTGCTATGACAACTGCTTTTACGGTTTCTAAATATATCTAATCTGAATGTATCACGTACTGAATTATAACGTATTGCAGATTTACAGGAAACTTCATTTTGAGTGTCTGATTCACTTCTCGTGAATTCATTTGCTTGAAATGAGGTTTTTGATAAACCAAGCTCCGTAGTTTGGATACCATTATGATGCAAAAACCTTTGCTTGTCTTTTTTTTTAACATTTTTATCAAAAGTACATGTCAAATGACATCCTATCCTTCTTCCAAACTCAGGACAATCAGATAAATTAACAATCCTTTTTTGAAATTGTTTTAATGTAAGGATATCAAAAATTTCACAAAATTTTGACAAGTTTTCGACAACTAGATTATCTTCATTATAATTGACTCTTGTATCTGATGTTGATTTTTCTATATTAATTTTATTCTGGGTAATAATTAACTCTACCAAGTTATCAAACATTTATAAAACTGTTGACTATTGTTTTCATTTAAAACTTAGTTTATATCTAAACGATTGTAGCATAACCCAAGTGTAGTGTTTGCAAAGCTAATAAAAAATTTAATTTAACAAAACTTTAAATTTAAATTTAAATTGAAGTTTTGTTTTCCATTAAAGTTTAATGGGTGTATTTTTTTAACTTAAAAAGTAAAACATCAGGACTAAAAATAGTAGCTAAAAAAAGTGCCTGAAATATTGCTCCAAGCACAAAAAGAACTATTAAATCGTATACTGAAAATCAAAAAAATTTCAATTTGCCGATTTTTCTTTACAGTTTTAGATATTATATCAAAATAATACAGCTGATTGCATCATAACTCCTTTGCTAAAAATATGTAAACAATCTGTAGAAAAAAGATAAAAGCATGTATGCAAATAAGTTCCGTATACTCGAACCTCCAAGGGACTATAGATTAAGAAAAAAATCTAGTAGGCACAAAACGTATTTTTAACGTCTTAAATACGTCTTGTACATTTTAAAGCATGACATCGCTACCATATATGAACCTGTGTTTTTTAAATGGGCGAATTTGTCAATACTTGTTGATCAAATCCACCCTTTTAAAAAATACTGATTCATATTATGATTATATCATAAATACTGATTCATAATATTCATATAAAAGTACTACCACTAATTGTGCTACTTTTTGAAATTATTAGCGCTTCACTAGAAAATAATAAACTATTAGTCTTTTAATAATGTAAGAGTTGGTTAGATATTAAACGTTCTAAAGTTTTACAAATAATTGAAGTTAAGGAAACTAGCCTATAATTTGAAAATTTATTTTTACTGTCATTTTTAAACAACGGCGTTATGTTTGCTGTCTTCCATGAAATAGATACTACACCTTCGTAAATTGATTAGTTAAATAAAAGTTAATTAGAAAAACATTTACACATTCTTTTAATAAAAAGGAATGAATTCCATCTGGTCCAAGCGATTTTCTTGGGTTTATAGCATTTATCATATTAATAACTTTAGTTGAGGTAATACTAATAAACTGTAGTGAATTTAAACACTTTTTTTCAAAGTTCGGTAAAATATCGTTGTTATTTCTTATAAATACTGATTTAAAATATTCATTTAAAGTATCAGCAATCTGCTTTTGATACGTAATGATGCACGCATCAGAATCTTCAATTGATGTTAAATAATTTTTAATTTTTCGTTTTCTGTCAATATAATAATGCAGCAGTTTTGGGTTTGATTTTGCATATTTAGCTATGTAATTTTCGTACTCTATTGTAGCTTTTTTAACTTTTTTATATACTTCTCTTCTTGCTTTATTATATTAAGATTTTTTTAAACTATCCATCCGTAAAAAAATCTATTGATAGACCAGAGTTTATTCTTCTTTTTAATATTATTTATAATCTCTTTGTTAAGAAGCATTTTTGTGTTTATTTCGATTAATTTTTACTAATGGAATAAGTTTTTTACAAGCTTATATAATAATTGAAAAGCTTACAAAAATAGTTTATATTTTTGTTCAAGAAAAAAATATTCTAATTTATCGATTGTATATAGTTTGATATCTCAAAATAATTTTTTTACAGGTGTTTTGTCTTGCTTACATATAAGTAGTAAAACTAATTTAAGAAAATTTTATTAAAAACACTTTTTTTCATTTGTTTGACAACTTTTGTAAAATGTTTAATAGCAACATCTTTTGTAAAATGTTTAATAGCAACATTAAAATTTAGCAACTTTTGTTTTGCTGAAAATAAAAAGAATAAAAATTTAGTAGCATATAAGATGGAAACTAACGCTACTAGTTTAGTAGTTAACTCTAATCAGTATGGTTTTACAAAAGGTAAAAATGGCACAACTAATTTCCTAGAGTACATGATATTGAGTTTGGGGTCCCTTCTCAATCGTAGGCTGTTATTGTTTTTAATTTACATCAATGATATGTTTTTAATTTGCATCACCTATAGTATCTTCAATAATGTATGGCTGATGACACAACTTTGTTTTATAATCATAATAATTTTAAATTGATGTTTGGAACAATCAATACTAAACTGGAAAACTTTAATTTATGGTTAAGAGCTAAACTGTGAAAAAACTAACTACATTTTATTTTATAAAACAAGTCAATCAAAGTTGCTCATTAACAACATAACAATAAAACGAGAAAAATATTCAAAGTTTCTTGGTGCTTAAATAGATGAAATTTTTGATGGAGAAATCATACTGGGCACATTGAATCAAAAATATTATCTGACATTTCTCAAAGTTATAAGTTGCAATCAAATAGTTTCCATAGCTGTTATATTAAAAAAACTAAAACCATGTATTCTGAATTTTCAATTATGTTACACCCAAAACATGGAAAAACTTGAAAAATTAAAAATTAAAAGACTTAAATGAAATACCGTTGTTTAAAAGCAAAGTTGCATATTCTTGGTTTGTAAAATATTATATATAATAATAAAAAATTAATAAAAAAAAAAAAAGAAAAAAAAGATACTAATAAAAAAATATAATTAACAAAAAAAATAATAATAATAACAGTAGAAATAGTAATTACAAAGCTAATGAAAAAATATATATTACTAAATTTTCTTAAACTAACTTTTTACTAAAAAAAAATTATATGCCAAATCGCGCTGTTTAGGGAATATGCAAAAAGATTTTTTTTTGGAGTTTCATACCCAAAAATGCTGAATCTAATTTAATTTCCTTTTTTTAGATGTTTTAATTTGGAAAAATAAATATATATAATGGTTATTATACAAAAGTTTATATTAAAGTATCAATATTATCAATATTTATTAATGTATTTTTATCAATCTGATAAGTAATAATTTTGTATTTATATTTTCTTTTTTTGCGCAGGAGTAAAAAATAATCCATTTTGGTTCGTTAATATTTAAGTTTAATTTATTAGCTTTGAACAAATTAAAATGTGAGGTCTTTGTTTGTAGTTGAAAAGAGTTCGTAAATATCAGTTTGGGATAAGATAAGATTAGTATCATCAGCCAACATTATACTTTTTAATTTAGAAGCTTTGTACCCATTTATACTCATTACCAGATACTCTGTAAGATTTCATTTTATTAAGAATGAGACTGTGGCTTAAATTTTATGAATATATTATTTTACATTTTTTTATATAGCATTTAAAAATAGTCAGGTCATGTCTTTTACTCTGTTACACTTAACATGTAATCTAGTACAACATGCTACATGTCCTGTTGCAGGATCTTATTTTTAGTAAAAGGCTAAGAAAAGTTAAACCTGACTTAAAATTTCTTTTAAGGGCTTTTGGTTGAGTTGGAAGGCTACAGCTGATGTCTCAATAAAAATGCTCATCTTGAGCAAGTGTAAATAGCATCCTGTTATTGCCTTTTAGAAGATCCCATAGACAAAGATTTAATGGTTAAGCTGAAAATCTATTGGTCTCACACACTTTCTTCATCTAATAAGCTGGCCCTAAATGCAAACTATAGTTTTTTGAGCAGTAAATCATCTATGATCTAGTAAATCAACTACTTTTGCTTATTCCTCCTTTGTTGAGGCAATCCAAATCCTTTTGTTATGTTCAAATGTTTACTAAAATTTACTTACTACAACTCTATTTGCGTGAATAAATAATAGTTATTCTTTATTGGCCATATTTTCTGATGTTTTTAGATAAATAAATTTTGTCTGCAAGTTTCTGAAAGCATAGATTAATCAAAAATCAAGTCAAAAGCCAAGACAAGATTTGGGTAAGTTCTAATTTTGTTTGCTCAGAGATAACGAATGTTTTTGCAGTAATTTTTGCTTAAACCTACTTACTTCATAAATGAGCTCAGTATTCAAATTTTTTTACAACTGGCGACAATTGCATAATTGCATGTTAGACTCAGATAGCATTTTGATTGTTCAGTTTGACGCACATTAAAAAAAGCTAACTGCATAAAGTGGTATATGATGTGGTAAATTTATAAATGCCTAATTTTGTAGAGTGAAATGGATGAAAACATGGAGGCTGTGGCGACAGAAATAAGTTCCACTGCAATGTCTTCCAATGAAAAACAAGTAGTGTTGCTGCAATCTGGTTCATCGATTGCCTCTGGATCTACTCGTCAAGAAACTACTCTCTTGGCCTCTAAGAAAAAACGGCGGACTCGCCAATCTACCGAGTTGTTTGGTTTAGGACCTATTATTTGCAAAGTTGATTCATCTATCACTGGTATTCAGCTGTCCACCTGCTTGAAAGCTTTGAGGTGCATGATGTACTACTGCCCAGATCTATTGGCAACAGATTCAGTTCACAACAACAAAGTTGGTGCTGCAGCAAGTTTCATAATTCTTACCATAAATTATTACCATAAAGCCAATATTCCAACGGTGACAGAAAAAAGAGTATGTGATAAAATAGTGGAACTACTTGATGATAACAACAAACTCCGCTCAATTGATAAAAGTCGCCGTGAAACTCCGACTACATTTCGGAAACTTGAGGCAATGCAGTCTTTGTTGGCATTAACGTTCGAACTGTGGCTGAAAAACATAAAAACGTTAGTGACAAATGCAGATGACCTGACATATTTGCAATCGTGAAACTCCGACTACGTTTTGGAAACTTGAGGCAATGCTGTTTTTGTTGGCATTAACATTCCAACTGTGGCTGACAAACATGGAAACGTTAGTGACAAATGCAGGTGACCTGACATATTTGCAATCAATGAAAGGGGACAGAACTGCTAGCTTTGGCACATCGACAAAACACTAGCAAAAAATATTCAAACGTCAATGATGCAGCATTAAATCATCTGAAGCGTTCACGTATTGATATTGAAGCAACAACCACAACAGTATCTTCAGAACTTTTGGTTGATGAAGAGAGCAATACTAACTTCACTAGAGAGTCAGAGTCTTTTTCTTCTTCAAAAGATAATGGCAATATTAAAGCAGAAGATGTGAATCAAGTAGTTCAGCGAAAGAAACCAAATAAAACAGTTGCTTTCATACCTCCAGATGTGCTAAGCTAAACAATTCTGGTGTCACTTGCTACCAAACTGAAGATGACTCCAATGCAACATGCTGCATTCACACAAGTACTTATTGTCGAGTCTGGTGGAAATCTGTCCATGGTCATTGCTTCATATACTACTGCACATACTTCTTGACGTAGGGTAATAGGCAAAATACCTACAAAAATCCGCAATGTCTGGAAACCAACAAAGCTATGTACTCTGCACTGGAATGGAAAGTTGACACCTACTCTTGAAACCACAGAGTCACTTAAGAACGCATGAACGTGGTTGTCAGCGACGCTTCACAGCTAAAGCTCTTGGGAATGCCAAGTTATTACAAACCTTCAGACAAAGCATGTGCAGAAATCATTGCCGAGTTGACTATGAAGCTGATGACTTAGTGGCATTGTGATGATCGAATCTTCAATATGACATTTGACACCACCAGTTCTAACATGGGTCATCTAACAGCAACATGCATTGCCATTCAAGATAAATTGCAGCGTGCATTTCTCTGGGCAGGTTGTCGCCATCACATTGGAGAGTTTCTTTTATCACATGTGTTTACTGATATGAAGATAGAAGCGTCGAAGTAACCAGATGTTAGATTATTCACACGGCTAAGAAGTAACTAGGATTTGATACCACATGACTACTCACACATACTCCCGTTTTGTCCAGCTGGTTATAGCCTGCAAGCACAAGAGCTGCTGGCAATAATGAAGAAAGATGCTATTGCTGCGGAAAAGATTGAGTTCCTGCAAGATGACTGTAAGGAATTCACAGAGATAACGCTGCTGTACCTGTCATCAGAGAAGCACGTAATAACTTTCAAACAACCTGGTGCACAACACAAAGCACGTTGGATGACGAATCTACACCCTCAAGATTGCACTTTGTGAGACGCAGATTGGAGAACTTCCCCCAGGCATCATTACTAGTTGTCACCAAGTGAAAAAAGTGCGTGCCTTTGCCACATTCGTAACTCATGTGTATATGCAATAGTGGCTTACATGTAAGAAAACTGTAGATTTACCATTGAATGATCTTCAGTTGTACAAACGTCTACTAGCTTATGAGACTGTTGATAAGCTCATTTCATACTCTGCAACTTGAGCACTAAATTGTCATCTCTGATATTTGACTGCCGAGATGGTCCCACTTGTTCTAATCAGTATCCGTGTACCGTTGAATGAGAGACAAGCAATTGCTGATGCATTGCTACAATTCAGATCACAATCATTGTGTGACCTGCATGCTCCAGTCCATCAATTTGGTAATGGATGGGGTAAACCTACTTTCCCGTCATTCATAAACAGCTCAGCACGGCTGTGTGATCAGATGGACACTTTTAAACGTTCTTCAGGTGGTTGAAAAAGATCGCAAGGATGCTTTAAACCTTTGGCGCAAACGTAGTGTCAAGAACACGGACTAATTGAGCCGCACAGTTTCATTCATTTCTGCTGTACAATGTACATGTTATTGAAACAAAATTATGTTGCTAAAGTGCAATCTAAAGTGAACACTCAACAGTCGACAACACTCAATTTTTGTGTTAAAAATTTATTTTGACTTCAAAAGCAGAAAAAAACATATTGTGTTCTTTTTTACAGCAAAGAAAATGCTTGTTTATTATTTTGTACATAGTTATACAATTTATATATCTATAATATGTAATTATGTATGACAAATCTTGAATAAGGATTAACTTTTCTCAGTCTTGGACCTGCCGGCCTCGTGATCCTTCTAATTTTCCTGCAGTCTATCTAGTCTAATTTTAACAGTGTCGCAATGATCGAGCTTAGTCTCAGGTTGTTTTTTGGTGCATATTAGAACGCTTGCTTACGCTCCGGTTTTTAATATATGATATTGAAAATGGCGAAGGAATAATAATAACGACAAGTCAAACTACTATATTTTTGTTGATTGTGTATTAATCTATCTGTATTAATAATTTATCTATGATGCCACGGAAATGACAAAAAAAAAAAAAACACCCGATCCACAAAATCGAGTTTAATGTCGACTGTTTGGACTCATGGGACCTCTAAATCAACTCTGATTTTGAAAATATTTCACTCAAGTTATCAGTATATATAGCATAATAATTTGAAAACACAGACAGCTCATAAGTATGAAGTTGATTTTTTGCTCTGCTGTGGTGATGCAACCTAGTGGTAGTATGGTTTCCGATCTGTGTAGTAGACCTCAAAAAGGCTAATTTCATCAATATCTTTAAACTATTAGAGTATTACAGCGCTATGTTTTTCAGGGACGGTGTTAATAATTTTAGTGTGCGTTAGCAAGACTAAACGGAGCATAAAAATTCTTAAACTTGTAAATTGTTATCCAGACTACACAAAATGTTTTTTCTGGATTTTCTTACGCCGGTCTCTAGGCTAATGTTTTTCGTTTTTTTTGCTGAATATTGAGCATCCTACGTAATTTTCTGGATATAAAGCATTCACTTCAGCTAGTTAATTATGAATTAAGCCTTGCTCTATTTTATAGTTTTTTTTCCTTCTAAAAAGCCAATCCAAATGTTATTTCTTTTCTGTGAAAGAACTTGAAGTGGCTGCTGAACTCAATAACTTGAAGTGGCTGCTGAATTCAATAACTTGAAGTGGCAATTGAACTCAATAACTTGAAGTGGCTGTTAAACTCAATAACTTAAAGTGGCTGTTGAAATCAAAAACTTGAAGTGGCTGTCGAACTCAACCAATGTTTATTGCTAGTAATTATCGTAATTGTTGATATTTTTATAAAAACAAATTTCTGAGTTTTTCTATTTTATGCCTTCTTGGATTATTTTTCACAAGTGTTTTATGGAAATAATATTTAATCTATTAAAAACGTAGTATTCTCTAAGGTCTTCTTGTAGATTAAGCTTCTCTGGTAAATTAAGCTCCTCAAAAGATTTCTATTAAATTCACGTATTTTTAACTAAGATTTACAGAATACTTAAAAAGTTTTCTTGTTTTTCAACTCTCTTCTTTTGTTTCTATTAACTCTTAACTTAGTTCCTAATTACAATAGTGAAAGCCTGCACATAGTTATTGTTAGCACATAGTTATTGCAATTTCCCTTTTTGCAAAATAAATTTTGCAAAAGGGGATATATAAGTCTATTTTGGGATATAATATTTTCTAGAATGTAAGAAACAAATAACTTTAAAGTTATTTTACGCGCTTTTTACTAACATTTTTTCAACTTTTTAAAAAGTTGAACATTACATTTTTAATTTAACGTTTGAGTTTTGACGCAATTGACTTCTAAAATAACCTGTATCGGGATACAGGTACAAAAATAAAAATCAAGTTATTTTTTCTTTAAAAATGATTATTAAAAAAAAATTTAGAGGAAGAAACAAAAAGGCGACAAAGAAAAACCTGGAAACTAATTTAATAATAATTTCCTTGTTTTGTCATCAACTGTTGATACTAATGGTACAAATTTTGATTATTTTCGTTTTCGTACTGACTACCCGTGTATACATCATTTTCATCGTAATAATTGTGGTCCTGATGCATGGGTGGATAATAGGATGAACTACCTTGATAAATGCCCTGTATAAATTGAGGATTGAAACCTTGCTGTGCCATTATCCATTGAAAATATGCTGCTTGTTGTTCCATAAGCATTTGATGCTGTTGGTGTGAAACGGGAATTGCAGTTTGATAAGCTGCCAAATTCCCTGGTTTAGAAAAGTGAAATTTGTCGTTTATAGAGGTAACGGACTGGTTTATTACCGCTGAATCTATATAGTCATCTTCTTTAGATGCACTAGCAAACAAAGCTTCAAGCGATACTCGCTTCAAGTTACTCAAATCAGAAACTTTTTCTGCAATAGATGTAGTAACGCTGGTTTTGGGATAAACTTTCTTCTCTACTTGCTGAACATCATTTTTATAATCGAATCGTTCTTTTGGCATTTTTTTAAAATTGTCTCTAGATATATTTTTACTATCATTTATACTGTTATTTTGTTTATACTCACCTCGAACTTTTTCATGGTCTTTTGATTGGTTGTCACATTTATAATTAATTTGCCGAGAATTTTCGTCTTCGTATTTCTGTAATGTACCTTTCCTATAATCCTTTTGTTGGATATGATCCCGCTCTTCAGTGGCGAATTTTCTATCACTCGTGTCTTTTTTATAACTGCTAGGATGAATTTTTTTGTTTGAAAAATCTCTTTTTGGTTCGCCACGCTCTTTTTTTTT
Source organism: Hydra vulgaris (assembly GCF_022113875.1). Classification (NCBI taxonomy): domain Eukaryota; kingdom Metazoa; phylum Cnidaria; class Hydrozoa; order Anthoathecata; family Hydridae; genus Hydra; species Hydra vulgaris. The sequence goes on along the minus strand of NC_061167.1, from coordinate 18,972,169 downwards.
ATTTTCTACGTCTTTGCTAACTTCTGTTTCAGCGGTTTTTTGTTGTACATCATGTATGTTTTTACTCCAAGATTTTATTTCGCCATCCTTTTGTGATAACTTCCTGCTTCCTGAGTTTTTTATGTTTTCAGTTGTCTGCGTGTACTTTTTATTCTCTTTTAATGAGCTTGTTCGTAAATCTTGTTTATGACTACTGAATTGAAAGTCTTTTTTTTTGTCTTTTTCAGATAAGTTATCATTTGTATATGGCAAATTTTCTTCTTTATGATCTAAGTTTTTTCTATTGCCACTCGATTGTATATATTTTCTGTCACCTTGAATCGTCTTGTCACTCGGTTGTTTGTACTTATTATCAAGTTGTTGAGAATATTTCCTATTATTTTGATCATTGTAAGCTGATTGTTTTTTTTTTCTATCATCTTGAGCATTATCACGTGACTGTTTGTAATTTTTATCGTTTCGAGTATTGTCACTTGATTGGGTGTACTTTTTACCATCTTGAGAAATATCACTCACATATTTGTACTTTCTATTATCTCGAGTATTATCACTTGATTGGATTTGTTTTAGACCATCTTGAGGATAGTTACTCAATTGTGTGTACTTTCTATCAGCTAGAGTATTATCACGTGATTGGGTAAACTTTTTATCATCCTGTGTATTATAACGTGAGTGGGAAAACTTTTTATCCCCTTGAGTATTGTCACTCGGTTGTGTATACTTTCTTTCATCTCGATTACTGCCACTTGACTGATTTCTTATATCATCTCGAGCATTTTCACTCAATTGTGTGTATTTTCTATCATTTCGAGTAAAATCAGTGGATTGTGTGTACTTTTTATGATCTCGAGTTTTTTCATTCTGCTGTGTGTACGTTATACTATCTCTGGTGCTTTGTTGATCTCTATAACTTTTTTTATTGCTACATGATTGCATATATATGTTCTCGTCCTTTCCGTGAGAATAATTGGTTGATTGACAACCTGTTTCTGCATCTTTTGGTATAACATTTTGGAAAAAATTATTGATAAGAAAACCTTTCTGTGTATCACCACCCTCTTGTTTTTGTGTATCACTTAAGTATTTTGTTTTTTCCTCGTTCTTTGTTGTCCATTTATCACTTTTTGCATCATAGCACACAAAAGACTCTTTTTTATGATTTTCATGATATTTTTCATTATTTCTTTTGTACTTGTTTTGTTTTTCGTCTTCTAAAGAGATTTCAATTTTTTTTTCAGCTTTAACTGGATTATGTTTGGAATAGTTATTTGGTTGAAGTTCATCTTTCCAACCATTGATTTCTTTCTTGGTTCGATAGCCGCTTTCTGTTTGCAATTTTTTATCTAAAAAAAACCATTTATATTTTACCAATAAACCTTTTAATTGTAACAATCTGTTTAATATCTAAGAACAACATTTGTCTTACCGGATTGAACATTATTGTTGATTTGGGTTGGAGAAACACTACTTAGTTTATTATCAAGTGGCTTATAATCTAAATCACGTGTGTACTTTTTCTCTACGGTTTTCTTACCCTTCAGAACTACCGATTTTTCAGCTGATAACTGTTTCTCTAAATATTTAATACACGCATATATATATATATATATATATATAAAATATATATATATATATTTTATAATTATATTTAATACACGCATATATATATATATATATATATATATATATATATATATATATATATATAAAATATATATATATATATTTTATAATTATATTTAATACACGCATATATATATATATATATATATATATATATATAATATATATATATATATATATATATATATATATATATATATATATATATATATATATATATATATATATATATATATATATATATATATATATATTCATATTAAACTAGAAAAATAATGCATTACAATTCTTAAATTAGGACAACACGGCTATAATTAAAAAAGAAATACAAACATAATTAGGATAAAAAAAGTTTACGACCTGGAGGTAACCCACTGTTTTAGGGTGGTAGCCCTCCTATCAAAGAACTTGAAATTAAATTAGTGTAATTGGTTAGAGTTGATTTGGCTTGTAAACACACTATAGATGCCGCCAAAAAATTCGGGCAGAAATATATTACTGCAAGAAACTCAAAAAAAAAAATAGACAAAAAAGATGTTGTGATAAAGATTCAAGATTATTTATCTTGAAATAAGATAAATGAATCGGAAAGATAAATATATTAAAAGTTATCTTTAGATATATTTATCTTTCTGATAACTCAAAAAATATAAATAACACAGGTCTGCAAAAAAAAATATTTTTAAAAAGTTGTTTAAAATTTGATATCTGTTTTTTATGTATTTCTCAGCGCTGATTTCGAAAATGCAATCCATTTTTTTCTATCACGTCAGGTTTTCTCACAAAAAAGAGATTATTTTTGGGTAAAATAACATAATTTGACCAATTTTCACAATTTTCAAACGTTATAGAATTTTATATTATGTATAAATCATCTTCTAAACTATGTTTTAAGAACACTTACATTTCTCTTTCAGCTTATAAGTCCTTATAATAACGTTTTTGATTTTTGTCGAAGCTTCCTTTATTGCTTTTCCGGTTGTGGACTTATTCAGGATCATCTCTCTTCAACATCCAGCAGTAGTCCGCTATCATGTTGACATTCCATCTTCCCTGATATCTTCTTTCCATTTCCTTGATGTCTTGGTGAAATCTTTCGCCTTGCTTTTCACTTACATCATCAAGCAGGGAAGTAATCAAGATGTGAATGGAGAAAATGAACTTTAATGCTAATGTTACAGCCCAGCTTCTTAAAGTTGTCAAGTATGTCTGTGACAATGGTCTTATAGTTTAGATCTTTGTTGTTTCCTAGGAAACCGCTAACAACTAATTTAAAGGATGTCCGTGCTGCCTTTTCTTTTGTTTCCATTTTGTCCACAAAATTAGGATCTCATAAGTTTTCTAATGTCTGGTCTGACAAAGATAGGAATCTTTGTCATCATGAATTGTCGTCATGAATCCTTCCTTTAGCTTTGCCTCGGATAAACCAGAAAACTGTTCACAAAGATATTTGAAAGTCTCCTCTTCTTTTGGCAATGCCTTAACAAATTATTTTATCAGCCCTAACTTAATGTGAAGTGGTGGAAGTAACAACTTTTTGGGATCCACAAGGCTTTTTCTCTTTACATTTTTAACCCCTACTTCTAAGATTTTTCTCAAGAGTCAAACTTTTTTTTAATGCTTTTTTGTAGTGATGCTTTCTGTCTCGACTGTCCCATTCACAGATAAACCAAGGAAACTTTGTATAGCCACTTTGTTGACCAAGCAGCATTGAAATAACTTTTAAATCCGCGCACAGTGTCCATTTGTGGTCTGAGGTTCAAGGTTTTTGTAACATTCTTTTAAGTGCACCGAGTGTCCAACTGGCATAGATGCATACTTATTGCCATTATGCAAAAGTACTGCTTTAAGGCTACTTTTTGATGAATCAATAAAAAGTCTCCACTCATCAGGAGCATATTCTATTTTAAAACATCACTGCAAAATACCAGGTCACTTTCTTGAGAGAAGAAAGATACAAATTCCTTTTCCCTTGATCGATACCAAGAAAAGGATGTACCCAGAACCAACATATTTTTATCTTTTAATCTAGATCCTAAAACTTCTGCCGAGTCTTTAGGAACACCTAGGTCTCTAACTAAATCGTTCAGTTCAGATTGTGAGTAACAGTGCAGTAACTGTACTTGATGGAATTTTTTCACTATTTTTCTCAAAATCAGCGTTAAAAATGCTATAAAAATCACTTACTAAATTTGAAATAATTTTTATGTCGCAGACCTGTGTAATTGGAGTGAAGTAGTAAAAAGAAAATCACGATAATATTGACAAATATGTGACTGAGGAAGTTATGGTAAAAGAAATTTTTGACTCAATAAATACAGACAAGCATAAAATAAAAAAAGTAATCAGACTCATAACAAGAGACCCATCTAAAATACCACCAATTATCATAAAGTTAGACAATCAATCAGACAAAATAATTGTTATAAAACTTGCATACATTAATAGAAAGAAGATAAACGACATCTCATTTTATTTCAGGTATGACAGAATCCAAAAGAGATCTCAATAAACAGCTACTTAGTGAAGTTAAATTGTTAAATGCTAGCCTAAATCAAAAGGATGAATACTACTACACTATAAGAAATTTCAAAATAGTTACACTCATAAAAAAATCAAAACAATAGCAATCATTAATTTATTTGTATCAACCTGCAGTATTGTCTGTCTCTTCAACATACAATCCTGCATCTACTAATGTTACATCTACTAAAGGTTCAAATAATGTTTAATCACAAGTATTGTTATGCAAAACGACACCTTAATATCATCGAAATTGTATTTATACAAATGCAACTTCACTAAACAATAAATTTGATTTGCTTTTGTTAGAATTAGCAGAGTATAATCCTGGCCAATTCATTGTAACTGAGACTTGGTTTAATTTATTAGGTACCATAAATGTACCCAGATAAAATGTTTTTCATAACAATTAATCTAAATCTAACTCAACGTCATGGTGGAGTTGTAACTATTTATGTTAAAAATAAATATATTGCTTATACTTCTTATGACCTAGCATCTGAAGAAATGACAATGACATGGAATGACAGTTGAACAAGTCTGAAGGAATGACAGTTGAACAAGTCTGAAGGAATGACAGTTGAACAAGTCTGAAGGAATGACAGTTGAACAAGTCTGAAGGAATGACAGTTGAACAAGTCTGAAGGAATGACAGTTGAACAAGTCTGAAGGAATGACAGTTGAACAAGTCTGGTGTGTCATTAAAACAAAATGAGAATATCTTAATTGGTAGCATACATCGTTCACCAGATGCTACAAAACTAACAAATAAAAAATCAATAACAAATAGTGTTATAGAATGGTAATTCCTCCGTTGAGTAATTTAAACAATGCACATCAAATATTGCATTAAAATTACATCTTTAAAAAAACCAACCACATCAAAAACTACCTATGGAAAATCAAAGTTAAACTACAAATTCATTCTATAATAAAAAATAGTCACATCTTTTCCGTAATAAAAAGGTTGATGAACGTTACAAAATCTTTAAAACAATGGACAACAAAAAAGAAAGAAGACTGAAACACATGACAACTTTATGGAATAAATTAATATCATATAACTCATTAACAACAATACAAATTAAATTAGTTAAAAACATGATAAGATTAAAACGTATTGAATACAAAAAAAAATCAGTGAATCATCAGAAAAAGATCCTAAATTATTTTATAGCTATGTAATATAACAACACTGTAACAAATAGAGAGTCTACAGCAAATATTTTAAACAACAGTTTCAATTCAGTTTTTGTACATACCATACATAACATACCATATCAAATATGCTGCAGAAGACAAAATTTATTCTAGAAATTGATATATAAACAATATAATAACTTGCCATACTATTGAAAATAAATTTAAAAAACTAGATGAATACAAAGCTGTAGATGGGAAAAGATGTATACAAAGCTGTAGATGGGAAAAACCCATATGTCTTGAATAAATGTCATAGCACTATTGAACCATTAAATTTCATATATATTTAAAATCACTGACTGAGAAATAATTACCTGAACTCAGCGAATACAATTTTAATTTTTAAAAACGGTAATATGAACAATGTATCTAATTACAAGCCAATCTTATTGACCTCTAGCCTATGTAAAGTGTTGAAATCAATTATTTGAGATGAAAACATGGATTATCTAATAAAAACAGTAAATAAAAATTATAAATAAAAATCAGCATGGGCTCAGAAAATATAAAAGCTGCACAACAAACCTATTGAAAACTCTTGATATCATAACAGATGCAATAGAAAACGGCCCCACAATTGATATGTTAAATCTAGACTTTCAAAACGCTTTCGATAAAGTACCACACTCTCGCATAATCAATAAACTTCATACATATGGTATTGTGAGAAATTATCACAATACCAAGATGGATAACTTTTCAACTAACAGAAAAGAGAGCGGCACTAGGCGACAATATCTTAGATTGGCTACCAATTATCAAGTGGTATACCACAGGGATCAGTTTTAAGACCACTAATGTTCTTGATTTTTATTAATGATTTACCAGATCAAATCAAAAATCCTATCAAACTTTATGTTGATGATAGTAAAATAATTAAAAAATCCTAATGATTCAATAAGCCTTCAAAACGATAATAAAAAAATATTGTCATGGTTATTTATTTGGCTTAGAAAATTTAATTATAAAGAATGCAAAGTTATGCATATTGGAAAAAAAAATCCTAAATACTACATTTATAAAGACTGATGTTGATTACAATTACAATTATACATTATGTAACACAGATGCTGAACATGACAGAAGCTGAACATGACTTGGGTATTATGGTTCAATTGGATCTAAAATGGCACTCACAAGTTAGTTCAGTAAATAGCAATTCAAATAGAATGTTGGGTATTATAAAATATTAATGTTAGGTATTATTAAATGTTAGGTATTATTAAATATTTAGATGTAAACATAGTAAAAAACTTTATACAATGTTTGTACAACATTTTGAGTTTTTTGAATAAACTAAACAATTATAAACTGCGCTTTTAATCCTCTGAAATCGTAGGAATAAACTAAGCAACTATAAACTGCGCTTTTAATCCTCTGAAATCGTAGGAATAAACTAAACAACTATAAACTGTGCTTTTAATCCTCTGAAATTGTAGGAATAAACTAAACAACTATAAACTGCGCTTTTAATCCTCTGAAATCGTAGGAATAAACTAAATAACTATAAACTGTGCTTTTAATCCACTGAAATTGTATGAATAAACTAAACAACTATAAACTGCATTTTTCTTTGTTTAAGTATTTTTATAAAGCGTTTCTATTTAGGAAAAAGAAAAGATGAAAAAGAAATAAGAGCGAATAAAAAAGTTTTGTCCAAAATACTTTATATAATTACTCAACTATTAAATGAGTTCGCGAATGAATTGCTAACTCAACAAATTCAAAATTGAATTGTTAAATTAAATTTTAAATGAAAATTATGTAATTTCATAAAAAATTGTTTTACAACTTTCAACATAACCAAAAAACTTGCAATAAAAATTATTAATTAAGCATCACAACAACATCATCACAACCAACAATAAATTAAAGTAATAATAATTAAGTAATTAAATAAAACAATATTTTACTTATTTTAAACTCAGTTCAATTGTAAAATAACTATTAGCTGACATTTGTTTTAGTCTACAACTGTATTTAACTGTAAAATAATTCTTTTTTTAATCTAATTACTAAGTTGTTCCAAAAGGTTCTAATGGTCTTGTCACAGAGCACCGTGAAAGAACATTTAACTAGAAAAAAATCCAATAGAAATTATTGCATATATTGAAGAAAATAAACTTTTACCAGGTTTTGTTTGTAAAGAAGTAAAACCACTTTTCAGAAGATTTTTTGCCTGCTCCATTTCCATCTGCTTTGCTCCATTTTGCTCCATTTCCATCTGCTTTGCTCCATTTTGTAGGTTTAATTGTTTCTTGAGAATATCACAACTTTTTCCATTTTTCAATTTTTGGATTTCATTAATTTTAGTTGGATCGAATTCAAGAAAAGGAGGAGGACCAGAAATAACTCCATTTATTTTTCTAAATAAAAAGAAAATAAAGACAATTTATTAAAAAAAATATATATATTTTCAAAATATAACTAAGTACATAACTTTAAAAATATAAGTAAAATAAAAAGTAAATAAAAACAATTTGAATACATGATAAAATCTCATATATGAATAAACTAATAAAAACTAATAATTTACAAAAATGTTTTCTATGTGTTTAAATAATATGCTAAAAAGTTAAGAATTAAAAAAGAAAAAAAAAACTACAAATTAAACATTTGAGAATGTTTACAAATAATTTCTATTGTTAAAAAGTTAATTATGAAATTAATAAAACTAGAATTCGCCTAAAATATTTAGGATGGTTGATGGTTGAAATTTTTAGAATGGTTGATGGTTGGTTAAAATTTTTAGGATTTGTCAAATTTTTTTTTTGTTTAATATAACTTTGTGTTATAATTGTTTTTATGTTTTGATATTATTTATAGAGAATATATACATATGATATATGAGATATGAGAGATATTATAAAATATCATATTTTGATAGAATTTAAAGAGAATATATATGATTTAGAAGAATTTATTCTTCTAAATCTTTTAAAATTCTAAAAAAAATTCTTCTAAATAAAGGAGAATCATGTTTTGATAGGATTTAGAAAGGATATGTATGCTTTAGAAGAATTTATTATTAAGGAGAATCTTGTTTTGATAGAATTTAGAAAGAATATGCATGCTTTAGAAGAATTTATTATTAAGGGGAATCTTGTTTTGATAGAATTTAGAAAAAATATGCATGTTTTAGAAGAATTTATTATGAAGGAGAATCTTGTTTTGATTTAGAGAAAAAGAGAGTTTAGAGAGTATTTATTTAATATTAAATTGATAGATTAAAAGGTTTTAATAGTTGTAAAAGTAATAACAAGTAAGACAGGTTTAGTTAAAATAGTTTTACTTTTTTTTAATTGTTTTAAATGCTTTTGCAGATATTCGCAAATAAAACATAATTTCTAATATTTATATTATTAAAATAATAAACTTTGTTGAAGATTAAAAACAAACTCTAAAAAAATAAATAATTTAATAAAACAAAATGTTTCACATAAAACAATAAAGCATACTTTAATCTAAAAGTGTTAATTTTACAGGCAACCATTGTAAAATCAACTCAGATATAGTAAGCCATTGGGGTTGATATTTAATCAGGACCGGGTTTGATAAAATATATCCGGAGCCGGGTTTGTGACTGGGGCTGCATAAACATATACATCCTCGGTGTAGTTAAGGCAATTTTAAAATATTATAGCAACTGTATAATATTTTGGTGACTACGATATATTTCCGTTAAATAATCAGGTCTGTGAATTATGAAAATATAAAAAAAATTAAAAGATAAATTTTGTGGTATCATAAAATGTAATGTTTGTAGCAAAAAAACCCAGAACAGATATTCTTTTTTTTTTTTTTTTAAATCTTCTTAAAATCACAATTGCTTGGCCAAATTTGAATAAGATTTTAAATAAATAAATTTTTTAAGTGAAATGAACATCATAATACGATCATTTAATAATACGATCTGTACTTTTTGTGAAAGTTGATAGAAATGTTGTATTTTGACTATATATAGTTAATATACATCAGAACCAATTAAAAGTAAGATTTATAGTTGGTTAAGACACTTTTTCAAAAGATTTTAACTAAATTCATGTCAACGTTAATGTGATCTAAAGACTACAAAATGGTGTTCTTTAGATTCACAGGGGTAGCAAAAAGGTTTTGAAAATTATGTAAAAAAAGAAAAGTTTCTCTAAATATTAAAAAAATTATAACATCTAAAGCTCTTATTTGGACATAACACACAGATAAAATCATGCTAATTCCAAATAAAAGAATTTGAATAATTTGTAAATTATCTTAACTACACTGAGTCTAAATAAATAGCAAACATATATGTTTATATCCATAATATATATGCATAAAGCGCATCTTGGAAGAATTATTCCTTTCGTTACAATTAAAGTATATTGTGATGCATTTATTCTATTATTATTTATGCCTTTATTGGAAGCATTTATTCCTACTCTTCAATTTTAAGTCAAACTTCATTCTACTCCATATTTTTCGCTCTTGAGCAGTTGCTTTATTAATCATTTATTTCATCTTTTTTACAAGAACAAATGTTCTTTAATTATTTCAAGAAGCCAAAAAGATATCCATACTCTTCATGCCAGTTGAACAGATTAGCCCATTGCTAAACATCCAAATCACTCTGGCTTTCAATCTGGCTTTCAATGCTAAACTTAATTCTCAATTAAACACTTCTACAGAACAAGATCTTGTAAAAACTACCAATCATATCCTTGCCCTCTACAATTCATTAAACTTAAATTTATATTTTCCAACAACTTTTTCAAAATTTCAAATAAAGATTGTCCAGTGGATATTTCAACAGCTTGATAAGTTAAAAAATGTTCTTTAATCTCTATCTCATTGCTTAAAATATCAACAAATCTTAATGTAAAGGAGAGTTGTTCAGTATGGCTGACATCAGGGGTGTAGTCAAGAATTATACTAAAATATTTTGCATCTCTAGCTTGTCTTAAAATATTGTCTTTAATTCCGGATGCCAATAAAGAAATTAACTCGTTTTGAATTGTTTTTCCACAATAAGTTACATGAGATTCTTTAGAAGAAATTTGTCATAAATGCTTGTTTGAAGTTGCGTTGTATTTGCTCAACAGTTCCACTAAACCCATAGAATTTCCATTTTTAGAAGTAAATAATCTGTCTGAAGAACCACAAAAAAGTAAGTTATTTTTCGATAGGTACAAAATTATGTTGCACATGTGATCTAACATAAGGCGCCAATGATCTCTTTCTCTAATAATTAAAGATTGCAAATTTTTATCAATAGTTTTACTTTTTTAAGCCTATGACTAGCTTCAAACCAACTACCAAAATACTTTAAGTGTTCGAGTGGATTTTCATGAGATTTTATATATTCAGTAATGTGTTTCCAGTTATTAATTCCAACAGCGGCTAATGATGATTTTGTATTATCTGAATAATAAAGTTTACAACAAACACAAAACACTTTATCAGAACTTAATGTATATGGTAACCTGGTTTGCAAGTAAGATTGACCATTTTCTGTACATTAATGGTTTCGAAAAACAATGATTGTTATAATCTTGTAAAAATTCAATAACATTTGTTAGGTGAGATTCTACATCAGTTCCTACATAAATTATAGAGACTTAGATGTTGTTTCAAGTTGTCTACTTTCTTCAGGCGTTTTTTCCATTTTCTTGTTCAAAAAAGAATTACTACCAACTAATCACAAAGGGCTACCGATTTCTTCACTTTGCTTAGACTCTACTTGAAAATATTTCGTAAAAAACTTTGCAGACTTTGCATTTTCTTGTTTAAATTCAAATTGTCTTTTTCGATTTGCTGCACCCGATAGTTTATTTGCAGACATGATGGACTCTTAAATTAATCAATTTAATACAAAAATAAGTTGTGCATAAATTTTTGTTAAGCAATTGTTCTAAAATTAATTCTTTTTTCTAACGGCTTAACAAAAAATAAATTTTCAAACGCAGCACTTTAATGTTTTCATTAGGAAAAAATGTATTACTTAATAACTTTAACGACCCAGATTTGCATTTTTATAAATAGAAGTAATTTTAATTTGCAATATTTTAAATTAGGAACTTTTAATAATGAAATAAGATCATTAAATAATAACTTTGCGGTGATACACATAAATATAATTTGCCCCTATTTTTCTGTGCCCCGTGGACAAGGGTGCCCGATCTGCCTGTAGCTTGGGCCAGCCCTGAGTGCCACTACATCAACGGAGGGTTTGGTTAGGGCAGATAGTAAAAAAAATAATAAAAATTTTTTTCCAGTCTTTAAAATAATTTTTTTAAAAAAAAACCTAAAACTGACCTAGCAATGGTAAAATTAAAAACAACCATGCAAGAGTATGTGTGCTTTTAAACTTTGCCTGAAAGTAACAGGGTTGTTATTCGTCAATATAGGAATCAATACCAACATTATTGGTATTTTTTTTGTTGTTGCAGAAATTGAGTTTTGTTGTCTAACAAAAATTGTGTCATTTTAAGTCATTTTCCTGTAGGTAGGTCAAAACCTTTGTTGATGTATTAACTATTATTTTATTTATTATTCAAAACAATCACTTATTAATTATTTTAGAGAGAATTGAAAAGAGTTCTGATTTAAGTTGATCTTTTTAAACAGATAAAAAAAAGATTACAATAACATATAGCAGCTGCATAAGAAGGTGAAAACCATGAAGTAGAATGAGGCTTGACTGAAAACTGAGGAGAAGGAATAAAAGATTCCAATCCTGCCTAAAGCCAGGAGGTTACATGGGAGGGGCATTTATTAGCTGAGAGTGAAAAAACATCACCCCAAAGAACATCGCAAAGAAAATCCCAGTCAGCTTTAATGTAGTAACATATAATGTGATGATAGAGTGAGTTCGAAAAGGAAGTACGAGATAAAAGATTTTCAGAACCAACTAGAAGAAAAAGGAAAAACTAAACACAAGCTAGGATCAGAGACAAGACATCAAGGAGTGAAGGTAAATGATTAGGGTTGTCAGGAGAATGAGTTAGGAAAAAAAAGTTATCGAACTGAGTATAGATTGAGAAATACAGAAGTTATAGGCTTTCCTGCCAGCTGGGTCAGTGGTGTTAGAGCAAAGCCATTCAGTGTGATGAGCATTGAAATCAACAATAACGACAATATTGGCAGAGAGAAAAAAAGTCAATTTGATCAGAAATTACATCTAAAAGAGTGCAGTCTTGAGAAAATGATTAAGAACAAAGAGAAAGGCGATAGAAAGAAAAAAGAGCTAAGCAGAAGCACATAAAAGAATGGTCAAAGGATTCGAGCCTGATTTCACAACAAATAGGTAAATTAATGCGTAAGTATACTTCTAAGCCAAGCATGTGACAATTAAAGTCTTTGCGAATCAAAAGATAGACACAGAGGTCTGAAGAAGGAATAGCAGAACCTAAATTTATCTCACTAATGGCAAGCAAATTTGTTGAATTTTGAAAGTAGTAAGATTCAACTGATGGAAAGCAGACCACAAATATTTGGAAAAGATATCTTAAAACAGTTAGGTGATGGGGATGGTTTTTTATGTTTAATATTATGAGTTACTTTTAGCATGATTTAAATTTAAAGAGAACTTGACTCATTCATAGATAGAGCACAGACTTTTAAGCAATGAGCTTTGCTATAGTCTTCGTCCTGTAAATTAACCCTAAGTCGTAACGTAGAGCTCCTTATGTGGCCTCGACAATATGCACCAAAAACATTACCAGGGACACCATCCATGCGCAGCATGGCACTGTTAATACTCTGACATTTTGCCGCTATTAATAGAATAAGCCTCTCTGAGAGCTACCACAGAGTTTGGCAAACCTTACAACTAACCGGCCTCAGAACCATTAAACTGAGTTATAGAGCTGTACCCTCATTAGGATAAAAGGAAGAGTTGCATAGCCACTATCAATAAAGCACAAGGAAAATGAATAAATGAAAAATGAATAAAGACAAAAATAAAGACAAGAAGATCCAGTATTTATCACCCTAGGCAGGAAACAATGTAACACTGGTTTAAATCTACACCAGCCTAATAAATAAAGGAGTTTAAACCTGGTTAACAGATTGATTCTGCTTACCCCTTATTGTTTTTGCCTAGGATGCCTCTTACAAGACAGTAGCTGGATGCAGTTAACATTTGTCGAAGATGAGTATTTTTATAAAGACACCATCTTTAGCCTATATTCAACCAAGTGCCTCAAGGCAGGGGATTTTTAATTCAGAGTTAGTTTCTCCTAGAATTTGCCTCAAAAGCACACCCTAAAAAGCGGCAGGGCATGGAGCAGATAGTGCTAGGTTACATTATACCAATAAAAGGATGATTGTGATGATCCTGGACCTGACCTGACTTGGAGTAATTAAAAGAAGCTACTTCCTGTAAACAGTACCTTAAAATATTAGGCATGATATTTTGGAAATGCATTAGGAAAAACATTACATATAATAAAAGTTTTATAGTTGGAGTTTCTAGTTAGTTAATGAGGTCTCAATGCATCTAAACAGATTTAAAAATTTAAATAGAACAATTAAACAAAACACAAACATACATAAAGTAACTTACGGGTGTGTAACACAGCACCAGAGGTTTAGACAGAACACAAACATACATATATAAAGAAACTTACAAATGAACCAACATCGTTCCAGAAGTTCAGACAGAACAAAAACATATATATAAACATTAACACACAGAACACAAACATATATAAAGTAACTTTTGGGTAAATGAACCCTGCGCCAGAGGTTCAAACAGAACACAAACACATAAAGTAACTTATGGGTGAATAAAAACTGTGCCAGAAGTTTAGGCAGAATACAAACATACATATAAAGTAGAAGACAGGTGAGCTAAAACAGTAACTATGATGTAGCAGCACTCTCTTGCGAGTCAGGCTATTTGTCAGTCGTTGTAGCAGCACTCCCTTGCGAGTCAGGCTATTTGTCAGTCGATGTAGCAGCATTCCCTTGCGAGTTAGGCTATTTGTCAGTCGATGTAGCAGCACTCCGTTGCGAGTCAGGCTATTTGTCAGTCGATGTAGCAGCACTCCGTTGTGAGTCAGGCTATTTGTCAGTCGATGTAGCAGCACTCCGTTGCGAGTCAGGCTATAAGATAGTCGATATAGCAACATTTACACATGTTTTAAAAATGTTTTTTATTAAATCAATAACAAAAACACCACTAATTGAAAAAAACTTTTTAGTCGTTATAATTGCGGTTTTTTAAAAATTTTTTAAAAAACAATTAAATTTAATGTACTTCCGCATAAATGAATTGCTTTGACATTTCGATGACAATCAAAAACAGCTTAAGAGACGAGGTAATTAAAATTGTAGTCGAAAGAGACTTTTTTTACATTAAACGACTCTTTCGACTACACTATAAGGATATATATATATATATATATATATATATATATATATATATATATATATATCAGCATGAAAAATAATATATATATATATATATATATATATATATATATATATATATATATATATATATATATATATATATATATATATATAAATGAAATTTTACAGCTATCACTTTTACTGGAACAAAAACTGTTTTTTTTTTAAATTTTAGCCTATTTAGACCTTACCAAAAAAAAATTACCAAAAAAATACTTTTGTTCCAGTAAAAGTTATAGCTGTAAAATTTCATTTAAAAAAAAAATGCAACTTTGTGAACAATGAAAGTCTCTTAAAAATATTTATTTATAGTTTAAGAAGTTATTCTCTGGCAACCAGTATGAGGTTCTTTACTGTGTTGCCCAATCATTAGTCTCTAAAAAAGTTCTGGATCAATAGGATAATATTTTCTGCGCAGCCATTGACACATTTAATTAGCTTCAAAAACCTTTTAAATATGTAAAATGTCTAACAGTCATTTAGCTGTATCCACCATTTCAACTCTATAAGATTAATCCCAGCTATCCTACCAGCTCAGTAAGCTCCTATAAGCATGAATCACAACTTATAGAAACCCCGCTCAGTAAGCTCTGTTGACCTGCTATTAATTGGTAGCTTTGGTTTCCCTATTTAAAACTGCTCAAAAAAATTTTAATGTGCTATTTTTATCATCTTTTTCTTTTCCTGATTAATTGCTTAGGATGTATTCTCAGTCATCCTAAAGGCAAGCAGGTATGAAGCATTTACCAAACACCTTAGGAATGAATTATTATTCATATTAATATTTTTAAAAAAACTCTAAAATGTACTTCTCCAGCACACACACACACAAACACACAAAAACGATTGATAATATAATTTAACTATTAATGGAAGTCTTCAGATTGATGAAAATAAAATATTGGTATTATAATATAATTAAATATTGGTATTATAATATTTATCTACTAATAATTATAAGAAAACTAGTTCACATAGCTTTGTGTAGACCCCGTGTTAAATATCTCTATTATCAATGGCCTCCATTTTTATGTTGTTTAAAAATAACCCACTCTGTAACCCATTCTAATCAAACCTGATGTGCTCTGTCTTATCCATCTTGTTCTGAGTGACAAACCTTTATACAATCTTAGATATAGTGCTTTCTTGTACCATTTTATTTTCTCATCAGTAAGATCCTCCACAAAATAAGAAATATGTACCTCCAACATGTGTTGCCTGCAGATAAATCAGAACAGGGAAGGTTGCGAAGAGGGTAAAAAAAAGTCTAAAAAAGTATTTCAGTATTAGAGTGTTGGAAGCAGTGATGCCACAGCATATAGCAAAGATCTAACCAACAATGTTGTAATACTCTCATATATTTAAGATCATATTTGTCTGGTCAACTCTCTTGGAGCATTCAGCTTAGATTACTTTAAGATTGATGTCACTTATGTTGTCAATATCATCAAATGATTTGTTAAGACTTGTTCTTGACATCCATTAAAAAAAAAAAGTAACACATAGTGAGGATTTTAAAATCTTTCACTCTTGCAGGTAATATATTTGTCAGCAAACCTTTGAGAACAAGCTACAACAGACTTAGTAGATTTAAACCGTAAAGAATTTTGAAATAGTCATCAGTATTTATTTGGAATACTTTACAAGAAACAGTAGCTTTCTGGTATTAGTATATGTCTTCCTCTTTTTTTATTTTATTTGTGGCTATTCTGACAGGATGACCAATGTTAGCCACAAAACTGAACTTTTTGACCAAAAATGACTTAAATTGGCATGAGACATGTTTTTTTTTTTTATAGGAAAATTATACGTTCATAAACATATAAGGCTCAGGTTTATGTATGTTTAAAAATTAAGCGTATGATAAGCGTTTTGTTGACTTACTTAGTTTTGTTACTTTAAACTAGGTTTATGAGCAGAATACTGAACTTTTTGTTGGTGTTTATTTGATGCATGAAAACCATTTGAAATTATTGCGTTGCAAAACAAAAATATTTGTATATAAGTATAGACGATTTCTTTCTAGCCCACAAGGCTTACAAGAATACACACAGTTTTTTAAGCTTAATTATGATTATGAGTCTCATACAAAAACTCAATATTCATATAAAATAAAAGCATGCATTACCCTAATAACATTATTCACTTTACTATTCATAAATAAATGTTAAAAAAACAAAAAAATTAGAAAAATGTCCTAAGAAATTAAACAACATTGACAATAAAACAATATTCATTTTCAAAAGATTTTGTTTTTTTAAATTTTACAGAAATCACTTTTTGAAAACTAATTTTGTTTTTTTGGTTATTAATAGCTTAAGTAGACTTCAGTGAAAAGGCAAAAACTTGAGAAATGACCTCAACAAGGATAAAAAAAATTATTTCTGGTACACCCGTTTGCTGAGCTCTACTCTAAAACACGCATGTTTTTGAGCCCAAATCTATTAATACAGGAATACTTAAAGGTGTTTACTCGACGCATGAAAACCATTCGATGAAGTTATTTTTTTCTATTGCAAATAAAAAATATTTATGTATCAGATTAGCAGAAAGTTTAAATGTCTTTTTTACAAAATGAGAAAGCTTAAGCTTATTTCTGATCCTGACGATAGATTTTGGACATACCAGAGTCCATTTGAAAATTCAATATGCTTTTAAAAAATCATAATAACACTATTCAACTTAGCCATCATTAACTTTATTAAAAACAAAATAAAAGATAAAAAAAAATTTAATTACATACTAATCCAACATTGATGTAACAGACATTTAATTTCGAAAAAAATCAATTTTTTCAAATTTTACAGCTATCACTTCCCGGCTACAAATTTTTTTTTGTTATTGATTTTTAGCCTCAGTGGACTTCAGAGAATGGGAAAAATTGAGTGGTATCCTGCAGATAAAAAAAAAAGTATGTTTTTGGTACGCTCTAATGTGAATATATATATATATATATATATATATATATATATATATATATATATATATATATATATATATATATATATATATATATATATATATATATATATAGGCCTCGGCGGAAAGAAATGAGTGTGAGAACGGCAAAAAGATCTTCTAAAACGAACATGGCGAGCTATGCAAGCTGCTCCTCTTAACAGCTTTTTAGGAGAGCTTTTGGTTTTTGTGAGAGCTATCTGTTCATTCATTAAAAAAATTGGTTATTAATAACAAAATTTTGGTTTTATACTTGTTACAAGCCTAGGACGTGACAAATTGTTTTTTTTTTTAAATGAACGTTAATGTTAGTATCTTTATTTAATGAAAAATGTCTAATTTAAGAGATATATGTCATATAAGCAGTCTTGGCCGGTAAGCGGGAGTGATAGCTCTCGATTGCTGACCACGTAAATAATATTTAGTTGCGAAAAGCTGGCCAGATTTTTTAGTCGTTTTGAGAACATTTCAAAAAGTAAAAAAAAAAATGCGCAAAAGATTAATTGGACCAATGAAAGACAATTACAAAAAAAAAAAAAATTTGGAAAATAAAATATCTTTTAACGCAAAAAAACTTAAAGCAAAACAAATTAGGTTTTATTAAATTATGTTTAGAACAAATATTTTCAAAACATTGCTCTTTCATGATTTTTTTAAAATTAAGCAACGTTTTTTATAAAAAGTAACATCTTTCGATTGTTTAAAAAGGAAACAAATGTTCTTTATTTAACAAAGAGTGTAATATAATTTTTATTTATATACTTGTGTCTCATTTCAAGTGCTAGATTAAGGAGGGTTGGGTTTAGAGGGGGCTATAGCCCCAAGCCCCGCAATGTTAGGGCCCCAAAAAAGTCAAGAAGACCTTTTTGTTTAGTCATTTTTACGCTGTGGCACATACAAAGACATCTAAAATAAAAATAGCCCCTGGCCCCGAAAAGTCTAACAAGATTCTATTAAAACTAATGCAAGTTTTAGTTTTATCTAAGCTAAATTATTTTATAAATAAAAAAGTTAATTTTTTAAATACCTATTTTATGCTTTGCGTAGTTTAAAAAGTTGAACATATTTGAAACAATTCTTCTTCGTAAGATAAAAAAATGAAATAATTAAATCATTGAATTACTATAGAAATTAAATTAACTAGATAGAAATCAACTAAAAAGGTTAAAAATACTTTATGACAAGGAAGCAAAACTGCTTCACAATATTGCAGATGATGTTAAGAGAGTGGGCTTTTTAATTTTAATTAGTATTTAAAGCAGAAAAAAGTATAACGAGTTTTTAAGAATGGCAACTGAAGCAAAAATAATTAGAGTTAGTAAACCAATATCTAGAAACTTTTCTTTATATTTAACAACTTACTATATATATTTGTGTTCTGTCGTGACCTCAGGTGCGATGCTTGTTCATCCGCTAGTTACTTTGTATGCATTGCTTTTATTTAGTAACCAGAAACTTCTTATATGTTTGTTACATAATTAATTTTATTAACTTTAATGATTATTAATAACTTCATTGAAAACACAATTATTTTTGTTTACAAACTAAATCATAAAAATTTCTATAAAAGATTACATTACAATAAAAAACAAAAAATTCAAAATTACATTTACATAAAAAATACATACTTTTTAAATAAAAAAATAAGAATATACTAATAAAATCTATAATTTACAATAAACTTTCAAAATTTTGACAACATTTATTTTTGTAAACAAGTAATAATAGTTTAAAAGATTTACGGCTTTGTAAAATTGATGATGAATGAAATGAAATTTTAAATTGAAATGAAGGCTTGCTTGATGTGGCTCCGAGAATGAGCCATAGTATTGATAATATATTTTTAAAATAAATTATGTTAGAAATCCCAAAATGTAACAAATTGTGAATATTACAATTTCTAAAACATTTCAACAGAATACTCTAGAACTTTATTTTGCTCAGTCAACATATTTTTTGAACCAATAGAATTAGTTTGTTCATTAATTTGGTGGGTTTTTAATGCTTTAGTGCAAATATTCTTTTTATTCTTCCGTACCAAGATGTTTTGAGAACATTCAAGTTTATTATGTTTCCATGTATGTCAGTAAAACAAAAATTTTTTGTTACGTACATAAACTTAAATGTTCTCAAAATAACTAAAAAACCTGCCCAGTTTTTCGCAACTAAATATTATTTATTAGATATATAATTTATTAGATAATATGCTCATTGAATTTAATTAGTATTTATTTTTTTCAAAACAATTTTTTATGCATTTGCAAAGTGTACGTAAATAAATGATAATTAATATGCAATGACCTAACGATTGTAGATTGTCATCCATTGATACTAAATAAATCTATAGTCCCTTGAAATATTGTATAAAAATTAATTTCAAATAAAGAGTTACATCCATAACAGAAGTTTTATTTTAATTAAAAATAAAAGTTGTTTTGACATTTCTTGTATAAAACTTTATAAAAATTATATAAATACTTTAATAAAAATATCATATTATTAGCATTGTTAAACGTAGAATAAAAAAGAAAAACTATAATAAACATATTAATTCTATATATTTTATTAGATTGTAAATACTTCAGCAAAATTTAAATACTCTTTTCAACTGACATCATTTCCCATCGTTTAAGACTTGACGCTTCAGCAAACCATATATATTAATTACGTTCTATCATTAATTCTATTATTGCATTTTACTTAGATTAATATTGTTGTTGTAGTGACTTTATATTTGATTAAAGCCTAATATTTAATTTTGTATTATATTACGGGTTCACAAAATTAAATTAAATATCAATAAATAAAGAAAAAAAAAATTGATGCAAAAATATTCCAAAAAATACTTGGTGACGAACCTAGCAAGGAGAATTACATTTATTAGAAGAGAGTGTTAGCAATATATCTAGAAAAAGCAGATATACCAGATAAAAGTAAACTCGAAGTGTTATTTGTTTTATGTGGAGTAAAAGCCTTTACCGTAACTCAAGATGCAACCTCATATGACGAGGCAATAGCAATTCTCGACCAAAAATATCAAAAGTGGTCCATGGCAATCATGATGCATCACAAACTTTGATCACTTGAGCAACACAAGGGAGAATCGATTGAAAACTTTATGACTAACATCAAGCAGTTTGCCAGAAGGTGTCCGATACAGTCCCTTAATACCAATCAACATAGAAGTTTATTAACATGTGATGTTTTTATTGCAGACATAAATTTGTCTACTATTCGACAGCGCCTACTTGAATCTACAGAGGAAAATCTCAATTTTCTTTACAAAACAGCCCTTAAAATGGAACTAGCTGCTGAAGATGTTCTCAATCTAACAACTACAAGCACGACTGCTACAACGTACTACCGAGTTTTGCAGCTACAAAAAATCAAAAAATTACTAAAACCTCTTGCTTTTGGTGTGGTGGTAAGTTACACCCAAAAACAAAATGACCAGTACAAAACTAGGCAAGCGTCTGCCTGTCAAAAGTAGAAAAACCTACGCTAAGTCAGCCATGGTTAAAGAAAAATGTACAGACGACAAAGATGAGTGTTCAGTACTCTCCTTGTTTATAGCCTCAATAAACTCACTAGATAGATTGATTGACATCACCATAAATAAAAAAAACAACTCAGGCACTACTGGATACCGGCTCAGACAAAACATTCATTACCTCTAAATTTCTAACACAATGGCATGCTCAAACAAGATATCTTCAAGTAAGCTGAAGCCCTTGGCGTGCTCAATGCTTTTTGGTATCTTCAGGACATAAAAATTGCTTAGTAAATGATTATTCAAACACAATTAACTTACACACCCCTTTAGATTCATACCCAACACAGCTTATTGACAATATGTTATTTAAAACAGCAGCAAATAAAGTTTTTAGTATCATTGACCTCAAATTCGCCTACCATCAAGTAAAAATACAAACAAAAGACTACAAACTTACTGCATTCAAAGCTAATGGTAAACTTTATGAGTATAAATGATTTCCTTTCAGTTGTAATAACGCTGTTCCAATTTTTCAACGAGTAATGGACAAGTTTATTCAGACCAATAAGCTAGAAAACACCTATGAAATAATTTAAAGATAACAGATCAGACAAAAGGGCCATCCACTAATTGACAAAGTCCAGCTGGTAGAGACTTTATCTCCCTATTTTTTTTGCTTCAAATTTCAAAGTGGAAAGATTGGTACAGTATCAACCAAAGACCTTGCTCCACTAGATTCATCAGCAGAGTGTAGAAGATATACAATTCTGGTCCAACAGCGATCCAGGTAACTAAGTAAAGACCAAAGGACCTTTTCTTCAGATACCTGATATTTGTCAAATGGAGAGCAGTATGTATTAAAAGAAACCAGTGATAAAGTTTCAACTATATAGCTTTATTTTTACTGCTTATAAAAAAAGTTTTTTATTTTCTAATTGTTATAGAAAAAAGGCATTTTAAGAAATATTAAAAATAACAACTAAATTGCATTTTTTTATTTTAGTTAAAATAATAATTATACTTTTGAGAGAAAAAAGCTTTTACTTTCCTATATACTTTTGCTTTGATCATGTTTTGAAAAACATGACTACTTCACAACAAATATAATTAGAGGTACAACCTACAACACAGCATTTATTAACTATAATACTTATCTATTACCAAAAAAAAAGGCAAAATTAAGTATACAAAGTTTAGTGAAGTTTATTAAAGAATTTGATTTAGTCAACACATACATTTATTTACTTAAAATTTATAACACAATAATTAAAATATTTTAAGAAAGCTTGACAATCCAACAGAATATACAATTTTGTAAACTTTTATTTATTTTTGATTTAAGCAGAATAGAAGAACTTGTATTTACAGGGCTGGAATTAACGCAAAAAAATCTAATCGCAAAAAAAAATTGGGGGGAGCTCCAAATCCCCCCTCATACCTCATGCCGCTGTGTTGTAATTTTAATCTTGATGAAGATAAAACACGTGTTTTTTTAAAGAGTATTTATTTGTTATTTTAATAAACTATAAAACAACAATAAAACAAAATGCAAAGTTGTTTTAAAAATATAAAGAGCTGGCACATTTGTAAAACATCTTCGTGACATTGTTTCGTGCTATTTTATACCGTTTATAACCTTAATAATATAAAACGCGTTCAAAATAAAACAAAGCAAATAAGTAAAATTGTTCAAATTAGTAAATTAAAACATTAGCGCCATAAAACTTCATATTTGCGCAAAAACATAGACCTGTAGACCATAGGAGTCTATAATCTATAGACCAAACGAGTAAGATCAAATCAAAAAAAGATTAGATACCACATTTTTTATAATTTATTGTTTTTTGATCTAGCGTACAATTAAAAGTTTAAGTATAATTAAATTTTTCATTTAAATGGTTTTTAAATTGATGTTTTTATTCAATTTTTTTCTTCAAACTGTTTTCAAATAAAAAGTGAAACAAAAAAATTTGGTTTAATAAATCAAATTATATTTTTTTAAGTTTATGAATATGCTTAAATTATTTTTTTAGAAAAAAACTTCTTTGAAAAGAACTAAAATTATTTATTAACTTTAATTTTTTATAATTTAATTTTTATTTTAATTTTTCCAATCACTGGTTTGACGTTTGCAATAGAATGTTTTAACTTTTAAAACTATTTTCAAGAAACAAAATATAATTAATTATTCAAAATGTTTACAAAATTTACAATTTACGAAAAAAAAAAGTTTCTTCCTCATTCTCCCTTGTTTTTTCAAATTCTTTTAAAATTTTCCAATTTTTTGAAGCGCGTTTAATTCATAAAAGTTTTAATATTTGGCGTCACATTAGACTTTTGACAAATAAAAAATGTAATTAAACGAAGCTATTTTAATTCTATAAGTAGGTTGTAGTATTTTTTTAATATACAGTAAAACAAATTTATTTTTCCAAACATCGCAAAAAAAATTTTGTAAAAAGTAAAAATAATAAATTATTTTTATTTTATAGGAGCAACTTATTTTTTACAGATATATTAATAATTTTTAGATTTATATATCTTACTTATATTTCTTTTGTTTTTAAATTAAAAAAAACATATATTTAAGCTTTACTTACCAATCTTATAATTTTCATTTTAGTATTTTACATTATATAGAACCCTATATAGAGTAAAATGGGATCAAACGGAACAGTTTAATTAATTATTAATTTTTTACAGAAAAAGATTTTTTTTTTTTTTTTTTTTTAAAGTTGTAGAAAGTATTGAGCTGTATTTATATATATATATAAATCTAACAATTTTTTTGTAAAGTTTTTTATGAAACTTTGTTTGATTAAAAAAAAATTTATAAAAAAAAACAATCAAATAAAATAAACTTTTTTATTCTTGTGATGATGTTGAGTCATTTAGAGGTACTATAGGCTTAACTTGTGCAGCACTTTTTGGTGCAATAAAACTCAACGCATTTTACGCATCGCTTTGGTATCCATGTTTGACAATTTGAATTTTCATCCTGTACCATTCCATATTTTGACTCGCTGAAGTTTTGCCCAAAACTTTTTGGCACTTTTAACACTTGAATTGGTTTGCAGCTAATATTTTTGTTAGACTTGTTGCTTGCTTTATTTGCTGTTCTCAATTAGAGCTAAGCTTATGTTATTTTTTAGCTTGCTTTGCTGCTTTTTTGCTTTTAGCATCTTTCAACCTTTCAAGTATTTCAGGTTTGTTGAGACACTGCCCTTTGAATCTTGGCACATCTACATTTTTTTGTGTGTGTGTCAACGTGTTGGATACGAAACATTTGTTACAAAAGCTGCTGCAAGCGATTGGGCTGATTGCATTTGTTTTGCAACCTCTTTTTGAATTTCCTTTTGAATAAATAGAGTTAATAACTTTTCATCAATATCATTTCTTGATTCCACTAGTTGCGCTCTACTTGATATAGCCGTCAAACAGGTTGATCCATTGCTTGACAATCATATCACTCCAGCTTCTGTATTTAAAGAGATTTCCTGCTTAGACTCTTCCACAGCTTGCGGCCCAGACAACATACCTGTAATAGTCTTGCAGAAGTGTTCCCCAAAGCTGTCGTCTATCCTTTCAAAACTATTCAACAAATGCTTATCAGAGTCTTGTTTTCTAGCCTGCTGGAAAGCAGCATCTGTTATCCCTATTTTTAAAAATTCTGGAAAACGATCCGATTCGTCAAACTACCGTCCCATCAGTCTTCTTCCTATCACAAGCAAGGTTTTTGAATCTTTAATTAACAAACACTTAATCTCTTATCTTGAATCTAACAACTTACTTTCAGATCATCAATATGGATTTTGATCTTCTCGTTCTACGGCTGATTTGCTAACAGTAATAATCGAAAGGTTTTATCGCACATTAGATAAAGGTGGAAAGGTTAAGGCCATCACTCTCGACATTTCTAAAGCGTTTGATAAAGTTTGGCATGCTGGTCTTCTCCATAAGCTTTCTTCTTACAGTGTATCTGGAAACATCTTTAAGATTATTGAATCCTTCCTTTCCAATCGTAGTATAAAAGTTGTCCTTGATGGACAGCACTTTTCTTATTCTGTAATCTCAGGGGTTCCATAAGGTTCAATCCTTGGCCCTATACTTTTTTTAATTTACATTAACGATCTTCCAGATATTCTCACATCTAAGGTGGCATTGTTCGTCGATGATACTACCATTTATTCTTGTCACAATAAGAAGCCAACTCCCTCTGATTGCTTGCAGGGGGCATTTGAGCTTGAAAAGAATCTCACTTCTGCTACAGCATGGGCTCATAGTGGCTGGTGAACTTTAATTCAGATAAAACTCAATTTTTTTTAGCCAATCGTTATCGCAATAATTTAGACCTTCCTATATTTATGAACAGTAATGTACTCGATGACTTATCTACCCTTCATCTTCTAGGATTAACTCTTACTTCTGATCTTTCTTGGAAACTTTGTATCAAATCTGTTGCAAAATTAGCATCTGCTAAAGTTGCATCTCTTTATCGAGCTCGTCACTTTCTTACTCTGGATTCTATTCTCTATTTCTATAAATCTCAAATCCGGCCTTGTATGGAATACTGTTGCCATATCTGGGGCGGATCTTCAAATGATGCCTTTTCTCTTTTAGACAAGGTGCAATAACGCATTGTAAACATAGTTGGACCTGCTCTTGCAGCCAACCTTCAATCTTTGTCACATCGCGTTTGTTTCGTATTCGTCTCTTAACATGGAAAATTAAAAAACTAACAAAATTGACAAATACAAGTTTTCAAGCAATTCCTTTCCAATTCCCATTTATTCAAAGAAAAGTTACAATTGAACTTTAATTTCTCTGATGTGAAAAAAAAACAAGTGACGCAAAAAAAAATATTCTATACAACTCTTATTCATTTAGAGTTTAACTAGGTGAAACTTTTCTTTCTATATTGCTCTACTTTTTTTATAAAAAGAGCACGCGATGAAATAAAAACTTTTCTTTCTTAAAATAGAATTAAAAGATAACATAAACTTAACATAATTTTAAAGATAACATAAACTTAAAGATAAAATTAAATTAGAAATAAATCAACAATGAGTAGAGCAACTAACAGTCCAATCTGGGACTACAGTCCAATCTGGGACTTGATATTGATGCAAATAATCAACATAAACAACATAAACAACAACAATAATCAAATAAACAACACAATATTGCATAATTTTAGGGGATTTTTATTTACTGTATAGTAGTTTTAAATAATAAGTAAATTTAGTTGAAGTTAAAATTTTAATACTATAATTGCAATATAATAAAAAAAAGTTGTTTAATATTGAACTTTTTATTAAGTTATTTATTTTTTTACCTACATTTGTTATAAAAAAACTTTAGTACCCGGCTAAAACAACAAGATCAGTTTTTCTCGGTATGCATCATTATTTATTTTTAATCAAAAAAGCTTGGTTCAAACTTTTTTTTTTAACATTATGTTAAATATGAACACAAAATGTGTTGGGAGATTGGATCCCTTTAATGTAATTTAAATTCAAAAGTGCTTTACATTGAATGAAAATCTCCACGAAAAAGAGCAAATGATCATTCTATTCAAAATATAAATTTAGTGTGATGTACTTTATAACAAAAACATTAGGCTGAGTGAATAAAAAAAGCAATTGCTTTTACTCAGTAATTGGTCAGCTTTACCTGAATAAAAATTTTACCAAATTTGCATAATTGCAAAACAAAAAAAAACTTTACTAAATTTGCAAAATATTCACATAAAGCTGACCAATTACTGAGTAAATAATTACTTTTAAGAATTGCCGAAAAAATGCTAAATTAGAAAAAAAGTAACTAAACAACCAAAAAAAAAAAAAAAAAAAATATTTTCGTTAAGAAAATACTAGTTGTGAAAATATTTAAAAAAAAAAAAAACTAATCGCGAAGGTGTGAAAAGCAATCATGATATGCCTTATTAGAGCCCTGATTTAAGTAGGCTATGATAATACCTTCAATGATTTTGAACATCATAGATAAAGTATGTACACAGGTATGAGGAAGGGGGTATTCAAAAATGTAAGAATGTTTATAAGGGAGGGTGGGGTAGGGTCTAAGACAGCAAGTCAGGCTTAGTCGGGAAGCGGGTGCAATCGCACTCGATAATTAACCACAGAAATAATATTTAATTGCGAAAAACGGCCAGATTTTTTAATTGTTTTGAGAACATTTAAATTTATGTTGGTTTCCTTAAATAAGTTCATTATTTTATTGTAAATTTTGTTTTATGGACATACATGGAAGCATACATAAACTCAAATGTTCTCAAACATCTTTGTGCGGAAAATAAAAAAAGAATATTTACCAAACACCAAATCTATGACTAATGCTATTGGTTCAAAAAATACTAACCGAAATTTCTAGAGTATTCTGTTGAAATATTTTTAAAAATTGTATTATTTGAGTTTTGTTATGTTTTCGTTGAGATTTTTAGCATAAATTGTTTTAAGAATATACTATCAAACGAACTATTATTTTAATTCTCGGAGCCACATCTACAAAGCTATAAATGTTTTAAACTAACATTATTTGTTTATAAAAATAAATGTTTTAAATTTATCTTTTTTAACTTGTCAACATTTTGTAAATATATTATAGGTTTTATTAGTATATTCTTATTTTTATATAATGGATGTATTTTTTATGTATGTAATGTATTTTTTATGTAATGTATTTTTATGAATGTGTTTTTTGTGCATTTAATTTTATGTATGTGTATTTTATTCATATGTAATCTTTTAAAGCAATTTGTGCGATTGATTTTGTAAACAAAAATACTTTCAATAATAACTGCGTTTTTAATGAAATTATTAATAATCATTAAAGTTAATACAAATAACTTTAACCACTAATCAATTTTCCTCAGTGTACCCGATAACTGATTCTTTACCCCAAGAAAGAAAAGTTTTTAAGTTCTTAGAAATTGGTTTACTAACTTTACTTATTTTTGCTTCAGCCATTCTTACAAACTCGTTATACTCAAACTTAAAGTTACTTTTTTCTGTTTTAAATACTAATTAAAATTATAAAGCCCACTTATTAAACATCTTGAGCGTTATTGTGAAGCAGTTCCGCTTCCTCCTCACATAGTAATTTAACGTTTTTAGTTTATTTCTATTTAGCTAATTGAATTTCTGCAGTAACTCAATGATTTAATTATTTCATTTGTTCATCTTACTAAGGAAAATTGTTTCAAATGTGTTAAACTTTTCAAACTACACGAAGCATAAAATAGTTATTGAAAAAACTTTTTTATTTATAAATAAATCATCTAGCGTTAGTTTTATTGGTTGAATCTTGTTGGACTTTTCAGGGCAAAGGACTGCATTATTTTGGCAGCCTTTTTAATGCGCCACAGCGTAAAAATGACTAAAAAAAATACCGAATGGTCCTCTTGACTATTTCGCGGCCCCCAACATTGTGAGTCTTGAGGCTATAGCCCTTCTACTCCCCCCCTACCTCCTCAATCTAGCACTGGAAATAAGACATAAATATATAAATAAAAATTATATATATTCTTTGATAAATCGAAGAACATTTGTTTCCTAATTAAACAATCATTAATAGTATTTTGTTGCTTTATACAAAAAATGTCACTTAATTTTATTAAAAAAATTATAAAAGAGCGACGTTTCAAAAATATTTGCTCTAATCATATTTATTTTGCTTAAAGTTTTTTAGTGTCTTTTTTAACTGTCTCTTATCGGTCCAGTTAATCTTGTTGCGCTTTTTAGTTTGTTTTTAAAATTTTCTCAAAACGACTTAAAAATCTGGCCGGCTTTTCGCAACTAAATTTATTTCCGTGGTCAATTATCGAGTGCGATCACACCCGCTTCCCGACCAAGCTTGCAAGTGTGTATGAGGTTTAACTTTATCTTGCTCTGTATCTCTCATAAAACCTGTTTTTGTAACAAATTTCTTTTTTTTCAAACAAAAAATTGAATTTCCCAAGTTTAGAAAGTCAATATAACTTTGTGTAAAAGAGAAATGTTGAATAAACATTTATAGGTTCTAACTGCATTTTACTGTGTACATATATTATGGATGCCTCTTTATCTAACTGAGGATGTCAAGTACTTGACTTGTTAATGTTAAAACTTGAATGTTGTGTTAAATAAAGAACATATTTAAAGTAATTTAAACAAAAAATTTCAAAAATTTAACTTTACCTGTTCAAAAATGTTTTTTTCATCATATCCCATTTTTCTTTTAACCTTGCAACTTGACCACCTAAAAATACAAATTTACCATGCTCTAGTAAAATTACACCATTTAAAATGTTTGTTGATCCCAAAAGACAAACTTTACTTCCAGGAACTAAGACATCTGTATTAATATCTAATAAGCGAGAATACTCAATGGCAACACAATTTAATTTGCCATCTGTTAAAGTTAGTTTTAATAAACGAGGTGCAGATGATGATTCTTGATTAATTGCTGGTGCTGATATATTGCTTTGCTTATGAACTTGCAGTACAATAGGTCCATTTATAAACGTACATTGTCCACTGCTTATGTTTTCTGGTAGTGCATTATCCCCAATATGGTGAAGATCATGGTTTAATGCAATTTTTATTATATCATTGACTTGAGAATGACTGGTTTTTAAATCTAAAGCAGCAATGCAGCATTTAAATCCATTTTCACTCAAGTACCACCCTCTATTCTTCAGTTCTTCCATACCAAAAACACCAAAATATTATAAACTAGAATACCGAAAACTATAAATTATGACAACTATGTACCTAGTACCTGAAAATTAAAGAATTCCAATGTTGTAACAATATTATTAGTTGAATAACAACTAAACAATAATAAATAGTACTTTAATTTTAAAAAATATCTTAAATTTTCCTAATAGTTACAAAAATTTTTAATAAAAAATGCTAAGTTTAATCTTATAATATTAGTTAAAAATACATTAAAGATGAGCTCATTCTATGTTAAGTAAAATAAATGCCATCACGAACCATCCTGGATTTAGATAAAACTTTTTATTATTTAATTTTGATTATTGCAAATAATAATGCAATAATGAACAAATCCAAAAAATTATTACAAATGCAAATTTTAATTTTAGCATAAATTTTTAATATGATCTTAAAATTTTGGCGATTCTTGAGAAACAGTTTTTTGAAATTTGGAACTTACAGCAAATATTGTAAAAATAAGTAGCATAGCCAAAAAAAAAAATTTTTTGGTACTTTAAAGCACTTTAATTTGAATTTTTTAATCTTTTTTTAACTAATATTATAAGTTTAATCTTATAATATTAGTTAAAAATACATTAAAGATGAGCTCATTCTATGTTAAGTAAAATAAATGCCATCACGAACCATCCTGGATTTAGATAAAACTTTTTATTATTTAATTTTGATTATTGCAAATAATAATGCGATAATGAACAAATCCAAAAAATTATTACAAACGCAAATTTTAATTTTAGCATAAATTTTTAATATGATCTTAAAATTTTGGCGATTCTTGAGAAACAGTTTTTTGAAATTTGGAACTTACAGCAAATATTGTAAAAATAAGTAGCATAGCCAAAAAACAAAAATTTTTTGGTACTTTAAAGCACTTTAATTTGAATTTTTTAATTAAGTAATATTTCATTAATAATGGTTGCTACAGATGTCTTTAAATTAATTCATGATATTATTATTTAATAACATATATTTAATTTGCATGTAATATGGTTTCTGTTAACATTTTTTTTTTTGACAAAATCTTCCACTCCAATAGCCATAAAGTATTTTGGAGAGCTTTATGTGCCACAGAAAAACAGTAACATTTGGTCATTTAAAATGTAAAACTGGTGCAGTAACATATAATTACACAACATATAAAAAATTATTTGCTTGGTCTAGGAAGGATAAGTTTTAAACTCATTTTACCTAAAGAAGCAAGCTGGCTCAGCTAGTAAACTATGTAAACATTTTTAAAATTTTATGAAACAAACTATAATATTATCAATAATATAATATTAAATATTACTATTTCTACTAGAAGTAATATTATTGATAATATCAGTAATACTACTAATTTTAATTTTAAAAATATTAATATTATAAACAACTATACTAAAAAAAAATTTTTGTACTATTTAATCAAATTAAAAATTTTTAAGCAAGATCCATCCCATTTAAATAACATTCAATAAACAAAAATTACTTTGTTAAATTAAATTACTCATATATATGTTTTTATTGCATAACATATCATCGGTATACAAGCCTTGAATACCGACAATATGACGATATGTACCTTGTAACAAGGTAAATGCACCAAGTCCATTTTTGGCAGTATGGAATTATTTATACCACTACTTGTACTATAAACTATAATATAGCCTATAAAGATTAAGATGTATGATGGAGTACTTATATATACAAAATATAATATAGTATGTTATGCTTTTTTATTCAAAATATATGAATAATAGAATATTGTTTTGAACAAAAATTTTATGCTTACTAAATAAAATTTAATAAAGTTTTTTAAATTAAAAATTTTTTATGGTTAAGCTGTAAAATTTTTATCATTTAAACCTATAATTCATAGTCTTTTTTATTATTTCGCCAGGTTTAAAATTAAATAAGACCTACACTATAGGTCTATACTATAGTATGGTATTATAGGCTATAGTAATATGGTACAATAGGCTATAGTAATAATAAAACTTTCATGTTTTAGATCTCTAATATTATTATAAAACTTTCATTCTTTAAATCTATAATATTATTATAGATTTAAAACATGAAAGTTTAATAATTCAACCGTGAAAAGTTTCTTTAGGTAAAAAACCTATTTTAAACTATTTTCTTTTTGGAGTCAATATTATTGTTCGCGCATGCATTTGAATTCATATTATCGTAGGTGCATACAATTGAAATCAATTCAAATCATTGTACGCGCATACTAATGAAATACAATTCAAATTAATTGTATGCGCGTAATTCTTTCGAAAGTATCATTACCATAAATTACTTTGGGGTAAAAATGAGTTAAGCACGGAATCGTGCTAGATACAAGTTCCTTTAACAAATCACATTTGTTAGGTCTTTCATTACGCCTTAGATTGCGAGCTTGAATAACAGTTGATTTCAGAAACACACTAAGTCACTGACTTAGTGTGTATCTGAAATCAACTGTTTTTCTATGGAACAGCTAACGTAGCCCAATCTAGAATCACAAATCAGCGCGAATAGAAGTTGTAATGATTACACAACCAATTTTCTTTCGAATAATCGCATGCAATATTTATTTTTAATAATCATTAACTATTGTAACGCAAGCAATTCCTTTTGGACCATCAGTTGTGAAAACATCTTTAGAAAACCAACCCAGTCGGCAAAATTTACTTTTTTTTACGTGTCGTGTCGCGAGAACGTGAATTTGACGGGATACGAAAACGCGTGATAATAACCCAAATTATTTCGGAATTTTTTGACTTTCACCTCGTTTTATTGGAAAGTATTTTTCACGAGAATAATACTAGTTTTAAAGCGTAAATGCAACGTCTTAAAATGAATTAAAACTAGTTTCAAAACCTAATTTTAACGTGTAATTTTCGAGTTATTCATGCAGCAAAAAGGATTTTTTATATAGTTTAAAGACTTGTATAAATATTAAATGGAATCAGTGAAATTTACAATTTTTGTTTTATGTATAATTTATGTGTCTTTTAGTTCTAACTAAGAAGGCTATAACTAAGAATAAGAACCCAATACTGTATGCTAGAAGGTTAATAATTTCTGCTGTTTACCATTCATAACAGCATGTTAAACAGCAGCAATCATGTCTACCTACAATTTTATACTTTATATTTTTTAAGCAAGATACCAATTTGTACAAATACTGCATGAACTATTAACTGAGTGCTGAAAGTACACAAAAACTCAGGGGCTTCTTCTAGACTTATATTATACTTAAAAGCTATTATTGCATAAATTATGATTAAAATATTTTAAAGTGTCACTTATATTGGTAAAAAAAAAACAGTTCTGAATTATAGTTATTTATAATAACTTTTAAAACAAATAAAAAGTAAATAATCATATCTTATAACTTAAAAGATAATCACTCAGTACAATCGGTGATGAAAATACATGTAAAAATATATTTGTTTGAAAAAAATGTATTTATTAAATTTTTAATATACAAATATTCAAAACACCTCTTTGAAATATCTCTTTAATTAAAGTTATATATAATGTTTACCTGTTGTTAAGAATTATGGATATATGTTATAGTTTGCTGACTTTTTTATATTATTAAACTGTATGTTGCAGTTAAATAATTTTATATGTATGCTGATGAGTTTATTCGCATAAAAGCTTGATTACATGACATATTAAATTCAAGAAACCTATTTGCCAATGGATACAAGTCAGCATTGTGTGCATGTAACAAGACTCTTTGTTTTCCATTTCTTGACATGGCATATAATTATATCAATAGTCTTAAAGAGATTAATTGGTACGCAAATAATCTTGTATAGTCTAAAAACTGATTTCATTAGATATTTGGTAGCAGTTAAATCTGTTTAAAATATATATCTCCACTGAGAAGAAAAAGAAAGTTCACCATAAAATCATTTAACATATAAACTCAGTCAAAACCATGTAACAAGCTCTTTATTGTGCTGTGAGATCTTATTTAGCTAAGAGATCTGCAAGAATGTTTAACAACAATATCAAATGCCAACAACTAACAGCCATATATAAACAAACGGAAACTGCAGCATCAGAGATCAAATTCATATTTTCAAAGCTTTAGATTCTTTTTTTTTTTGCTCACTCCAGTACTAAAATATCTGACTGAAATTGAATTAATAAGAAAGTATGATTTGATGGAGAGTAAACCAACTAATAGTGACCACGATTATGCAGATATTCCAAATTGCACCATTCAAAAAAACATTGATCTTATACAGTCAGATACGTAGCTAAAATGACATTAAAATAAAGTTATCTGTATTAAATATATGTATATATATATATACATATATATATATATATATATATATATATATATATATATATATATATATATATATATATATATATATATATATATATATATATATAAAATTCTAGAAGGAACCTCTGAGTTGTGTGTACTTACAGAGCTCAGCTAATAGTTCATGCAGCATTTGTAAATTTGTGATATCTATTTGAAAAACTAATTTATAATAGTTTATTTTAAAAAGATATTCAGCTGCCTACCATGCAGTTTTGTTATTAACCTTCTAGCACACAGCATTGGGTAGTTAAGAACTAAAAGTAGGTATGTGACATGAAATTTTTAAATTTACAAAATATTATATTGTTATATATCGTTAAAAAGAGCATTAATACAGTATTTCAACGGTGAAAAAATTATCAAAATCGAACAATTCAAAAAAAAGTTATGAGGTTTTTAGTGACAATTTTTGAATATATGAAATTGTTAAAGAAACTGTGGTCAAAATAATTTTTTTTGTATCGAAAATGGTTATAACTATGCAAATTCTTGTTGAAATTTCTATAATTTGGTATCAAAAGAAAGATGTAAGAGTGGGCTACAATTTTATAGTAGCATCTTGCCATAGGGCGTAAGTGGACGGCTAGAGGGGGCCCCGAACTACGACTTTTACCACCAAAAAATTGAATATTCTATCATAAAAAAGTATTTTAATACTGAAAATTGTCTTTTTTATCAAACAGAAGTTCCAATATTTAGATCCCAGCTCACCACCATATATGAGATGTACCTTTGAGTTAGGGGTGGATGTGGTGGTGCTTGTTTAACACATATTATTAACAAAAATAATTCCTTTTTTATAAATAATATTATCTCCAATTAAATAATCTAGAACAAAAAATAAAATTTAAGTTTTACTAACCACTAGTTGTACTTTACAACTAGTGGTTAATGGTGTATAACTCAAGTCAAGGTGAGGGGCGTACACCCGCGCAGCACCGCCCCTCCCCCAATCTCCTTCCAAATTAAAAAAAAAAATACTTTACTACATTACAACTTGTTAGTATGGTATACTTTTACTTGAGAGGTAAGGGCGTGCGCCCGCTTTCGCCTAACCGCCCCCCCCCCAATATTTTTTTTGTCAATTTTTGTCATTTAAAAAAAGAAAAATTTGTTTACATTTTCAAACGTCAAAAATTAGTATAAACAGACATTTTACCACTTTACAAAAAGCAAATGTTTATCCAGTTTCACATAGGAAAGAGAAATAGCCCCTTCAATCTAAAAATTTTTTTTTAACTTTAAATTGAAAAATATTGTTAAAAATAAACAAAAATTTTAACACTTTAATTTTTAATACAAAATGTGTAAGAGTATTTAAATTCTTAGGCAAAAGGCTGTTTGATTTTTTAACATCTAACCTAAAAAAACATGTAAAATGTTTTAAAAATAAAATATTTAAAATTATGTAATTTAGTGTAAACAAAATACCCATTGTAATTAATTAGTATCTTGGCTTTTAGTAAACAATTTGAAATTCCACTAATGAAACAAAATGTGTGCAAGTCACAACACTTCTGTACCAATTTTATAAGTCACAACATTTGCGATACTTTTCAAATGTTAAGACTTTTCAAGTTCTAACATTTGCAGTATCTATTTTGGACTTACCTTTCAATTATGAAAACAATACATATTAACATTAAAAACAAATAATACACATTAACATTAAAAAAAAAAAGATTCTCCTGATACAACATTAGGGCCAGCTGGAATTTTTTCATGCAATAATTATCAGCTTCAGAATCAGATTTATCTTTTTTCCAGTAAGAGATAGTGTAAATTTTGTCATGCAATCTTTTTTTTTACTTTTTCTACTCTGCCATCGTATACTTAGATTGTTCAATATCATACCATTCATGATATAGTTTGCTACTAACAATTCTGTCAGACATAACATCATCTAAATCATCCAGTTGCTTTGTAGCAACTGGATGATTTAGATGATGTTATGTCTGGATAACTGGATAACTGGATGATGTTATGTCTGGATAACTGGATGATAATTGTTTATACAAATTCTTAATCTGGCTGAAAGTCATTAACTTAAGTTTTTGTTATAATTTCTTTTTATCTTGTTCATCCAACATTTGATGCTTGCATGTCTGTCTCTTATATAATGCAGATCGAATTTGAGCATGTTGTAGAAAATGGTCCATTAATTACATTTTCTTACTTAGTTAGTAATCTAAACTATCAAGATAATAAATAGTCCTATTTTTTTTTCATCTTATTTTGCAAGAAATATAACAAGTTGTTGCATTAGAGGATCTTCCTTTACATTCACTTATTCCTTTACATTCAAGAATTATATAAAATTGTTGTATTAGGGAATCTTCCCTTAGATTCACTGAACACACCAATTAACTCTTCACTATCTATATTGTGAAACCTTACACTAGCTGTTTCCTGCTTAAGTGTCTCTTTAATGAAAAAGGAGAAGTACCTTTTACATTGTCTAATCAATACATCCTTTACTGAATTAAGACAAGCTGAAGTCATGTTAATAACCTGGTCATCAATGCAGCATTAATATGTTATTGGTTCAAAAACGTTTGAGGGAAGCATTTCCCCCAAAAAATCTGTTGCTCTGCAAAACAGTGCAGCCGGATTAGATTTGCAAACATTAACTGTTTCCAAAATGTTTTTTAGAATCTGAATACCGGTGAGATGATCAAAATTTGCATCCTCAGCTGATACATAAAACTTAGTCATCCACGGACCACTTAGCAGTTTCCCAAATACACCAAGCACACACATTTTTTTTAAAGTGGTAGCATTACAAAATGCTTCTCGCAGAGCTGCTTGCAAACTGCCACATTTGACTGTTCTAGTGATCAGAAAATTTAGAAAATTAGCATAGTGTTTAATAAATATATGACAGGTATTAAAAAGAAAATATGAAGACGGTTTCCTCGATATCTAGGGATGATACACCTAGGTAGTTTTTTGTGGTCTTAAAAAGTAACAAATCCCTTGGGATCGCTTTCACTGTCTTTAAACCTCATCTTATTCACAGCCAAATCAATTTTGACAGCTACATAATCATTGCCAAATAATTCAAATTTTCTGTCTCTAGATACATCAACGCTGAGCGACATTCAGTAGCAATTGTATCAAGAGGGTGCAAATAAAAATTCAATAAATTCAGAGTTTTACCCCAAGTTGCACTAACTTTGCTTATGGTTAGATGGTTAACTGCAACTGTCTGATATTGTGATGGAAATATTTTCAATACTCAATTAACAACACTCATCATAATTATGTAAATGAAAATTCGAATAAATAAAAGCTAGATGATCTACTGCCCTACAATGTAATCAATACAATGTAATCAGTACAATGTAATGCCCAAAAATGTAATCATCAGCTTTTCCAGGTAATATTCCATTTTTTTTCAAAAATGGAATATTACCTGTTAGCACATTTGACAACATACTAAAATTTTTATCCTAATGTTTAAAGATTAACACTTTACAGTTTCAGACATAACAGGAATTATAAAGACATTTTTTTTTTAATTCCTTACTTGAAACAGAAAAATAAAACTACAAAAATTATACAAAAATTGTATAATACGATTAAAGACATAAATACCTTACTAGATATGGTAATATCCAAAGATTTTCAAAATCTTTCTGAGATTGTTTTGTTTACAAAAATGAATTTTTTGTTTACAAAAATCAATCTGAGATTGATTGATGAGATTAACAATGATTGTTAAACAAATATCTGCTTTTTATCTAAAAGAATATTAAGAATATAAAAGAATATTATTAGGAATATAAAAGAATATAAAAGAATATTATTTTATCTAAAAGAATATTAAAGAATAAACCATAATATAGTGTATTTATATTATATACATAAATTATGATTTAATAATAAATATAAAACAATGAAATTATTAAAATAACGACAACAATAATAATGACAGTATTATTATTACTGTTATTGTTATATACATAGTATGTAGATTCGACTTTCTCCCCCAACCACAACAACACCCATCGCGAATTTGTGAAAACAAAATTTAGGTACCAAAACTGCTACACTTTTTAAATTATCTGCTACATATTATTTTTTCTTAAAATTTGGCAGGTGAATAAATAAAGGATGTAAAAAAATGTCTCAGTAGTTTTGCAAAATGTCTCAGCATTCCATCAATACAAATTTCACGTGACAACATCAAGTAAATTTTCAATATCTATAAAGTCAATAAAAAGTAAATCATCCATACATAATTGATTCATAAAAATATGCATCTAAGTCTCTTCTTTTAAAAAATAATCTATGTTGATATACTTTTCTAAAAAGAAACACCACAACAAAACGTTTGTCTGACGCTACCTCAAAAAAAAATCAAAAAACGTGGCACAGAATTTTAGCACAAAATTCGATTCCGTAAAACGGCTATTTCCGCATACCTACTAAAAGGTACATAAACTGTATAAAAAACAATATTAAACAATTAATTTATGGTAAAACTAAAATTAAAAGAATGTAAATAAATGAAATATAAATAACAAATAAAATTATTTCGATTTTTCACATTTAAAGTTGTTTGGAAACTTTTGAATTAGATAACTACTAGATTTTTATTTGTTTTTTACTTCTACTAATAGGTTATAACTAGTTATATATATTAGTGGAACCTAATAGTTAACTTTGAGGCTTATACATTTATTTTTATTTAAAAAAGATATAAATGTTCATAAACAAAATTATCAATTTGTAATCAACTAAATGCACCGCCATCTTGGGAGGCCAAAACTGGCTTCAAAAAATTTGCCCGGTCATTATAGGTAATTATACGGTCATTATAGGTAACTTTGAACGGTTTGCGCTAGGTTTATCTCTACAAAAATTGTTTTACTAACTAGATAACAAATATTTTTACATAAAGGGTGTTCTGATGATCTCTTTTTTCTAGTTTGTTATCATTTTTTTAAATTTGCTAGACATTATGTAAAAAAACAATGTTCAAGTAGGCGTTCAAAGTTACCCTCGCAATTCGGGTAACTTTGAACACTATTAAACTGAATGTCAATTTTAATCTTTTAAATCTAAAAAGTTGATTAAATTTCTTTGTATTAGTTTAAATTAATTTTATAAAAAATCTAGTTAAACTATTTCGAGAATAAACAAACAAGTTTTTCAATAAAATATTCACAAAATAATTTTTAAGGTTATAAAAGAAAAAATAATTAAGACATTATTTTTATATAATTCTCCACAAATAAACACTATTGACTATAAAACTAAATATTACAGTTTTTCATTCTTTTAGTCTTGAGTTACAACTAACTCTTTTACAAAATAATCATGATCAAGGAAAACATGTACACAGTGATTGTTTATTTGCTTCAATGAAAAAACTGCATCATTTTGAGATACAGGTAAAACTTGTTCCTTGTCTTCAATAACTTGATTAACATTTACGATGCTTGAACTTTGTAAAATATTAAGTTTTTTGTTTATTGTCATAACCATATTGTTTGATCCAAGTGGTCTTCCTCTTTTCTTTGCTCAAATATTATCTTGACTTTTTTTTTTATTGTCTCTTTCCTTATAGTATGCTTCTACCTCAGTGGCTGATACACTTTTCCCTGTTGTTATTGGTAACTTAAATTTTTTGCTTACTTCATAATTAAGATGAATATCATCAACATAATTCCTAAACGATTCTTCAATATTGAGTTGAATATCTATATTTGTAAAACTGGGTAATTTGGAGAGAACATGTTCTGGTACAAATGGATATATGCCAGTAGCCTTAAATCTTGCTTGGAGATTATGTTCTAGATTTTCTTTACCAACATTAAGAGTAGATTTAATGAGCTGCGTAAACAAATTTTTTGGCAGGTTATTAACCTTTTTTCCTCTGGATGTTTTACGCCATTGATTAAGAACTGACCTCCTATTAGCTTTTAAATTCGAGAAATATCCAACATCTAAAGGTTGTAAAAGGTGTGTGGAATTGGGTACCAAACATATAAATGTTATATTATGCTTTTCACATATATTTAAGGCTTTTAAAGATATATGAGCACTTAAATTATCGCAAATCAGAATTTTTTTACCTTTTTTATTTATAATATTTGGAACAAAGTGATTTAACAGCCACTCTTCAAATATTTGAATTTCCATCCAGCCACTGCAAGAAGTTGCCATTCTTGATCCTTCTGGTGCATTGAAAAGCCAGTCAGACAACTTTAAAAATGAAAAATGGTGGAATTAGTTTTCCTGAGGCATTTCCACAAAAAATAACAGTGTAACAAGTTTTTGTTGTGTTTCTTATAAGTTCTGGATGGCGAGAGGATCGACGAAAAATAAGTTTTTTTTTCCGGGGTCATCATGAAACCCTGTTTCATCCATATTGTAAATGTTATCTGGCGTTACTCCATTTAATTCCTTCTCTAGATTTTGAAAAAATAATTTTATTTGACAATAATTAATCTGTGCACGTTTCCTTGAAATACAATGAAATACTTTTT
This sequence comes from Hydra vulgaris, assembly GCF_022113875.1. Lineage (NCBI taxonomy): Eukaryota > Metazoa > Cnidaria > Hydrozoa > Anthoathecata > Hydridae > Hydra > Hydra vulgaris. The sequence continues at coordinate 18,931,426 of NC_061167.1, read as the reverse complement.
CTTTTAATGATGGATGCCTGTCAAGATAAAGTTTACACCACTCCCAACCTGGTCGGTTATCTTTAAACTGTTGTATATTTTTTCCACTATCATCCAGATAGATTTTGACAATACTTTTAAAATCATTAATTCCAATTGGTATACCTTTGTCACTTAAATAAAGTAAGTGATTTTCAAAACAAAGTTCCTCATCAATGCTAAGGGCAATAGGGCGCCCTACTGATTTACAGTGTTTACTTTTTAGCTTATAAAATAATGTTGCTTTAGGTACTTTATAAATTTTAGAAGCTTCACCAATCGACGTTTTTTCTAATTTAATTTTGGCTAAAGCCTCTTGAAGTGTAGAATTGGTGTAATTAGATTTAGTGCCATATTGTCTTTTGCCAGGATGAGTTGTCGAACATTTTCTTGGCATTTTATGAATGCTAAAAATATAAATATGATTTATGTTATTAATGAAAATTATTTTATAATCGCATATTTGCTATTAATAAAATATATTATTAAATCTATCAAGATAACCATAAATATCAAAAATTAATATATTAGTATAAGATATTATAATTTTTGATATTTATAATATCATATATCATTATATAATAAAAATACTATAATAAAAAGATGCCTATTATTTATTATGTATTATTGCAATGTTACTTAGACAGCAAAAAAAAAAGCATTTTTGGAAAATATTGATTGTCTAAAGTTACCCTGAATTTGGTTATATTTTAGCTAAGTGGAAATAAATATCCTTTTTGTAGCAAAAAACATGTTAAAACCTATTTTTTTTTTTTTTTTTTTATTTGCATTCACTCCCAACAAGGCTGCAAGCAACCACTATTAAGTTGGGAGTTACTAGGAAAAAAAAGAACAGAGTTATAGAGCAAGGAAACGGTTGACAGAAGACTTGAAAAGTTGAAGGTTGTATGAGTCAGGAAAACATGAAGATGAGAGAGAGTTTCAAAGGATTGAAGTGCGGGGAAAAAAACTAGATGAATAAAAGTTTTTAGAGCATGCAGGGACAGATACAGTAAACGAATGAGACTTAGCTGAATGACGAGTAAAACGAGAATGAATTTTAGTTGATGGAACTAGAGATGATAAGTCCTTTGAGCAGTGACCATGATAGTATTTGTAGAAAAGAGAAAGAGATGCAACTTTACGACGATGGGAAAGAGGTTTAAGCTTAGCAGATAGTCCAGGTCCAACAACATTTACAATGCGTTTTTGGACCTTGTCAAGAAGAGAAAGTGAATCGTTAGAAGAACCAGCCCAAATATGACAACAGTATTCCATACAGGGACGAATAAGAGATTTGTAGAGGTAGGGAATAGAATCAGAAGTAAGGAAATGGCGAGCACGATAAAGAAAAGCAACCTTAGCAGAAGCTAATTTAGCAATCAATTGTATATATGGTTTCCATGAAAGGTCAGTAGTAAGCGATAATCCAAGAAGACATAAAGAGGACGACTCAAGCTAGGGTCAGAGACAAGACATAAGTCAAGGAGTGAAGGTAAATGATTAGGGTTGTCAGGAAAACGAGTCACAAAGTTAACTATCTGAGTAAGAGATTGAGAAACGCAGAAGTTAAAGGCTTTAGTGTCAGCAGGATCAGTGGTGTTAGAGCCAAGCCATTCAGTGTGATGGGCATTAAAATCACCAACAACAACAATATTGGCAGAGGGGTAAAGAGAGAGGGCATGATCAATTTGATCAGAGATAACATCTAAAAGAGTGCAATCATGGGAAGAAGGAGAACGATAAAGAACAAAGAGAAAGGTGATAGAGTGAAGAGGTGCTAGGCGAAAGCACATAAAAGATTGGTCAAAGGATTCGAACCTGATTTCACGACAAATAGGGGAATTAATGCGTATGTATACCCCTAAACCTAGCATGTGACTATTGGAGTCTTTACGAATCAAAGGATAGTACCCATCAATACTGACATCTGAAGAAGGAATTGCAGAACTTAAATTTGTTTCACAGAGTGCAAGCAAGTCTGGTGAATTTTGCAGGAGGTAAGAATCAACTGATGGAAAGTTGCTTCGTAGACCGCGAATATTTGTAAAAGATATATTAAAATATTTAGGTGGTGGGGATGGTTTTTTAGGTTTTAAGTTTTTGATTACTTTGGTCATGATTTGGGTTTAATGAGAACTTGACTCATTCATAGATAGAGCACAGCCTCCTAATCAATGAGCTATGCAGTTGTCTCAGTCCTGTTAATTAACCCTAAGCCGTGACATAGGGCTCCTTATGTGGCCTTGACAATGCACACCAAAAGCATTAACAGGGACACCATCCATGCGCAACATGGCACTGTTAATACTCTGATATTTTGCAGCTGTTGATGGAATCAGCCTCTCTGAGAGCTACCACAGAGTTCGGGAAACCTTACTACCAGCCGGCCTCAGAACCATTAAACTGAGTTTTAGAGCTGTACCCTCATATGGAGATAACAGGAAGAGTTGCATAGCCATTATCAAGGAGGCATAAGCAAAATTCTATGAGTAGAGTCAAGGAGATCCAGCATTCATCATCCTAGGCAGGAAACAATGTAACACAGGTTACATCTACGCCAGCCTAATAGATGAAGAAGGGGTTCGAGGCTGGTTAGCAGAATTTTTCTGCTTACCCCTAAAGTCTTTGCCTAGAAGGCCTTCTACAAGACAGTAGCAGGATGCAGTTAACATCTCCCCAAGATGAGTATTTATCTAGCCTTTACTCAACCAAGAGCCCCAAGGCAGGGGAATTTTTAGTCGGAGTTTATTTCTCCTAGCCTTTGCATAAGAAGAGCACACTCTGCAAGGCAGCAGGACTTGTGGCAGGTGGTACTGGGTTACGTGATACCAGTAGCAAGATTGATCTCGATTATCCTGACCTGACCTGGAGTAGTTAAAAGGAGCTACTTCCCGCAACAGTACTTTGAGAAAACCAGGCATGACATTTTGGAAGTGCATTAGGAAAAACACTGCATCTAACAAAATACAGGAGTCTAAGGTGGGTGTACGTTTTTTAGTTGGAGTAAGTAGTTAGTTACTGAGCTCACGCTGCATTAGAGTATAAACAGAACACAAACAAACATAAATCAACTTACGGGTGAGTCAACACCACGCCAGAGGTTCAGACAGAACACAAACATACATAAAAAACATAAAGTAACTTACGGGTGAGCGAACACCGCGCCAGAGGTTCAGACAGAACACAAACATACATAAAAAAACATAAAAAACATAAACATAAACATAAAGTAACTTACGGGTGAGAGAACACCGCGCCAGAGGTTCAGACAGAACACAGACATACATAAAGAACATAAAGTAACTTACGGGTGAGCGAACACCGCGCCAGAGGTTCAGACAGAACACAAACATACATATAACATAGATTACAGGTGAGCTAACACAGTAACTAAGGCACCTCCAACTATATGGGAAAAAAAAAAAAATTACTATAGGCATGACTGATATAAGATAGTACTGATGACAGGAAGAACACTCCTTCCAGCCTTTGCTTAGATAGCAAATCCTGCAAGGCAGCAGAACATGAAACAGGTTGCACTGGGTTACATGTTACCAGTAGCAGGATGGTCATGAAGACCATACTCCTGACCTGACATACAATTAAATTGAATTTTTAGTTTAACATGTTTCTGAACCCAATAGAGATAAAGCTATTCTAGACTTGATTTTTAACAATGAACACGATTTGGTAAGCGATATTCACAACCTCAATACGTTGGGGGATAGTGATCATTCCATGATAACCTTCAACTAAAAATTAATTGGAATTTAAAACTTGAAGGAAGCCTAGATTATTGGTCAACATTTAAATCAATATTGCTTGACTTAGAATCAAAATATGTTCCAAAACGATTGGTCAACACCAATCCTAAGTACAAAAAACCCTTATGGATGACTCGTAAAGTAGCCAAAGCAATCAAAAGAAAAAGGAAAATATATTCTAGACACAAAAACAAATCTCATCCTGAGGTGGTCAGTGTAAATATAAAATGCAAACGGTTAATTAGGAAAGCAAAGATTGACTTTGAGTTTATGCTGGCACGAAATAACAAACATGATTCTAAATCATTATTTGCTTATGCTAGAAGCAAAACAAAGTCAACAGTTAAATGATGGTGTTAAAATTGATTCAGTTACTGGAATAACTGAAGAATTTAATAAGTACTTTACATCAGTTTTCACCAATGAGAATATTGACATAATACCAGAATCTGAAGGTATCCTTAATAAGTCACATATTGGTAGGGTGAGTGGCTGCATGTTTACCAAGAATGATGTGAGGACAAAATTGTCAATTACCTTGAAATGAATCAAGCAATAGTAGACTCACAACACAGATTCAGGAAAGGAAAATCTTGTGTGACCAATTTATCATTGTTTTTGGAGCAAGTAACAGGATTTGTTGACAATGGAGATTGTGTAGATGTGATATATTTAGATTTTGCAAAAGTCTTTGATAAGGTTCCTCATCAAAGATTGGTAAAAAAGTTGTATAGTCATGCAATTGAAGACAAACTTTTTCAATGGATAAATTGTTGGTTGATTAACAGGGTTCAACGAGTAGTTTTGAATGGAAAAACTTTTTCTTTTAGGGGAGTAATTAGTGGCATACCACAAGGTTCTGTATTAGGTCCAATCCTATTTTTGATATATTCTAATGATCTGGATACCGATGTGACAAACCATATATTAAAATTTGTTGACGATACTAAAATATTCTCTAAAGTTAATACCAGAAGTAATGGTTTGCATCTGCAATAAGATCTGCAAAAGCTTGTTAAGTGGTCCATTGAATGGCAAATGCAATTTAATGTTATGAAAAAAAACATTGGTTAAGAATACAGTATAAAAGAGGTTATTTTAGAAGAAATTGAGACTGAAAAAGACCTTGGGGTTGTAATATCAAATGATTTGAAAGCATCTATTATTTTGAGTTTGTATTAAAGTTCGAAAAATAATTCAATAAAATACTTAAAAATCTATTCAGATAATTACAATATAATACCAAATATTCTAAATTGAAAACACACGATGTTATCACCACATTCGACTGTGTAACTGGAAATGGAGGAAAACATTATTTTTGAGAAATAAAATTTAATTTTCTTTGGTCAAACTTTAGTAAAAAAAGATAATTCATAATATTATTTTTTGTTAAAGCAACAGGCAAAGAAATTACCAAAGAAAAAAAAAATTTAAAAACATTTACACGTTTAGTTCAATGTTACCCGCAAATTCAAAGTTACCCAGAATGACTGTACGCTATCCAGTTATATTTTGAGATCAGTGGTTAAAAAATTAATTTCCTAAATTTTGAAAACAGTGTTAAAATGTTTTTAAAAAGATGGTGGATTTTTATACTTTAACGTCAAATTAGAGTACTTTCCTCAAGTTTTCAGACCTATGTTTTTATATGATTTAGAATCAGTATAATGTATTCTATAATAATCAATCATAAAAACAGGGATGGGAGGAGGGGGGGGAGATGGAAGAAAGTCGAGTAGCGCTTTACCTATTAATTAAAACTAAACAAAAAAAATTTAACATTTCAAAGTTTGTTTTTAATTTTTTAATAAAATTTGCAAGCGTTTTTTTTTTTTAAAAAAACCATGTTAATTTATAGTTTTCACTTCAAGTTCAATAAACAATGTTTATATTTAAAATTAGCAATAGTTCGGAAGCCGAACCGTTCGGTGTTCGGCAAAATGTAATGGCTGAATGTTCGGATTCGGTCACTGATCTCAAAATAATAACTAGATAGCGCATTCGGAAAAATTTTTGAAGCCAGTTTTGGCCTACTAATAAATAAATATATAAAATAGGTAAACCTGCAGTTAAGCGGCGTAAAATAATTATATTATTTTGCTTTTTGCGCTCTCGTTCGCGGAGACTAAAAAACAAAAGAAATTCAAAACGAGTTTTAATTGCTTTGAAAGGTTTAAAATAAGAAAGCTTTAAAAAAAATTATATTTTTATTTTCAAATATATTTCTATATAATAATAATAATTATAATATATATGTGTATATATATATATATATATATATATATATATATATATATATATATATATATATATATATATATATATATATATATATATATATATATATATATATATATATATATTATAAATTTAAAATAGATTAGATAAAATTTAAAACTCGCTTTTAAAAATTATTAATTGATTTAAAAAATTTTTTTAATAATTATGATATCTTACGTAACGCAACTTTACATAATACGCTCACCACCGTTGATTTTTTTAAGTAAAAAATATATAATTATTTTACGCCGCTTAACTGCAGATTTACCCTTATTCAAAATAAATATAATTATATTTATTTTGAATAAGGGTAAATATAAGATTTTGTTATAAAAGAATTTTTATAATCTTTTTTCATCATATAAGAATTATTATAATTAATAGAAAAACTCACCATTTAATTTATTATTTTTCAAATTTAATAAACAAGTTCTGATAAATTTTAAGTTCACTAAACTAGTTGCTATTAGAAGAACGCGTGTTGTTTTTAAATTTAAAACAAGGTTTAGAATTTAAACCTAGTAAAACAACGCATGCGTCAAAAATTTCCTCAAGTCTTTGAGTCCGGTTAACGAGAAGTTTTAAAATCGGACTCTGCGAAACTCAAAATTTTTAACCAATCAAAACAGGGATCGATCTCAGGAAATAGCACTGATCTCTATAATAACTGATCTCTATTATAGAGATCAGTGGGAAATAGCCGTTCGTAACAGTTCTAACCGATGCCATCTTGGTAGGCCAAAATTGGCTTCAACTTTTTTTACGAAAAACAATAGAATACGCTACCAGTTATTATTTTGAGATCAGTGGGATTCGGTGTTTGGCAAAAAACCGGATTCGGCGCATCCCTAGTAATTTTACATGCTTTTTAAATTCCTTTTAAAAATATGCATGATTGCTACTATATAAATATATAAATATTTATATATATATATATATATATATATATATATATATATATATATATATATATATATATATATATATATATATATATATATATATATATATATATATATATATATATATAAATTAAAAGAAACTTTTCAATTTTAGGGATCGTTTATTAGCAATCATGCATATATATATATATACATATATATATATATATATATATATATATATATATATATATATATACATATATATACATGTATATATATATATATATATATATATATATATATATATATATATTATATATATATATATATATATATATATATATATATATATATATATATATATATATATATATAATATAATGTAAACTATGTTTACTTGAAAATTTAAATCATAAGGGATCGGCCATAAATTACGTAACGCAAAAATTCACAATAAACAAAACAAAAAAAGATCAAAAGTTTTCTCTCGCAGAGTCTTAATTTAAATAAATGATCAAAATAAGAAAATAAGTTAAATGAAAATCGCCGCGTAAAAGAGCTTATTATCTCCTACTTCTATTCTTAAAATATTTTTTGCGTTGCGTAATTTATGGACGATCCCTAAAATTGAAAAGTTTTTTTAAATAAGTCACTGTAACCATCTCAAATATATTGATCGTTTTTCTGATTTCTAAAATATTTTATAATATTTTACCTGCTTCTTTTGAGAAAGAAAAGAAAAACAATCCAGAAAAAGAGTTGAATTGTACCCCAAGTGTGCTATAAAACGTCTAATGTTTAGTTCTTTTACTTGTAATAACACTCAGAAATACCGAACAACATAACATTTTTAAATTTAATTTTTCTATTCATTTTTCTATAAAAGAGTTTCTAGTAAAAATAAACATTCTAGTAAAAAGTAGAGTCGGATTTTGATGAATTGAGTCGGCTATTGATTTTGCCTTTTTTTGGAAATAAATCTTGATTTCCCTCTACTTCCCGATTTTATTTTGCAGTTTTGTTTTCTTCATAACATTATATAATAATTATAATAAAATATTACTTTTAACGATTATACTAAAGTATTCTGTATTCTTACAAATTGCGAATAATAATTGCAATATTGATGATTTAAATGGACTCAAATAAAAACAAATTCTTATTGACAATTGTCAGTTATAATATAAGTAATATAAGTATAATATAATATGAAATATAAGTTATTTTATAATAATTCCAATTAGATCAATGCCCCCACCCATGCCACCCCCAATGCGCAGTTTTAGATCTGATGTTAAAAGCATAAAAATAACAAAAGTTTTAAAAAAACATTTATCTCACAATTTTTGATTAATATAAAGGACAAATTACTCAACATAAGAACGTTAGCTTGTGTAATTGCAACAAAAAACAAACAAAAAAATCAATTACAATGTCTTTTGAAATTAAGAAAAGTTGAAAAGTTAAACAACATCGTTCGATTGAACATGTGGAGAAATTTCATTTGATAGAATGCTTGGCATATTAGTTTCTTCAGATTTAACACCTAACATTATTTCGTTATGTCTGTGAAACACTTTCCATGGTGAGTCGTAACCTGCATAAACCATTAACGATTCTTGGTATTTTAGACCGGCTTTGTCAAGTGCGTTTGTAAGTTTCTTGCGTTGATACAACAGGTTCTTATTGATTTCCATTTGATATCCTCCAAAAACTCTTACGTAGGTACAAACTTTAGGATAATTTAGAATCTTAACAGCATCACTGGTAGGTTTGGGTATAGTTAAATTTGTAGGAGGAACGAAAAAATGCATTTTAATATCCAAAGAATCATTTTTGTCAGTTGACATTTTCATTGCGACAAGAACTGGTACAGTCATCGGTATTTTAACTTTTTGATCATTTTCACCGCTAATATATTTGAAAAGGGTTTGGAACATCGGTCGAAATGCTATTAAATATATATATATATATATATATATATATATATATATATATATATATATATATATATATATATATATATATATATATATATATATATATATATATATATATATATATATATATATATATATATATATATATATATATATATATATATATATATATATATATATATATATATATATATATATATATATATATATATATATATATGTATGTATAAAATTGCACTTATACAAACGGAACCATTAACAAAAACGTTTTCTAAAAATATTTATTTAGTAATAAAAAATAACAGCTTACATGTTTTTTGTGTATGTGGCGCTTGGATTGAAGTTGTCGCCCATGTTGACTCTTCGTAACACCTTTCCTCGTAACCATCGCCTTTTGACTTGATAGTGAACTTGGGACATTTTAAGTTGTGACAAAATTTAGGATATTCTTCGTTTTTAACTTCCAATATTTCTTTTAAATTTGAAGATACTTTTTTACGAATATTATTTATTTTAGAACGAAAAGAGTTCCAAATGTTTGTCTCTCCCAAGCATACTCCGATAACCAATAAAAATATCGCAAAGGTAAAACGCATCTTATATCTGCCTAAGTAAAACAATTTAATTTTTAAAATTAAAAATGTTGATACAAAAATCAAAAATTCTACAAACAGAATTGTTTATTATTATATATATATTGTTATGTATATTATTATGTATATTATGTTTGTTATTATGTATATTATTGTTTAAAAATAGATTAAAATTTTATATGGTAAGATTGTACATTATATATTTGGATAAGTTTTTTTTTCTTGAACAATATCAACAACAAAATAAATATTAAATTAATGTTCACGTTAATAATTGACGACAAACTTACAATCCGAATCTTTAAAAATGCTTTATGCTAACTTTTTTTAAATAGTTTTTTCAATGTTGTGAAACTTAAAAAAAAACACGTAACGTCTTTTATAAAACAATATAAAATGTTTGCTTTAACAGTTAATTAAGTTGCGTAATCTAAGTTGTGAGAATTTAAAAGTTCGCGTGAAATATTTGTTAAAAACCTTTTTAATGACAATTATTATTCTATTAACACCCAGGTTTATATCAAATAGCTTTTTTTAAATATCTTTTTTTTACATAAAACCATTATTTTAAATTTTATATCATTCAATCCACTTAGTTATGTTACATCGCTTCAAGATGCAAAACAATTGCTTCTTTTGACTACATTATTTATGAAATAAAGTTTTGTTTCAATTTTACTATCTCTCAAACAAACTTTAAGTATTTTATTATAGTAATAGAGACGCATAATGTAGAAGCCGAAGCAAAATCTTGTCAACAAATTTGGTAAAAATCTTGATTAAAAAAAAAACATGACGGCGGACTTGTAAACGACGCGCCCCTATGAAATACTAATAATCGTGACCAACTGTCCTAATTCTTACGGTCAATTGATAAATGTATATTTCGTTGTGTCAATCCCTAATGGTTAGTCAAAGCATTTACATTTAATTCTATTCATTACTTATGATCAATTGATGTAATTACACTTTAATTAATTTAATTAATTAATTTTACTAGGTCAGTAAAATATCATTTTCGAAAAAACGTGATTTAAACTTAGAGGGGTGCACCGTTTACAAGTCTGCCAACATGACAATCAAGTTTATTACAATAAATAAAAAATTACAATATGTAAAAAATTAGGTTTGTAAAGGCTTATCGATTTTACAAACCTAATTTTTATTCATCTATCGATATCATTTTAAATAATTATTCTTTGAAAAAAAGTTGTATTTAAAGTTTTAAGTAATGCAATTTTAGAATTTTATTATTTAGTTTCTTATTTTATTATAAATGCTACTATTTAATGTTTTTTATCAGCTCCATATTAAGGGTTCATGACACTTGAAATATGAAACTGCAATTTTTTATTTAAAAAAAATAACATTTGTTTCTTCAAAATGTAAACAGCTTACAATTTCCTGATATATTATTTAAAAAAAAGACAATAGTTGGTATTACAAAAAGATCAAAGTTTGGTTCACAAACTTTGATCTTTTTGTAAAAGCTATATGAGATAATGCTTTATTCTGAAGGCAGCACAAAGAATTTATCAGGTTTTCATGTGTAAGTCAGCACAAAGAATTTATCAGGTTTTCATGTGCAAGTCAGCACAAAGAATTGGTTTTCACGTGCAAATCAATAATTTCCAATCCTTTACATAATAAAAACAATCCTTTAGAAATCATTCGATGCTACTAAGTTGTGCCAGAAATCAGTGTCAAGCAGTCTTAATGTTTATCAATTTGTTTTTATTTTATGAATTTTATAGTATATAATAACAATTTATAATAGTCTTAAATTTAAAAGATTTTAAATTTTAACAATTTAACATAATTATTTTCTTCTTTTTGTTTAGTTTCCTTTATCATCACATTATTAGTGTTAGCTTATTGTTGAAACATGTTTTTTTTGAAAAATTTACTATCTTTAGTCAACAGTAAAAGAAAAACTGAAATTTTACATAATTAAAGTGAAAATAGTTTTTTATTAATTGGTAACTTTTATTGGTTATGGTTATTTGTGTTATAACTAATTTGTGCTATTTAATTTTCTCACTCGAAAAAAAAACTTCTTTTCTTTCCAAAAATTGGTATTGTGGTTTATCCTCCTCCGGCTAATTGCCATATAGAGGCCACATTACCAAGGTCCGCAAAGACAGGTTCGGCTCCCCAAGGAGCGTCATAACCCGCTCTACGGACCAAGAGTAAAGTAAGTTTAGGAAGAACAAAGATATGTTAGAGTGAAAGACAAAAGTAGTCGTGTTAGAAAGATAGCATAGAGAAAGCGGACAGGATTGCACTCGATGTTAGGAGGTGCAATAGGTTGAAATAGGGTCTTTTCAAAAATTTATTTATTAACCTGAATTCAACTCATCTTACAAAAGTTTTATATAATATATTTACCTACAAAACCAACATTACAAAAACCGCTTAACACATAACTACAATTAAAATAGTTAAAAACTATTAGTAAAAGATTAGTAAATATTAGTAATTGCCTTAGAATGTTCTAAAACTTTCTCCACTTTATTTACATGCTACAATGTTGTTTTTGTCACTATCATTAACAGTAACCTTTCTTATGCTCATAAATATCTATTGCATGCCTTTTTTACTTTTTTTAACACAGTGTTTTGGAAACACTGTCTCTCTCTCTCTCTTTCTCTCTCCTTTAAATGAAAGTTAAATGAAAATTAATAAAGGGAGCATTAATAGAACCTTCTATGTAGTTACTGACCTCTTGCGTATTTCTTTATACCACAATTGATAAGGGGTTGTCGAAAACAGAGCGTGTTTAACACATAACTATTGACAGCCGTTACAACCAATGTTATGGCGAGAAAAAGCACTTTTTTTTAAAAAAAAAATGTGAACGAAAGTATATGCAAATATCTAACTTAGGTAAAACATCAAATTATGTAATGTTCAAACATATATTTATTTATTTATTTACATTTTCACTACTACATATTTGTTACAATTTTTTCACATCGAAATATAAGCAAAATATACTTCCGTTACAAAAGATTACATTTAATCAAATACTGCTAAGATAAATTTAACAGAAATAACACTCAGTTTAAAAAGAACAATTGAAAAAAAATAACTTTAGGAAGCACTTGTTAGATATTAGTATTTCGGAATTAATTTGTTATATAAATAGGGATAAGAGATAGAGAATTGTGAGTTTTTTTTTTTTCGGGGTACGATAAAGTTAACAGATGCACAGAAGTTTTCTGTGAATCGTGAAGGTACTTATCCCATTTTATATTTTTGCATAAATAGTATATTAGCATAGATATTGATTAGAAAAATGTTTAGCGCAAGTTTCTTTTTTTATTGCTTTGAATGAAATAAAATATATTTAGTTTTTTTGTACGTTTATTGATAACTTATTTGCACTGAACCACGTTTTAAGTTGTTGAAGCTCAAAGTTGATTTTGTCAAAAAGGTCATCGATAGAAGAAGATAAATAAAACAGGTTTTTATCATCTGCAAACACTATGCAATCAAGATTTGTAGAAGCTTTAGGAAGGTCATTAATGTATATAAGGAACAACAAGGGGACAAGAATTGATCCCTGTTGAACACCACATTTTATTTTTAATAGCTTTGAATTAGAAATATCGTCGACACATTGTTGTCGATTATTTAAATAACTGGTGATTCATTTAATAGTTTTGTTTTTTAAACCATATTTTTTCATTTTTTCAATCATAATTTTATGGTTCACCGTATCAAAAGTTTTTGTAAGGTCAATAAAGACTCCCAACAACTGTCCTTTATCAAAAGATGAGCTGATGTTGTTCGTGAGGTCTATGATTGTTGAATTGAATCAAATGATTGCATGTTCCGTTGAATGATTTGTTAGAAAACCGTTCTGATACTCACTTAATTATTTAAATATTGCAGACACAATTAAGAAAACTAATTGAATGCTTTGTTAAACTGACTGCAAAAACTTGTTTTCAGAATAAATAAATACTTGATAAATTATCATCGAACCTTACAAAAAATTATAAACAAGTAAATTTGCAAATACCTTACAAATACGTTACAATAAAGTAGAGTATATATAGAGAATCTTTTACATAGGCAAAACTATAAACATTATAAACAACATTTACAAATATAAAAACAATATAAATGGTTGTATACAATAAAACTTTAGAGAAAAATAATAAAAATTGAAAAATAAAGTTAAATAGTAGATAAAATAATTAGCAATACTGTAAAATATTATCGAGGGAAATAATTAAATTTTTAAATTTTTTTTTAAAAAGACAAAAATAATTTGGTCGATCAAAATCAAATAATCAAGATAAATACCTAAGAATTAAATAACAGAGTCTCTTTTTATTTCAATTTCATCAATAAAGATTTGAGGCAAGTTTAAGGGATAAATTTTTTTCCTAAGCAAATGAAAGTGAGTCCATTTAGTTTTGTTTTTTCTACACAACCCCTTGAACACAACCTCAGTTTTTTTTTTTTTTTTTTTACACAACCCCTTGAAAAGGATGTCTTAAAATCTAGACCTAATTGAAAAAATTTTTTTGATCTCATTTCATATTTTATAAACATCTTTTTGACGATCGGTTTTTTTTGTTGTTGGATAAGCGTAAAAAGTTAATTTTTATCCATCTTTTGAATTGTGCATCATGTGTATGATGAGCAAATGAAATTTGCAGCAGACAACATTGATGTTTGAAATTGTTGTCACACTTTAGAAAAATAAAATCAAAAATAGATTAAAAGCGGGTCAAATGGAATATATTCCATTTGACCCGCTTTTACTCAATCTTTTATTTTATTTTTCAAATAAAAAAAAAGAAAAATTCTTAACTATATAGTTAGGAAATTTTTTTTTTATTTGAAAAAGATTTTTAATTTCTTTTTTTTAAGTTCTAGAGAATTTTGAGGTTTATTTAAATACATAAAAATCAAAAAGCTTTTTTAATAAGTTCTTAAAGAAACTTTATTTAATTGAAAAAAAAAACTATTTCATTCTACTCTCATATATGGGGAGAATGAAATATGCATATTGTTGGATAATTAAAAGAATGCGTAATAAAAAAATACAACGAATGATAATAATTAAAAAACAATCAATAATAACAATTAAAAACCACCAATTAATAAAGCAAATATTTTTAGTTATGTGATGATGTTGAGTCTTTAAGAGGTTCTGAAGGTTGAGTTGTGTTGTCACTTGTGCTGCACTTTTTAGTGATATAACCCGGTGGGAAATGAGCTAGCGACTAGCGAGCGACAAGCTAGCTTCATAGCGATTTTCAAGCGATTTTTTTTTTTGTTATATTTTATTTTTTTCAAATGTCTTTAACATCTTTAAAAATTCGATTTTTAGTGTTGAGTCTATTATAATTATGAAAATAATTGAACTTTAAACATTGCGATTTTGTAGCAATGCGTCGCTAGCTACATATCGTAGCTTTGTAGCTAGCTACAAAATATCTACAAATCTATAGCTGGTTGATGGCTACATATCAAATTTTTTTAGACAACGATTTTATTACGATATGACGCAAGGTACAATAGCCAGTGGATCTTCAGCTTATTAAGGTAGCTGTCCTCGTAGCCAAATCGCTGTCTTTATTTTTAAAAATAACGATAGCTTTTCGCTAACTAGCGATCCTCGTGGCCAAATCGCTTTCTTTATCGTAACAATTATAGCTAGCTAATCGCTAGCCGATTTCTCACCGGGAATACTCAGTTCTTTTTATATATCGCTTTACAACACATGTTTGACAAAAACAAACCTTGCATTCTAAATTTTTGCACTGATACCATTCATATTTGGACTTGCTAAAGCTTTACTCAAAAAAATACGGCAATTTTTTTACTTGACTTGATTTGCTTCTGTTGTTGTTAATGATTCTGTTGTTGATTGATTTATATGTAATTTTTTTTTCAACCTTTTATAGTTATACTGAAGTTAAAGGCGAGTTGACAGTGACAGTGACAGTTAAAGTTGACAGTGGATTTGACTTTGGAGCTGGAGCAATATGACGTATGTTGATGTTAGAAGTTGTTGGTTTAGATTTAGAAGGCATAGGCTGAGATGGTGTATTAGTGGTGCTGATGATGGTGGCACTGGCATAAATTTTGTTGGTTTAGATAGCAAAAACTTAGGTTGAGAGTAAAGTGTTTTAAACGTATTACCATTTTTTAATTTAGATCAATCAATTTTCTTCATGTTTAGCGGAAACAAAACAGTATTTTAAAATCCAGTGACTATTTGCTTACGTGTAAAAACTTCCCAAGAGCTAAAAAGATTTGCTCGCAGTTTGCTAAAACATTCTTTCGACAAATTTAAAAAACTTTGTTTCTGCATAAAACTCTTGAAGCAATTTGCGCCAAACTTTTTGACGTAGCAATAAACACCAACATCTAGTCTCTGCATGTGACGAATAAGCTAGTAAGCAAATTAACAAGATATTGTTTTCGATACAAATGAGTACGGTAAGGTTACCAATATTGTACCCTCTAAAAATAAAAGTTGAAAATAGAGAAAACTACAAAGTAGAAACAATGAGACTATTGCATTTTATAACTTGGGCATAAAAAAATTCTAAAAAAGTTAAAATATTCCAAAATTTAAACTTTGGCATTTATTAGGGAATTAAAATTTAAAAAACATGCTATCGGCGCAATTAACGAAACAAGATCCTAAATTATATTATTATCCGTACTACTATAATCCAATATTGTACACACAGTATCGGACAAAACAAGTGCAACCAAGTAATGCTAATTTAGTTTCTTTATATAAAAGTGCTGCATTTTTTCAATTTAGAGAAATAACTATGTAACTGTTTAAAGACAACGTTCTTCAAGTTTTATTCATCACAAAGTTCATTATTTGTACACGAAAGTTAATAAATTAATCAAAAGTATTAAAAAAAGTTGATTTCTTTCTGGACAAACAAGGGCAACTCCACAAAATGTTGACCAAGCTGTATTTCGCTATCAATATTTCGTGGCAAATCCTTTGTTGTCGATCACAGCCTTGCATCTTCGAGGCATAGATTTGATCAGGTGATCAATGAAACTTTGTGGAATCGCTGCCCAGGCCTTTTGGATTTGTTCCAACAGTTGTTCTTTATTACGAACACCTTCACGATTAATTCTGCGGTTGACGATCTCCCACAGGTTCTCGATAGAGTTGAGATTCGGAGATTGAGGCGGCCAACCCATCACCGATAGGTGGTTGTCTTGAAACCACTGCGCTACTACTTTTGCAGTGTGTTTGGGATCGTTGTCTTGCTGAAAAACCCATTTTATTGGGATATTCCATTCAGCATGAGGCAACATAACATCTTTCAGGATATTTCTATACATGAAAGAGTCCATTATTCCATCGATTCAATGTATTTGACCTAGACCGTTAGCAGAAAAACACCCCCAGACCATTACATTGCCTCCACCATGCTTCACGGTTTTATGGCAGTAACGTAAATCAAGGCGTTTTCCGGCCCGTCGACGTACACGGCAAATGGCATCACTCCCAATGATGCTGAACTTCGATTCATCACTGAACAGGATAGCTCGCCATTTCTGCACATTCCAGTCAATATGCGATGTAGCAAGCAGGAGTCTTTTCTTTTGGTTCTTTAGTGAAATCAGCGGTTTCTTTGCAGGGCGTCGAGAAAACAATCCGGTTTCAGCAGCACGTTGTTTGATTGTTTGATACAGGCAGCTCTAATTGCTTTTGTATCTCGACTGATTATATCCAGGGATCCTTCTTGACGGATCTGACAATCATAGGATCCTCTCTAGAAGTGGTGGAACGCGGGCTTCCACCTTTGTTATCAGCTGCCAACTTCCCCGTAAAACGATATTTGGAACATAGTCTTGATACGGTCTATTTTTTCACGCGATATTTATCACAAATACTTTTTTGCGACATTCCACTTACGCAATCGCCAATAATTTTCTTTTTTAGTTCCAATCCAAGACTGTCGGGAGCCATTTTTGCACTTGAAGTCATAAAAATAATAAAAATAAATAATTACGCTTTTCAAGGCTTACCGTGTTACATTTACCTTGTAATGATACAAAAATGCTCTGTGGAACACAACGTCTTGGTTGGATGTGGAATGTATTGATGTAATGAAACACTTGTTGTATTTCACTTCTTGTATTGATAAAACACTTTGATAAAACTTACTTCGATAAACTGTCTTGATAATACTGATTGATTAACTTCCATATACTGACTGAATTACATGTCGGTTTACATGTCTTATATAGTTTTATGTTTACATGTCTTATGTTTACATCTCTTATATAGTAAAATGAACCTGTGTAAACTTGTTCTGGAAGATTCTAGATGCTTCTTTTCGATGCTTTTGGAAGCTTCTGGATGCGTCTGGATTCTTCTGAATGTTTCTGGATACTTTTGAATGCTTCTGGATGCTTCCAGATGCTTCTTCTGGAAACTTCTGGAAGCTTCTGCATACTTCTGGAAACTTCTGGATACTTCCTTTAATTATTAAAAAACTTCCGTGACGTTGACACGAACCAGACTTAAAAAAATGAAACAAACCAAAAAAGTTGCACTTGTTTTGTCCGCTGCAAAATGGCACTTTTTAACGAAATTCTGCCTGTGTGCAGTCACCTGTCAGCTGGTTGCTCATGTCATGGCATGCTATGACTTTAGACTCCTGAACTGTTTGCTGTGGTAGTATAGTTCGCTTCGTTTTTAAGACATGTAAAATTAGGAACAATTTTTAGGATTGTTCGATGTTGGTTGCAAATGTTTTGTCCAGTACTGTATATATTGATTTTACAAATAATATACTAATATGCAGTACATTTTGAATGATTTTTGTAAAAATAATTTTCTGTGCCAAGCAATGTAAAAAAGTTTTGAATTGAATAAACTATGAAACTGTAAATCTTTTCTGGAATAGTCTGAAAACACGTATCATCAATAAGGTATAACTTTTATAGTAAATGTGTAACATACTAATGTGGTAGCTAGAACCTCAGTAGAAAAATGGTGGATTTTACTGCACATTATATTAATAATACAAAACAGAAAATCTTTGTTTTTGACAAAAGTTACCTATATTTAAAATTCCAAATGGCAAACTTGGTACAAACTAAGGCCTTAAGTACAAATTACGCGACTAGACTCACTTTAAGTTTTTAACGAAATTAAACTACAAATGTTACTGTATTTTAATTTCTTAGAAGTTGTTTTGAATTCACATAAATAGTGCTTTCACAAAAATATGATAAAAAGACAAATATTTAACATGTTTAAAGTAATACTCTAAATATTGAAGCCGCAAAATAGAAAAACTTTGGTATCATATCAACTCGAGATAGCTGTTGCCAGAATCTAGTTTCCTTTCACAAAAAAAAAAATTGATTCCTAAGTTCAACATAGCAAAGATAAAATTTTAGTCAAAAGATATTTTTTGAGTTGTAAAAATAACTAGATACAGCAAAAGTACAATTTAGGCGCGAGTACAATATCGGCAACCTTACACTACTCTTGTTTTTTGATTAAAAATAACAAATTCAGAAATTTGTACTAAAAAATTTAAGATTATCTAAACTTAGCAAACTTAGTAATTGTTTTAGTTAATTCACCAACGTACATCTACGTACAAGACACTAAAAACACTGTAGAGAGTAAACCTCAAAACACTGTAAAAACTTACTCTCTTTACTTAAATTTAAGATATATCAAAATGTATACACCAAAATAAATTGAAATTATTTATTTGTTCTTGGACTACAAATCAACGCATATGTTATCAGGGCAAGCAACATGGGTTTAGAAATGGAGGGGTACAATCATCGGTTTTTAAAAACAATCCTTTATCTAGAAATTTCTTTCAAAATAAAGGTCCATTAGAAAAAAACTGTGGGAGGGGGAGGAGGGCACATGCTCCCTGGTGTCGTCGGCTCTGGTTATTAGATCTCAACTGAATTGCACAGTAAAACAGTTTTTTTAAGATGATAAATAACAGGGGTGCCGTAGAAATGAAAAAATTTGAAGTTTTGAAAAACAAAACAAAGAGAAAATATCTTTTAAAATCGCTAAAAACCACCCTTGTGGTTTTTTTAGTGATTTTCACAATTTTATTCACCTATTCAAAACTTTATATATACGAATCTAAATAATCGAGACTCTTCAATGAGGGTCATTTGTAGGTATATATTGGTAACGAACATTTGTGGAAAACTTTAGGATTTTTCATAAAAATTTCCAATACCATTAATACCATCATTGAATCTTATGATGGCAGAACCAATTGTAAGTACTTTTATACTATATATATACTTTTATACTATATATGTACTATATATACACCAATTGTAAGTACTTTTCTGCTACAATAAGTAGATTTGGGGCAGCGTACCCAAATAATTACATTTAAATACTCGAGTGTTTAAATGGAACAAAATCAAGTCCCCTCATTTTATTTGTAGAATCGCCTCTGTAAATAAGTTTCTATACCTATTATATTGACAAGACTTAATGATGCAACTGATAATGGCTTCAGCAATTAATGATGCAACTGATAATGGCTTCAGCAATTACAACAATTGCACAGATTGAAAAAAGATCACAAAAAATTCTTGCTAAAAGTATTAATAAAAATAGTTTCATAACAAAATAAATTTAAGTATGAAATATTTTTTTTCCACAAAGAAATTTTTTATCTAAAAAAAAAATAATGCGTGGAATGTGAAAAATACAGAACCTGTAGTGAGTTTTAGATAGTGCCAAAAATGGTTCGTTTAATGGTAAGATAAGAACTGACGTTGTTCGAACAGTAAAAACATTTAATAAAGTGGTTTTATTTAATTTAAAAAAACATGGTGGTAACTTTGCCAATACTGATTGCGTTTTAGCACAAGTTTTGGTCCAGCACAATCATTGATGAATTTGAAACTAAAGCTGAGTACAAAAACTTAGGAGTGATTAATGTGTTCATATATTCAATCAATGATTGGAACAATCATTAATTGAATCAATGATTGATTGAATCAATCATTGATGGAATCAATGATTGGAACAATCATTTTTGAATTTGAATCACAATCATTGATGAATTTGAAACTAAAGCTGAGTTAGGAGTGATTAATGTGTTCAGCTAAAGTAGTTTAAATAGTTAGATACCAAAATTGTCTAAAAAAGTCAATACTATTTTCAAACTATAAAAAGTAATGACTAAAAATATTATGAAAGGCTATTAAAAATTGGAACGAGTTTAGTTATAACGACTTTTAAAAGTTAAAGCGACGTTTAGACAAAACGTTTAGCTTTAATTGATTATTCTTTCAGAGAAATCCGTTTAGAAGAAACCTATTTTCGACATCATAGCATATATCATACAGCAGCCGTGGTGCAGTGGTAGCGCACTTGCCTCAGAAACAAAGGACCCGTGGTTCAAACCCCACCTCAGTGCAAGCTTTGCGACATCGGTTAGGAAGGAGGCTTGAACTTTCAATTAAATGCTCATCCGCGGTGCTCAAAGACAAGACCGTAAGGACTTTTTGGAGCACCTAATTACAATAAAAACAAAAAACAAAAAAACAAAAAAACAAAAAATGTCATTATAAAATTATTACACGTAAAAACAGCATATAGAAACTATTGCTGGATTTAATCAACCTAAAATAAAAAAATAATTTATAGTTGAATTTATAATTTTATTATTAAATAAAATTTATTATTAAATCGTTAAAAGAAGTTTCGGCAACGAGTTTTTTTGGCGTAATAACCTTTATCACATTTATCTAATAGAATAACCTAATAACCTTTATCGCATTTATCTAATAGAATAACTTAATAACCTTTATCACATTTATCAAATAGAATCTAATAACAACTTTTTTGGAGTCCTGTTTGTTCAGTTTGCTCTTTTGCCCCAATTTTTTTTTTTATTTTTACAATAAACTGCGTGTTGTTTTGCTCTTTTTTTTTTTTTTAGTTATAAATTTTATTCGCTTCTTCTTGAGACTTTTGCTTTGGTTTGTATCTATGGATTTTTAAATGCTATTAAATATCCTGCATAAATGGATTTAAGAAGTTTTTTTTTTAATTTTTATTATAAAAGGAGGAAAAAAATATTTATTTTCTTTCACATTCTTTTCTTTTCCCGTGTGATATAGGGCGACACTTTTCAAAATAAAAATAAATAACAATGCCCAAAAAAGATGTCCCTAAAGACATGTATGTCCATGTTAGGCGTCGATTGTATGTCCGATGGACGTATTAAATGTAACACAAAATGGCTTTCCAAAACGGTCTTCACATAGAATGTAGGAATGTAGACGTCAAATAATCGTCCATTCGATGTTCGACTAATATATAGTAAAAAATATAGCAAAAAAAAAAAACTTAATTGCATGCGATTAAGTATTTTATTTTTCTTATACTTTTATAGCTTTGCATTAAATTAAAAAAAAAATGTATTTTATAGTATTGTTATTATTATATAGTTATTTTATTTTCGTTGTTCCTGCAAATTGTAAATTATTATTGTTTTTGTTATTGATGTTATTAATTGTTTTGATAATGTTATGTGTATTTAGTATTAGGATTAATTTAAACAATTTAAAAAAAGACTTGACAATCAAAATATATTGATTAATTAACCGAATGAATAACCTATATCTATATAGCATTTTATATGAAACAAGCAAAAAATATTTAGCAAAAGTATTAGTTTTCTCAAGTCTCGGCGATTCATTTGTTGCCTGATAATTTAAAGTTTAGGGTTAGGTGATAAACTTTTATAAGGATAGTACTTTAAATGTATTTTATTAAAACATTGTCAACTTGTCATATATTAACATAAATTAAAACAAGAGTTGTTGCTAAAAATAATAAGTATCAAAACTGTTTGGTACAACCAAATTTTTGTTTATAAGTTAAAGCCTTTTTTTCGGTAAGACATCGTTTTCATTAGGTATCTTTTTTCGGTAATATATTGTTTTTGTTTGGTACAACATCGTTATTATTGGTTAAAGTATTTTTTTCTATCGTTAAATCATTTTCAATTATCGGACATGGCGAGGAAGCATTTCTTGATGAGGATATGTTAAAAAAACGAGTGTGTGCCAAATATATTTTTGGTAAAACAAAGCAGATCATTAAAATGTAGCCAGAAATATTAACCGCGAAAGCCATAACCAGAGTCTTTAAATTTACATTTAGAAGCTTAAATGTTGATAAAAAAGCTGCCATTATAATGCTCAAAGCAGCACAAGAAAAGCATAAAAATTTAGGCTCGTAAAGTATATGTTTACTATTTCGATCACGAAAAGCAAAAATTGTCGAAATTGTAAGTAAAATTATCGGAAGTAAAATAGAAACAAGTTTTGCTGGAGACAACTCGACATTGCAAATTTTTTCTAATAAAGAACCGTTATTAACTGGTTGGTTTTCAACATCAATTTTTCCTGAATCAATTACAAAATACGCAGTAATTGTGCACATTTGCACGAGCAATAAAAAGGCAACAAGGAGCATTTGTGAAGCAAATAATTGAAATTTAGATTTACGTTTGAGGAATTCCGACATTAATTGAGTTTTTATTAATAAAAATGAAGAAATGATCATAAACAAAAAATGGAACCCAACGCTTTTTGCTTTACACAAATAAAAAGATGGTTCCACGACATTCAGAAATCCAAAAGAAAATGTTAAAACCAAAATAATACACCCAAAAGTGATCATATGAGGAGATGATTCGTCTGTTATAACTAAATGATTAAATTTACAAAGAACAAAGCCAAACAAGATTGATAAAAATAGTCCTATACCATTAGCAATAACTATTGCGGCTCCTTCTACATCATTATATCTTCTCCAATATATACGTATAACTAAACATATGGTATGATCCGGTGTATAATAACCTGGTTCACAAGGTAAGCATTGATTAGCCATTATTGTATCACTATAATTGTTGATTCCGCAATCTTCGCAACTCCAACAACAACCTGTTTTTGCTGTATAATATTGCCCTTTTCGGCAATCTTCACTACATCTAGAGTTCGGGTATTCTTGTTCAGGTAATCTCTTAAACCAAAAAGGCCATTTTATTAAACTTTTTTCAATCAAAAGGTTTTTAGTACGTTTGTTACTCCAATTACCAACCGAAACATATTTTAATTGTCCATTCAAAAGTTGTAAGTTCTCTATAGAGTAAAAAACGTATGTTGGTTCTCCTGATTGGTCAAACTCAACAACTTTTCCAATGTTATTTTTAAAAGATATATTTCGGACTATAGTATTTAATTCTACTGGATCAATAGCAGATATAGAACAGTCTTTATCTTTTATGCAACGTATATCAAGGAACTTGTAAATAGAAAGAACAAGCGCAGTTACAGCATCAACAAGGTTGCTAATTTTGCCAATGGAACTAGATAGTTCCTTCATAACATTTTTAACGTCAACTGAACAGTTGTTATAACCAAACAAAATTTCTTTATTGCTAGAAATGTTACTTGGCTCACAATTGAAACTGTTTTTGAGAAAATTCTTTAGCCACATGTTACAAACAAAGTTACTCTTTACTTCATTTTCCATAAATTGAACAAAATCTGGCAATTCGTAGCGCTTTGGAGAAACTGAAATGATACCATGAGTTTGGTTATTTAATGTCACATTCAAATTTTCTGCATCGGTAACCCAAGCGTCGCTCGTTAGCCATATTCTTTGTACCCCTCTTTTTTCAGCTTCATTTAATATAAAGTTACCTAAACCAACAACATACAAAAACAAAATAATAACTTTAGCCTTTATTTTATTGACAATAAGCTCCATTAGGTTTTCGACACTCTTTTGAGTATTTGGAGACTTAAATGGTACATATATAGTTTCGGTAATACAAATATTTCTTACTCGAGCTCTTGTTTCTAGTTCAGATATAGCCAGCTTGCCATAATCATCGTCAGAACCAACAGCTATAATAAAGTTCCAGCGAAAAGATTCAATAATGTCTAACATCACAGACACTTGATTATTATCTGAGGGAATAGTTCGGAAAAAAGACTTGTATAGGTCAGTTTTACTCAGCAGGCTGCTACTAGCCGCAGGACTGATTTGAGGAATTCGATACAGTGACGTTAAAGTAGCCAAAGGGATTGTTGTGAGGCTAAGCAAAGTTCCAATTATACCAACTGGAGCCTGTATATCATTGGAGTTTCTTTGACTCTTGCTTGAACAGTGAAGAAAGCTTTTCCGACAAATAGAATTTTCACGTAGCATCGACGCTAGTTCAATGCCTCTCGACATTGTAATAGGCAAACTCTCGCAATCGTCATCAATCCGTAAACCAATTTTTGCTACCTGTGAATTATTTACTTTTTTGTAAGCGTTATAAAGAGCATACTCAATTGCATATTGACGAACTAAACCAGATCGGCTTACTATATTGCAAAATGTATTTCCAGTAATGGTTATTATGGCTTGAATTGTATAATTTCCATTGGTAATACTTGTTAGTCGTGTGGACGAAGTAGCATCTGTAATTACGTAGTTTTGTATATGTTGACATCTAGTTGAATA
>NC_061167.1:18776391-18901391 GCF_022113875.1 Hydra vulgaris | reverse complement strand
AATTATTATTTTGTACAGAAGAATATCATAATCCAGAGTATCAAAGGCCTATGAGAGGTTAATAAACACTTCAATAGTATATTGGTTGTTTTAAACCCATTTAAAATTTCTTTAACTAATTAAATTACTATATGTTCTGTCGAGTGCCCTTTTCTAAATCCGTACTGATTATTATTTAGAACTTTGCGAGTTGTGAGATAGTTGAAGCCTATTACGCATTATTCGTTCTAGATTTTTAGAAAAACATGGGAGTACTGAAATAGATCTATAATAAGATAACTTTGAGATATCACCATCTTTAAATATTGGAAACACTCTAGCTAGTTTCTAGCAAGAGGTCAAGAAAAACTACATTTTTAAATAAAAAATTAAAAATAATAAGAAAAAGGGTATTTATAAGGGTATAAAGGCCGTTACTTAAAATAACATAAATAAATTACAATTAAATCAAAACCTTGCCGGAGCAAGAAGAAGCCAAATTGTCTTATCGCCAAGTCCACGTTACATTGGTGTTTTGTAAACGTTTTAAATATTTACATGCAAAATAATCAATAAAATAGTATATACACAAAAAAAAACTTTAAAAAAAAACTTTTGAAATGAAAAATAAAAACTTTTAACAATAATATTTAAACGGAATAATTGAAGTAATAAAACAAAACAAAAGATAGATGACCAAGAAGTTATCAATCCACAAAAATTGCGTAGTGTTTTATTATAAATAAATTATAACAAAAAATTTTCAGGTTTTTTGTAAATTTTATATTTTTTTTGCTTTAATAAGTTTTTTTTATAGATAAGTACTTTTCATATAGTTTCATATAATGAAAGATATAAAACTTAAAATCATTAAATTCATTTTCATGTAGTTTGTTTGTTAAAAATGCATGAATTCAATCCTCAAGATTATTAATCAGACACAGTGAATCAACCTATTCACCAAACCACCGTACCCCAATTCAGTGTGCCCCATAACAAATTAAGTTTAAGTCTAATTTATTGGAACATGAGTGTTGTTAAAAGAAAAGCTAAACTACTTAAGGGAAGCATAAATATTAATAATCCGAATAAAAAACTTCAACTTTTAAAATTATTTCAACCATGATCTCCATAACAAACATAAAGAAGGTAAGAAAATTTACTTTAGTTAGCTAAAAACAAAAATTACCTACCAAAAACCGGTAGTCAAATATTTTGTGGTAACAACTATAAATAAAGGCTGATATATAAACACATAAAATGATTACATTCCTAAATGAACAAAATTCCAATCTTTGATAAAAAGCCTCTTATTTCACTGTGCCCCTCGATCCACTGTACCCCAACTTCCCCTATATAGGTATATGCATATTTCAATAAAGTATTACCAAAAGCTTTTATTTCTTTCCCTATCACTTTATTTATTATTATCACTTCCTTTATTGTATCTTTTTATAATAAATTTGAGAAAAAATTTTTTTTAGTTTTTTTTTTTTTTATAGATTTTTTTTAGTTTTTTTTTTTTTTATAGATTTTTTTTAAAAACTAAAACTTTTTTTCATATAGTTTTAGTTTTTTCTTAGAAGATTCGATAAGTCCTTTCCTAATTAATCGACTTTGATAACTTCGTACGAAGATTTGCGGTCTCTTGCAAGAAATCTTCATTCACGTAGATATTAGAGGTCTTTCATTTTTTTTTTTTTTAGGATGTTTAATTTGTCTTTGAACCTCAATAATTTTAACCTCAGATAGAACCTCAATAGTTCGGGATTGGGCTTCTTTTTAAGATGTGCCCTTTCAGTTTTCAACTCCTGTATTGCCTAAATTTACGCATAATAAATTCTGAACCTTCTCTTCAGTTTCATCCCAAGTTTCAATTGCATTTTCAGGAATTCAGTCAATCCTTAAATTGTTG
Organism: Hydra vulgaris; assembly: GCF_022113875.1. NCBI lineage: Eukaryota > Metazoa > Cnidaria > Hydrozoa > Anthoathecata > Hydridae > Hydra > Hydra vulgaris. The sequence goes on along the minus strand of NC_061167.1, from coordinate 18,899,497 downwards.
CGCCTCAATCTATCCTCAGAGATTCTGCATTTTTTGTTTAAAATATTAATAACATTTAGATTTTTTAATTTTTTTAGCAGCTTCATAGTTATAATTTTAATGCCTTCCGTTAAAACGGTGGTCCGTTGTCACTTTTAATTTTGTTAGGGTATCCAAATATAGCAAATAATCTTTCTAATTTATCTATGATGCTTAAAGCTGTTGTGATTTTCAATATAATCACAAATGGGTATCTGGAATATAAATCTTCTATAACAAATAAATACTCTCCTGACGATGGTCCAAAAAATCCATTACCAACTCATGCCAAACATGTTCTGATAAATTTGACATTTTTATTGGTTTAGGATTTGGAATACGTGAATTTGCTTGGCACCCAAAATACTTTTCAACACATCTTTATTTGAAGTACATCTTCTAAACCTATTTTTGCAATAATTATAACTCATTTTGATATCTACGATACGATTCAAGTATTGAATTGTTTTAAATATTACATACAAATACAAATGTAACTTTTCAATGGCTCATACCAAAACCTTTTTTAATAACAAGTTTAGCAAAAAATGCTCAGTTACAGAATAACATGTTGATATAAACTGATCTTTCACTAACTCTGTAACATTTGCATGCACAGTATTTGGCTTGTTTTCTTAATCGCGTAACAAAACTCACTGTACTTTCCTCTTCATTTTATTTGATTCTCGTAAAGACGCAACGTTTGTATGTTATAATCTTTCTGGGACTGAAATATAGATCAAGTTATATATACATTATAAATAAATACAACACATTGTATTGATCTGTGTCAGTCCCTTTCAGGGTTTTATATATTTCTTGTATATCTTTCCCTACTCGATGAAGAAGCAACGCCTTTTATTGCGCATCTTGCGTTTTAATTAGATACAGCTCAAAACTTTTTTTCCATGTCTCCCACTTTTTGTCTAAATTAGTTGTCTCATGACACAACTAATTTAGGAAAAGAAGTAGTTGGGATATTACCGGTATTCGAAAAATGCGATGGTTTTCATGCCCCAATAATATCAATGTATTTATGACTGTAAGTTAGATAAATATTTGTTTAGATAATAGATAGTATTTTTTTTACAATTCTCTAATTGTTGTTTAGATATAAGTAACAAAAGTTTGTTTAGATAATAGATGAATATTGTTTCTACTAAGCGATTTTTACGATTTTTTAAATTTTAGTTGACTGATGCTTCGATCTATATAAAACAATAAAATGAATTGTAAATTTGAAAAAATGAGCAATTTTTCTTAATCTTTTCAAATCTCTTCACAGGGCGGGATTAAGATAAAACTATAAAGTATGATTTTTTCTTTTTGATTTTCCTTTTTCCAAAATTCCCAAATACCTAACTAATACTTAATCAAAAAAAAACTTCTTACAATAGCCATTAAAACTTCTTACAAAAAAAACTTCTTACAATAGCCATTACACCTATATTATCAAAGTTTAAATTTAGAAGTAAAAATAAATTACAGTATCAGTTTTGTGCTAAAACATGTTGTTATACTATAAATTATCAAAAAGTATTTGCTCTTCTGCTGTGCTCTGTGATAAAACCGTAAAGACTTCTGGGAGCACTTTAATAACCACAACTGTTACAAAATCATTAATTATAACCATGTAAAAAATATAAATTGGTCTCAAAGATTATTTATAAAGAATATTTGAGAGTATACAAATATTACTAATGATTTCTTTTAAATTACTTTTTGTATTTTTATTTACAGTTTTGAGAGTTTTTTATTTTTAATATCGTAAAGTTTATAATTATGTTTATTTTAAATTTTGTTTTTAACACAATTGTTTAAAATTTAATAATGTAAAAACATGAATGCTACACAGCGATTTTTGATGATAATACCTACTCGTCCCATTATTAAGAACTCTACGAGTTTCCCGCGTTTTTTTTGTAACTATGTAATACTGTTATTTTATGAAATAATTTGTATTTCAGTGGCGTAGCTAGAAATTTTGGGCCCAAAGGCAACAATCCGTGGTGGCCCCTGTCCCCACCCACATGACCTAACTCGGCATAATGTAATTATAAAAGTAAAATTGTGTTCCTAATTTTGTATTCGTAGTTTTACATTTGTTTCTTGTTGAAAATCAATAAGATATTTGAACAAATTAACAAATTAAAATCAAAAATAAATGACTTAATACGCTGAAAAGTTTGTGAGCTACTCGTTCATAAAAATACCATATTAAAACTTAAAAATAACAAGTTTAAAATATTGTTAATTAAAAATTCTTCTTTCTCGCTTTTGCGTTTGCGAAATCATTGTCAAGATTTGTATAATCTAGTTTTACTGCCTCTTTATGTTCAATCGCTAGTATTGCAAGATTCCGTAACCTGCTCTGGCCAATAGAATTTCTTTTGTAATCCTTTATAATTTTCAATTTGCTAAATGACCATTTAACAGTAGCTACTGTAACTTGAAGTGTAAAGAACAGCATGAAAGTAGTAAAGATTTCAGAAAATTCACTTTCTGAGCTCATTAAATGAAAAAATGTCTATAAGAACTTTTTCGAACTGCTTCTCACTTTGTGAGAAGCAGTTCGAAAAAGTTTTTATAGACATTTTTTCATTTAATTCTTTTTTATTAGAGAAATTGCGTGTAGAAACTGAATTTGAAACTCAGAGGATATCATTTCTGAGTATTTGGTTTTGAGGTTGACGTATAACTTTAAAAACTCTGCATCTGGTAACCTAATAATGCTTTTGGGTTCAAGAAATCCTAAACAGTTTGTAATTGTTTGTATGCCTTTAAAACGCTGTTTAATCTGGGAATTTATTTTGTCCAAAACAAAATAAAATACTTCAACTTTGAATAATTGTTCCTTGTCGTCAACGCAATAACCTGAGGCCAACATATCAAAATGTTTTTTTTTCTTGGTTCTCTTTTACCTGAAAATTAGTGTTAATTCCCCACTTTTTAGCTTGTTCTTCAGCTTCTAATTTCAGTCAATTTCACGTACTCTGCATTTGGTTAGATCCTTTTAATTCTTGTTAATACACCATTGTACACACCACTCATGACATAAACCCCATCGTAACCCTGGCCATAATATTTTTCTATGAGACTATTCATTTCCTTCAGAATCTGCAAAATCTGATCAGTCATACCTTCTGCTGAATAGTTCTTTAACTCATAAAGTCCTAGACTAATTTCGAAATTTGTTAGTAGTTCATTATTTTTTTGAATAATGTGGACATATCGTATAGTGATACTTAACTGATGGACTTTTGTAATGCCTCGTGTTGTGTCAAGCATCAGAGTATAAAATAATGTTGGATTAACCTTAGATATCAATTCCTTTAAGTTTTTCTCCCAAACATTCTATTAATTCATTCTGAATTATTGGACTTAAATATCTAGTTGAACCAGATGACATGTCTATTATCTGCTTTATGACATCATAATAATGGGCAAGTAATTGAACTTGTGATAAAAAGTTTTCATATATTCGTCCAAAAAAAAATTCTTGATGGCCACGAAATGCTAGATAATTTTTAGCCAGCATTTCGCCAGCAAGGTTCACAATATGCAGCGTCCAAAACAGTGGAATAGCAGAGCATCATGCGTGGTATTGGACCATATTTTGCCATAGAATAATGAAAAGTTTCACTAAAACATCTATTTTGTTAGGCAGGATCTTTATAAAACGGTCCTTTTGGTCTATGGGGTGAACGATTTGTTATTGATTTCTTTTTTTCATCAGAAGTGTTTTGATTTTGATATTACCCAAGATCAATTGTAATAATTACGTCATTTCTTTCTGTTTAAATAATATCGACACTTTGTACTTCTGTTAATACTTTCCTATTTATCTCTTGACTCTCTTCTAAAGCATTCCCTAACTTGATGTCATTATCATGCCCCCGCTCGACCATTTCATCATTGTTGTCTGCCGTTGACATATTTGCAACACTGTCTTCTCTTTCTGTGCAAGCGAAATTAAGTTTAGCTAATTTTTTCTATTCTTCTTCTTTTTGTTTTTCAAGTTTTCTTTTATATGCTCCACTCATCGTTTTTGACTTTTTTAAACCATCCATATTAAGTAGGGTTAGATAAATTATTTTTTTATAATTTACAAAATCTGTCTACAAATGATCAAACATGATACGCAAAAGCTATTAAATGTAAATGCTAAAAGTTAATTTTGATTAAAAGTTATTGACAAGATACAGTGGCTACGGTTACGGATGTCAATAATTTATAATCTAATTTTAGCAAGGTGCTGTGGCTACAGTTGATTACTTAAATCTAATTTTGACATAATTTTTGAAAAAAATCGAAGTAACGAAGTAAGGGAAAAGGGCCCCTGGAAAAAGGCCCCCTGTCTGTGTGGGCCCCTAGGCATTGCCTACTCTTGTTATATGGTCGCTACGTCATTGTTGTAATGGCCTTTTTAAAATTTTTGAGCACGGCTACAACGAACTGTTCTAGAGAACGTTAATTTTTGACTTGAATAGGATCAGTAGTGTTTATTGTTCAACATGGCTGCACATAGATTTTTTTTAAATTAAAAAAAATTATAAAAAAAGTATAAAACTGGAAACATAAAAACTTTAACAAACTATTTGCAATAATTATTTGATTTTTATAAAATGAGCATTTTATAAAAGCTTTTTTTATAAAAGCTTTATAAAATTTCACGTTAACACTACAGCACTGTTTTGTGGTAATTAACTTATATAGTGCTTCTTTAAGATCTTTTTATTGTTCAAATAGAAAATCTGATTTTGACTGAAAAAGTCATTGACGATTTTATTTCTGCATTTGCGAGCTTAAACAAAATGCCGACAAAGCACAGTGGTCATTTTTGGGGTCAAAATCTGCAGAAAATCCCAAAAGTGTCATGAAAAGATTTTTTAAATTTATGGTGTTCATCAAAAAATAGGATAGTTGGAGAGCCATAATATGAGGTTTAAGAGAAATTGAAGTAAAAATAGGTTGGCTATGAGTAGAACAACAGGAGGAAAAAAAGTAGTGAAAAATTTACTGAAAAATGACTATTTTTAAAGTGGGTCTTAGAAAATAATGGGTGAAAATTTTCAAATTTTTGTTTAATAATTTTAGTAATAAAATTTAAAAACTATATTGCTATGTATAGTAATGATTTTTTCAAACATCAGAAAAAAAGTGTACTACATGTCAAAAACAGTGCTGCAACTTTTTCCCAACAAATCCCAACAAATTGGGACCAAATCAGGTGAAAAGAGGAAATAAAGACCTTTAAAATGACACATGAAATTGTTGCGGGGAGTTGCAAGAGCTTATTTTATTGACTTTTAAAGTTCGCGCAAGCATGTGTGCGCGTGCGATCGTAATTGTCGGCGAGCGTAAAAATTCGAAATAATAAGCATCTTGCACTTTGGCTTGCGGAGTTTTGATACAATTTGCAACATTGGATATCGCCAAGATGTCAAAAAGTTCCATCTTCATATGAGCCCTGATGAAAAAAGACTGGTTGCAAATCGGGAGACACGAGTCAAGCAAGAATTTCGGGAGCAGCTGGGTCTAATTGTTGACCAGAGGCGGGATGGAGGTGCTGGCACTACAACAACAGGAAATGTTGCTCGCAAAGCTTTTCAAAACCCAGGTAGCTACACTTGCAAGTTTTGGTACTTTCACCAAACTTTTTGGGAAGCATTCAGAAATAATTTAGTTTTTAGATATTGTCTTGTCAAGTTGCATGAGCATCACATCATAGCTTTGCTGTCAATTTGGAGAAATTCAAATCTTGATATCTGTATATTCCTACATATTTTCTTTCTTTTTTAGAAATTGTTGCAAGAATCTGTGATGTCCCTGTCAAACTGGTTGAAAATTTTGGAACACTCTGGTCTGCCCTTGCATCTGGATATGCCATTGATCCAGACAAGTTTGGAGTTCTGTGTGAAGAGACTGAGAAGATTTATTTTGACCATGTAAAATGGTACTGGTTGTCCCCAACAATTCACAAGGTTCTGAAACATGGAAAACAAATCATTGAAGCTTGTGTTCTTCCAATTGGAATGACCAATGAGAAACCAGGAGAGGCTAACAACAAATTTCTTCGAAAAATCCGTCTTTATCATGCTCGAAAATCATCCTGGCTCAATGGCATGTCTGACCTTTTCTTGAGACTGATGGACATCAGTGATCCAAAGATACAGGTAATTTTGGAATTAAGCCAAAATTTTTCTAATTTCAATAATTTTTCATGCTTATTTAATTTAAATGATTTCTGAAACAGGACCTTTTTTCATTTGAATTTCCTTTGATAGCAATATTTTCTTTCATCCATTAAATGTTATATATAATTTTTAGGTCTATGTCCACTGCAAGAAAAAGAAGCACAACTCAGAGATCTTGCCTGAACCCATCAAGAAACTCTTGAAGATGCCGGAACTTCAAATTTCTAGAGATGCCTCTGATTCAGAAGAATAATAAAGAAGTCAAACAAAGCAACCAAAGCCTCTCATAAAAATTAAAAAAATTCTCATACATTCCCAATTTTGTTATTTATCTAATGTTATTAGTTTCAACCAGATCAAACAAAATTGATATGCTTAACTCTATGTAAAAAAATATTTTCTTTGATGTAAGCACTTATGTTGTGCCTAATATAACCAACTAGAACCTCATTTGTGTTAATTTTTTTTAGCAATACATTTAAAAACTGTCATACATGATGGGCAGGTTGGTAATCTCCCTGTGGGTATTCCTCATGCTTAAGTAAAAATGTTTTCTGCCATTATCATGTTTGATATGATATTTGTGTGAAATTTCTTCTATTTAATAAATCCATTTTGATTTTTAAGGTAATGAGAAACATAATTCATTTTTGCAACCTAGCATTAATTGCAAAGTGTCAAATCTAACTTAAAAAAGTGAATATTTTATTTTTTAAAGCAATTTTTTGGGTTATTTATAATTTTTACTTCAAATATGTTCATACCGGCTCTTTTTGAACACATAAAAAATGTTTTAAATTTTCTGCAGGTTTTGACCCCCAAAATGACCACTGTGCAAAGAGTGTTTTAAAACCATAAATTGATTTATAAAAAAGACCAGTATATTTTTCCTCCATAAAATAACATGTTTTTTAAAAGCCGCAGCGTAACAATTGAAATATTTTGTTATTTTAAACTGCTTTAAATTTGTATACTGGAAGACCAACAGGGGGCCAGACGGTGTAGTATACCGGGAGGCATAATACGCCATCTGACCCCTTTTGGTAAATGACCGAGAATTAAAAAAACTGACCTGATTAAGACGATTATTTGATACTATTGACTATTGTTATTCTAAATTTTTACTTTTTTTACACAGAAAAATTTCTGATTAAGAATTTTTTTTTTAAATAAAAAATCTATTGATCGTTTTAAGAAACAAATTTTTCACTATACAAAATGTTTCTCAAAACAAGAAATATATTTCTTGTTTTAAAAAATAAACTTTTTAACTATGGGCAATAGATTTACGATTTCACTTTGAATCTTAAAACAAGAAACAAATTACTTGTTTTAAGAAACAAACTTCCTACCCAGCAATTTGTATTGTAAAGCATATTTCATGTTTTGAGAAATAAATCTTTTAAGTTTTGGAGAACAATAAATGAAAAATCAGTACAATTTGCCACAAAATACACAAATACATTTCATTACTATTTTTACATTTGGAAACACTTCTTCTAAAGTTTCATTCTTTGATTAATTTTAATTTAAGACATGCAGACGAAATGAAAGTTTTTTTATAAATTTGTTTGTTGTAAAGTGTAAACATTCAGTTTTGACTGGAACATTCAATATTATATATAGTTTTTATAGTGTTGAAATACAAATATACGTTTCGAGAACTGACAAAATGCACCACATCTTACATAGTCCTTTAATCTATTAATTATTACAAAATAAATTTCAGTTTTTTTTTTCAGTTTTTATCCAAGGTTATAACTGTACAAATTTTTTTTCATCAAATGATAAAAAGTAAATGAAATAAAAATAAAATAAAAGAGTATATATTAACAAGAATGTTTTTTTTTAAAAAGAAATATATTTTTTAAAAGAAATATAAATATATATAAAGTTATTTTTTCCCCCGCCGTTTACACATATAGTAAAAAAAATATGATTTATTACAGTTATTTAATATTTTTGTAATACACATTTTCAGTTATAATTTTGATAAATTTGTGCGCTAATATTTTATTATGGCTCATAGCAAAAACGCGAAAATGTTTCACTAAATGGTGTGGTGACCACAATTTCAGAAGAGTGATGTATTGATTTTTGTAAGTCCTTTGTAAGTATTGTAGGAGATGTGTAATGTGGGAAAAAAAGCAGCACCATCCAAGTTATGTTGAATTGAAGGCTAATCATATTTGTTTCACAGTCACACAGCATTATCAGGTCCAATGGAAAGTGTAAAAATGTTTAATTGCTCTGTAGAAAAAAATGATTTGATTTTTAAATATTACTATAGGGATTTCTCTGCATTCAATGATTTTCTTAACAGTAATCCATATGGAAAGTTTCAAATCATACCAAAAGTTCAAGTCAAAACAAAAGTTGTGTTGGTCATATCCAGAAGCGCATTGGTACAGGACTACGCAACTCAAGAAAAGATAAACATCATGGTAATCGGTTAACTGTAAAAGGAAAATTGATCGAATGCTCAGTTAATAGAATGCAAAACTATTTTTGTATGGCTATTCGACAGGATGCAGTTAATAATTCTTTAAGTGAAAATGAAAAGATAAACCAAGTTAATTTACCAGTATGAATATATGATATTACTAAAAAAGAGTTTGAAGAAGTAATAGTAACTTTTTGAACGACCAACTATTAAAATAAGCGCGCTCGAAATTATAACTGTGAAGATGTGTATTATAGAAATATTAAATTATTTCATATCTATTTTAATATATTTCATATATACATATATTTAATATATGTATATATGAAAAAATTATATCTATTCTAATTTTCTTCTAGAATCAAAAAAAAAAATTTTTTATATTTTTTCACAGCTAACTTATTAAAACAATGTTTTTAAACACTAAAATTTATCGATTAGAAATTGACAAACCCTAAGTTAAACATTCCGCCTTTTTAACTGCCTATGTTCTGTAATAACAATAAGACACGGTTTCAAGAGATCGGCCACGGTTTTAAGAGACTGCCCATTGTTTAAGATATGTTATAACCGTGATGATAAAATTTTAACAAAACTCTTATATAAAACACAGCAAAAAAAAAATTACGGTTCAGAAAAAAAAGGCGCTTTTTTGACTTGATAATTTCTTGGCAATCTAGGCAATTGCCTTACTTTGCCAATTTGAAAATCTAGGACTGTATGGAATACGGGATAGTGACACAGCTTATATTGACACAGCGATATACACAGTGGATAGACTACTATACGGGATAGTGACACAGCTTAAGGATATGGCAAAGTAAAGATCAAAGTAAATAAGTAACTATAAAAAAATATCTACAGAAATAAAGTTGGAAAAAAAAGAAAAAATAAAGATCAAGTTTCATCTTTACAAAAACATATCTTATCAGTATTAAAATGTAAATAACAGCATAAATAACTCCACCAATGACATAATTGTAAAAAAATTTACAAGATGACATCATTATAAAAAATCTATAAGATACATCATAATAAAAAATTACACAATCACGGCAAAATTTAAATAAAGATATATGAAAATATAAGAAAAATGAACATAAAAATAAGAAAAAATAAATTAAACAACTAAGATACCTATTAAAATTTTTTTTTTCTCCATCAGAATCACAATTTTAAAATATTTTTTCCCACAAAATTGGTACTTACTTATTTAAAACTTCTAAGAACTTTCTAAATTTAAAAAATAACATAATAAACTAAGCTTCAGGGTTGGTTTTCATAAGTTGAATATCTGCCTCTACCATTTCTTTAACGAGCTCCTAAACAAATGCGACATAAATGAGATAATTACAAAATGAAAAATATTTTTTTACATTATTCGTATAGTATTCGCATAGTATTCGTATAGTATTCATTTTACAGAGCTTTAAAGTTGAAGTTGGTTCAAAACTTTATGCACACTGTTCTTTACACTCAAGTGTTTGAAAAAATTCTGATAAAAAAGTTCAAAAATGTTTTCAAAAATTTTATAACATTATATAAAAGAATTCTAAATTTTAAATTTATACCAAAAAATCCTAAATTTTAAAATATTTTGTCAACATTAAAAAAATTGTATTTAAAGATTATATGTAAAAAATGTTTAAATTAAAATTAATTAAAATAAGTTTAAATTAAAAAATTAAATTAAAAAGTTTTAAATTAAATTAACAGAAGCGATCGATAGCTCACAAAGATTAGTTTTTTTAGAGGAATCCGTAGAATGCGTACACAATTGAAGAGGGAGGGGAAAAGGTTAAACAATAGCGTGTAATTTTTAAAAGGTATACTGCAGATATTGATACCATGAAAACTGCGAATGTGATGGATTCCTTTTATATGAAACCTCTAAATTACTAAAATTAAAACAGTTTTCCTAGTTTTTTTTAATTTTAGCTAAAAAATTTTCTTTAGAGCAAAGAGTTTTATTTCATGTTAAATCACTCCAGTATTAAAGCAAACGACATATTCTATACTAACAATTTAAAATTTACTTCATCTATAGTAAAATACTAAACAAAACAAAAAATTCAACAAAAAATTAATTATATGGATTGCCTTTTCTGAAAATATCTCACCCCTATTTTGTGCCTAGTGGACTGGCTATAAATCAAGAAATCTATTTAAATAAAAGCGTTAAGAAAATATATATTCCATTCATCGATAATTATCATTCAGATGGTGCATATGTGTTCATATTTATGATTTAGCATTGTCTGCATAAAGAGAATAAAACATGAGAATATGGTGCCAAGGAAACTTTTAAACATTTCTGTCTTTATGAAGATATACAGACACAAACATGATTTCTTATGTTTAATAAATTTTATGGTAATATAACAATATTTCTTCTTTAAATATAAATTGAAGTAACTTATAATTTTAAAACAGATAAATTGTGCAATTTATCACCAGGTTTAAATGGTTTGATTCAGTCAAAAATTATATATATGTATACATATATATATATATATATATATATATATATATATATATATATATATATATATATATATATATATATATATATATATATATATATATACATATATACATATATATATATATATATATATATATATATATATATATATATATATATATATATATATAAGTGTAATAAGTATATATATATATATATATATATGTATAAGTGTGTATATATATATATATATATATATATATATATATATATATATATATATATATATATATATATATATTATATATATAAGTGTAACTAAAAAAATAAATAATAAAATGATTTTAAAGAAATCCTGAGATACAATTGTACCCTAAAAGATTAAAAAAAGATTTACACATAATAAAAGTTAATTTTCTTACATCAAAGGAGACTTTTCTTTTCCAACCCAATACTTTCTCAGCTTTTGAAGGGTCACCTTGCAAATATTCCTTATAAAAAAATTATAAAAATTAATGCTTCATATTTTTAATTATTTGTTTTATTTAAAACACTATACTTTTTAATTCTGCGGTTTTTGCTTTCAATTGTGGGGTTGAATTGAATTGAAAATTAATTTTAATGACTTAGTTCAGTAATTTATAACAAACTATATAATTAGTTAAGTAACTAAGAAGTTATACTTAAATAATAAAAACAATTTTAGTCTAAATATTGACAAAAAATTTGTTATTAGAAAATAAACCTAAAATATACTTTCTGCAGTTACACCCTTTTTAAAGTTATGTTAGAAAGACGATTTCTTATTTAAAATTTAGAAAGACTTCAATAATTGCCAACAATCATTTTTTCAATGCTAGGCATTAAAAAGTTGTTGAGAGTTATTTAAATACATAACTAATCAATAATCTTGGACTTCTTTTAAAATGTAACATTTTCAAAATAAGTCAAAGATTGTAATAGGTTTTTCATTAACATTGTAGATAATTAATTTCAGCTAAAGTTTTAAATCTATTTTATTTAGATTGCAGTTTAACAAAAATTTTTTTTTTACAAATTATAAAATTTTTATTATACTTTTTTTTTTCTTTTTCTATTACTTTAGTTATACACGAGTCATTAAAAACTTCTAGGCTAACTCAAGCTTTTAAAATTTAATGAAGAAGATTATTTATTTTATAGAAGTCCAAACCTGTCTATTTTTTATTATATAGCTTTTTCAATTTCTTTAGTTTTACCTCACCTCATTAGGTTACCTACAGTTAAAATATAATTTGAAATTAGTAAATTTTCATGATTTGAAATTTACTTTAATGATCATTTTGAACAGTTCAGGAGAAAAACATTAAATTTAATTAACTAAATTTAGAAAAAACAAAAACTTAGAATAACAATTAAGTAAAGAATAACTTAGTTTACTAGTAACATTAAAAAACAAGTTTTCATGGTTTATTATCATGTTATTGCTATTTTGTGCTATTATGATATAACTCTCATGTTAATTACGATATAACTCACGCTGTTTCTCTCATGTTATAACTCTCATGTAAATTTTTTTTTATACTCATGCTAATAATTTTGATAATTTGTTATATTTCTTTTAGTATTGATTTTTATTATTTTTAACACAGTACTCGTGGAAAAAATGTAGCACTCTTATATAAGAAGGGACACTGCAAATAAACCGATTTCAAAAAAATAAAAAGGCTTAAATAATGTATAATGTACACACAGGTAAATGTTGGTAGCTTTAATGCATTATTTACAAAACCTTGATTATTTTTTAACTTATTTTATAAAGACATTTATTTTCTGAAGATTCATTTTACTTTTTTGAAAATAGACACTTAAATATGATTTTGAATCATATTTAAGTGTCTATTTTAAGTGTTGTTACTATTGTTATACAATGTATGTTGAAACTTATTATACAATGTGTATCTTTTATTATACAAGACTACAAATACTGAGTTATAGACGTTTCAATTTAACAAAAATTGAAATGAAAATAAAACTTACAACTTCTGCCGGACGGTAATACTTTGGACTGATTCTAACTCGAATTTTGTTAGAGATGTCATCAAAACCCACCTCATTAGCTCCTTTACCTTCCCATCTTCAGATTAACATAAACATAAAAATTTGTTATTTTTTACACTGCTGTTGCATTATTTTTTGGTTATTGTTATGTGAAACAAGGATATTGTTATATATTGAATAACATATTGAAATCTATTAAATAATATATTGAAATCTATTAAATAATATATTGAAATATATTGAATAACATATTGAAATCTATTAAATAATATATTGAAATCTTTAAATAATATATTGAAATATATTGAATAATATATTGAAATATATTGAATAATATATTGAAATATATTAAATAATATATTGTTATATATTGAATAATATATTGAAATATATTATATAATATATTGAAATATATTATATAATATATTGAAATATATTATATAATATATTGAAATATATTATATAATATATTGAAATATATTGAATAATATATTGAAATATATTGAATAATATATTCAAATATATTAAATAATATATTGTTATATATTGAATAATATATTGTTATATATTAAATATAATATTGAAATACATTATATAATATATTGAAATATATTATATAATATATTGAAATATATTATATAATATATTGAAATATATTATATAATATATTGAAATATATTATACAATATATTGAAATATATTAAACAATATATTGAAATATATATTGTTATATATTGAATACAAGGATATTGTTAGGTGATACAAGGATATTGTTAGATAATATAATGACATTAAAGCAGTTATGTGTTACTAGAATATTAAGTTTTTAAAGATCATATTAAAAAATAATGAATTTAAAATCAACCTGATTTTTACATTAACAAGACTAAATGCTTTTTCCACAAACTCTCTAACAGTATGTGTTTCGTTAGTTGCAATCACATAATCATCTGCAGATTCTTGTTGCAACATTAACCACATTGCCTATATACATTTAAAAAACAAAGTCAAGTCTGCAAAAAAAAAATTATTTAGATATTTTTGCTTTCTGTTATGGAAAGCGTAATAATTGATTAAAAAAGCATTGCTATATAAAAGCATTTTAAAAAAATGTAGCAATTAAACATAATGAAAGTATATAGCAAATTTATGAATTAGTGAATTTTTAGTTTCAATGTTGTTTATTTACAAAAAAAATCATAGTCTATTACATTTTTATTGGTCTTTAAAATTGATCATAGAAATAATGTTTCTTAGACGTTCTTTCTATAATGAATATATGTGCTGTAAGCAAAGATATTGTGAACAGCAAACTGTTTTAAAAAAATGAGTAGAATGTTTAAAATTTTTTACAGTTTACATTTAGGTGTTCTAACCTCCACAGGGAAAAAGAATTTACTTCTCTTACAGTAGTTGTTTTTTATTTTTTATTAAAAAAAAAATACTCTTTGAAACTGTAGCATAGTATGAACTTGTAACTTTATGTAAATAAATGTTAAACTTTACACAGCTGCCGCATGCGTATGAGAAAGTAAAATATGGTCAAAACTGTGTACAAACTGTTGCTAATTTAGCCCAGTTATTAAAATTGGCAATGCGAACCTGAACTTTTATACGTATGCATATATATATATGTATATATATATATATATATATATATATATATATATACATATATATATATATATACATATATATATATATATATATATATATATATATATATATATATATATACATATATATATATATATATATATTATATATATATATATATTTATATACATATATATTATATATATATATATATATATATATATATATATATATATATATATATATTATATATATATATTATATATATATATTATACATATATATTATACATATATATATATATATATATATATATATATATATATATATATATATATATATATACAAAATAGAAAGTGTATTATTATGGTATAATAATAATAATACAAATACTCTTGTGCGTTTAAGAGTGCTCAATACTATTAAATAATAATAGAGCAATATTTATTTATTTATATTAAATGAATAAAAACAACTTTTGATGGAACTCTGACAATGGCTGATGATTGCCCAAAGGCATGAAACTCAGAGTTCCATCAAAAGTTGTTTTTATTCATTTAATATAAATATATATATATATATATATATATATATATATATATATATATATATATATATATATATATATATATATATATATATATATATATATATATATATATATATATATATATATATATATATATATATATATATATATATATATATATATATATACATATATACACACACACACACACAAATATATATAAACATATATATATATATAAACAAACATATATTTTTTTCCTGGTGTTTTAATTTTTGTCTTACAACATTTACTAAACTTTGTAAGTAAGTAATACTTTCGACATGATTTTAAATCAAATCATCTCATCTTTTTTGACAAAAACTCACAACGAAGTTTTACTGAAAAATAACTAATGTTCCAATCAAAAGGTTGAAACAACATTATTCTGAAATAGCTCATGTGCACAAAATAAAAACGGAGTTTTGATTTAAAAAGGTCTGTCAACATCAAAGTAATTTTAGTTGCCTAATATTTTTGAATACTTAAATTTTAATTAACATACTTATTACCCCTAATGTATTTACAACACACAAAGATGTTTTTAAATATTACTAATGCTAACATTAATTAATAAAAAAATGAGCTAATAATAATTATAGTTTTTTAAACTGCTAAATAGGTTAATTATGTTCATTCATTGAAATTACTTCACAAATAAGAGGTTTTTTGAAAAAATTGAATAAAAAACAATTTAATGAAAAAATTAAATTAAAAAAAAAAAAAATTCAAAGAAGAATGATTTTAATTAACAATAGAAAATAATAATAAAATAAAAACTTTAATCAAGTATATAAAAAGCAACCATTGATTTTATTGTAAAATAAAATTAAAAAACGTGTAAAAATTGAATTAAAAGTATATCGTAAACAATAAAAATATTTTAAACGATTTTTCAAAATATTTCAGTCTAAAATATTATATATATTATAAATATTTATTATTTTAAAAATACATCTAGGTTGTTTTCAAATGCTTATTTTTTTTAAATAAAGATTTTTTTTAAAACTGGTCAACCTTGACCAGCAAGAACTCATTTTGGGATGTCTAAACAGCAATTTTAATCACTTTAGGGGGTCATTGACCGCAAATTATCTTGTGCGCTGATTATCTTGAATGCTGATGAATATACTTATAAAATTAAATTTTTAGTCATATTTTAGGAAAAACAAAATAAAAACAATACCTCAACATAATCTTTTGCATGCCCCCAATCTCGAACAGAGTCAATATTTCCAAGTACTAACTAAAATTATAAAAAATTTTTCATTATAATATTTCCAAGTACTAACTAAAATTATTAAAAAATTTTCATCATAATATCTCAGAAGATAATATCCAACTCAGCAAAACTTTTGATTAGCACTGTCATCAATTCAGAATTCACTAAAAAAGTTATTTGATAAAACATAAATGAAAAAGTTATTTGATATATATATAATGGTTTATTTGGTATTAATTGAGAAGCATGGTGCTAAAAGTACTTAAACCACAACGAGAAAATTTATATGAAACAAAATTCTTAAAAATAACTTTTATAAAGTAACTTATAAACAACACAGAAATTTGTGAAAAAAAAACTATTTTTAATTAGTCATTTGTGAAGAAAAAACTTAGTTTAAACAAAAACATCAGACAATAAATAAAATTTTAATAATAAAATATTATGTTAATATTTAAGAATCAGAATATTTAAAACCTCAGTTTTTCTCTCAGTTTTCACTTTAATAACAGCCTTATAAATTCTGACAGTATATAAAATATTACAACAGATATATAATATCTGATATAATATAATATAAGATATATTATTATAGATTTACACAGAATTAGTAAATGATTTGTCCTCTCATTAACATTAAACTGATCCTGTGAAGTGGGATTTTTTAGACATGATAAAGCCAACTTACCTAGGAGAAAAGAAAACTCAAATTTAATTGAATTAAATGGGTTGATAGAACTTATAAACCACAGATGGTAATCCTCCTAGTGGTATCAACACAAAAACTCAGCCCTGATCTGCAAAAACAGTTAAACACCAGGAAAAGCATCTAATTTGATAAATTGCAATAAATATTCCATAACGTCATACTTAAATAAAAAATTGGTATTAAAAAAATCTGTCTGCGCAAATGTGAAACCATGGACATTAAACTTAATTTAATAAAAACAAAACAACTCAACTGTGTTGCAAGCTTTTTTACTTTTTTTTTTACCAGAAAATTTATTGTTTTCACTTTAATGTTGAAACATTATGGAAGCATGGATTGCTAGCCAATGTGGATTAACATTATAGATAACTAGGATTAAATATTTATTTTTATCAAAATAGGGTTTTTATGACCTAAAAATGCTTAAAATATCTGAGTCTCACTTTTGACAACCCTGAGACTAAATGAATAGTATTACTAATGAGTGATATTTAACACTTTTCAAAAATTCCTGTCAATTTTTGTGAACCAGCATACACTTAAACATTGATAAACAAAGCTAATTACTCAATCTCAGTGTTTTCATTACAATACTAACACTAAAAGGATTATCATCCAAGGATTATAAACTCTTCCTAGCTCCTCACCCAAAATTAAAATTTAAAAAACATCTAATCTGTGCTAACACAGAAACAAGACAAGATCTTTATTTAAACAAGATCTTTATTTAAACAAGTTTAAATAAAGATGATAATGACGATCTTTTATTTTTCAATAACTTTTATTGGGTAATGTTTTCATGCATAAAAATTGTTTTATTTGTTTATATTTTAGTTTTCAATACTTAATTCCTATTGTAACATCTAATAGTTTTACTGCCATGGCAATATGACATTGTTACTGCATGGTTTTTAAACAAAATAATTGGAATCTTCAAAAAAAAAATTGTATTTTATACAAATCATCAATAAATTTTTTTTTCTTAAAAAAAAGTCAACATGTCAAGACATTATATGCCAATACACAAATCAAAAGTTTTATTAGTGAAAATACTAAAATCTACAGAAGCCACTATGGCTGAGCTACTAAGTTTGCCATACTATTGTGGTGCCAAAAACAAAAATATAAACAACCTCATCTTGTAAACCAAGATGTATTTTTGCAACAGCTCTGGTAATTTTTCTTGTAACAAATGTTTCTCCTAAAGAAAACATTTAGTAATTTAAATCAAGTGAGTTCAAAATAAAAAGAAAAATTTAGTATATATTAAAGAAACATTTTTCTTACCTCTTCTTGGACTTTCATGGTTAAACAAAATTCCATTACTTGCATGCAAACCATAAGCTTCACGATAGTTTGTTACAATCCAATAACCATAAAGTTTTGCAACTCCTTAAAAAAGTGCAACAATAAAAAATACTGTAACCAGCAGTAACAAAACAGTAATTGTTTTTTTCTGTACATTTTTATACAACATACCATATGGTGATCTTGGATGAAATGGAGTTGTTTCTTTTTGAGGTATTTCATGAACTTTACCATACAACTCACTCGTTGATGCCTAAAGCAAAAGGCTAAATATTTTCATAACACAATGGGGTGATAAGATTAGTGACAGGGGCCAAACCTCCTGCCAAAAATGGGACTCTTTACAAACCTGACCCTGACCTCAGCAAAATTTGCTGGGGTTGAAAGCCAGGGCTAGAAAAAACATTTTATATGTTATAAAATTATGCATACATTTACTATTTAATAAATACTGGCATATATACATATATATATATATATATATATATATATATATATATATATATATATATATATATATATATATATATATATATATATATATATATATATATATATATATATATATATATATATATATATATATATATATATATATATATATTTAAACTAATTCACTTCCAACAAGGTTGCAAACAACTACCATTAAGTTATGAGTTCTAGAAATAAAAGGATAGGGTTAAAGAACAAGGAAACGGTATACACAAGACTTGAAAGAAAAGGATGTGACTTTAATGAATGAGTCAAGCCAGAATGAATTTTTGTTGATTGGACTAGAGATGATAGCACGGTTGAGCAGCAACCATGATAGAATTTGTAGAAAAAAGAAAGAGATGCAACTGTACGACGATAAGAGAGTGGCTTAAGCTTGGTAGATAAAACAGATCCAACTACATTACATAGTGACATTAAACTTGTTTGAGAGTGAGAGGGTTATTTGTCAATATAGGAATGTCAACAATATCGGAACCACTTATTTAGCACTTATTAATAGTTTAGCAAGAATTGAAGAGAATTCTGGAGAACACTTTTGTGACTGAACTACAAGCTGTAGAAGGTTTTAATCGAGAATCAACTTTAGCATTGGAAGCTGGAGTGATTTGGATGTCTAAAAATAGATTAATCTGTTTTATTGGAATTGCAGGAAGAGTATGGCCATTAGATTCAAGAGTCAAATTAGAGGAAATACTCTTTGCAAATAACTCTGAAAATAAAAAAAAGATTGTACACAAATTAGAGATGGAATGTTAGACTGTTAAAGATTTTCCAAAACTCAAAGAACCTAATATCTGAGATAAGAAAGAAGATTTAGAAAACTGAGAGTAACAGACCTTAGCACCAGACAGGACCTTTTTATATTGATTTTCTGCAACAATAAAAAAACATTAGAAATGTTTTTGTAATAAAGGTGAAAAAAATGATTACAATTTAATATAGTAACTGCAAAAAAAGATTAAAAACATGGAGTAAAATGAGAATTGACTTAAAACTGGAAAGAAGGAATAAAATTTTCTATACCAGCTAAAATCCAGGAGGTTAGGTAAGAAACGCATTTATGCATACAGAATATGGATATATATGGATATAAACATGTTTGCTATTTATTTAGATGCTAGCATACAATATCCAAATGCATTTATATAAACTTTAGTATTTATATGCAAGCCTTTCCAGGAAAGGCGTGGGGTTTTTCGCCTTGTATGACCACACACGAGAATATTATTTTAGACAACTTGAACACGGCCGTTTGCAAGTTTTATAATAATGCTGAAAAAGTTTCAAAAACAAAAAAAAACAAAACTAACAAAATAAAATAAGATTGAAATAGAAAAAAATAAAAACAAATTAATAATTTAAATAATTTGTGTACTGTTTTTATTTTTGTTTCTTTAGAGTAATTGTTACATTCAGCAACAAAATTAGATAAGGCGAAGCAAAAAAAAAAAACAGTTTGAAGACTTCAATAAAAAGAATGATTTTCCGTTCCTTAATTTTTTTTAAGAGGATAGCAAAAATTCAAATTGCAAATGTAAAATTTATTTGCATAATTTTAATGTAACAACAAGGGTTGAATTAAGCAAATGCGAAACGCAAAATCTGGAAAAATATCTAGTATTCAAAATTTTAGTTTATACAAAACCGTGTTCCTTGTTTTTAAGGGGAGAATCAACTTAAATTTGTTAGCAAAAAAATAAAAAATAAAACAATAAACTTACGACTACAAAAGTAATAACACTCTAGTCACTAACTTAATTTTAAAATTAACCAATAAAAATTTTTTAAATTTGTTAGCGAAAAAATAAAACAATAAACTTATGATTGCAAAAGTAATAACACTCTAGTCACTAACTGCATTACAAAAGTAATAACACTATAATAGTGTTATTACTTTTATAACGCACTTATAACTTTTAAAATTCATTCTTTGTTCAAGCAACATTAGTATTCCCAAATTTTAATTGAAGTAGAAAAATATCTAGAAGAATAAAGTGGATGTTCAAATAATATTAAAACTTGAAAAACTTATAAAAATGTTAATTTAATTTTATGTTAATTAATTTTAAAATTAACCAATTTAAATTTTTTATTGGTTGATTTTAAAATCATTGCGCGTTTTTACGTAACGTTTTTCATGCTATACTTTTTATAAAGTACTTTCTTATAACGTTGTTTAAGTGGTCTGTGAAAATTCCTAAAACTTTTAACAATATTTGAATATCCGCTTTATTTTTTCTAGATGCTTTTCTACTTTAATAAATGTTTGAAATTAATAATGTTGTTTGAACAAAGAATGAACTTTAAAAGTAATAAGTGCTTTATAAACATAATAACACTATTATAGTTTTATTACTTTTATAATGCAGTTAGTGACTAAAGTGTTATTTCTTTTGTATTCGTAAGTTTATTGTTTTTGTTTTGTTTTTTGTAACTTTCTCGCTAGCAAACTTTTAACAATTTTTTCAAAAGACCTAATATTTTTACCAGAGTTTGCAAATCGCGATCGTATAATTTAACTTTTTGATATAAACTTGTTACATTATAGTTATAAAAATATATTTTACAAACAGATGACGATACATATTTTCTCTTTCCTCTTTAAAAGAAAAAACACATAAAATATGGGAAAGTCATCCTTTTTAACGCCTAAAACCATTTTTTTTTTTTGCTTTGACTTACTGAATTTTGTTGCCGATAATCACTAAGAAAAAATAAAAATAAAAACAACACACAAATAATTTAAACTATTATTATTGTTTTCTATTTATATTCAATTTAATTTCTTATGTAGTTATTAAATTTAAAACATTTTTTCAGCAACGCATATAAATAAAATTTCTGCAAACGGCTGTGATCACGTTCTCTAACTTGAAAAACATTTTTGTGGTCGTACGAGACGAAAAACCGCACGCCTTTCCTGTGAAGGCTTGATATGGTACAATATTTGCCGAAAGAGAAGATAATGATCAGATGGATGTGTAGTATGACTCTAATAAGACAAGAAAAAGAGCCATAATTTTAAACAGAGCGTTGTATTGAACAACTTTTGTCAGAGAAGATTAAAGTGGTTTAGATAGCAGCATGTAGAGAGGTAGCAGCAAAAGGCAAAAATGGTAGAGATAGAAGTAATAAAACTTGGAGAGAGTGCGTTACAACTGCTATGAACCAGCTTTAGTTAATGAAAGAAGATACTCAAGATGATGACGATCATCTTGTCAACTCCAACTTCTAATATACACAACATTGAATTTTCTTTCTCTGTTGCATGCTTGGATAAGGTGTTTTGAATGTTTATTACACATTTCTTTCACTTTCTTACTTGAAATAAAAAAGGGTAAAATCATGAAAATGACAAAGAAACAAAAAAAAAAGAACAATCATACAAAATAAACTTATTGAAGAATTAGGCTTACGAGTAGATTTAGGTAAGGTGGTTCTGGAGCTTCAAATGATGGTTACACTGCCATATGAGTATTTAAACATTTTCATTTACTTTCTTCTATTACAGTCATAGAGAACTAATAAAATGTTTAGCAAACATTTTTAACATAATAAATTTAAAATTTGAGATAGATACAATAAAATTTAGTGAAAATTGCACTAAAAGAGCAAACCTTTATTGTAAAAAATATAATTGGTTTCATATGCCTGCATCTATGCATGAATTATTCCTTTTTAGTTCTGAAACAATTTCAAAGTTCTTGTTGCCAATTGGATTTTATTCAGAAGAAGCTCAAGAATTTAGATATAAAGATAATAAGCAATTCAGACTTCACCACTCAAGAAAAGATACAAGACTCCATACAATTGAGGACTAACTTTACTATCTTTTTATTACAAGTGATCTAATAATATCAACTATAATAATTTCTCAAGATAGTAAAGTTAAAAAAATTCAATTATCAAAGAGTGCTCGAGAACTTGTTAAAAAATCTAACAAAAATACCATTGATGAAATCCAAAGTGATAATGAAACTGAATATAAGTACAATAAGTATGACAATGAAGACAAAGGATGGAAAATTATGAATTAGTTACTGACGAAAGAGATCATGAAGATGTTTATGAAAATAATGAATTGGACAATGATGCTGATATACTTACTTTTTTTGCTTATTTTTCAATTTAGGAGTAATATTAAATGTATAGATCATGTTAACTAATTATTTTTGATATTTATATTTGGTTTTAAAATAATTATTAGTTTAAAACAAAATTAGTTGAAATTATTTAGAAGCAAGGGGGTAAGACGCTACAAAAAATATCACTTCCACCACTGACCATATTTGAAAAATTTTTAGTCTTCTTTTCCTGTCTACTTTTTTTTTTTATATCTTAGAGCAAATTTTCAGCAATTTTGAATATTTTTAACAAAATTAATTTTGGCTTAATTTTAAGTTATTCCTGATCACTGAGCAACAGCAAGCAGTTTTTAGATTGTTAACTACTTCATTAAAATAAAAATAAACTACCTGATTAAAATACTGTTTAAAAATACCTATAGAGTTATTTAAATATTATCAAACAAAAAAGTTTTTAGCTCAATGTAAATAGAAATGTAATATATATATATATATATATATATATATATATATATATATATATATATATATATATATATATATATATATATATATATATATATATATATATATATATACTCACACATTAAAAGAACATTTAGATCAAAAATCTGATATCATACTGATGTATACAAGTATTATATATGTAAAAATTAATAAATTTTTAACAGTCAGAAATTACTATTATTTATAGATCACTAAGTTAAAACTACAAAATATTTCAAAAACTTGTTTTTATATTTGTACATTTTAAAAAAAATTTTACCTGATAAAACCTGACTTCACCAATCAAGTTACAAATCTTTACAGCTTCTAATAGTCGCAAGGTTCCCATAGCATCTGCATCAGCAGTGTATTCAGCCAAGTCAAAGGAAACCTAAGTTATATATCTTTTAAGATATAGTTAAAATTTCAAATGATTGAAAATCTTTTATGATAGTTGCATTTGGCAAAAAAATGTAACTATAATATATTAAATCAATTAACAATATTTTTTTATTTAACTATTGCAATCAATAAATATTTATTTTAATGTTTACCTTTACATGACTCTGAGCAGCTAAGTTATAAATCTCTGTTGGTCTAGTCTGTGCATAAAATTACAAAAAAAAAAAAAAAAAAAAAATTAAATTATTTTATTTTACTATCTAACCACTTAGACCTCTATACCTAAACATATCACTGCTTTCATAGCTTATAACAAGAAATATATATTTTTAGCAGTTTACTATTTTATAATGTTTACTGAAATTATTTTCCACTATGATAACAAACCATTATTTGTAGGTATCATCACTAGAATACATTTAAACATCATTTTTATATAGGAGATTTTTCTTCTCTCCTAATGATTAATTATTAAAGTAACATAAATAAAATGATTATAATTTTGCTTATAACCTGAAATAAATTTTTTTACCTGACTGACAATGTTTAGTAAACAGGAAGAATCTGTTAGATCACCATAGTGCAAATGCATATCTAAATATTTTTATAATTATAAATAACAAAACAATACAAATTACAAACAAGTACATGACCAAGAGTTCTTTAAGATTTTAGGATCAACGTTTTTATTGATTTTTTCTATTGGTTTAAATAAGATTATTTCTCAGTTCTCTAAAAAGTTTTTCACGAAAAAAATCCATTTAATTTTCCATGTTTTTAATAATCCATGTTTTTCACGAAAAAAAATCCATTTAATTTTCCTAATTTTGATAACCAGTTATACAGTAAATGACAGTGTCAATTAATTTTTTTAATAAACATTTAAATAAACTTTATTTAGAAATAAACTTTATTTATAAAATTTATTTGTTAAACTTTATTACACTTTTGAGGAAAATTAAGAAGGTGCATCACTATCATCATTAATATCATAAATATGATCATCATTATCATAAATACAAAACATAAAAAAAAAAAATCTCACTTCCTCCAATGTGTCCTGCTTTGTCTTTGTATAGATGCTGAATACGCCCAGTATTAAATGAACTTGAACGACGTATTATGCCATGAACTTCATAACCTTTTTCAAGTAAATATTCACACAAGTATGATCCATCCTATAAAAAAAACATGACAAAAATTTATTCTGTACACTAATATCCTAATACATTACTTGTCAGACTCTGATATAACGAACAAATGTTTAATAAACTAGAGACAAAAAACTACAGTTTAAATATCATTAAAAAACATTTTGAAGTTTTTTGAATTAAATTTGTTTGTTTTTTTATTTATAATTCAAACATATTTCAAAGAAAATGGGGAAAAACCTCCAAAAATTGAATAATATCATTTACCTGTCCAGTTATTCCAGTAATAAGTGCAACCTTTCGTGTATTTGTTGAAGATGACATTTTGTTGAATTAATATTATTTAAATAACAAGCTAAAAATACAAACTTTTTATGGTGATTACTTTTTATAGTGATTTCTCAGTGGCTTCTTGTTTGTCGAGGTTTGTGTTTCAAGGTTATAAGATTGAGATAAGGTTGAAAGGTTGAAAAAAAAGATTGAAAGAAAGTTTTTGGATGCACAAGCCTTAGGAAAGCTAATAAAGTCAATAACCTGATTGTCATTTATTCATTGACCTGATTGACACTTAATGAAAGACCTAATTGCCACTCAGTTTACTTGTCAGTTACTTTACATAGCTGTCACTCACTTAACATAATTGTCAATCACTTTACATAACTGTCACTCATTTAATATCACAACTGCTACTAAGTTTAATAATAATAATAGTCACTCATTTATTTACCTATAGATATAAACTGGAGAACTGTATTTTTTTAATGATTTTGTGCATTCATTTGAAAATGGCTATGCATATATACAAACATGCATTATAAGCATAATAACCCACAATACATTAAAAGTATAATAACCCACAATATGCTTATATAAAAGCATAATAACCCACAATGCATTAAAAGCATAATAACGTACAATATGCTTACATAAAAACTTGAAAGATACAAAAGTATTAGGGGGAAAAAATTCACATTTTAAATTATTTATTTTAACTAATTTAAATTTAAATTTATCTAAATTTTTGTTAAAATTTTTTAACAAAAAACAAAACTTTAGGATATAAATTTTAAAGGGAAAATTATAAAAGTAAAAAGAAAAACAAAACAAAAAATGTAAGAACTTGTAACAAAATTTCAAAATACAAATAAAATAGTAATTTATTAAAAAAATTATTAAAAAATTTGTAAAAATGTACAAAAATAAATAACACAATTTACATTATAAAAACTACAAAAGCAAATAAATAACATGGCAGCCACAAAGTTGTTATAAACCATTTATAATAAATATGAGAACAGATAATCTGTTGTTTATCAACTCTTTGTTAACGATTTAAAAAAAATAAAAATATATATATATACTCAATAAAATTTCAGTTATAAAATTTGTTTAAAAAAAAAAAAAAATCATGCAGGATTGATGTCATTCCATAAGACTTTTTGTTGATTTTGTTCAATACAGTGTTTAATATCATTACATAAGTTTGATAATCCAGATGTACAATTTATAATTGCTGGAATGGAAAAATATATAATTTATAGGTGTGTGTGTTTGTTTATATATATATATATATATATATATATATATATATATATATATATATATATATATATATACACACGTATATATATATATATATATATATATATATATATATATATATATATATATATATATATATATATATATATATATATATATATATATATATATATATATATACGTATATATATATATATATATATATATATATATATATATATATATATATATATATATATATATATATATATATATATATGTATATATGCATATATATATATATATATATATATATATATATATATATATATATGTATATATATATATATATATATATGCATATATACGTCAAGCATTCTCAGGAATACCTATTAAAAAAACGAATTTGTATGAGTGGTATTATAAATACCACTCATACAAATTCATTTTTTTGAACTTGGCCATGGTATTTTGCATATATTAATAATATGCATGTTTTAAAAAATACGCTGAAAAAACCAAACTAATATAAAGAGAAAATTAAAAATAAACAAACCATAAACTGAAAAAAGAAACGAACCTAACAAATGATAAAATAAATAAAGGATAAAGAAGAGAAAATTAAAGAATAAAACTAATATATTTTTAAATTTAGAAGCATCTCAATTATTAGTTCAAATTTAATTAATTTAAAAGCGTTTCAATTAACAATTTTAAGGTTTTGATTTTCATTATAATGCAACATTTATGTAGCACTTAGTTTGATTAACTGTGTTAATTAAGAGGTGCCACTGTTATATTGGCATTGAGCAAGGGTTCAAATCCTACTAACAGATAATTTTATTTTTCAATTTTTTGAAATTTGGCTTTGTAGACATTAAAAAATATCAAGTTTCAAATTTCTAAATAAGTTTGGAAGTAATTAAGCTTATATTTAATAACATTGAAACTTTGATTTTTTCTAAATTCTTTGTAGTGAAACACTTAAATAAAAATAAAAACATTAATTTCATCTTTTATTTTTCTTGTTTATTTTTTATTCATTTTATCATTCGTATATTTTTTAATTTTTTTAGTTGAGTATTTATTTTTTTTAGTTTTATTTTTTAGTTGATTTTTTTTTTTACATTTGTTTATTCAGCACATTTTTTAAAATGGGGTAATTTAAAATGTGCAAGGAACTGTGGCCAAGTTGTCAAAACAAAATATTATATGCGTGGTCATATAAGGCATGCAACCACACATGTCTCCTGAGAAGACTTGATATATATATACACAAACATATTGGCGAAAGAAAAAAAAAAGTAAACAGTATAAAAAAAAAGTGAACAGTAAAAAACATTATTTAATGCGTAAGGAATGACATATTCTTATATATCTTAAGTAGTTTATTTTTATGAGTATATATTTAAAAAAATATGTTTCAAAATTTATATAAAATGTTTTTTATATATTTTAAAATTTTTTATATATTTTAAAAAATATGTTTCAAAATTTATATAAAATGTTTATCAAATTTCCTTTAACAATATTAAACTTTTTTTTTAAAATAAATTAGTTACTGTTCACTTTTTTTTGTTCGCCAGTATCCAAAAACTGATCTAAAAGTATAACTATAAATATAGAGCAAATATATTACATCAAGGAAAAGATAAATCAGGGAGAAAGTCTTTTTTTAATGTTTTGAAATAAAAATTTTTAATTAAAACTCATACCAGTAAATAATTTGTTGTAATCTTTCTCAATAATAGAAAAATTGTCAAACATTTCTCTTGCTGTTTTGGTTGGTATTTTATCTTTGATGTAGTGACCATCTTTTAATTCTCTAAACAAAATTATAATAACACATAAAGCTTGAAAATCAATGATATGAATATCAAAGGAAATTTATTTTTTACATATTTAATATAAGGAGTGTATCTAGGAGGGGCAGGGGGGAAGAATAGCAAGTGGGTGCAAATTTGTAAGCGAGTGGGAGCAAGGTGGTATACTTTTAGGCTATACTTTTTAGACATAATAATTAATTTTAGACATACAACTATTTTTCCTCATTATCAAGTTGAGGTTGAAATGTATGGTCAAAAACCTCTTAAACGTTTTATTAAATGCAATAAAAAGTATACATGATTATAAACATATATATTTACAACTTGTTAATAAAACAAATATATACATCAAAGGTTTTTTTTTTTTTTTTTTTTTTTTTTTTTTTTTTTTTTTTTTTTTTTTTTTGTAAAATTTTTTTGTGTTTTGTGTTTTATTTTTATAAAAAGTTGCATTTATAGGTGTATTAACTTATGCTATCTTTTTTTTTTACTGCCTAATTTAAATATGGCATCTGATTGTAAAAATATTACCCATCAATAATTTGTTTTGATTACAATTATTTATTTTTATTAATTTATATATATATATATTAATATTATTAATTTAAAAAACTATTTATTTACAAAAAACTTAGTTTATCAAATGATTTATTTAAAAATAAACAAAAACTTACTTGATTTGTTTAGCAGACTTGTATTTGATAAAGATAATAATTGGGTAGAGCTTCAATGGTGCTAGTTTTTCAATGCTTGATGGATTGATGTCAAGCAAGCAGTGCTTTAACTGAAAAAAAATTAAATTAAAATAATTCTTTAGTTATATTAATTCATTTGGCACATAAATTATGCATATATTAACAATAAAATAACACATTAGAATACAATTTGACATAAGGTTTGTGTATATTATCACTAAAGTTAGACAAAAAAGCCCATATGAAACACAAAGTATACATATTAAACAAATAGAAGAAACCACTTTGACACCCATAAAAAGACACAAAATGCACCCATAAAAAATCATTTACACACATAGCATACAAAACAATAGGAAATAACAATCTATTTGGCACATAAAGAATATGTCTTGCACTGACCAAATTATAAGCACTTTGTTCTAATAATTTTTTAACAGATACATGATACATGCATCTATAAAATACAGGAAATAATAATATTATGGATCGTTACTTTTCCGAAGACAACATCTTTGATAGATTGTGGTGTTATACATTCATAGCGATCAATTTTTCTTGTCATTTTATAATCAATATACTTTCCATCAGCAACACATCGATCAATTGTATGCTTTGAAGAAGTGCATATTTCTGCATTATTTAAAAATCATTTATATAACTTTTTGTATTATAAAAAAAATATCTTAACTATTAAAAATTATTTTAAAACACTAAAAAGAAAATTAAATGTTTATCAAACAAAACTTAAAGATACAAACCAGGTAAACAACGAGAAAATAAGGCAGCTGATTCCATAACAAGTTTGTCACAAATTGCCTCAGTCATGGCACCAACAACAACAACTGGTCGAGGAAAAGATGAGTCGTGTTTTTTCACAAACTTATAAGTACCTGAGCCTTAAAAAAAATACTTCTTAAACACAACTAAAACAATAAAATGATTTGAAGTTTGTTATCATTTAAAAACAAAGAAAAAAAAAAACACATAAATAAAAACTACATAAATATAATGCAAAAAAATTTACTAAAAGAATTTGATAAAGTCAAGCTGATAGGAGCATATTCACTTTCAGGTCTTGAATCACTACTCTCCCTTGAATGGTTGGCTGAATGACCATGTGTACTTTTTTTGCTACGACGAAATAAACTTTTACGACCTTTTAATTTGTCATCATTATATGATGATGTGCGATGTAGTAACAACTCTTGTTCAGCACTATGACAAATCAATTTTAATAGCGTTAATAACAATAAATAATAAGAATTGCGAACAATAATAAATAATGATAACTCTACTAAAGGCCTCACACTCAACTATAATATAATATTTAAAAATCAAATAAAAATTTAACAAAATTAAATTAACAACATCTAGAATACTTTTCAGTGCTCGGGATAGTTCCTTCAACTTCTTTGTTGTTTTCACCTTGCTCAATTTTTGCATACCAAACACCAAGCTGTCCTTTGTAGAGAGTGGATTTTACTAATAAAATATCGCCTTTTTTAAATGAAAGGTCCCCTTTTGTAGTTGAAGAATGATCAAACAAAGCTCTAAAAAAATTTTACATAAAAATTAAAATATAACCAAATTATTAATATATATATATATATATATATATATATATATATATATATATATATATATATATATATATATATATATATATATATATATATATATATTTACATACATAAATGAAGGCCCTTAAGCACAGCACAGGTCCCTAATATTATTAAAAATATCAAATTAACCTAGATCTTTTTTTTTTTTTTTTTCCTTTTTTAAATCAAAAATTACTTTTTTCTAAATTGGTATTTTATAATTATAATTAAATTTATTATAATCTAATAATTTTTATAAACTTTATAATTTTGTTTCCTTAAAGACCCAGGTAACTTATTTTAAAATTTGCTAATGATTTTGTGATGTGTCCTTAATATTGAATAATATTAAGAACACACAACAGAAATGTTTATAGGTCATGAAAAATATTCATTTTTTTTAATAAATAATTTTAATAGTAAATATTTAAATTTTTAAATGTGCTATTTTACTATATAAAACACTTTATAGAATATTATATAAAACAATACACAAAGAATAAGATTTTTTAAACAGACATTTTCAAAAAATGTTGTTTAACTGGCATTCTACTGATGAAGTCGTACTAATATAGAGATCAGCAGGGATAATTAAACATATCAATTGACAATGAGATCTATTAAAAAAAAATTTTTTGAACAATTTTTTTCCTGTTGACACTTACTGAATATAGAAATGATCTCCTTGCTCAACTTGCGCACGTAAAAATCCTGCATTAAATAAAATTATCAACATAAATTTTTTTATTTTTAAATATAAAAATATACAGCAAAAACAAATAAAAACAAAAAGACCTAATAAATTTAACTGATTGGTCTTTTTATAATTAAACAATATTAAAATATTAATATTCCAAAAAAATCTTCTAAATAGGATAGCTGCAAAAGCAAATTAGAACCTAATAAAAACCAACAAAAAAAAAAAGATAAAAAAAAACAACCTCCTGAATTTGATTTCACATAAAAATCGGCAACATCAGATGGTTTAAATAATTCTAATGTTGCTTCTTCCAGCGTCATTGTTAACATTGATTTTCCATTGTACTAAAACATAAACATTAAAATTTAAATGAATTCACTAAAATTTATATGTATCAAAAATAATTTAAATATTATACATTCATTTAAATATTTAATAATTAAATATTTGTTAATAGGTTTAAAATTTTAACTTTTTTAATAAACTTTTTTAAATAAAATTTAAAAAAAAGTTTCAAAAAACTGCTATTCACATGTGTCCTTTTTAAAAAAGATTAAAAAAATTAGAAACATCAAAAAATATTTTAAATTTAATAAAATTAAAAAAATATGAGGATAAATGAATTAACATAAAATTTAAAATTCTGCCAAGAGTTTAACAAGCGCTTAATGGTGCCAAATAGTATAGATTGTGGATGTATACCTCTAAAATTTGATCTCCACATCTCAAACCTGACTGCAAAAATCCTAAGCTTTCTTTTTTGATATCAGATACAAAAATGCCAACAGTGTTCCCACCAATAATTTCAATACCTAGATGTGCTGTGTTGGGCTGCCTTACAATATGAATAAGACGAGCTTCCTCATCTTCTGCAATTGGCGCACTAAAGTTAAAATGATTTTGAATTAAAACTTTAATTTAAAGTAAAACATAGTTATACTTGAAGAAGTGTTTATTCCCCCACAAACTTTCATTATCTATATCAATGCTGCCATCATTTCATTACCTTTATCATTTCATTATCATTATCATTTCATTATCTTTATTGTCGCTGCCTTCCTTATCATTATCATCATCATCATCACCATCATTATCATCATCATCATCATCATCACCACCACCACCATCATCATCACCATCATCATCATCATCATCATCATCATCATCATCATCATCATCATCATCATCATCATCATCATCATCATCATCATCATCACCACCATCATCATCATCATCATCATCATCATCATCATCATCATCATCATCATCATCATCATTATTATCATCAGCTCCCAACTATAATTTTCTTTCAACATACTATTTAAGCTCATCATCTTGAATCTTAGATTGGTCAGAAGGTAAACAAGCACTTGCTGCTTTATAGCTGTAATAACTCGAGTCCTGCTGTTGACTCTTAGAAGGAAAATTAGATGCAGCCGAACTTGATGAGTATCCACGATGCAATACTGGTGACATTAACGGTGAATTGGATTCAATATGGCTATGAAAAGACACAACACACATACAACTTAATAAAAAAAGATTTAAAAAAAAATTCAAATAACTGTAAAAAACTTTATTTAACTTACTTTATATTAATATATATATATAATTACAAGAAAGCATTTATAAACTAAAAAAAAGCGATAATATTTCCCGGCTAGTACATGAATAACTTGTAAAGTTTTGCATACCTAGTGAGTTTATAAAGTTAAAAAATAAAAATAAATCAGTTCTAGATAAATAAAAAAATTCTATATACGTGTTTGCAAAAATTACAATTTAATTATAAATATTGGAACTTAAAAAGATTTTAAATAGTATATCAAAAAAAAAAAAAAACAGAAATATTTGTTATTACGAGTAAACAAATAGGTGATTCTTAAAACTTTTGATGCAAAAAAAAAAAAAAAATTCAAAGCTGTCAATGTAATAAAAGTTATCTCAATATTATCATTACTCATGGTATTTATTATCACATCATGAGATATCTATATCTCATGATGTAATAGACATATTTATATAATATTATATTTTTATTTACTATTGATATGTTATTGTGTTACCAAAAATGTCACTTAAATATTTCCTGATAAACTAGTTAAACATTTTTCAGGATGTAACCAAAAATAAAAAATTAACTTACCTAAAAAAAGCTTTAATAATATTTATCAACTTTTTTGTTTTTAATTTACTATTAAACTAACTTTAGTTTACTAGTTAACTTTAGATGTATAACAAAGAACTAACTTGATAATTTAGAATGACAGGTAGAGAGTGGTCACCTGATTCAAAAGTCAAATTTAAGGAAAAATTATTTGCAATTAGTTCTTATTTTTAGGAGAGGTAACAAGATCAGACTGTGTATAAGAGTTAGACTTGCCTTCTAATAACACTGTTAATAATTTTCCAAAAGTATCTAAGATTTAACTTTAGAAATCAAACGAGATATCTGAAAATAATGGATATTATAATCAGATAATGACTTTATAAATCAATTTCTTGCAACCATAAAAAAAAGGTTTGTTTTCAAAACAGTTGATCTAGTGCAAAGCTTCTTAAACTATAGGTCGCAAACCCAATTGGGTTTTTCGCTTCAGGAAATATAGAATTGCAAGATTTAATCTAAAATAGGGTCACAAGAATAATCTAAAATGCATGAACTTGTATAATTATGTATTTTTTCATATGTAAGTCTATTGTTACCAATAATTGTAATCAATCTATTGTAATCAATAAATAATCACAAAATATTTAATTTTTTTATTATACATTTATCTTGGGTCACGAAAAAACTTCAAATCATAAATGAGGTCGCGTATTAAAAGTTTAACAAGCCCTGATCTAGTAAAAAAGATGAAAGAAAGAAATTATAAAAAAGAAAGAAAAAAAGAGTAGAGTGAGACTCAAAATAAAAGCAACAAGAGTGTAAAAACATCAATCTAGAACAAAAATTTTCTTTTTTTATTCTCTATTAATGCTAATTGGCTTTTCTTATTTATCAATAAATAATAAACTTTTATTTTAGATTTACGTCTAAAATAATGACACATTTATATAAGTAGCAATTAGTATTGATGTCGATGCTACTTACATAAATAGTTTCTGTTATATTTCTTCACTTTAAGAAATACTAATATTTAAAAAAAACTATTTTAATCTTAATCACATCCCTTATAAGTATTTATATGTGCTTTTACAAGTATAGCTATTTTTATATGTGCTTTTATAAGTGTATCTACAAGTACAGCTTTATTTTTATTTTTTAAGTTGTCATTTTAACCCTCTTTTACCTCTTCAGCTCCGAAACACAAGCCTTGACAAACAAGGCTGCTAAGCGAAGAAACAAGTTAAGCACAATAGTAAAAGGGACTAGTAAGGAACCTCTCACTTACACTGCACAACATAATGATAAGACACCACAAAAATATTTGTAAAACTCTACTATACATTTATATTTAAAAATTAATTTTTATAGTAAATGAGAGAAAAGGGTTTACCTAATTTGCATTTCATTATAAAAAAAAAAAGGGATTTTTTAGTGAGACAAAATTATAAGACATTTAAAAAAATTTATAAAAATTGTCTTTTATAAAAAAAGACGTCTCAATTTTTAAAAATCAATAGTGGGTACTTTTACTATTTTTTTGAATCACTTCAATCATTCTGGAAGGTAAAGAATCGTACAACTTTTTTTATGTACGAAATGTCAATTGCATCGCATGCAGATGCAATGGATGATTTTAAGTCAGCTAGTGAACTATATTGTTTACCACCTTCAAACACTATGTGACAGCTGTACCCAAACATTCTCAATAATGTTCAGGTCTGGAGATCTAGTTGGCTACTTCCATGTTTTGATTTTACTGCTGCTGAAATAATCCTTTACTATATTAGCTGTTTGAAAGCTAGCATTATTTTGTTGAAAAACAAAATTCTTACCACCAATGACATAAGCTTCACACTGTAAAAATTCTTGAACAATTAAAAGATAATCCTTAGCCTTCATTTTTCCGCCGTTAAAATGAATTTTTGATTTATCATGATACCCAACCGCACACCAAATTATTACACTACAACCACCCATTTGACAACGTTGTTGTGTTACTGGTTCTTTACGCAAATCATGAAAATAATAATTCCATCTATCAAAATTGTTTTCCCATCAAGATCAAATTAGCAAATAGGCCTGCTTCTGCAGCAACTTGATGTTCAGTTAATGAAGAATTTAAAGCTTGTCTTAACAGCCTTCCCTTATCAGGGTCACTTAATGTTGATGGACACCCGGGACTTTTTTTTATTCCATACATATGAGGACTATTAACAAAAAACTATTAAGTTTTTAATCACAGCTCAGCTGCGTCCAATAGCTCTAGCCATGTAACTAACAGAGTGACCCATTTTCGATAAGTTAGAGAGCAATTTTTTCTCATCTTGACTCAACGGTGCAGCATGACCCATTATTAATTAATTTTCAATTTTATAAAAAAAACCTAAATTAAATTTTTGACAGTTCACAAAGGTTTACAGTTAAATAATCGCCTGTGGTGTTTACATAAAATAAATATACGTAATTGTCCAAAACTGCAGTTTGTAACATTTTTTGTAAAATTGTCTTATAATTTTGTTGCACTGAAAAAAGGTTGTTTTTATAAAATAAAATGCGAGTTCTGTTTAAAATAAATTTGTTAAAAGGTTGCTTCATGTTGTAAACCCTTGCTTTCATTTACAATAAAAATTAGCTTTTAAATATAAATGTATAGTAGAGTTTTATAAATATTTTTGGGGCGTCTTATCATTATGTCGCACAGTGTATAAAGTTCTGCTACTACTGCATATATATGGCACTTTTATTACACTGATCTTTTACAGCTGGAATCAGCCTTTTTGAGAGCTACTACAGAGATTGAGAAAACTAAAAGAGTTAGGAAGACACTAACAAGGAGGTGCAACCAATAACCTATGAATAAATTCAAGAATGCCCAACATTCATCATCTACTTTCTGCATACCTTTAAAGTCAATCTACAAGAAGTAGCCAAAAGACCTTAAACAAGACAGTAGCTAGTTGCAGTTAACATCTGCTC
Source organism: Hydra vulgaris (assembly GCF_022113875.1). Classification (NCBI taxonomy): domain Eukaryota; kingdom Metazoa; phylum Cnidaria; class Hydrozoa; order Anthoathecata; family Hydridae; genus Hydra; species Hydra vulgaris. Next base: position 18,862,881 of record NC_061167.1, on the reverse strand, counting down.
AAAATGAATCTTTTTATTGAGATTTTTTAAATTTTATTTTATATGTTAATTCACCTCTAGATGGCCAGAGTCAAATCGACTATAATTGTGGTTACAACCCTATCTCAACTCTATAACTCCAAAACACAAACCTTGATAAACAAGGCCCCTGCGCGGAGAAAAAAGTTGAGCGCAGTTTTACCAGAGTTAGGATCATTAGAAGCGCTCTACCACTACACCACATAAAATATTATGGTAGAGTGTTTGAGTAAAGATACCATCTTTACTCAACCAAGACCCCCAAGGTATTTTAAGTCAGAACTATCTTCTGCTAGCCTTTGCATAGAAAAGAAAAGTCTACAAAGCAATAGGACACATAACAGGTTTTACTGGATTATAAGTTACCAAAATTTAGGGGAATCATAATGATCCTGATTAGAGAAAAATTATTAAAGATATCTTGACATCACATCAAGATATATTCTAATTCTTTATAAGAGACATACCCTAATTATTTATAGAAGATTTATTAAAAGTTATATCAAAAGACTTTATAAAAGATCAGTGCTAAAAAAAGAAATTTATTTTAATAATAACATAGTAAATAAAACAGAAAAATAAAAATAGTAAATAAAATAGTAAATAAAAAATTTCTTACCTTAACAAATCTTGTATTCCTAAAACATATTTTATGTAAGTATTCAAGTTTTGTTAAAACTAAGTCACTTCAAAATTAAAAAAAAGTTTTTCCCAAATGCATCCTGGGTGCTTATTTGTTCTAACTTAATTTTTATATGGTAAAAAAATAATTTTATTACTTGATAAATAAAAATTATTAAACCTTTTTAGTTTTTTTTTTTTTTTAAATAATTACTTGAATTTACTGCAATTTAGATATTTAGTAGTAATATAAAAAAACTGAAAAAATAAGTCTAAACAATTATTAATGTTAATAGTTATTTTTTAATTTTAACCTAATATTATAAAAAAGGGAACAAATAATCACTCAGGTCACTTGGATTGAATAGTTTAATTTGGTTATTTTAACATGGTTTATAAATTACTTAAACTATTGGTGAACCTACTGTGAGGATTATACTGCACTCTGACTGTCACAGTATTTTCGATTGCAGATTGTTTCAAAATCCATTCTGCCTGTTCATAAGATGCCATTCGTAGGTTTATACCATTGTACTAAAATAATAAATAATTTTACTGCAAATAATTTAATATATTAATTTTACCAATCAATAGTAATAAAATTAATAGGCCAATCAAAATCATTTAAATTATAATAATAACAATTATTTTGAAAACTTGATGAATGAATATTGAGAACTGGCACTAGAAGTAAAACTGTTGAAAAATAAATTAAAACGTTTGGCCTTGACATCACATAAACCTTAGTTAAAACTTTTTAGTTTTATATGTTAAAGTCAAAACTTAAACATAAAGAAGTATAAAGTTTACATCTAATATAATTTAAAATCTCAAAGCCAAATTCTAAGAAAGACTCATAAAAACACTCACAATCAGGAGTTACCTGAAAACAAAAACTTTAGAAAAATATTTGAAGCATAATAAAATACAATCTCTATTCATAATGTATAAAATAAAAATACAACGTACCTCCAATAACTGATCTCCATATTTTAAACCAACCTTTGATGCAATTGACTCTTTATTTAAGCCAGTTACGAAAATTCCGTTATCTTTGCCCTGCGCAATAGTTATGCCAAGAGGATATTGACCTTTTTCAATAACTATTAGACGAGGCTCTTCATCTCCGCTTTCAACACTAAACACATTTTTAAAATGTAAACTCCATATTTAATTGCAAAGTCCTTTTCTAGTCAAAAAGCCCTATAGAATTTTATAAATTTTTGGAATAAAAACAAAAGTATATATATATATATATATATATATATATATATATATATATATATATATATATATATATATATATATATATATATATATATATATATATATATATATATATATATATATATATATATATATATATATATATATATATATATAAACTAATTTAAAACATCAGATAATACGAATTCTCTCAATACTAAATAATTTATTTGAAATTTTTCCATCAAACTCTAATAACCTTCCTACAATCTCTTTACCATGGATACCAATATTATCTCCCAGACTTTGAAGAATATTCAGAAAAGCTGGTTACAGAACTGTTTTTAAATCAAATGCTAACCTTAAAACGCTATTAACATCTGAAAATAAGTCTAAATTACCATGCAACAGCACCCCAGGAACCTAATAATAAAGTGCAAATTTAATAAAGTGCAAATGCTCCAAAGTATACGTTGGTGAAACAAAACTTCAAATATAAACAAGGGTTCAACAACACCAAAAATTTTTGACTGAAGGCAAGTTAAACCAGTCTGCATTAGCTTTGCATAAAGTAAATTGTAATGAGGACATTGAATGGAATAAAGTAATAACACTTAAAGTTGAGGATAAAAAATTTGAAAGAAAAGTCTGTGAGGCCTTAGAAATACAAAAACATCAATGTTCTCTAACGTACGGTGGTATGAATTTGGACAATGGACAATATTTAAAAACAAATTTTTGGACTTCATTTTTTTTTTTTTTTCCATACTTAGGTAAAAGAAGCCATTATAAAGGTGATGTCAAAATTTAAAAATTTTTTGTTGTTATTTAACGGTCACAATTTTTGTAATTATATTATATTATATGCTGATGATGCCGGTGCCTATAATCCGGCAAAAATTTCAAATAAATTATTTAGTATTGAGAGAATTATCTGATGTTTTAAATTAGTTTATATTATATTTAGTTTATATTAGTATATATTTACTCTCATACAAAATGTCAACATTTAAATCATATATATATATATATATATATATATATATATATATATATATATATATATATATATATATATATATATATATATATATATATATATATATATATATATATATATATTTTAGCTAACTAACTTTTGTAATATTTTTCTTTCTTTTTAAAATCATTTAGGCAATGGACTTAAGGATATTGATTTGAACTTGAAATATTAGGAAAAAATGTTTAAAATAAATATTAGAAAAAACAACATCTTTCTTTTCTGTTGTAATTACACACACATACTTTTAAATTCAATTATTACTTTATTTTCTACTATAATTAGAAAGTTTTTGAGAGGGGCATCACTACCAAATATTTGAACGCATTACCCTTTGCTTCATTGGTAACTAAAAAGCACTATCGCACCTCCGCTACTTTTTTAAATCTAAAAATTAGTAGAGCTAATTTAGTTTTTTTTTATCTCCCCATCTAGTTTGCTAATAAATCCATCCTATAAAAACATCTAGTTTGCTAATAAATTAGGCAGTGCAACATAATGATTAACTAAATGACATTGAATTTTTTTTTTGAAAACAAACATTAAGTAAATAAGTTCTACTGTTTGATAACACCATTATTTCATTTTCCTTTATCTCATTTTCATTAAATAAAAAAAGTCTGCAATTTAAATTCATTTTCAGTAATGAAAAAGTTTTTAATTTAACTTTATTTTCAATAAATGAAAAAGTCTGCAATTTAAAAGTCTACAATTTAAACTATTTTGCTAAACAGCGCAATAGCATTTTTGACTTTATTTTTGACTACAGTTTGCTACTATATTTGATTAGAGAAAGTTTTTCAACTACACTACTTGTTGGAGAATCTGCATATAGCAGAATGATAGTAGTATCTGTGTGAGATACTACTGCACAGCTCAGGAAATTTTTGAATAAAATTTTTTGTTTATTAAATTTTTTATAATATTAATTTGTTATAAAACATTCTTGTAATGAATAATTTTTTGACTAAATGTCATTTAATACTTTTAATTGTTGATTAATTTCTAAAATGATTTTTAATCAAGTTTTAATAGTCAGTTTTTCTTTTACACTAACATACTATGCAAAACAACAAAAATTATCATTATTAATTCAAACCTGCAAGATTTATTGGTCTGTTGAATGCTTGAGTTTTTAGATTCCAATTTGTTTACTTGAGAAAACGCTTGCAAACTTTCATCTGTTTCTTCGTGTACAGATACAATATTGCCAAAATTGGATGACGCTGCTTTATCAGATAAGTCTGAAGAATTACCTGACTTATAACCAAATGAATGAGTGTTTTTATTTTTAAAACAACTGTTTTGAAGTAAATCAAGGCGCATATTTCCAGGAAAAGTTCCAAATTGTTCACTCTTATTTTGATTATTACTAAAATGTTTTTTAAGTAAATTACTTTGGCTATCATAAACTTCACTTACTGCTCTTCGTGAACGATTGTTAGCGATACTATCTTGATATAATGATAAATAGGTTTCCCTAATTGGCTGTCTAGTCTTATGCTTTGTATCTAAGAACTTATTTCCAGACAATATCATTGAAGTTGGTCTAAAATACTTTGTAGATAAATTTGATTCTGAATGTTGACTTGATCGAGGTGAAAAAGCTAACGGATCAGCTCTATTTATGTTAAGAGAGGGAATGAGAGGAGAAGAAGGAAGGATGAGTGGTGAGGGTGAACTCAAACAACTATAATCATAGGAATGACGACTACTGCATTGCACATTGTTTACTTTAGATCCTTGCACAGATTTTGGTTTACATGACAAATAGGCTTTTTCATTAGTGTATGATGTACATACTTGACAATTTGCTGGATCAATACCTTGATGCTTAGTTAACGAATTCATAAAATATGAACTTTTCCTATAAGATAATAGATTGTCTAGGCTGGAAATAACTTTTTGTTTATCATCTCTTTTTCCGCAGCTACCCTCATTGCACATAATGGATAAGATTTTATCTATTTCTTCGTCTATTGACGTCGTTTGGTTTAATGCATGTTGTGAGGCTAATGGACGAGTACTACTAGATTTATCATCATCACTGAATATTTTTTGTGAAGAACTAATACTGGGTTTTAAAACTGTTAGACTTAAACTACTAGCTTTTAAAAGAGACATTGCTTCATCATAAGGAACATTCTCCATGGAATAACCATTTACCTAAAATAAATTAATATAACAATTAAAATAAGACTTTAAAATATTTAAAATTATTCTTTTTTTTTATATAACTTGTCACAAAATGTTATCACTAATAACTTGTAATCAATGCCTGCCAACTCGGCTAAAAATCCATATATTCATGAATAATTGCCTGTACATTGGATTATGGGATGTCTTGCAGGACCATATAAACAAAACATAAAATTATTATACATCTTATTGTTTACTGAATATATTATACATTATAATATTTTAAATTTTATAAAATAAAAAAATGTTTATACATAATATGATGTAAAAAATTCCACTAAATTAATTTAGGTTTAACATATTATTTAATTCCACTAAATTAATTTAGGTTTAACCTATTATTTTATTATTAATAATTCCACTAAATTAATTAGGTTTAACCTATTATTTTATTATTAATAATTTCACTAAATTAATTAGGTTTAACCAGGCCTTGCGATAAAGCGTCGGGCGATGTGAATTTCACGTCGTCCAAGGGCGATTTTGCGTGTAGCTAGGGCTATTTGCGTCGAGCAAAAAATTTTTTGTTTGAGTATATTTAAAGATATTTTTGAGCGGAATTTTAATGAAGTAATTTACGATTATTTTAACATTTAACAAAGTATTTTAAAAACCGCAGGCAGTTGAAATAAAGGTTTGAATTGAAAAAAAATTAAATATGCTCATTATTAGAAGAAGAAGAAAAAGAAAAAATTCAGATTAAAAAAAAATTATATATCTTTTAAGCTAACATTTTGATAAAATTATTCAGCAATAGCAAAGTTGTCGATAAAATTGAACAAAAATACTTTCTTTTAGATTTAGATTTTAAACTTAAATAATTATTTTACGGGGGTTTGTTAGGTTTTAAAAAAAAAGATTTAAAAATATATATTAACTGTTAGACGTATTTAAAGTATTTAAGAGTAATTTCGAGGAAACATTTTAAAAATTGGTGAGCGCAAATAAAAAAAAAAAAAAAGGAATAATATTAAAACGTATTCTACTTGATTCAATAAAAAAGTACAGTTATTAAAATTTTTGTAAAAAGTAACTCAAAAAAATTACTGATCGCTTTTATGTTAAAAGTTACCGAAACTCAACGAGGCTCAAGAACAGCTGCTGAAAAATAAAACGTCAATAGTTTTTCGAATAATTTTTAATAATAATTTTTAAGAATAATTTTTTTGCTGAAATATTTCTTTTATACCTATAAGATTTTTATTCTAACATTTTATTTTATATTACTTGAAATAAAATTCCTTGTTAAAATTAAAAATCTATTCAAAACGTTCGTTTAAGTTTTTTATTAATATGAGTGATTGTGCTTATCAACCGCTTTATGAAAATAAATAAAAATTAATATATATTATATAAAATCGCTTGTAAAAATATTAGCTATTGCACAGTTTTTAATCGTACAATATTAAAATTTCCAGTTTATTACTCGCTGACTTTTTAAAAAGAAAAAATAATTATTTGAAAAACATTAAATTACATATTTAAGAAAAAAAAAATAAAATATTAGCATATTTTATAATCTTTTTTAAATTTAAGTTATAATGTTTTTTATTCGTTTAGTATAGACAAAACGTGACAAACGTCGAGAAAATAAACAGATGTTTTTACATTTTAAAAAACGAAACATTCCAAAACATTTTTAAATAATAACATTTCTACATAAACGATTTAAAGTTGTTTTGCGGTAATTAAGTAAATTGGTGCAGTTAATGTCGATAAATATGAAAAGCAAATAAAAAGAATTTAATGACGTCAAAAATCACGTCGTGCTTATGCGTCGCGCAGTTCTTATTCATCGCAAGGCCTGGTTTAACCTATTATTTTATTACTAATAATTCCACTAAATTAATTAGGTTTAACATATTATTTTATTATTAATTATTCCACTAAATTAATTAAGTTTAACATATTATTTAGATGCAAGCCTTGGGTTGTTAATTAGGTTTAACCTATTATCTAGATGCAAACCTTGGGTTGTTAATTGTTGTCATCAAGATCTCAATACAAAATCATGTTGTTGTCGTGTAAAAAAAGTGAAGAACTTAATCTTAACTATATTATTTGTATGAACATTTCGATTCTTCCCAATACTATCTTGCCAATAATGATGGTGAAAGAGCACTTGTAACTGCTGTACCAACAATTTTTAACTTTCTAAACCAACCTTCTACATTAAATTTAAAAATAAAACAGCCAACAAATAGACTTCATTTACAGGATAAAATACAAAAAAAAAACCAATGATAAATTTAAATTAAATGAAATAAATAATGTTGAAACTACTTTTAAAAAAAAGAACTTATCATCTCAAATGAAGATTTGTCAACTTAAAAAAAACTCTAAAGAACCTAAAGATAAAGCACAAGGTGTTTAAAAAATGCAATGGTTCAATAGATCATATTATTAATTTATCTTATTTAAAATATTAAATTAAACATTGGACTGAATCATGTATCACAGTCCACAAGCTTTCAAAATGTTTAGATGAGTTTTTCATTACCTGCTAGAAGCACTATTTCAATGTTTCTTGAAAAATCTTTTGGACGCTAGAATCTGGTTTTTCTAAAACCAGATTCTAGCGTCCCAAAACAATGACAAGATCATTGAAATTCAATCTAATGGCAAACCAGTAAACCAAATTCTTGAATTAATGGTCCACAGGTTATCAACGAAATGGAAACAAGCAATTGCATACTTTTACAGTAATACTACTATGTGTTCAACCAATTTAGCTAAAATAGTAAATACCGCTATGATTCATCTGCATAAAACAGGTTTAGCTGTAAGATATCTTGTTTGTGATCAAACCTCAAGTAATATTAGAACTCTTAAATTTTTAGGATTTTTATTATTAAAACAACATATTTCACATCCAACTACAGGAGGAAATGTTTATATAATATTTGATCCAACACACATCTTATAAAAAATGTTAGAAACACCTAATAAAACATGATATTTTATCTGATGGAAGCATCTGAAATAACTTTATAATTTGGACAAGGTTATATAATTAGGATAAGGTCCAACATGTGCCAAAATTGGCAAATCATCATTTAGATTCAGGATCACTATTAGCTGTACAAGTAAAATTAAAAACTCAAATTTTTAGTAGTCAAGTTGCTATTGCTTTGACTGTATTTGCTTTTGCAAAACTATTGCCTGAAAGTGTTTTGTCAACAGCCATTTTAATTAAAAATATGGATACTTCATTTAACATCTTAAACTCTCACAGACTAAAAGCAGATAAACCAACACGCTAAATAGTATCCTTTAACTCTAAATAGTAGTTTTATACAACAGCTTGAAGGTTCAAGAGTTTAGATTAAGGAATGGCGTTTTTCTGGTGCAAGCAGCCAAAAAAGTATATCCAGTCATTGGGGTTTAGATGTCACTATTTTAATATTCTTTGTCTCGCAAACAAGTTGTTTCATGAGGATTTTGTTTATGTTTGCACAGTTCAATTTAAACAGGACTGTTTAGAAATTTGCATTACGAAGCAAAGGAGGTTGGAATTACAGATCAACAGCAATGTAATTTAAATCAGTATATAAAAATGTCTTAATACTCCTTTCAATAGAACAATCTAACTTTAATAGTAATTGTCTCCCTGAATTAGATTTCTCTGCTGCAGTTACCACTGACTCAATTACATAGTATTTGAGAATCAAGTCTCTGCAAATGAATAATTGATTTTCAAACAGCCAACTACATTATTTAAAAAGAAACTACAACCTTTTGCATAACAAAATGTTTCAAATGATTCAGTTTCACAGTCAAACAGGTTTTGAAATCAATTGCAGATGATTTGATAAAGAAAGTTCAAGTCTGACAAAAATGTGTACAAGTTTTTTCAAGCGTGACACCCTGTGAAAGAAACTTATTTAAAACATATTACTTTTTACAAAACCTACTTCATGAAATGGAAATTGTTTTTACAATACAAATAAAACTTTTTTTAACTAGAAAAAATATTCAATCCTCGAAATAAGGAAAAATGAAGTTGGAAATAAATTGCCGACCTCAAACTGTTAGAGGTTGGCATCAGGTTAGCAAAAAGATATTGACACAGAAGGGTTACTATAAAACATAGAAAATGAGGTCGACGATTTTTTGCCGACCTCAAGCACTTTAAGGTTGGCAGTTAGGTCAGCATTATTGAATGCCAATCCTAATTTCGAGGGCTGAATATTATACAACAAATTATTAACATAATAAAAAAACAATTGCAATTTTACATTTCTTTATAATGAACATGTTGATCATGCCTTTCATTGAATAGAAAGTTTATTCAGACACTTTGTTTATATGAGAATATCTTATTTTAAAAGGTTTTATAATCAAGATCTGGCACCACAAAAAAAGGCATGTACAAAAATAGCTCTATTATCTGTCTGATTTTATTTAAAAGATAATTCTTGAAACAAGATATTTCTTATTTATAATTGTTATTTTTTCTCTTGGTATTATTATTTATATAATTAGCACCTAATTAAGGGGTATATATTTAAACTAAAATAGGGTATATATTTAAACTAATATGAAACAAATACAGTGATAACATAATTAAGAAGACTTATGCAAAACATGTTAAGTTTATATCAAATTTTAACTGCGTCAACATATTAATGTTAGATGATATAAAAATATTTTATAAGCAATTTTATGAAATAGATTTAATTTATAAAAGAAAAGTTTTTTTTATGGAAATCCCTCCAGTAAGAATAATGCAAATGTTTTTATATTTCACTAAGAGTTGCGTACTGTTATGATTATTTGGTTCCGCAAGACATCCCCCAATGCTATGCAGCTAAAATTATATACATTTATCGGGAGTTGGCAGGCATTACTTGTAATCACCTATCACTTGTCATCACAAATAACAACTTTGTAATCTCTTAGATATTGTATTCATAAGCTAAAAAACAGATTATTTTTTCACTTTTTTCTCGCATAATATGGGAGATTATCTATAAATCTTTTATCATTCAAAATTTTTTAACCTTAAGTCTCAAATTTGTTAACGTAACAAGAGAAAATAGAAAAGTAAATGGAGTCTTGTCTTTCATATAAAATTCCCTAAAAAAATTTATAAAAAAAAGAGTAGCTGTTGCAACAGCAACAGCCTTTAAAAACATTCATTCACAAAGTTGGTCAAAATTTAATTATTGTATGTGCATATATATATGCAGATTAAGTTCAGTATAAAAACATATCTAACATCTAAAATTACTTTTTGCAATTACAAGCATGTTTGTATAAATAGCCTGACTGTTTCTGCTTCTTTCTGTTTGGTATATCAGTTGTGCTGGTTTATACCTTTTACCACATAGTGAGATTGTCAAAGCTGCAAACTATTTGGAAGTTTTGAAAAACAAATTGTTTAATTGGTTTGAAATTAGAAATTTTAATGCAAGAAAAAACAAGAAATTTTAATGCAAGAAAAAATGCAAGAAAAAAATTGGTTTGAAATTAGATATTTTAATGCAAGAAAAAACAATTTGCTATCAGAAAAAAATTTGAAACCATGGCTCCAGGAAAATATGATTAATGTATTTGTCACATGGCCAGGCATTTCATCAAATTTAAACTTAATTGAAAATTGTTGAGTAAAATCAAATACAGAAGTTTCTAAACAGAACTCAGCCTGGCTGAGAAAAACCAAAATGAAAGTGTGGTGTCACAGATTAACTCCAGAATATTGTGATATTTATGCTGCTTCAATGCTGTCAAAAATAGAAATTATTCTGAATGACATGTTCAATTTTTAACTAACTAACAATACACTTGCAACAACCTGATCAAATATTCTTTAATTGAAACCCTTAATAAAAGTTTTAGCACTTTTGCTGTTAATTTGAAGAATAAAATAACCTTATTTTTTTTTACTCTGACAATAAGATAGCAAACTTACAATCAAAAATGGAGTATCTTATTTAAAGTTACAAAATGAAAGAAGTGCAATTGAAATTCCGTTTAAAGTTTATACAAATAATTGGTCGCTCACTTTAAGATTTTTCATCAAAACTTATAAAAATTATTAAATTGAAAACAGTTTTTTCTTCGAAGAGTAAGTAAGTAGTAGCATGGCCTACTATATTACACAGCTGTGTATGTTACATTTTAGAGGCCGTTTCTAAGAGGCCTATTTACGCAACAAAATAATGACAGTGCAATATTAAAAAAACATTAAATATATGTGTTTATATGAAAATCCAATATTAAAAAAACATTAAAAATATGGATTTATATATATATATATATATATATATATATATATATATATATATATATATATATATATATATATATATATATATATACACACAAATAGTATTGCGTACTATGGTAAGCAATCTGACGTCATACTATACATAAATAGCCTGCTGCTGAGGGCTTCAGTACATACATCGACTGACAAATAGCCTGACTCGCAGTGGAGTGCTGCTACATCGACTGAGGGTTTGGGATGGGGAAGCAATCATTTTATTCATCATTCTTCGTTTTTTCTTCTTTTTCGAAAAAAACGGTATAGCCTAAGGTAAGCAGAAAAAGTGAGCAAATACTTATCAAAAAACGCTTTAATAATTGTGTGTGTGTATATATATATATATATATATATATATATATATATATATATATATATATATATATATATATATATATATATATATATATGTATATATATATATATATGTATGTATATATATATATGTATATATATATGTATATATATATATATGTATATATATATATATGCTTTAGAAATATATATATATGCTCTATATAAATGTATATATACATACATATATATATACATATATATATATATATATATATATATATATATATATATATATATATATATGCTCTAGAAATATATATATATATATATATATATATATATATATATATATATATATATATATATATATATATATATATATATATATATATATATATATATATATATGCTCTATAGAAATATATATATATGCTCTAGAAAAAATTAAAGAATGCTTAGGAAATACAAAAAAGTTAAATTACGACCCAACTATTCAAATTCTTCACAAAGTTCAAATCACTCTCAGAAAGTTAAATAAACTAGGACGTTTTACCAAAAAAGAATATAAAAATATCTACCCGGGTGACGCCGTACCACCACGTTTATATGGAGTAATTAAAGCCCATAAGCCTGAAAAAGGTTACCCAATGAGATTAATTGTAAGCACCATTGGTTCACCTACATATAGCATCTCTAAATATTTAGCCAATATGGTACAACCAACTCTAAACTTAAATGAAACTTGTTTAAAAAATTCTCAACAATTTGTGGATACAGCAAGACTATGGGAAATCGATCAGAACGAGGTTCAGATCTCCTTTGATGTTGTTAATTTGTACCCTTTGGTCCCGATTAAAGAAGCAATCATTATACTAGTTGAAAGATTAAGAAACAATCAGAGCCTTATATCTAAATTATATTTTGAAGAAATCAGGCTACTTTTAGAAGTTTGTCTTTCTCATTGCTATTTTTTATATGAAAATGATATTCATGAGCTTGAAAACTCTGGACCAATTGGGTTAGCTCTTATGGTGGTAGTTGCTGAGTATTTTTTACAATATCATGAAAGTAACGCTCTTTCATTGGCGCTTAACAATAACATCCATGTGAAATCATTTTAAAGATATGTCGATGATATACATTCAAGGTTCCAGGTAGAAGAAGATGCGCAAAAGTTTTTAGATCTACTTAACAAACAACACAAAAATATTTAATACGCAATGGAATCTGCTGACTTAACCAATACCTTAAACTATCTTGATGTTTCAGTTACCAACAATAAAACCGGTACATATAGTTTTAAAATACATCGCAAAAATGTAATCACAAACGTTCAAATAAACCGAACTCATGCCATGACCCTAAAATTATCAATGGTGTCTTTATTGGTTTTTTCCATAGAGCATTACGTTTATGCACAATAAATAACGTTGATGATGAGTTGTCATTTCTTATCGATGTATTTGTAGAAAACAGCTATGAGAGGAAAAGTCTGGAAAAACTAGTTAAGTTTACGAAAGAAAGTCTTAACAACAACAACAACAAAAAAGATCTCTCGAAAAATCAACATCTCCTAAAGTCTTCAAAAAGAACTGTCTTTACCCTGGATCCCTGGAATCAGTCCTAAGTTAAGAAGAGCTTTTAAAAAAGCAGGATATGCACCAGTGTTTAAGTCTCCAAAAAATCTTCAAAGTCTACTAAGTTCCAAAAATAAACCTACACTACCAATTAATTCCTTTCCCGGTGTTTACAAATTAAAGTGCTCTTGTGGCAAATGTTATGTTGGTGAAACTGGACTAAAGATATCGTCTCAGATATGCCAGCATCAAACAAGTGCACAACAAGGTAAAGGGGAAAATTCAGCTGTAGCTGAACATTCCAAAATTTGCCAAGGAAAATTCAACTGGAATGGTCGCAATACGTTAAAAATCGAAACAAATAGTTTTAATAGGAAAGTTAGGGAAGCCTTGGAAATACAACTCAACGAAAGTACCTTTTGCGACAATGGTCTTAATCGAGATGATGGCGATTATGCGACGACGTCATTTTGGAAACCCATGTTTAAATTCTTACGCCACAAAAAACTCACTTAAATAACTCTCTTAAAAAGAAGCTCTTACAAAGAACATTAATTTAAACATTTTTTAATTTAAACAGTTTTTATATAATATAGCGCTTTTGTTTTTTTATAACAAAAGCGCTATATAAATATTTATACAAATAAAATCTATATATATATATATATATATATATATATATATATATATATATATATATATATATATATATATATATATATATATATATATATATATATATATATATATATATATATATATATATATATATTAGGGTGGTCCTTATTTTACAACTTTTGAATTTTAATATGGGCGCCCTCTAGGAGGGATCCAATTGTTCAAAAACAAAATACCCTGAAAGATTTTTACAATTAAATAATATTTAGGGTATGCTCAATGACCCGGAATTTTGGTGTATGTGCCCGAGCTGTCCAGCCACGCCATAATGCCAAAAGTATGAAATAAGGACCACCGTACCGACTGTGGCAGGGTTTGTTTTAGCCTGATCTCCTTTGTTGCTTACTTTAACGTGCTTTTGTCTACACTAGTTGCTTGTGAACATGTGTTTTTTATTTGTGTTATAGAAATTAATTAATAAAGTTGCCATGGCAGTATCGACAAGGAAGCAGTCTGAGATATATTTACTTGGGACAGTGAAAGAAGAGTTTACAGGCGCTAAATTGCCATCAATACAGGATGTCCTTGGTGTGTTTTTTTACCATCTGAAGGTCGTTGAAGAAACGAAGCATTCAGCTGCCAAAGAAACAATTCGACAACTCTTCACGTACTGGAGCCGTGCAAGAATACCAGTCCGGGATGAACGAAGAGCAATAAAGAAGTTGGAAGATTTGGTTCTGACTTGGGATAACCTTAAGAAAAACAAAAACAGAAAAACTGAAACACAGAAGAGGAATGAAGAAGCTTTTACTGCTGAGTTTCCGAATCTGTTTGATATTTCTCATGGCGATGCTCTGCAAATGATAAACATTGAAGAAGATAAGCAATTTTTGCTTGCTCAACGGGAACCTGGTAGGCGAGGATCTATGGCAGGATTGGACAAGAACTTGGAGAATAAGGAAAAGGAGAAAGAAAAACGAGATAACCAAATGAAGAAGAGAAAAGATGCTAGTGAGGAAGCGAAAAGGAAAATGTTTGACACGGCTGTGCTGGAAGACACCTCCTCCGACGAATCACAGGATGCAGATTTCTCAGGACCTTCGACATCAAGCCTTACCAGTCCAAATCCATGCCTTCGAAAACGCGGGAGAAAAAACATCCT
Source organism: Hydra vulgaris (assembly GCF_022113875.1). Taxonomy (NCBI): domain Eukaryota; kingdom Metazoa; phylum Cnidaria; class Hydrozoa; order Anthoathecata; family Hydridae; genus Hydra; species Hydra vulgaris. Next base: position 18,847,876 of record NC_061167.1, on the reverse strand, counting down.
TACACCGGAAGTTCTTGGTTCCCTTGACAGAGCTGGGATCAGTGACAGGCATGCTGTTCACACTGTGGCATCCGTTATTTTTGCAACAGGCCAGAACGCGGCAGAATTTGCTGTGAACCGATCTTCCGTTCGCAGGTACCGGCTGAAGCATCGAGAACTGAGATCAAAGGAACTGAAAGTAGAGTTTCAAAGTCACGGAAAGCCTCTAACTATCCACTGGGATGGAAAGCTGATGAAGGATTTGACAGGAGATGAAAAAGTAGACAGATTGCCGATTGTTGTTTCTTCTGATGGTGTTGACCAGCTTCTAGCTGTTCCTAAGCTTTCATCGGGAACAGGACATGCCATATGCGACGCCATTGTCCAGATAATTGATGATTGGAAGATCAAAGACGATATTAAGGCCTTTAGTTTTGACACAACAGCGGCTAACACTGGGCGACGTAATGGAGCGTGTGTTCTTCTGGAAGGAAAACTCGGCCATGATGTACTGTACTTAGCATGCCGCCACCACATCCATGAGATTATGCTCGAGGAAGTGTTTTCCTTATGCATCAGCCCTTCATCATCACCCGAGATACAATTATTCAAGAGGTTTAAACAGTTCTGGCCAAACATTCAAACTGCTGACTTTCATGCAGGGATCCAGGATGACGCTGTAATGGCTCAACTTGATTCGGAAACCAGGCAGAGGACTCTTTCCTATGCCACTGAGCAGCTACACACGGAACACCCCAGAGACGATTACAGAGAGCTCCTTGAAATAACAATTATTTTCTTGGGAGGCGTTCCTCCGAGAGGTGTCAGATTCATGAAACCAGGAGCGATGCACAGAGCCAGATTCATGTCACGTCTCATTTACAGCATGAAGATATTTATCTTCAGAAACAGTGGATTTCATCTTACTGACTGTGAGCTCAATGGACTCAAGGATCTCTGTGTGTTTGCAGTGAAGTTCTACATAAGAGGCTGGTTTTCTTCTCGTCTTGGAATCTCAGCTCCAAAGAACGACCTTCTGCTCTGTAAGGAATTGTTGGCTTCTGGAAACTGTACGTCGCTTGCTGCCTTGAAGAAGTTAAAAGGACACCTTTGGTAATTGTCGGAAGTACTCGTAGGCTTTTCTTTTTTTGACGATTCTATTTCTGTTGAAGACAAGAGAAAGATGGTCAAGGCGTTGGACAACCCTGGAGTACAAGAACCAGCCAAACGCATCTCTCTATTAGACCAAGATATAAGAGAAAAGGAGATACCTGACTTCGTGACAACAAATACAAAGAAGTTCTTTAGTGCTCTGAACATTTCAACCAGCTTCTTCGATGAAGATCCTGCCATCTGGCGTGATCTGCCTGCCTTTACTGAAGCACAGACATTTGTTGGTAAACTTCGAGTTACTAACGACACTGCAGAGCGAGGTGTCGCCCTCATTCAGGAGTATAGCGGACTCCGGACAAAATCTGAAGAGCAGACGCAATTCATCCTTCAAGTAGTGGCTGAGCATAGAAAGAAGTTACCAGAAATAAGCAAAGTAGCAGTTGTGGAAAGCCTGAAGACATAATTTAGTTTGGAAGATGACTAAGTGAGTTGCTTTCAGAACATTATGTTATACAAATATCTTACATTTGAAAAACATTCATGTCACTTTACTGCGTTGAACACTGAGACTGAGTGACTGCTATATGCGAAAGTTTGTTTGAATTGAGCGTACCCTAAATGTTAATAAAATTCAACAATAATTAAAAGCAAGTGTTTTTACACCGAATGGAAACATTTTGAGGGGCGCCCGCCAAATTTTTTCCAAAATAAATTTTCAACCTCCTATAAGGACCACCCTAATATATATATATATATATATATATATATATATATATATATATATATATATATATATATATATATATATATATATATATATATATATATATATATATATATAATGCTATTTTAGATAATTTATTAATATTAGCAAAGCTGAATATTATGGTTAATAAGTGTGTTGCATATGGTTGTAAAACTGGATAAAACAGTTCTTTGGAAGATATAAAAGTTACTTCTTTTCATTTTCCGTTGAAAAATCAACAGTTGCTAAATTATTGGGTTCATTTTGTAAACCGTAGTGATTGGGTGCCTTAACCAAATTCTGTCTTATGTGAAAAGCATTTTAATGAAAAGTACATTATTCGAGGTGTAAAAAGCAAGTTAAATTGGAATTTAAACCCTATTCCTAAAATTTTCTCAGGTGAATGCTTAAAACGGCCTTCCACACTGCCATCACCTATTGCTTTAAGAAGACCACCTAAAACTCATATTTTTCAAGAAGATGAACTTAGTTTTTTTTCTGAAAATGATAAAATAACTGAATGGAGCAAGTTAAACAGTAAACATTCACCAGAAGGTTTTCAATTTAAAAAACATCTCAATTGTGTTATTTATTACAATTTAATATTTGATCCTTTAACATATTTTCCTTCTGTTCTTGAATCAATAAAAATTGATCATTGTTTATGTGTAGCTTTGCAATACAAAGGAAATAATGTTCCACTCCCTCCATGGTTAACTAAAGGTCATAATGGCAAGTTAACTAGTTTGAGTATGTTAGAAAATCTTGCATCGTACATAAAAAACAGCTTCTTCTAATAGAAAAAAAGGTCAACCACAATATTCTGCAGATATGATCAGACACGCTTTATTATTAAGATATACATCTAAACAAGCATATGAAACTTTACTTGAATCATTTCCATTACCTTCAATTTCTTTATTAAATAAAATTAAACAAGGTGGAGTTGATGCAATAAAGGCTGTTAAGACACTTCGTGAGAAGGGTTCAATACATGAAGATATAATACTAATTGTAGATGAGTTTTATCTTCAGAAACAGGTACAATATTGTAGTGGTGTCTATGTGGGTGCAGATGACAATGGTACTCTATACAAAGGAGTTGTTTAAAGAAATCTATTCCTTATGTCATAAAAGCAGTAGCCGAAGTTACCATTAGTGGTAAATGGCTTTCAGAGCAAATATCAGATTCAATTAGTTCTCTTTCTTTATCTGGTTTTAAAATTCGAGGAGTTGTTACTGACATTCATCAAGCAAATGTAAATGCATTTAATTTGCTTCATTTAAAATTTGGTTATCAGTCAAATTTATTTATTTATCATCCTGATAGTCCAGATAATAAAATGTACTTATTTTATGATAGTGTTAATATTATTATGTTATGTTAAAAATATCAGAAATAATTTATTACACTGCAAAAAATTTGACTTTTCACCATTTACTAATAATATAAAAGATGATGTCTATAATTGTCCAGCTGGTTATATAACTTGTCCAGCTGGTTATATAACTTGTCCAGCTGGTTATATAACTTGTCCAGCTGGTTATATAACTTGTCCAGCTGGTTATATAACTTGGGGAGATTTTTATCTTCTACATTCTAAATTTCTACATGAACAACTTCAAGGTAATTTTAAAAAAGCTCCAAAAATTACATATCAAACTCTTCACGCTAGTAATAAAAAAAAGCAAAATGTTTCTCTTGCACTGTTGATTTTTGATGAAACAACAATTGCAAGTTCTGCAAATGACATTTCTGGTTTTTTAAGTATTTTTCAAAAATGGTGGACTGTTTCAAATTCAAAGCAACAATTTAGTCCAAATAAACTTGGTAATGCAATTATTTTTGATGATGGTAAAACTACATTTTTTAGGCAATTAGCTGATAGGATTGAACTTTGGAGAAATCTCCATTTTTTGCCTTATCTAAACAAACATCATCTGCTCTTATCACTACTCTGCATTCTCAAGCAATGCTTAAAGACGAGCTTAAAGAAGAAGGATATTTGTATGTGCTTACTTCACGACTTCAAAGTGACCCTATAGAGCGTAGATTTTTTCAATATCGACAGATGAGTGGTGGGAGATTTCTAGTAAGCTTACTAGAAGTTCAACATTCAGAGATTATTTTAGCATGTCGGACTTTAATTAGGGAGAATGAAAATTTTTGGGATGAAGATATAAAGAACAATTATGATAATCCAATTAATGATGAATTACTTATAACATTAGATTTAAATTCAAATGAGATAACAGAATTAACTCTATCACCTGAAACAGAAGAAGTTACCACAAGAATTGCTGGTAATATTGCAAAGAAATTAATAAAAAGAAGCAAATGTAGCGATTGTAAGTCTACGCTTGCTATAGATGCAAGCAATATAAATATTTGCCCATATCTACTAATACTTTCACGAGGTGGTCTTACTGTGCCTTCACTTTCACTTAGGAATTCACATGTGGATGTTTTGCAGTCTCAGATATTCTTTCAAATTTAATAACTAAACAAGGTGCTAATGTCAAAGATGTATCAAGCTTCGTTTTATCAAAATACTTTCCAACAGTTTGCTTTACTTGCGATTTACACAAAGAATGAGAATCTAAATTTGCTACTAAAATTATAATTAATGACTTTTTTAACAATAAGCAGAAGATAATCAATGCCACTGTACGAAAAGATGCTGTTAAAAGTTTTAAAAGTAGACAGTGAAAAATAATTCTTTAAAAAATAGGAGAAAAAAACAAAACATAAATAGATAATAACATAAAAAAACACACAAGTTAAACCTTTTTTTTTTGTAAATTCCCAGTGTTGTCAATTTAATTGTGGAATGTACAAATATATAAAAATATATATTATAGATACAAATATATATATATATATATATATATATATATATATATATATATATATATATATATATATATATATATATATATATATATATATATAATATACATAGATATATATGTTTATAAATTCATAAATCGCTAGTATTAAAGCAAAAAATGCCAGTTTTTCGTGAATACTTTTTTATTAATAATATTCCTACTCGTAATATTATATTTATACTATCTATTTAGTCTAGACGAGATATAGTTATATGTTTTCTCTATAGTTGCGTAGCCATCTTTTTTAATAATAGGCCTCTTAGAATCGGCCTCTTAAATGTAACATACACGGCCGTGTAATATAGTAGGCCACGGTAGTAGTAAGAAAATTTTAAATATTAATTTTAGATAAATTGACTTATTTTTAACTTACAAAAATTTAAAATTAAAAAGTGTTTTAACTAAGCATCTTTATTTAGAGTTTTAAAAATAAAGCATAAGATTTAATATCAATATACACATATTAACACAATTTCAGTTTTATGATGATACTGTTAGAAAAATAAAACTTAGGTTACATGAAAATTGTAATGACTTTCTGAATCATTAAAACAACTTAAATAAAATCATTAAAACAACTTAAATAACTTAATTATTAAAAATATACTTTTAATAAACTTTCATTTGTTTACTTCAATACTCATCTCTTAAAGATTGACAAAAAGAGATTGGAAATTGACTACTTTAACATTTTCGGCTGTGGAACACGTCATACAAATAGATAGTCTTTTTCAATATAGATACAATCAAGATGTAAAGACTTACTACAAACAGAAAACAAATAAAATTATGTTCATTTTTCTTTTTATAATGAAAAAACTAGCAGATTTAAAATTGATTAAAAGCACATCTATGTGTACAGGGGCAACTACATCTGCTCAAAACTGTCTCTCTTCTATCTATATGTTTTTATAAAGAATTAAAATTACTTTGAACAGATAAAAATCCATTTAGATTATTGGCATTTTGTTATAATACCAAGTAACAACTTACAAACAAAATTTTGTCCCCAATAGAGAGAGTTTCTTCTTTTGCTGCAGCACTCCCAGGTTCAATTCTGTTTATATGAAGACCACTGTCAATGCTTAAACCAATATCTAAATTTAAAATAATAATCTTAAAACTTTAAATAAAAAACACAAACAAAAAAAAATTAATCTAAAATATATTATAAGTAAAAATATATATATATATTTATAAGAGATTGACATATTACTTTCATCTTTACTTTTCAGTTCCACTCTATGAAGTGGTGTCCTGATACCTAAGCGGGTGTGCCTCAATATAGTCTACAAATTCAAAAGACCATTTTCTAAATCATTTCATAGTAAGTTGCAAGTTTCTTAGGTACTAATTAATCAAAAAAAAAAAGTTAAACATACAATAGTGAGTTTATTACTTCCATTAATAGCATCGTATGCTGTTTGATACTCAACATTCGTCATGTCTTTGTTATTAACACTTAAAATGCAGTCATTTACCCTTGAAAATGTTAAGGAAAAATAATAAAGTAACCAAAATAATAAAAATTTAAACACTAAAAGTATAAATAAACAAAATAGGGCAACTATTTTGTTTATTTATACTTTAACATATATATGTATATTTTTTAAATATAAAAACATGTATGGAGATACTCCTGTTGTAGTTACTTCTTACGTACTTATATTTTTTAAAATATAAATGTTTTGGTTAAACCACATAATAAAGCTACATACAGGAGCAGATCCAGACCATCTAATAAGGATGGGGGAGGGTGAGTTTTTTTAATTTTGCCATCTAGGAAGTAAGATAGAGAAGGAGCGGGGGGGGGGGGGGGATTTAGCAACAACTTTTTAATTTTTTTGATTTTAAAGATCCATACCATCTAGTTAAGTGGGAAAACAATTTTTAGATTTAATGATTGAAAGTTTTATATAGTGATTGGAGAAAGAGGATTTGATAACTTAACACAGAAACACAGAATAAAGAATTAAAAACACAAAAACCCTAAAACACAGAATAAAGAAAGATAAGAGAGAAAATTTTTATTAAAAGCTTAGCTTGCTACATCTTGCTAATAGGAGATAAAATATTTCAAATATTATTCTTAACAAATCAGGATTTGATAAAACCTATTTATTTGACAGAAAAAGTAGGCTTTTAAAACCAAGGTGAGCAAAAATATGATGAAAGACTTGCAAACAATGGTCTGATCAAAGAACTGAGTATTTTTAATGGCATCATGTACATAAAAATACTTTGTTGAGAAGCTATTTGTTTTGAAGAATGACATGAAATGACATGAAATTAAATGCCAATTTTTAGCTAGTCCAAAACAAGGTTTGAATAAACAATTAAATAATATCAAGATTTTTCATAGATGTTTTATTATATATATAAGTTTTAGTGAACACCTTTGCAAGATTTTAACCAAAATGTTGTCAAAAAAACAGGTTCAAGGCAATTTCACAATCAAAAAATTATATTATATCATATTATATACAAAGCACGCACGCATCATTACACACAAGGACGCACACATACACACACGTATATTAGTTAATGCATAAACACATCACGTGAAAATGAAAATTATTAATACAAAATATGCAAGCTAGCATACACTAAACAATCACCCATTGCAAGATCAAGCCTTCACAGGAAACAGGTGCAGTTTTTTGTCTTGTAAGCCCATGAAAACAATTTTAATTTAGACAACTTGATCACAACCATTTGCATGTTTTATTATATTAAGCATTTATACTATATCTTACGCATTTGTATTAGCGAATATATCATACGTTTATTAAGCATTTATATTAAAAGTTTATATTATACTATACTTTGTGGAAAAAACTAAAATACAAAAACAAAAAAAGAAAAACTAACAAAATAAGAAATTAAATTAAATTTAAATTAAAAAAATAAATAAATAATTTACAATTTAAATAATTTGTGTACTGTTTTTATTTTTGAAATGGATACAAGAAAAAAATAATAATAACAGTTTTAAATCACACAAATTTAACAACATTAAAAAGAATACACAAGTTATTCAAGACTTTTATCAATTAGTATTAAAAAAAAATACTTTTTCAAAATAATATATGTATTGCAAAAAAGAATTTTTTTCAATACATATAGCAACTTAAAAATAAATTACTATTTTTTTGTAAAATATATATATATTTTTTAATGTAACAAGAATATTTTGCAAAATAATAAAAAGTCATTAATACTTGATATCTAAAAAGTTTGGTATTATCCATTGCCATAATTGGAGCAAATGTCGTTATTAGTGTATTCTCCTTTGTGTTCATCTAAAAACAATGCACTTCCATCACTGGAAGAGCTGCCACCATCATTAATTGCTCCAAATTGTTTTTTTAAACTTGAAAGTTCTTTTTCGGATGAAGTGATTTCGCTTTTAATTGCTATAGGTCATATAATATTTTTCTGATTCTTGGTGATGTGAATATATGAGTTTCTTGACATTTAATAATTATGCGCTTTTTCAAATATTTTTTTACCAATTTTTTTAATATTTCACTTGAGCCGTTCTCCATCCATATATGGCTATTGCCAGCAATAATCATGCACTGTTACATTGTATTATGCTAAGTCATTGATCAGTAAAGATTGTAGTCAGCATTCTAAAAAATCTTTCTACTATACTATTAGAGGAAGACAAACACAAGCACAACTTAGATAATAGAAACGTATTTGGAAATTCTGATTTTTTGTATTTAAATAATTTTTCGCTCAACATGTACACTTTAAATGAAATGCTCTTACTATTGTTTGTATTGATATCCACTCATTTAAAAACATTACTTCTTTGAAGTTTGCTTCCTTAAGTGGTTCACGAAAATGTTGTATAAGGTATTTTTTTTTTTTTAAACCATTATCTTGATTGTCTGATCAATATTTAGGATCGATCCATGTCATTGACACAAACACTTGGTCATCTTTAAATGAAGCAAATCGCTTTTCAAGTAATGGAATTATAATGTTTATGCATTCTTTTTGTAGTTTAAATACTCTTTCGACATCTTCATGTTTTGAGTTGACCATCCCATCAACTTTGATGTCAAAGCATTTTCTATTTTCTTTTTTTAGTCTCCAGCGATTACATAATCTGATTCAGTGGTAACATTATCTTCTTTTATATTGAACTTTTGCATGAAGCTGATATATGTCTCATCAGCACTCTCTAAAGTTAATGAAATTAACTGACTTATCGTAAATTTAATTTGCGGATAAACTTCAAAAGCCAACAACTCATTTCTTTTGAAAAATGATGCCAAAGGACTCATTGCATTAAGCAAATCTAGATATGCACCAATTTTGCCCGAGACATCAAAACTTTTTTATTTCCTGAACAGCCCATCCACTTTTGCCGGTGTTTTCATTTTGGTAACCGTCTTTACTTGCAAGTACATTTTGTAAGGCAACTAAATAAGATGGCCATTTATGTGTTTAGTTTGTGTAACCCTTTACACTATGCGATACAAATTGAGATACCATGAATTTTGTTAATCATGTAGTATTGAATTGATAAGGCAGCAGCAGCATGTTTACAGGCCTCCTTCAGTCTTCCAGAATTTTTTAAAAGGTAATAGAGACTTGTATAAAAACTATTGCATATTTTAAAGTCTCTAAATTGATTTATTGCATCTCTTATTGCGAGTTCTAATCTGTGGTTGACACAATGTAGTTTAACTAACCAAGGGTATGTTATTTTTAATTGAGTCAGTGCACCATATATACTCTTATTAGCATTTGCTCCGTCAGCTGTCACCGATATCCATTTTTTACAATAATTTGCAGTTGATTATGGAATTTTAAATTTACATGTATGGGTTTTCGATGAAAACACTGTCCAATGCAAATTTTAAGAAATCAGCATCAACACCTCCAAAATCTGCCAAATGGAATAGTGCTACAAAAAAAAAAACACAGCACACCAGCATTTTTAACTCGAACTAATTTAGCCTCATTTTTGCTCCTGGTTTTCCTAGCCTGGCTCCCATTTCATGTTATAAATAATATCAGCTATCTTCTCCTTTATTGTTTCCGCAATACAATGAATAAACTCTCTGGCTACAAGAAAAAAACTAGGAATTTTGAATTTAAAGTTGAATATTTAAGCTTAAAGGCTAATAAAAAAAAATTCATTAGCAAATCTATACTTTTTAAATAGTGAACTTATTAATAACTAATTCCAAGAAAAAGAAAAAAATTTGTTTACTTTGGTTTTCAAGTAGTGCATACCATAGTTAAACTACATATATATATATATATATATATATATATATATATATATATATATATATATATATATATATATATATATATATATATATATATACATATATATATATATATACAGGCCTTGTGATGAATAAAAACTGCGCGACGCATAAGCACGACGTGATTTTTGACGTCATTAAATTCTTTTTATTTGCTTTTCATATTTATCGACATTAACTGCACCAATTTACTTAATTACCGCAAAACTACTTTAAATCATTAATGTAGAAATGTTATTATTTAAAAATTTTATAAACGAATAAAAAATATTATAACAAAACATTTAAAAATATGCTAATATTTGATTTTCTCAAATATGTAATTTAAAGTTTTTCAAATAATTATTTTTTCTTTTTAAAAAGTCAGCGAGTAATAAACTGGAAATTTTAATATTGTACGATTAAAAACTATGCAATAGCTAATATTTTTAGTAGCGACTTTATATACTATTTTTTTATTTATTTATTTTTATTTATTTTCATAAAGCGGTTGATAAGCACAATCACTCGTATTACTAAAAAACTTTAACAAACGTTTTGAATAGATTTTTAATGTTTACAAGGAATTTTATTTTTGGTAAAATAAAATAAAATGTTCGAATAAAAATCTTATAGGTATAAAAGACATATTTCAGCGAAAAAAATTATTCTTAAAAATTATTCGAAAAACTATTGACGTTCTATTTTTAAGCAGCTGTTCTTGAGCACGCTTCATTGAGTTTCGGTAACTTTTAACAAAAAAGCGATTGTTATTATTTAAGATATTTTTTTTGAGTTACTTTTTACAAAAATTTTAATAACTGTACTTTTTTATTGAATCAAGTAGAATACCTTTTAATATTAATACTTTTATTTTTTTAATTTGCGCTTACCAATTTTTTAAATGTTTCTACAAAATTACTCTTAAATACTTTAAATACGTCTAACAGTTAATAAATATTTTTAAATCTATGGAATAATTTAAAAACCTAACAAACCCCCGTAAAATAATTATTTAAGTTGAAAATCTAAAACTAAAAGAAAGTATTTTTGTTCAATTTTATCGACAACTTTGCTATTGCTGAATAATTTTATTAAAATGTTAGCTTAAAAAAAATTTAAACTTTTTTTTTAATCTGAATTTTTTCTACTTGTAAATAATGAGCATGTTTAATTTTTTTGTAATTCAAACTTTTATATCAACTACATGCGGTTTTAAATACTTTATTAAATGTTAAAATAATCGTAAATTATTTCATTAAAATTCCACTCAAAAATATCTTTAAATATGCTCAAACAAAATTTTTTTTGCTTGACGCAAATAGCCCTAGCTACACGCAAAATCGCTCTTGGACGACGTAAAATCCACATCGCCCGACACTTTATCGCAAGGCCTGTATATATATATATAGTCTTGCATGGTAGTCACAAAGTTTTTCCCATAAACTGTTGTTTTAAAGAGCGCGTTAATAAGCCTGACCGGAAAATGTTGAAAAACTTCAAAAAAATTTTTTTTTTTTAAAATGATAGACTGCCTGCCCAAACCAAACCCTCAGTCGATGTAGCAGCACTCCCTTGCGAGTAAGGTTATTGCTCAGTCGATGTAGCAGTACTCCATTGCAAGTCTGGCTATAAGATAGTCGATGTAGCAACACTCCCTTGTAGCAGCAGGCTATAAGATAGTCAATGTAGCAACACTTAAGCATGTTTTAAAAATATTTTTTAATAAAACAAAAACAAAAACACCACTAATTAAAAAAAACTTTCTAGTCATTATTATTGCAGTTTTTTTAAAAAACATTTTAAAATTTAATGTACTTCCGAATAAATTTAATTGCTTTGACATTTTGATGACAATAAAATGCAGCCCAAGAGACAAGGTAAAAAAATTGTAGCCGAAAGAGACTTTTTTTACCATAAAAGTCTCTTTCAACTACATTATAAGTATATATATATATATATATATATATATATATATATATATATATATATATATATATATATATATATATATATATATATATATATATATATATATATAATGACTGATTAAACAAAACAGTAAAGGCTATTGTGCTTGGGTTAGTTAATGAAACCAAATATTTTATATTTTTAAATTTGTATTAATGACTTTTGACAAAAGGAACTTGTTACATTAAAATTATACAAACATATTTTACAATCAGATTGCAGTTATATTTTTGCTTTCCTCTTTAAAAAACAAATAAAGTCTTTTTAATGTTGACTTAAAGCTCTTTTTTTTTCTTTGCCTTGTATATAATTTCAAAAATAACACCCTAAAGAAACGAAAATAAAAATGGCAAACAAATTATTTAAATAATCAATTTTTTTTGTTTTTTTCTAATTAAATTTATTATATTTGTTAGTTTTGCTTTCTTTGTTTTTGAAACTTAGTTTTTTCTGCAAAGTATAGAAATGCTAAATACAACAAAACTTGCAAACAGCCATGATCATTTTGTCTAAATTAAAAATATTTTTGTGGACGTACAAGACTAAAAACCGCACACATTTCCTGGGAAGACTTGTAGGTGATTGCATAATTGTCAACCAAGAAGAAAATATCGTATATACATTAAAATCATGTTCAACCATTATATATCTCAGCATAACTACAACAACACTTGCTATATGTGCATAAGTATAACTTTTATCTGAAGAAAGCATATCTGAACTGCTCATTATAAGATTAAGTGCATCAAGTCAATAGATGGCATCAATCCAGAAAGAACCTGTGGAAGACCAGGAATTACCACTCTAAAAACTGACAACATGATATATCGTTCGGCTGTAAAGGACATACAGATTTTAAATTCACAAATTCTAACAGACATGCCTCCTGGTATCAATTTAAGGGGTCGTCCATAAAGTACATACGCTTTTTTTGGACAACCCCCCCCCCCTGCATTTTGCCATACGCTTTTTTGAGTACCTTCTACCTCCCCTTAAAGTATCTGCGCTTTCAACATACCAACCTAACATTTTATGATATTTTTTTTAATTTATTGTCTTTATACTTTTATAATTGACCTACTGCCCCCTTATCTCAAAAACGCTATTTGCAGACCCCCTCTTCTTCTCCGATATTGCGTACTTTATGGACGATTCCAAAGTGCCTGCACAATTTGAAGACACCCTGCCAAGGACTTCAATCTTAATGTGCTGCATTAAAAAAAATATTAAAAAATTATTACATTAAAAAAATATATTCATATCTCAAATTTTGAAGAGAACACAAGGATTGGATTGTTAAAATATAGTAACGCATCATATAAAAATAAATAATTTTTTCATAACTACACATTTTTTCTTCTTTTTGTTTTTAGATTTTTGTTTTTGTTGTAGATTTGATAGATTTCATATGCAATTACTACATGAACACCTACCAAGCCTTCCCAGGAAAGGCGTGAGGTAGTGTTCATGTAGTAATTGTCTCATACGCCCACGAAAATGTTTTTCAAGTTAGAGAACGTGATCACGGCGGCTTGCGCAAGTTTTATTATATGCGTTGCTGAAAAATTGTTTTAAATTTAATAACTATATAAGAAATTAAAGTAAACTAAAATAGAAAACAATAATAATAGTTTAAATAATTTGTGTGTTGTTTTTATTTTTGTTTTTTCTTAGTGGTTATTATTATTGGCAACAAAGTTCAATAAGTCAAAGCAAAAAAAAAAAAAAAACATTTATAGGCATTAAAAAGGATGAATTTCCCATGTTTTATGTGTTTTTTCTTTTAAAGAGGAAAGAGAAATAATGTATCGTCATCTGTTTGTAAAATATATTTCTATAATTATAACGTAACAAGTTTATATCAAGAGTTAAATTATACGATCGCAATTTTGCAAACTCTGGTAAAATATTAGGTCTTTAAAATTTTAGTTCATGCAAAGCTGTGTACTTTGTTTATAAGGAGCAAATTATTAAAAGTTTGCTAGCAAGAAAGTTACAAAAAATAAAACAAAAACAATAAACTTACGACTACAAAAGTAATAACACTTTAGTCACTAATTGCATTATAGAAGTAATAAAACTATAATAGTGTTATTACATTTATAAAGCACTTATTACTTTTAAAGTTCATTCTTTGTTCAAACAACATTATTAATTCCAAACATTTATTAAAGTAGAAAAGCATCTAGAAAAAATAAAGCGGATATTCAAATATTATTAAAAATTTCAGGAACTTTCACAGATCACTTAAACAACGTTATAAGAAAGTACTTTATAAAAAGTATAGCATTATGAAAATCGTTACATAAAAACACGCGTTAATTTTAAAATCAACCAATAAAAAATTTTTATCGGTTAATTTTAAAATTAACGCGCATTTTTACGATCCATTAGTAACGTTTTTCATAATGCTAAACTTTTAATATGACACGTTTTTATTAAGTTGTTTGTCACGTTTTTATAAGTTATTTAAGTTTCAATATTATTTGAACATCCACTTTATTCTTCTAGATATTTTTCTACTTCATTTAAAATTTGGGAATACTAATGTTTTTTTTTTTTGTTTGTTTTTTTAATTATTCACCTCCCCAAGGCCTGAGGACCCACTACTGTTGAGGAGGCTACTCATTTTTTATTTTATTTTTTTATTTTTTTTTTTGTAAATTGTGGTACAACCCTCTCTCAACTCTATAACTCCGAAACACGAACCTTGACAAGCAAGGCCGCTGCAAGGAAAAATTAAGTTGAGTGCGGTACTTCCAGGGAAGTGGTGGGAGTCAAACTCCGAACCTCTCGCTTACAAAGCGAGCGCTCTTACCACTACACCACTACCGCATGTTGCTTGAACAAAGAATGAATTTTAAAAGTTATAAGTGCGTTATAAAAGTAATAACACTATTATAGTGTTATTACTTTTGTAATGCAGTTAGTGACAAGAGTGTTATTACTTTTGTAATCATAAGTTTATTGTTTTATTTTTTTGCTAACAAATTTAAGTTGATTCTCCCCTTAAAAACAAGGAACACAGTTTTGTATAAACTAAAATTTTGAATACTAGATATTTTCCAGTTTTTGTGTTTCGCATTCGCTTAATTCAACCCTTGTTGTTACATTAAAATTATACAAATAAATTTTATAAACACATTACAATTTGTATTTTTGCTATCGTTTTAAAAAAAATTAAGGAAAAGGAAAATCATTCTTTTTATTGTAGTCTTCAAACTGTTTTTTTTTTGCTTCGCCTTATCTAATTTTGTTGCTGAATGTAACAACCACTCCAAAGAAACAAAAATAAAAACAGTAGACAAATTATTTAAATTAATAAATTGTTTTTTATTTTTTTCTATTTTAATCTCTTTTTATTTTATTAGTTTTGTTTTTTTTGTTTTTGAAACTTTTTCAGCATCATTATAAAACTTGCAAACAGCCCTGTTCAAGTTGTCTAAAATAATATACTCGCGTCTGGTCACACAAGACAAAAAACAACACGCCTTTCCTGGGAAGGCTTGCGTACTTTGTAAACATAAATACTTCATGAACAACTACTTTGTAAACATAATTAATACACATACAACTACTTTGTAAATATAATTACTACATGAACAAACTACTTTGAAAACATAATTACTACAAGAATAACTAATTTGTAAACATAATTACTACATGAACAACTATTATTAAATTACTAAATAATCAACTACTTTGTAAACGTAAATAAAAATACTTTAATTTTTTAGCAGCAACAGTTCCTTGGTGCACAGCCACAACAAATACAGAAGAATCATGGGGAGTTAATGGAGCATCACTCCCTCCTCCAATATTAAAGCCAAATGTTTTATCTTCCATATTCTGCAACAAAAAAAATTTTACTTATGTCAACAACACATTACTTATATTATTTATTTTATATATTTTATTCTATTTATTACTTTTTTTTTTTTTTTTTTGAGAAGCTTTTTTTGAAAAGCTTTATTTAGATTAACAACATTGTTGTACAGGTTGGACATTTCCTATACTTCCTATTGGACATTTCCTCGTTCAATATTTCCTCTCATTCTTTATTTCTTAGATCATTCTCTAGTATCCCAACCTTGAGCACTATCTCTCCTTAACCTTTTCAACCAATTATCTGGATCTTTACACTCTATATATATTTTTTAAACATATTCACTTCCAACAAGGCTGCAAGCAACCACTATTAGAGATGGAAGTTACTAGAGAAAAGATGAAGTTTTTAAAGCAAGATAATGACTAACAGACGCCTTAAAAGATTACAAATTATATGAATCAAGAAAACAAGAAGGGAGCAAATAAGAAAAAACTGTTCGAGGAAAAAAACTAGACAAGAATTTTTTAAGCACTTAGGAACAGTCACAGTAACTTAATTGAATGACGAGTAACACACGCTAATTTTGCAACGTATTTGTTATATGGTTTCTAAGATAGATCGGAAGTAAGAGTTATTCATAGAAGACTAAGGGTAGATGACTCAGCGAGTACATTACCATTCATAAGTATAGGAAGATCTAGATTGTTGTGATAACAATTAGCGGAAAAAAATTTAGTTTTATTATGCCCAAATTTCCTTAACACACTCTCTCAGGTACACTCACTATTCCCAATATCTGCCTAAGATTATCAATTTTTTACTTTTAGAGTAATCAGTTAACTAATGTAATAATGTTTAGAGTAATCAGTTAAACAGAGTCATGCCAATTAATAAATTTTTATAACTTAAAATATTTTAAAAATGTAAAAAAAAGTCCCAAAAGACTAGCTGCCACACATTATACAATATAATATTTCTTGCTTTGATTTTAAATAATTATAAGCCTATATAAGTTACTTTAGTTAGACTCCTTTTGCTAGATTTACTATTACCACAATGAAAAAGAATTTTGAAGATATGTGGAAATAATATCCAATCAACAGTGCCTTAACAACCTATATAAATATTTGGTGGCAACTAAATACCAGTTATGTTTGACAAAATGTTTGACAAAATGTTTGGTAGTTAATGTCCTTTCACATGATCACACCATTATCTTTTGAAGGATGCCACTATTTTCCATTCTGCTCTAAACTATTTAGTTTTATTAATTATAAAAACTTGATTTCGGACAAATAATAGTTTAAAAGACATACCTTTTCAAGAACAACAGTTTCAATATGATAGGACTAAAAAAAAATTATTTATAATTCAAATTGCAATAAATTACACATAGACACATAAGCTTGTTCAAATACAAATACGTTAATTCTAGATTTCCAAATACAAATACAAATATTTGTACTTTAGGTTAAAAAAAAAGTATAAAGACTTTTTTAAGATAAGACTGAAAATGGTCTACTAAAAAGAAAAATGAAAACTAGTTTTCTAACTAATACCCCTTAAAAACAAATTTTCAATTTATTTTAGTGTTAAAAATAAAAATTAAAATAAATAAATAAACTCTAGATATTTCCCAAAAAAATATTGGTTAACCTAATTTATGGAATTGTAAATATAAAATAACTTATGGAATTGTAAAAACATTTCAACCAAATACAAATAAAATACTTAAGAAATTTTTTAATCAAATACAATACAAATATGCCAAATTAACTTATTTTTACCAAGTACAAATTTGTATTTGACCCTAACCTTGATTATTACAATTTTTTTTTAAATCATCACTATTCAAATAACTTCTATGTTAGCATCAAAAAAATTAATAAGTTTTGATTTAGATTTCAAAACTTTGCTAGCAAATTGAACATATTTTTATTTGTTATTTTGTATTTTCTGAAAACTCTTTTGAATTTTAAGAACTAAAATCTTGATCATAATTATTCATTATTTACTAAGTAACTTTCATTATTGCAATACTTTTTATTTAAAACAACTACATTACTTTCTGTTTAAAGTAAAAGTAAATAATAATAATATATTTTTAACATAATTGCAATAATAGTTCCAAGTAATCATCGAAATTCTTGTCATTGTAATTTTTAATTTAGATGTATGCGCTATACAAAACTTTTATAAGTTAGATGTATGCGCTATACAAAACTTTTTTCAAGTATTGTAAGTCTTATGCAAAAATTTTTAATTTTTTAAGCAACTTTCTACAAGCATTGCACTGAGCATTCATTTTACCAAACAAATAATAACTGCTAAAAAGTACTGTCATTTTTGGACATCATTTTTTAGTAAACAAAGCTTTAGTAATTATTATTAGTGATTAATTTAAATGTTAGTATGTCACAACTATTTCAATGTCTACTATAATTTTTCTTTATTATTTTAAGTAATTTTAGTAAAAGTTAAGTAAAATTTTAAGCAATTTAACAATTAAATTTAAAACAATTTTAAAAGTCAAAAATGTCCTAGCATAAAGTAAACTCAAAAAAAAAAGTATAAAAATATTTTAACCTTACCAGAGAGTCAGTGTCGATAGCAGAATCTTGACTTGACTGCAAGTGGACTGAACTAAGATCAAAACCAACAGGAGATCTCAGCTGAAGTTGTTGAATTATAGATGCAAACCACTTTTTCTTTAGTTCATACTCCGATTTAAATTCCTTCAATTCATCCTGAAGCAACTCATTTTTGTGCATACACTGTTTATACTTTTCTTTATAATCTTCTAGCTCACGCACTACTTTATCTCGAACACTAAAAGCCCAATCACGACGACTCATTGAGACTTCAGCAATATTCCATGCTTTAGTCAACTCATTTGAGAGCTCATCAAACGGTTTTTTTAAGTTTTCTGTATCACCTTTACCTTGCTCGATAAGAGTAAGAATATTTTTAACTTCAAAGCATTCTTTTAAAATTCTATCTCTATGGATGATTGCCTCCCCACGCTCTTTCTGGGCAGCATTTCGCTCTTGCTTAAGCATTTCATAATCCTGTTGTTGTTCTTCAAGCTGCTTTACTGATTGTTCCTTTTCTTTAAGTGCAATTTGCAACCGAACACGTAAATCATGCACTTCTTTAAAAGCTTGATCTCTATCAGCTAATACAGCAATAATTTCATGTTGAAGACCTTCTTTTTCAAGAAATACTTTTTCTTTATCGTCAATAAGTTTTTTGGCTTCTTCTTTTGTAATTCCTAAATCGTGTTGTAACTTTTCAATTTCTTGGTGAACTGTGTCTCTTTCACTCATCACAAGTTTATATTCATGCAAGGCAGAATTGCGTTCCTCTCGTAACTTAATTATATCTTTGCTCATTTGTAATTTTAATCTAACAGCCTGCTCAAGTTCACGAGCAGCTGCAACCCATTGCTGTTTGTGTAGTAAAACATCATGCATGGCATCATCACGATCACGTAAGGCCTTCTCATAACCACATATTGCAGCAGCACATTGTTGCTTTAACGCATTTCTCTCAATAACTATTAGGTCATAATCAGCCTTAAGCACATCGTATTGTTGCTTAAGTTTTGAATTGTCTTCCTCTAAATGTTTACATTTTTTAAACAAAAAAAGTTCCTGAGTATCATCAAAATTAAACTTTAAACTGTCATTTTCTTTTGAGAGATCGTCAAATGTTTTGGCATTCAAAGAATCTTTTTTATATTTACTATTCTCCTGTTTTTCCTGCTCTCTCAATAAAACAATTTCCTCATAATCTTGCTTTAACTTGTTCCTTTCTGCATTTATTTGTTCATACTTAAGCGAAAGACTTTGAAATTCTTTACTAGACATCTCTAGACTACAGATCATAACTAAAAAATGGAAAAAAAAAAGCTAAAATTAAATATAAAAAAATAAAAGTTACACCTTACTAAAGAGAAAATAAAATGAAAAAAAAAAACTTAATAAACGAAAACTCTAAAACAATAAAAATAAAACTTTACAAAAATAAAACTCGAAGTCTCAAAAGAAACTATTTTAAACATATATATTTTACATAAGGAATAAATAACTTCAGAACTTTGATTTTTTGTAACGATTTTATATTATGCAAAACTTTTTTAAATAAAGTAACAAATAACCTTTGATCAATGTTTATTGTTTTATCAAAATATTTATTAAAACTCAAAAAATTATATAATATAACTTAAATTTTTTTTATAACTTTGATATTTCAAAATAATTTATAAATAATAACAAATTACTTCCAACAAATGTTTTTAAATATTTGAATAAAAATTATATAAAATACTCTTTGACAATTAAAATAAAATGTGTTTTTCTAAAAGCACATTTTATTTAAATTATCAGAGTATTTTATATAATTTATATATATATATATATATATATATATATATATATATATATATATATATATATATATATATATATATATATATATATATATATATATATATATATATATATAAATATTTAGCACTAGCATGTATTTTTTACAAAAAAATGCATGCTAGTTAAATAATAACACATTTACAAAATAAATAATTTGTCAACTCTTTTTTTAAAATCATTTTATTCTTTGGTTAGTAAAAAAAAATTTTCCTTACAAATAAAGTTTTTAATAAATGTTTCTTTACAGTAACCAAAAACAAAAATTAATACCAAGTGTTTATAATTATGTTTAGAATATGAAACTTTGCCCAGAGCTTTTTTTAAGCTTTTAAATGATTTTATTTTTTTAATTTAATTGTATTTTATTTTATTTTTCGATAAAGTTTCTTTAAAATTTTTTAGTACTGTTTATTTTTTTATTTTTTTTACTTAGTTTCGCTTAGTTCTTTCAAAGCATTTTTAAAACACGTAAATAGTGGTCCAATGCAACCACATGTGCTTCCTGTAACAACCTGATTTAAAAGGTCCCAAACTATATGAATCAAGAAAACAAGATGATAGGAGCAAATTCCAAAGAACTGATGTTTGAGGAAAAAAAACTAAACGAAAAAGAATTTTTGAAGCACTTAATAACAGTCACAGTAAACAGATGAGATTTAATTGAATGACAAGTAATATGAAAATGAATTTTAGTAAGTGTCACAAGAGACACTAGCTCTTTAGTGCTTTGCCCATTATAGCATTTGTAGAAAAGAAAAAGAGATGCAACACTACAACAATGTGAACAATTATTGAAGGTTGGCTGCAAAAGCAGGTCCAACTATGTTTACAATTTGTTTTGTACCTTGTCTAAAAGAGAAAAGACATCATTCAAAGATTCACTCCAGATATGGCAACAGCATTCCATACAAGAACGGATAAGAGATTTATAGAGATAAAGAATAGAATCCGGTGTAAGAAAATGGCAAACACAATAAAGAGACGCAACCTCAACAGATGTTAATTTTGCAATGGATTTCATATATGATTTCCTAGAAAGATCAGAAGTAAGAGTTAATCCTAGATAAAGGAAAGATGACTCGAGTACATTACCATTTATAAATATAAAAAATCTAGATTATTGTGATATCAATTAGCTGAAAAAAAATGAGTTTTATCTGAGTTAAAGTTCACCAGCCACTAAGAATTGGGGCAAGAATAAATGGTAGTATCATCAGCAAACAATCCCACAAAAAAGTATAGAGTTAAGGATAGAACATTGAGGAACCCCTGAAGTTACAGGAAGTGAAGAAGAGTGCTGTCCATCGAGGACAACTTTTATACTATGATTGGAAGGAAAGATTCAATAATCTTAAAGATGTATCATGGAGTACAAGTTGAAGAAAAGTCTAAGCAGGAAATCACTTAACAGAAGCTGGAGAAATACAAATGTAATGCAATAAATCAACCTGTTTGTCAGTAGGATGTGATTAGTGGAACCAAGAGATGACATTGATGAAAAGTTCTTAGCAAACAATTTAGCTTTGTCTTTTAGGTGAGGTAACAAAATCTGAACAATGCAAATGAAGAGGAATAACAAAATTGCCCTTATTATAGACACTGTTAAAGATTCTCTATAAGTCTCAGGAGCCTAATTTTTAAAATGAAATACGAGAATATGTGACTTAAGAATAGCGAGTTTTGGTGTTAGACAAAACCTTTCTACAATGGCTTCTAGCAATAGTAAACAGCATCTGTTTTCTGGAGAAATGTTTTGGTGATAAATATGGCACTGTGAACCACATTAAGCGCCAGATTTGAAATCTCCCCACACCAGATTTTATTTTATATAAACTTAGTTACATATAGAATAATAAATAATTGATTACTTAAAACCTCCAGTTGAGTGGAAAAATGTATGAAAATCAAAAAATAAAATTAATACTTTTTAGTTATATAAATTATTTGCCATTTTCAACAAAGTAACTTTAATTTGTTGGCGGTTTTTGTTTTTAAACATTCTCTGGTGTACAACAACTAATAGTGTTTAAAAACAAAAACTGCCAACAAATTTATTTTGTTATTACTACAAATTTACAAAGTTATTTTGTAATTTTAATGACTTAAATGGAATTCTAATTTAAAATTTTATTGTATTGGGATCAGCAAGTGCAGAATGTGTTGCTTAAGTATCCTAAAAACTAAAATGCAAAAAAATGTGTTTTATATTTAGAAAGAATCTTGGGTTTCAAAGTAGTACTGAAGGAAATATATTTGAAAAATTAGAAACTTTAAAAGCTGAAATGAATGAATATTTTTTATGCAAAGAAGAAGAACTTTTTGAAGCTGGTGATATAGTAAAATCAATGGTTTATATAAACAATATTGATGAACTTATACATGTTATAATCACTGAAGAAATATTGATCCTCTATACAATTTTAAGGGTTGCTTTGGATTCTGGTCAAGGTTTTTTTAAAACCAAAATGAACGTTTTTAACCCATATGATAAAACTAGCAACCAACCTGACCTTGGAGTGAAGTTAGTTTTTTTTGTTCCTATTGTAGAAGGAATATCTAAACACAATGGAAATCTAAGGAAATTAGTTGATCCTCTTAATCTTCAAAATATTAAGTATTCTGTTCCATTCGATTTAAAGTGTGCAAACTCAATGTTTGGCATTACAAGCCATGCTGAAAAATATATTTGTTTGTGGTGTAAAGGAGAGAGTCTTTTGGATGATAGAGTAAAACAAACTCTTGGTTCTCTTGATTATCAATAAAGTAAACACGTAAAAGCTGGAAAACCAAAATCAAAGATGGCTGATTATAAAATTGTAATTAATCCAAGAGTTTTATATCTTGAAGAGGATGTGGACACAATTATAGAAAATTTAGTTCCACCTGAGTTATATACATTAATTGGAATAGTTACAATTTTTGGAAAACTTTTATCAAAACTATGGCCTGGCTTTGTACAATGGTTAAACTGAAATTATATATTTTTTGGAGGTTACCATGGGATTGGGTTTGATGGCGATAATGCCAACCAACTTTTAGATAAGTTAGATGTTCTTGTTCATGATATCGCTGATCAAGGATGATTTGATTTATTTCCAGTTATTGAATGTTTAAAAAAGTATAAAGCAGTAAAGCAAGCTACCTTTGGAGAAAAAAATTATTGATGATATTGAATCTGCTGTTATAGTATTTAAGACTTAAGTTAATTTAATGGAGTATATTAATCATTACTTTGAAAATATTTTTTTAAATTTAACATGAAAAGTTCATATTGCAACTAAACATATTGTACCATTTCTAAAAAGTACCAATACTGATAATATAATTGGAATCTACTCAGAACAAGCAGGTGAATTTGTTCATCATGAGTATGAATAAACACTGATTAGTGTTCATACTAAAGATAATGTTGAAAAAAAAGGTTTGAATCAAGTTTTTTTGATTAAAAATAAACAATGAATACATACCGAGAAAAACTAATCTTGTTGTTTTAGTCAAAGCTTGCCTTCTCCATTTAACTCAAAAAATTGGAGTCTTTAAATTACACAATGCAATCTACAGACTTCAATAATTCTTTTGAAGCGCGTTTAATTCGTAAAAGTTTTAGTATTTGACGTCACGGTAGACTTTTGACAAATGAAACTCTGGGAAAATTTTTATTTATTTTTATTCATAAATTTTTTCATTATTTGTTTAGCAATTTATTTCTAGTTTTAACATTTAAAAAGATATTAAATATCTTAAATATTTTGTTGCTATAAATTTTTATTGCGGTGTATTAAATGTTAATAAATGATGAAATATTTATTATCTCAACCAAGATTCTGTTAAAAAATTGTTTTATATTTATTACCTTTATAAAATTAGTAACAGCATTTTTATTTGATTAGACAGTATTTCGTCTGAATTTGCTTTGCATAAAGTTCGGGAATTCAAACAAAAAAACATTGTTTAAATAATCATGTCAAAATATATTCAAAACAAATTATTTTAATGATGGGGGTAATTAAGTCTTTTTATAACAAAAGTAGGTAAAAAATAAATAACTAAATAAAAAGTTCAACATTAAACATATCTTTTTTATTATATTGCAACTGTAAATATTGGAATATTAACTTGAACTAAATTTACTTATTATTTAGAATGACTTAGCGATAAATAAAAAGCCCCTAAAATTATGCGATATTGTGTTGTTTTATTCTAAAATCAAAAAAAGCTGAGATCAAAAAAAGCCCTAGGAACACATTTATTCTGATAGTATGGAAAATATATTAGAGAAAAAACAAAGTTTTTGTGTCTGACATTCCAAACTAATTGAATTTTGCGCGAAAAAGTCAGACGTCGCATAATCTATTGTGAGTAAAATTTTCATTAGGTGTTTTTACATATTCACAAAATTTATCTTACTTAGCCATGTGAGAATATATTTAATTAAATTCATTTTAAAAAACATGTATTTCGTATTTTGTTTTAATTATATAATAATAAAAAAATTGTAATTATTATGACTAAAGTTGCAAAAATGTGTAGCATTATTGGAAAAGTTGTATTTGTAAATTTCATTAGTTTTTTAATTTAAATGTTAAGAGACAAATGTCAAATACAATACATAATTTGGAAATACATAAAATGTTTTTTTAACACACATGACATTTGACACACATGACATTTGACACACATGATATTATGACATTTTGACAACTTAAACTAAATCAGCATAATTATAATTTTTTATATAAAAAAATTTAACCGTTCATCAAATATCTATAATTAATACTGTCAGTTAACAGGCTTTCACAGGAAGGCGTTCGATCGAACGTCTTTATATGACCAAGCAAAAAATTATGTTTTAACGATTTGACCACAGCTTTTGACATACTTTCAAAAATTAAAAATGCGCTACAAAAACTTACCTAAACTTATCTAAAAAAAAAAATTGTAAAAAGAAAAAAAATCTTAACGAAAGAGAAAATAAAATACTTTGTTAAAGAAAAAATACAAAAATTTAAATATATATATAACCCAACTAAAACAAAACTCATCAAACTAAATTGCTTAGTCTATTTAATTTACACGTGAAAAAACCATTTCAATCTTTGTTTTAACATTTGTACTTTTTTTTATTATTTAATGTTTCAAAAGATAAACATTTCTCATAAAAAAAAAACATAATTATAAAAATAAAAATAAAACAGTTTATTAATACTTATTTTAAAAATTAATTAGAAGTGTTTTGTTACTTCATTAAAAAGAGTTTCGATAATACAGAAGTATTTAAGATCAAACTAATTTAATTGTAACAGCTTTTTAAAACTTTTTTTTTTTTTTTTAATAAAATTTTCTTTATCTTTTCAAATGTATTAACTTTAATTATTCTTATATCAAAATTCATTATAGAGATTTCCGTAGTCTTAGAATGTCATCGTTTATAAAAACAAAACAATTTTTTATCTTTTAATAACGTTTATTATAGAAATGCACACTTAAACAATTTATATATTATAAATTAAAAAAATATATACAACTGTCAATTATATTAAAAAATAAAAAAATAAAAAAAACATCAGTAAATTGTTACTTTATTTAAAAGCGTTTTGCTAATATAAAAACATTTGTTAAGAAATTTTGATGTAATTAATTTCACTTTTTCAGAATATTTTTTATTTAATGCGTTTTTAAAATATTTTTTGCAATAGCCGCGGTCAAATTGTCATAGCAAAATGTTATTTGCCTAGTCATATATAAAGACGTGCGTTTACACGGCTTTCTGTGAAAGCCTGGTTAATAAAATCAATTGTTAATAAAGACTTTTTTTCGACGGGAGAACAAAAAACGTTCTAGTGTAAAAATGACCAGAGTCATGAAGTTAGAATATAGTCCCCATTGTTTAAATGAAATTAATTAAGAATCAGAATGTATAATACTGCACTCTCTTGCACAAAAACGAGAGTCCTTATATAACATTCTATATAATGTAAAATACTCGTATAAAAATCATAAGATAAAGCTTTAATATTTGTTTTTAATTTAAAAACATAAGAAATATAAGTAAGATACCTAAAAAATAAAAATAATTTATTATTTTTACTTTTTACAAATTTTTTTTTTGCGATGTTTGGAAAAATAATACAAATAAATTTGTTATGCTGTATGTTAAAAAAATAGTTCAGCGTACTTTTTAAATAAAAGTAGAAAAGTACAGCTTTGTTTAATTACATTTTTCATTTATGAAAAGTCTACCGTGATGTCAAATACTAAAACTTTTATGAATTAAACGTGCTTCAAAGGAATTACCGAAGTCTGTAGATTGCAACATAATTTAAAGACTCTGATTTTTTGAGTAAAATGGAGAAAGCGAGCTTTGACTAAAACAACAATACTTATTTTTTCTCAGTATGCATTCATTATTTATTTTTAATCAAAAAAACTTGGTTCAAATCTTTTTCAATATTATCTTTAATATGAATACAACATGTGTTGGGAGTTTGGGATCCCTTTAAAAATAAGAGACGACATACCACTCTGATTATGCTGAATGATTGAAGTCAAGTGTTGTTGAATTTTCAACATTAAATAAATAGTTAACACATTTAAAATTTAAGTTAATATATTGTTGACCTACAATAGTAGTTTCAAAAAGTGTTGCATCTTAAGTATTTTAATAGCATGTAAGATAATGTTGATTAAGTATCAATAATATATAATACTTTTTATGCATTCTAAAGCTTAGTCTAGATATTTGTTTACATTAAATGCATTTCTTATATTTTGTTGTTATTGTTTTTTACTTAAACCTTTTTGCTACGTTATCTGTTTGAGAATATATGCTTAAACACTTTTTAATGCATTTATAATAAAAGTATACACTAGTAAGGAGTAAAATTAGGTTAAGGCAGGTGATAAATTTTGTTTTTTCCTAAAATTATGTGAAACATATGAACTTCAATAAAACTACCCATGTACCGCCCCTCCCCTTTTAATCTAAAGTCAAATTTTTATTTTAACTATTTCTAAGGAGGTTCTCAATACTTAATTTAACTAACGTTTTTTTTTCTTAATAACAACAACAAAAAAAATGGGTGTGGGGAGACTTCAAACCTGGCGGTCACTGTGGTTCACAGTGATGGAAATAATTATTTTAATTGAATATTGCACCAACACATCGAGAGGAAAACCATGGAAAAGACTAAGGCTTGACTTGGAATCATCAAGAGGGAATAAAAAATTTCATGCCAACCTGAATCCAAGAAGTTACATAAGAAGCATATTTGTTAGCAGAAAGACAAAAGATTTCAACCCAAGGGCCATCACAAAGAAAATCACGGAAGGAATTACAATTAGCTTTAAGGTAGTTGTATAAGGTACAATGATAAGGGGATTCTGATGATGAAGAAAAATGAGATAGTTACAGAGAATTCAAACTGTGATCAGATTAGCACCTAAGAGTGAATGTAAAGAAACTGAGCACTGACTAGGATCAGAAACAAGACATGAGTAGAGTAGGTAATTGATCAGATGTCTGGAAATTGTCTGAAAAGTGAGTTGGAAAGGTGACTACTTGTGTTAGAAATTGAGAAAGGCAATTTTAGTTAATTTCTTTTTATTATCTCCTATATTTAGTCTAGTAAGTTTTTTCAGCACATTTTTTAAATGTTCAAATTTTTAAAACATGTTAAAAGCTGTTGTCAAATTTTCAAAACAAAGTATTGTTGGCTGGTTATATAAAGACGCAATATTTGACATCATAAAATGTATCTTTACTTTTTTTTTTTAAGACATTAATTTTTTTAAATTACTGCAATAATATTAATTACCACAAAACGAGTTAAATGTTATTTAACAGCATTTTTATTATTACTATAAGAGAATGTTTATTTTCTTTTATTTATTTTTAACATTAGACAATTAAATTTAATATTGCATTTTTTTAAATATTTGATATTAACAAATTTCTTTCTTTTCTCAACATTTGCATAAATGAATTAAAATATATTAAATTTTTGAATTTTTAAAATGATTGTTTCTTAAATTTCTACTTGCGACTTTGCAACTACAAATGATTAAAAAAAAAATTAGAGTAACAATTAGAAAAATTAATTTAATTATTTAATAAAAGTTTTTTAGTTTATTTTTTATTATTAAAATTATATCTCTGTATATAAGGTTTATTGAAAAATAATCACTGTGATTTAAATTGCATTATAAAAAAAAAAGTTTAACTTTTGTTTTGTGCAAATTGATGATGCAGCCATTTATTTAAAACTTAATTTTGAGTTTAAAAAAATGTTTAGGAAGGAAAACCAGAAAAACAACATTAAAAAAACTTTTATCAACTTGCAATAGCAAGCATATTTATTTAGACAATTTCTTATAACAAACAATAACTAAAATAATTACCAAATTAAAAAAAAAAATTAAAAAATAAAACAAAAAATTATTAGCTAAAAAATAGTTCATGTTAAAATTTTGTTTTATATTAGCATCACTTTTAATATTTCAATTTTTTGTTTGTATATTTTGTTATGATGGTTGATTTTATCAAAAAATTGAAAAAACATTATTACAAACTTCAAACAACATCTTACAAAGAGTTCACTTTTTTATAATTAATATTTAATAATTAATTTTTATGTTTATGCTACATTTGACGTTTTTTCTAAATATATATATTATAAGAAAATCAGAAAATAATTTGCTATTTATCTTTAAAATATATTATTGGATTAATAAATTTTGTAATGACACAAGAAACTAAATAAAAGAATACTATGGTTTCTTTTATAAATGTATTTACAATACTTCTTTTTGTCTGAAAAATTGTTTCTTTTATAATTGCCCAATTTTCAACATTAAGGCGAAATACTAAAGATAATGAACAAGATTGTTCTGTTTGAAAAAATGTATTTAAAAATTTAAAAAAATGAAGAAATCATTAAAGTTGATTATTTATAAAATTATCCGGTAAAATCAAACCTAGAATAATTCGAGCTTTGTTAAGTCGAACCATTCATTTATCCCCTTTCAGCAAATTTCTTCGATAAATTCACACTTTTTGTATTAAAATTAGGAAATTAAAATATCTTAATGAAAATTTTTTATCAAGTTGTTTTGTTATTTACATTGTAAGTTTTTATTAATATTATTATTCATAATACTTTTTATATTTTTTAGTTGTATTTAGATATGAATAGAATAGATCATTATCAGACATAAAATAGGGGTAAAATAAAACTGTTACAAAATTAATTAAAATAAAACTGTTTATAACAAATTTAAAAAACAGTTATTTTATAGTTTTAACCAATATCTCAAAAAAAGATGGCTAGCTTTGAGTGTACTGCATGAATTCAATATGAAACTTCTTTTACTGAAACATTTTTCAACTTTTTCGTTAAAATAATGGTGTATATTTATTGTTTAAACTTTAGCAAATAAAGAAAAATTGCCTTAACTCAACTAATACCTCATATCTGCCAAAGTTTAACTTAACAGGGGTCAGACCCTTTTTTTTGGTTCCTTATTTAAGTTGTCTAAAAAATCAGAAAAATATTACCCTTGTGCTGCTTTCTAAAATATTCAGCTTCTTGTGCAGCTTTTTCGCATTGATTCATTATTTCAGCATGGCGTGCTCTTAGTATTTCTAGTTCATTCATTGCATTTAAACATTGGTTGCGCAACCTAGCATAGTCATTTTGTTGATGATGCAAGTCACCATCACCTTTACTAGATGTGTAGGTAGAAACAGACATGGTTGACTTTCATAAGATCATTATATTTAAACTAAAAAAATTATTTAACACATTAACATAAAAAGCTTACTTTAACAAAAACAACCAAATATAACTGACTGTTATCAAGGCATATATAAATTTATGATAAACACTTCTCTTACATAACAGTTTCATTAAATATGAATCCAGTTCTTAAAAAGGTTTAGCACTCACCACATAAAATTTTTCAAATCTTATCTTTATCTGATTCATAAATTTTATAAAGAGTAAATAAAAGCTTGATTTTATTTGAATTGGTTTAAATTAAAGTTTACTTTAAACAAACAATCTTTACTGACATTGATAATGTTGTATTATGGAAATATTGCTATATTCTTCTTTTGAGTATTACTAATGTTTTTTTATTAATTGAAATTCCTCAAAATGTTTTAATATTCTTTTAGACATTCCCTTAGAGCAATATTATTTATCTGAAGCTCTTAAGCTAGTATTAAAAATTACCTGTTTTTTCTAAATTAATTTTTTTTTTTTTTTACAAAGCAATTGATTGTTTTTTAAGTAAAATTCAAATTATAAAATCAATACTCTATAACTAATGATTCTTCACTTTATCATAATTATTTGGCAGCATTTCATTAAAAAACTTGAAGAAAGTTATTTTTAAAAATACCAAAAAAGATTTAGTTTGACTTGAATCAAGCCTACATATAATTGAATCAAGTCTACATATAGTTTCCTGTTCTAACTTTGATTTCTACTCCAATACAAAAGGTAAAATTATTATCTCATATTTTAGGCATAATAAAGTCTACAACTAGCGACATATACTTCATATATTTTAAAAACCATATTATCTCATATTTTAAGCTTTAAGGTTTTAATTAAAGGTTTAATCTATTTTTTGTAAGAGTTACAGTTGTTTGCAAACATTTCAGAATTTTTAACATTTGGAAAACTAAAAGTTGCTTAAACCATCATGCAACAATTATCAAATTTTATTCACAATTTAAACTGTTGCATTTTAAAAAACACTAATAAGTTGAATTTTGCCATTTTGAAAAAAATGAATATGGTTTTGCTTTTCAAATGCATTTAAGATTTAATAAAACCTAAATATTAATTAAGTATTTGCAATTAACTACATAGCTCAGTAACTTTACTAAAAACCTCACTCAAAATAAACCACCTCTTTTTACTTTCTTATTTTTATAATAGTTTTATTAAATAAATAATAAGAAAATCATGCATAGTATCATTTAAACATATTTAAAAAAAGGAATACACTTTTTTCCTAGTTTTAAGCTAAAGTGGTTATTTTAGTCAAATTCTTATTCAATCAATTAATACAATACTTTTAAACAAAGTTCAAGGATATTTAAAAAAAAGTAAATTAGTTAATACTAAGTAAACATTTACAAATATTGATAATATATAAGAATAAAAATGCTAATGTTTAAAAGTATTGGACGTGTCTGAAAACATTATACAGAAACTAAAATTTATATAATTAAAGCCATTAAATAAACCAGTCAAATTTGTGTTACTTAATATTGTCAATAATATTAAAATTATTATTTATTGTTATTTAATGTCATTAATATTAAGAATATGATGACATTTACTAACAATTAATATTTTCAATACTGAGTCTGACTAATTTCACTCTTTTCAGTGATTTTGATTCTATAAACATTAGTTTCTATATTAAATTAACTGCCCCCATATTATTAACTGTTTCAATATTATCGAGTATACGTATATATGGGGCAGATTAAAGTCTTAATTATTAAAAGGAATGAACTTTGTAAACGAAATAGTAAATTAAAAGAAAAGCTTACAAGATACCAATAAAGACCTTATAACTTGTAATTCTAAATTTTTTATTTATAGCCCTTTAAAACTTGTATCAACGAGAAAATGATAGGTGTTTTAGCACCTTAGTTAATCAACATAGATATTTATTATTAACTTTAGTATTAAAAGATTTAAGTTTCATCAAGGAAAATGTCTCGATCTTCAATTTGGAAATAGTTTAAAAAAAAAGCACACATTTATATCAAAATATAAGATAAAAATACTTAAAACGAATAAATAAAATACAAATATTTTAAATAAATACAAAAAATATCAAAAAGAGTCTATCGGGAAAATGTTTATTATAATACATGAATATTTTAATAAGTATATTTATAATAGATTGTAAATTAATTGTTATTATCTTTATTATTATTACTATTATTATTATAAATAAATACATGTATATATAAAATAAATATTTTATATAAAAATAAATAGAAATATAAAATAATAAATAAAAAATCGTATAAATATACGCTAACGAAATGAAATGTTTTTATCCTGCAGCTTTGCACTTTGTATTTTTATGATAATATACTTATCCGGATAAGCCGAAACCGGGATTGCTCATTTTATGACGTTTTAAGCACCCAAATGTTTAAGGTTGGTTTCCATATAGTTTAACGTCAAGTGACAGATATGATGATGTCTTACGTTATGAGTATACCCCGATCAAATGTTTCTATTGAAATGCTAAAATAACTTATTCTATATTTTTACCTAATTTTTTTTATAACTGCAGTGCATGTGACCTATTTTTTTTATAACTGCAGTACATTTGATGAATTACATATACTATTAAACCAATGTTTCAAAGAAAATAGATTATCCTTGATTGTCAAACAAATACCTTCATTTTTTTCCATAAAATAATACATTCCATAATTTTCCATAAAATAATACATTCACTTGATCTTCCGATAAAGTTGCGAATACTAGTAATCATTAAAAATAAAATAAAGCGAGAAAAATATTTAAATATTTCATAACTTTTTGTTTTAATAAAAATCTATCATGGAGAAACCATACCGGTCTCATTAAAATAAAAATAGCCTGTGTAATAAGTTTATTGTATAAATCAAGATCCTTTCTTAATTATAAATCGCAAAACAGTTTTACTTCAGTCGCGTTAATCAGTCATCTTCGTATGCTAATATTATACAGGCTAACACGCGCATATTTAAGTTAATAAAATTACGC
Source organism: Hydra vulgaris (assembly GCF_022113875.1). Classification (NCBI taxonomy): domain Eukaryota; kingdom Metazoa; phylum Cnidaria; class Hydrozoa; order Anthoathecata; family Hydridae; genus Hydra; species Hydra vulgaris. Next base: position 18,814,856 of record NC_061167.1, on the reverse strand, counting down.
TCACAAAACCACCCAAGTAAAGTAATTAAAAAGATAAACGAAATTGTATATATATATATATTTTAATTGTACAAATACGATCGAAAAGATAAATTCATAATTATCATTCCTAATTACAAATAAATACAAAATATGCGTGCAGGGAATACACTAAACAATTACGCGTTCCGTGGATGATTGTGTAGTTAGCAACCAATAAAAAATATCTTATATGCATTAAAATCATGTATAATTCAATCATTATTATATTAGAGTACGGCTACAACGTCACTTGCTTAACGTGCAAAACTAATGAAAAACCAATGGAAGATTATAAATTAACATTCCAAAAACTAACAATATGTTATGTCGTTTGTCTCTAAAGGGTATACAGACTTCAAGCTCACAAACTCTTACCTAACTGCCTCCTAGAATGAATGTTAGTTCCGAACAGCAAGTCTTCTTTCCAAAGATTTTTGATTTCACTGTCCTGCATTTTACTGTGTTGCCTTGCTTATCTTGAAAAAATATTCTTGATTACATCAAATTTCACAAAGACAAAGACAAAGTTCGATCTAGTAATATGTAGCGACGTGTTATGTTCTTAGACAATCCGCAAGTTACCCGATGGGAAATTGAATAGCAACTAGCTAGCGATATTCGTAACAATAAAGTTAGCAAATAGTCCACGAAGACTGCTAGCTAATTAAGCTAGCAATTAGCTAGCGGTAACTCGTAAAGCTATTGAAAATAAATCGCTCAAAAATTGCTATAAAGCTAGTTTAATGCTAGCTAGTCGCTAATTTATTTCCTATATTTTGAAGCTCACGAGGTCAATGTTTTTCGGCCACCAAACTCACGCCTTAATCCACGATACGTTGCATCTTCCATTAAGCAATGACTGGTAATTATTATTTATTGCGCAATTACTGCTATCGGTTGTGCTGGTTTACACCTATTACAACAAAGTAAAAAAACAAACAAATTTTTGCTATAAGTTTTGAGTGGTCGGATCTTTTCGTTTATAACTGTATATGTTATATACTGCTAACTCGTATATTAACTATATTTAACATGCTATAACTTGCATATATTAAATATATTTGATTAAAGCTCGTATCATTTAAATTTTAACTCTATAAAAACCTTGCGTCGACTTCAATCGCCCGCATTATCTTTAATCCCTTTTTCTTTTTGTATTTTAATTTTGTAATCTAAACGTTGCTTTGTAACTTATTTTTTACATGAATAGCAAAACATATATTTAAAAAATATATTTTGTTTTTTATATAAAATTAAAAAAAAAAAAAAAGTAATAAATCAGTATAAAAAAAAATTAAAAAAAACAGCGTTGTACTTAACATTGAATTAAACCTGTATGTAGGGTTTTAAATAAACGTTATTGAATTTTATCTACTTATGAAATTGATGAAATTTATATATTTATAAATGTTGTCAAAGTTTACCTCTAAAAACACAGTTAGGCAAAACTTCTGCTAATAATAGCAGTGCGACTAAACGAGTTGCAGTGCTTATATTCCTATATAGTTGAGCGTCTGTTTTGCGGTTTTAACGAAATCTTAAAAGATAGACGGAATAATATCACAACTCAACGTCTGATTATATTGTAAAACATTAGTTGCGGAAATAAAAGCAAATCAATTTCTGCCATAAATGGAAAAATCTCTGCCATGAATGGAATGATACCGATTCAACAATCACAGTCTTGTATAATGGAAGATTAGAAAAACTTAAAAAATACAGAAAGGCATTAATTACACTGTTTCTTAATGAAAGATGAAAATGATTTCTAAGCTGTTGACAATGACTTTAAAAAATTTCACTTTTCATTTGTATGTAGGTTTAAGAAAACCTACATACAAATAAGATAAGGTATCTTAATTATAAAATACCATTAACAAAGCAATAAAAAATAAAATAAAATATTTTAAATTGCATTTAAATAACACTTATAAAAGAGAAACGAGATCAGAAGAATTCGAAATATTATCTATTGAGAAAAAAACTTTTTTCAATGACATCCCACAAGATTTAGTTTAAGGACCACTCTTTTTCTCAAGGCCATCTGAATGACTAAGCAATAAAACTTAGCAGATATAATGGAATGCTAGCCAAAGTCCGCCATTATGAAAATCTAGAAACTCTGCTAAATATATATCATGCTATTTTTGGGTCCTATCTAAGATATGCATTTCAAGTATAGGGACAATCCCATAAACAAATCATTTCAAGGTTGTCCCATATCTAAAATAAAGCCTTGAAAATAATATATTTTTAGTATAATAACTTTAAATCTTATGTGCTATACCTTTTCGCCTATATATTAAAATTAAGCGACCTTGTGGTCGCTTAATTTTAATATATAGGCGAAAAGGTATAGTACAAATTGTCACTATCCTCAGTATCAATAGCTTAAACTTAGTTGTTCCAAAACACCACTCTGCTAAATATGGAAATAAATCCATTAAATATCAATGTATTAGCTCATGGAACAAACTACTTCCTGATCTAAAATCTCTTAATTCAATCTCTGAATTCAAAATCAAGCTTTTTAATTATTTGTTAAAAAAATACAAATAAATATTGCTATAAATTAATATTGAAATTCTTTATTATATATATCAATTCGTGATCCTTTAGTTTTTAGTTTGATATTTTTAACATTTTGAAATTCTCTAGTTATCTATCTACATCTAATTCCTCTGGTTTTCTATCTGCCATTTATAATTTTTTTATTAAATTTTTCATTCTAATATTATTAATATTAGCACCAATATTTTGGCATTCTTTATTTATCTATTTATTTATCTCTTCTCATTCAACTATTCTCAACTTCGTAGTAAATCTTTATTGTTGCTGTCATTATTTACTAAATTTTTGTTCCTGCTGTTATTGTCTTTATTTATGAAATTCTCCTTTTATTATAATTGTTATCATTTTGTTACTATTATTATTATTATTATTGCTATTATTATTATTATTGCTATTACTATTATTGTTATTATTGCTATTATTGCTATTATTATTATTTATCAGTTATTATTACTATAACATTATGTTGTATATTGAGATATTTACTATATATTAGTACTTGTACTATTGTAAATTTCTTTGAAATTTTATAACTTATTTCGAAAGATATTGACTTGATTTGATTTGATTTTAGTTCAGTTTGTTTTTGAAAGTAGAAAAATTCCAGCTTTGAGAAAAAGCAAAACTTTTTAAATCTATTTGGTTCCACAAAAAAGTTCCGCGATAAGATAACCCGGTGGGGAATAAGTTAGCGATTTGCAAGCTAATATATATATATATATATATATATATATATATATATATATATATATATATATATATATATATATATATATATATATATATATATATATATATATATATATATATATATATATATATATATATATATATATATATATATATATATATATACATATATATATATATATATATCTGGGATGTATATATAACTGGGATGATCATCCCAGTAAGCACAGATCGTGTTTAAAACGTTTAAAAATCGTTAATATTCGTTTTTATAAGTTTTTTAAACGTTTTGAAAACGTTCTGGGATAGTACAGTTTTTTATAGGAAGAGATAGAGAACCCCTTCTGATTTAAAAAGGTTATTTTTAAAAAAAACTTTTTTTAAATGATATTTTAGTTATCTGCGTATTAAATGATTAAGATATTAAATTCCATTAATAAAAAAATAAAAAATTCAAAAAAAGTCAATAAAATCCTCTTTATCGGCAACAGAAGTATCTAGCACGACTAATAAACTTAAAAGATCGTTTTACTCATGCAAAACCACCTTTATTCGAAATGAGTATTTTGTAAAAGATGTGTTTAGATTAGATGTTTTTTTTTTTAGGTAAGAAGCTTGGAAGGGAGGGGGTTCAACGACACACTTCTTTCTTCGAGTCAATGGGTGCCCCTTCCAATGATATTGTAAACTAGTAAAAAATAGTTTTCATTTTTGATACAAGTTTTACTTTTTTAATTTTTAAAAGATAAAAAGATTTATATAAATTTTTTACAATGTTTGAAATCATTACATCTATATTGCCGCCAAGTCAATAATAAACCTCCCATTTCTGGCTGTGGTCTAATAGTCAATGACAATAACATCTTGCATTTAAATTTTATCAATTTCATTAAAAAACTTTCTTTTATAAATAAAATTCACGTTTATTTCCGGTTAAGATGGTAGCGGGGTGCCCCGCTAGCCCCCGGATACGCTTGGTGGCTAGAAACATGTATATGTATAAGTTTGGATAAAAATTAAAAAAATTATAATCAATTTAGTTAATAAAAACTCTATTTTGATCACAATTTTTTCAATTAATCCTTATATACAAAAATCGGTAGTTAAAACATCATAACTTTTTGTAGGATTGTTCAACTTTGATAACTTTTTCACTTTTAGTATATTGAATTGAAGCTCTTTCTAATGATATATAATAACCTATGATTTAATAAATTTAAAATTTCATGTAACATACCTAATATATTCATATATACATATATCACGGTCGTTTAGACTTTAGAAATAAGTGGAAAGTTATTATACGCAAGCGCAGTAGAGTTAAAAATAATTTAGAATTTTAAAAATGGCTACGGATGTAACGTTTTTAAAAACTTATCATTGACAACGAGTAACTTGTTTAATTTTAGATAATTTAATAGGCTTTTAACTATTTTTAAAATAAAATTATTGTGAAAATAACTTGCAGCTTTACTAAGAAATGTTTTAAATAAAATACAAGTCCTCTGAATGTGAATAAAATCTACTTTCAGCTAAAGCTACTTTTACTGTTTTTGTTTATAATCTTTAAACCTTTTTTAAAAAAATTTTGAGCGTAGAAATTTTTAAATTTTTATTTATTCAGCAAGATGAACCTTTTATCTTTTTTGCATTTTTTGCTTTTATGAGGATTCAATTTTTTTTGCAGGGTTAAAATAAAATCTTAATCGTTAACTTTTTGTAACCTGTTGCTACGATACTCCTTTCTGATGTATATATATATATATATATATATATATATATATATATATATATATATATATATATATATATATATATATATATATATATATATATTTATATATATATATATATATATATATATATAAAATATATATATATATATATATATATATATATATATATAAAATATATATATATATATATATATATATATATATTTTTATTTATTTATATATAAATAAAAACACAAACAAGTTTTGAACTTAAAGCATAACTTTGATAAATTATTTAATTTTTAGATATAAAGCTATATAAAGTGTGTAATATTCGTAATGCAATAGAGACAAACAGAAAAAAAAGCAACATTAGTATAATTTAAAAAATGTAAATTTATTTTATGCATCAAATAAATATCAATCAACACAAAATAAAAGATCAAAATATAATTCAAATGAAAATATAAATATCTTTTATGCATTAAAAACATTTTTCATTCTTTCAATCTTTAAGTAAAAAATATTTTAAATATACTCATATTGATTTTAACAATCTCAAGCTGAAAACATTAAAAAAAAAAATTTAAACACGAAACACAAAAAATATTTATATCGAGTTCCAAGAAAAAGTCTTTCTGCTTTAGTTTACTTTTCCCTTCTTTACAACAGGCAAGTTTCTTTGTTGAAACGCGAATATGGTTGGAATACTAAAAAAATATATACTATAATATTTGTTTGTTTTAAATCAATTTTTATCATAATTTATTAATTTTGAATCAATATGTACAAAACCAGACTGATGATTCAATCGATAGAATCAAAATGATAGCATTCAATCGATAAAATCAAAAACAAAACTAATGGTATTGCTTTGATGCAGGCAATACAGTTGATTTATTTGAGGTTATTGACTAAATCAAAAGCCTGGAATAATAACATTCAAAATTTTGATCATAGATAAGTGTGCATAAATATATAATGTATGTATGCGTATATATATATATATATATATATATATATATATATATATATATATATATATATATATATATATATATATATATATATATATATATATATATATATATTTGTTCAAAATAATATAGAATTTGTTCAAAAAAATATTTTTATCTTTTTGGAAAAAAAAACAAACTTAAACTTGGTTTTCACGAATAGCTGATTCGATTCATGATTCGACTCGCGGATCAAGAACTGCTTTGAGATTCAATTTGAAACAAAAAATGTCAATTTGCAAGGCCCTAATGTATATATATATATATATATATATATATATATATATATATATATATATATATATATATATATATGTTACCAACATATAACAATATTATGTTACTAACATATAAAAATATTATGTTACTAACATATAACAATACTATGCTCTCTTCTTTAAGAATATTGAGCACTCTTTGACAGTCTGTTCAACTCCTTCAGAAGGTTTATCAAAAAAATAGATAAGTGCTTATATTATATATATATATATATATATATATATATATATATATATATATATATATATATATATATATATATATATATATATTTAAACAATTTAAAAAATGTATTCTACAAAATAGAGTGCTCAATGTTCTTAAAAGAACAGTGCAAATTTCTGATGATTCTTAATGAAACACAGTGTAAAATGAAATAAAATTTTGTTAAGAGATTTTTTACTAATTTATTATATATATATATATATATATATATATATATATATATATATATATATATATATATATATATATATATATATATATATATATATATATATATATATATATATATATATATATAGCCACATCGGAAAAGAGCACCATAGCAACAGGTTACACAAGTTTAATGATTAAGATTTTCTTTTAACCCTGCAAAAAAAATTGAATCCTCATATAAGCAAAAAATACAAAATAGATAAAAGGTTCATCTTGCTGAATAAATTTAAATTAAAAAATTTCTACGCTCAAAAATATTTTAAAAAAGGTTTAAAAATTGTAAACAAAAAAACTAAAGTTGCTTTAGTTGAAAGTAGATATTATTCACATTCAGAGATCTTGTATTTTATTTTTAAAATTTCTTCGTACAGCTGCAAGCTATTTTTAAAATAATTTCATGAAAAAACTAGTTAAAAGCCTATTTAATTATCTAAAATTAAACAAATTACTCGTTGTCAATGATTAGTTTCTAAAATCCTGTTACCGTAGCCATTTTAAAAAACCTTCAAAAAATGTAATTTCACTGCGCATGCGTATAATAACTTTCCTCTTACAAACGACCGTGATATATGTGTGTACTGATGTTGTTTTGCACATACTTTCAAAAAGTGCTCGATGACTTAAATTAGAGCTATAAAAATGTGTATTGAAAATAAAAATAAATACTATATGTACTTCATACAAATATTAGTTTCATGCTATTTGCAATCATCAGGTAAACTGTAAAGGTTTTTTTCTGTTAAAAATATTTATATTCAAAAGAAATTACGTACGTAAAACTATTGTTATGTACACGTGGATTGTTCTATTTAAATTAATCTTTGAGTTTGTAGTTGCTTAATAGAAACTTATTTTTATGACGACATTTTGAAATTTGCTTTTTTATTCAGACGCTCTTCGTCATTTTCTATAAAATAAATAATTAGTTTCATCAAAACTTTTATGAAAAATAAACTACTTTTGAAAATAAAATTTTTTGTAACAGAATTGAAAATGATAAACACGCTTTAGTCAAGCCATATGATATATTATGAAGATTTCTTTACTTATTTAAAATCCAGTATAGTATGAGATTTTTACTACTACGTTTTTTACTAGTAACAAGTTTTTACTCCCCATTAAAAAACTTAATTCTATATTTTTATTTTACCAGTAAAAATCTTAAATTGATTTTTTACAGTCATAAAATTTTTACTCCCCAAGTAAAAATGTATTTTGTGACGTTGTATTTTTGTCAATAAAATTGACAAAAGTAGTATTAAAACAAGATAAAAAGCAATCTGATCACAAAATGATTTTTGTAATCAGGTTGAGGCAAACCACAATCTTTAAAATATTTAAAAGTATTAACTTAAAACTTTAATTTTTTTGCAAATGAAATATTTGATAAAACTATAAATATATTGATATAGGCTTACAAACCGTGTCATATTCTCAATTACATACAGTCATAAGTGCGTAAGATTTTAAATTAATCTAAATTGATTATTATTAGTAGTATATTGACGATATTATTACTGTGAATGTGTGTGATGTATATTTATATACAACCTTTATCAATTACAGTCATTTGTCTATAATTTTTGAAGACGTCATTCATAATAAGTAATAAAGTTGATTTTTTTTTAAACCTAACCTTTTTTCTGATAATTGTTTGCAATGATTTAAACTTTATGTAGAGTAAAATGCTACACGGACAAGTTGTATGTATGAATCGGTGAATTTTAGCCTAATAATGTAAACTTTCGGAAACTAAAAAAACTGCATTTTTCCCCGTAGTAAATTTTTGTAAATGGTTAAATTTTTTTTTTAAGGTGAAAAACATTATCCTCTTCAAAAAAAAAAAATTATTAAACCATTGACAATAATTTAGAAGAATTTTTGTCAATGGGGAAAATGTAGTTTTTTATAGTTTCCTGAAGGTTTTTTATAGTTGGAGTTCCGCCCTTTTAACATTCACTGATTCAAATGTTACGTTAAAACGGTTTTTGAAATTATGATAAAGATAAATAAAAATACTAATACCAAATAAAATTAATCAAGATTGATTCTGAATTAAAGAGTGTAGCTCCTTGGATGTCACAACGTCTACCTTATGAGATAGCATTACCGTTTTATTTATTAAAAAGATAAATATAAAATATAATATATAGTTTTTATATTTTAAAGTTTCGTAGAAGTGCGTCAATGCATACATAAATTGACTTATATAGTCTTAATCGCAGTGTAGTGTATGTTCTGTAGCCGTTATCTGACATAGATATTAACAAGCGTAGTGGATACATACATCGACTGAGAGTTTGGTTTTGGGCAAGCATTCTTTGAACTAAAAAAGAAGCATTTCAATATTTATTTAATTTTAGTTTTATTAATGAGTTTAGTTTTAGTTTTATTAATGAGTTTACAAATATTTTGTATTAAAAAATTATTCAATTAAATTACATTAGATTTTCTGGTGAAATAGTTAAAATAAATAATAATAGTTTTTAAATAAGCGGGTACAAATAATGCCTGCCTAAAAAATACGCACAACAAAGAACGCCGCTGAAACAATTAAAACGTTTACACAAATAATTCTTTTAAACCTTTTAAAATATCTTAAACTCAGTCTTCGAGACGGATCTATGGATATCCTACAACTTCCAAGGATAACTTGAAAATTAAATTTAAAGTATACAAATATACACACACATAGATAAAACTATAGAACAAATATTTCACAGGAAGTTGTGAATTGTTATAATTAATTATGTAATAACTGTAGTTATTTTTCAACCAGGAAGTTACCTACAAGATGGAGAAACAGCCTGTCGAAGACAAAGTTAGATAAGCGTTTTTTCAAATTTATTAATGCTCTGTTCTTCGAGAACATTGATTACTCTATTTGTAAAATATACTAACATAATATACGTACACACACACACATATATATATATATATATATATATATATATATATATATATATATATATATATATATATATATATATATATATCAGTGGCGAATTCAGCATTTTTTGTTATTTGAGATAACTAATTTCCAGACATGGAATAAACTCCAAACATTTATATCATTATATTTATGTCAATTCAATTTTCTCACCTAAAGTTACATTCATTAATAATTTTTAAATTTCATAGTATAATTTCTCAGCGTTCAAAAAATATGATCATATATATATCACCATATATCATCATATATCATCAGCGTTCAAAAATGATCATATAAAATTTAAATCCCCCTCAATTTGAGGGGGATTTAAATTTTATAAAATCATAATTTTTATTTTTAATTAACTGATAAATATCACACTTAAAAGATTGAATCTAACTCGCAGGTTTGAAAGGTACACTTCACTTTTGGCAGCTAAGCTTCTCTTTATTTGCATAATGAAAGCGCTTGCTGAATTATGTTAAGAAGTCAGAAAAAAGAAGTCAGTGAAGAGGTGTCTAAGCATCAGAAAACTATGTTATCAAAAAAATTTTCTGAAAACAACACCATTTGAATTTGTATTTTTTTACGTAATATGTTCAAAGATTTTGAGTAAAGTAACTTTATCATCAAAATTATTAAAAACAAAAAAATTAGATCTTATTACTGCAACTGAATAATTGCAAACTACAAGTTAAGTGTTGAAAAAAAAAATTCGATAATTTAAAAATAAACTATTTGAAGAGTCCTGGAAATTATTCAGCTAAGGATCAAAATCAGGCACTTAATAACTTTACGGCTACTTTTAAATGTGTTTTTGATTCTGTCTGACCAATAATAACATCTGAAGTAAAAGATAAAGAGTGAATGACGGATAGTCCTATAAAATCGTCTAAAAGAAAACAAAAACTTTATATAAAATTTTTGAAATTAAAGGATGAAGGTGATGAAAAAATATACAAAGCCTATAAACAGTTTTTTCAAAAAAATATTAGACAAGCTAAAACAATGCATTATTCTAATCTGCTAAATAAAAATAAATTAGACATAAAAAACAAAGTCTGTTATGAACGGAGTAACTGGTAGAGAAAAAAAGAAACCTTTTAGCATACCTCAAAAAATACTTTGTGGTAATAAACACATTACAAATAAATTAGACATTTACCGTGAACTTACAGGATTATTCATTCTTATATGCGCGTCTATTCATTTTTATATGCGCCTTTATTCATTCTTATATGCGCATTTATTCATTTTTATATGCGCCTTTATTCATTCTTATATGCGCATTTATTCATTTTTATATGCGCATTTATTCATTTTTATATGCGCATTTATTCATTCTTATATGCGTTTTACAAAAGCAATTGTAAAAAAGCAATTTGAACAAAAAAATATCATTTAAGCAATTTGTTTTGAAAAAACAGTTTATTTTTCCAAAACAAATTATTCTTATTTCCAGGTAAACGAGGTTAAAAATACTTAAAACGAAGACTTTTTATATTCGACAATGGTTTATTTAATTTAGTATTAGTTCTTTGTTTTCGATGATAGTTTATTTAATTTATTATTAGTTCTTTGTAATTTTATTATTAAATTTCTTGATTAAGTTATTATTTATCTAATTATTCATTTATCTCGATTTAAATTTACTTATTTATAATTATTATTAATATCAAATTATACATCCCTATGTTTGTATATGCGTCAACCACCCATAAAATCTCTAATATAATTTAATATAAACGATAAATACGCTTTTAAATTTTTATAAAGACGTATTTAAAATATAAGTTAGGTTGTTTTCATTGTTATTTATTTAAGAAATGGTTGCCGAGCCAGCGCTTGATTTATATAACTACGCATATGGTTGTAAAATGGAACTATATTAAACTCTGTAGTATCCATAATATTTTTAAGTTTCCTGATTACCTCATCCGTATTTCGAAGCCTTTCTCCCTGTTTGTAAGTATGTTTTAAAGAAGAAAAAAATTCTTCTATTGGATTAAGCTGTGGCGTGTAAGCTGGCAGATACTTAATAGCTATACCATGAGAGGCTAGTGTTTGCCTAACAGAAAGACTCCAGTGGAATTTACAATTGTCCATAACAAGCACCGGCGCTTCCACATTTGCATTCCTAATCGCTGGTGCCATCATTGTAGTTATGAAAGTACAAAATGAATCTGGATTCCAGCCTCCAGTTTTTGTTTCATAAGCAAGCACTCCCATTGTTGAAACAGCATAAAGTAAACTAACATTCTTGCCACGATTTGCAGGCGACTGTAAAATTGCTGGCGCACCTCTTAGCGAATAACCATATGTGCTGTTAGTGTGCACATTAAATCCAGTTTCATCCAAATGAATAAGTTTTTCATCTGAAATTCCGTTAATTTCGCTTGAAAATGCATAGCGTGCATTAATAATTCGTGTTGAATTTCGTTCTTCTGGCACATGCACAACACGTTTTCTTGATAAATCCGAGCGTTTGAGTTTTCTTGAAATAGTAGGCTGAGACATGTTGAAGCCTGCTGCAGAAAGATTTTCTTTTATTGTTTCTTGCGTGCAAAGATTGTTTTCTTGTACGCATAATTCGATAATATTTTTTATTTGAGCGTTTATAGGTCTTTTACCTCGTTTTTTATCAGAAGACAACTTGAATGCAGTCATGTCGTCGAATTCTCCTCTGTTTAACTTAACGACAAGATTTTGAACTGTGCGCTTCGATAAATTAAGAGAAGTGGAAATGCTTGTTGTAAATTGATTTCTCTCAATTAAATGCTTAAGCATTTCAATGTGCTCTTTTGTAACTTTTCCCCTTGTTTTACGATTGGTACTGCTATTTTTTATTCCATCCATAGGGGTGTATAATTTGATATTAATAATAATTATAAATAATTAAATTTAAATCTAGATAAATGAATAATTAGATAAATAATAACTTAATCAATCAAGAAATATAATAATAAATTTACAAAGAACTAATAATAAATTAAATAAACTATCATCGAAAACAAAGAACTAATACTAAATTAAATGAATATAAAAAGTCTTCGTTTTAAGTATTTTTAACCTCGTTTACCTGGAAATAAGAATAATTTGTTTTGGAAAAATAAACTGTTTTTTCAAAACAAATTGCTTAAATGATATTTTTTTGTTCAAATTGCTTTTTTACAATTGCTTTTGTAAAACGCATATAAGAATGAATAAATGCGCATATAAAAATGAATAAATGCGCATATAAAAATGAATAAATTCGCATATAAGAATGAATAAAGGCGCATATAAAAATGAATAAATGCGCATATAAGAATGAATAAAGGCGCATATAAAAATGAATAAATGCGCATATAAAAATGAATAAAGGCGCAGATAAAAATGAATAGACGCGCATATAAAAATGAATAACCCTGTAACAAACACTTTGTAAATCTAGCTTGAAAATTAGTGATGGCAAATAAGAAGTTTGATAAATTTGTTGGTGAAAAACCCCTATGATGTATATCAAATAAAAAATATCCTATAAAAAATTTAACAAAGTTCAGACTGATATAAAGCAAATTATGTCATACGGATATGACGACATAACTAGCAATGAAGCAATACACGTCATTGAATGTATTAGAAAACCTTCTTTCATTTAATATCATCTTCTTTTGAACGCTCTACTTTTCCTGGTATGTTAAAAGTTGCTAAAGTCAATCCTGTTTATAAAAATGAAGATTGTAATAATGTGTCTAACTAGCGTCCAATTTGTCTGACTAGCGTCCTACGAGTGTTCACTAAGGTTAATGAAATAGTAATTTACAATCGAATTTATAATTACTTGAAGTTAAACAAAGCTTTATATAAAAATTAATTTGGTTTCCAAAAAAGTTGTTCAACAGAGCATGCTATCATTGAATTTAAATTTTTTGATAAAGGAAGGCATGTAGTGGGAGTATTTATAGACCTTTCAAAGGCATTTGATACAGTTGACCACTGCATCTTACTTTTGAAATTAGAATATTATGATATTAAAGAACTAATATATAAATGGGTAAAAAAATAAGTAACAGAAAGCAGTTTGTAATAAACAAAGAGTCAAGTGTTCTTAATATTGAGTGTGGGGTCCCTAAAGACTCAATCTTAGGACCGTTATTGTTTTTAATTTACATCAATAATATGCATAAAGCATCATCTATAGAATCTTTAATAATGTATGCTGATGACACAACTTTGTTTTATAATCATAGTAATTTAAAATCGATGTTCGGAACAATGAATACTGAACTGGAAAACTTTAATTAATGGTTTAGAACAAATAAATTATTCTTAAATTGTGAAATGGCAATTTAAATGGCAAGCAAAGCTGCATTTAAATTGCCATTTTCAAACTTCTTGGTTTGTAAAAATGATTTCAAAAAAAAAAAAATAATAATAACAAAAAATAAAAAATAAAATAAATATTATTAAAGAAAAAATAATAATAACAGTAGAACTAGTAATTACAAAGCTAATTACAAAAAAATGGCGCTGTTTAAGGGATCTGCGAAAAGATTTTTTTTGGAGTTTTATACCCAAAAATACTGAATCTTCTTTAATTTCCTTTTTTTAGGTATTAAAGTTTGGAAAAATATTTTTGATGGACTAATTAGAGAGAAAACCTAGAATAGGTGGAATAGACACAAAGTACATTTTCATGTCAATTAGTTCAACTTAAATGGAAAAAGATAATAACTTTTTATAACATGAGAGTTTTCAGAAAAAACTCCAAAAACCTAACATTGTTTTACTTCCAAAAGTTATTCCCAGGAGAGTTGCTGATACAGCTGTTGGGGAAGGAAAAAGTCATAGACAGCAAGCTTCCATAGTTAAAAGTATAACTGCTAAACACCTAAAACATTAGTTGTGGTAACTATTTGCTCGCTAAATGGCTCCATTAATTTTTTGAAAGATGATGGACTTAGTACAACTTCCTCTTATTATGATTGAAATCACTGCAACCCAAACCCTACACATAACTGCCCATCATAAGTTTATCCCATCCATAACTTTAATATCTTGGTTAAAACTCTACCCATGCTCTTCAGATACTGTTACTAAATTTGGTTTGGAGAAATTCAGATTTGAGCGCAAAAAAAGTCGTCACTATTTCTTTGTAGTTTTTACTCCTTTTATTTCTTACGAATCTATCAATTACATGTCTATATGCTTGCCATGCATCTTTTTCCAAACTAGACATTGTAGTTTCTAAAGAAAGCTAATTATCTTTTAGAATAGGGTTCCTATTATGGAAAAAAACACCTTTGAGGCTACAATTAAACTGTCTATAAACGATTGTTATGCTCTAGATTCAATCAAGAATCCACCTCCCTTAAAAAAACAATCAACATTCCAGCAGAAAGACAAGCAACCTAATACTTCATCAAACTAAGAAAAAGGCTGATGTCTTTCCTGTATTTTAAAATTTTCTACGTTGAATCAATTAAGTTCCATTGTTTCAGCCTGAATCTCAATATTGCAGCTTCAGACTTTAATTAACCTTGGTCACGCACCGAATTATCCATTTTGCTATGTATAGGAAAATAGGCTGTTTGAATAGTGATAGACACTATTCTTCAGATTCATCTGTAGAACAATCTTTATCGGTAAGATTTGATAATGAAGTTGATTGAATAAGAACTAGTTGCTGTTCATTATGTGCAACTGGATTAAATAATAATGAAATATCAAGATATGTTAGTGTTGATCTATTATTAATTTTTTAATATCTTTATGTATTAATTAAATAGAGGTAGCTGTCTGGGTTTGATTCATACCACTCGCAAGGAATGGAAAATGGCATGCGTTTCCAATCTCTTTGTAGCCACCCCTCCAAAGCTAATTTGCAAGTACCACATGACACATGAGAAGCCCATTTCTTGCCCTGATCACCTATTTGGATCTCAAAGTACGCAGCATATCCAGATCAGGTTCAGGATCATCATAACCACCCTGCTTCTGGTATCATGAAACTTAGTACTAACTGTCCCATCCTCTACTGCCTTTTAGGATTTGCTTTTTTAGGCAAAAGCTAAGGAAATCAAACTTCGAATTAAAAAATTTCCTGCCTTGGAGCTCTTGGTTGAGTAAAGATGGTTTCTTGAAAAAATAATCTTGGGCAGTAGAGGTTAACTGCATCCAACAACTCTCTTGTAGAAAGCCTCCTAGGCTAGGGTTTTAGGGGTAAGCAAAATAATTCTGTTGACCACCCTCAACCCTCTTCTTCAATAAAACTCAGTTTAGTGATTCTGAAACTAGCTAATTGGAGGATTTCCCGAACTTTGTGGTAACTCTCGGAGAGGCTGATTCTGTCGACATCTGCAAAATATCCGAGTACTAACAGTGCCATGTTGCACACGGATGGTATCTCTGTTAATGCTTTTGGTGTACGTTGTTGAGACCACACAAGAAAAATTGTAACCTAAAATCATAACGGGACTAAGACAACTGTATAGCTTATTGTTCGGGATGCCGTGCCCTATCTATAAATTAGCCGAGTTCTCTTTAAATTTAAATCATGCCTGAAGTAAACCAAAATAAAACTTCATTTAACTATTTGAATATATCTTTCACATCATTTAACTATTAACATATTCCCATCATTTAACTATTTGAATATATCTTTCAGAAATATTCGTGGTTTGTGAAGTAACATTCCATCAGTTAAATCTTACCTCTTGCAGGATTCACAAGACTTTCTTGCTCTTTGTGAGATTAACTTAAATTTGACTGTTCCTTCCACAGAACTTATTATTAATAGGTACTATATTTTAATTCGCAAAGACTATAATTGTCACATACTTGTTATGTGTGTAAACTTACGTATTAATTCACTTATTTGTTAAAAATCAAGTATGAATCCTTTGATATTCTTTTATGTACTTCACTCTATCACTTTTCTCTTTGTTTTTTATCCTTTTTCTTAAGACTGCGCTCATTTATATGTAATTTCTGATCAAACTGATCATGCCCATTCTCTTTACCCCTATTCCAATATTTTTGTTATTGGTGGATTTAATGGTCATCACATTAAACAGCAAGGCTCTGACACCACTGAACCTGCTGGCACTAAAACCTAAAACTTCTGCATTTCTCAATTTCTTAATTTGATAACTAAATTTATGGCTCGTTTTCTAGAAAACTCTAATCACTTCCTTCACTCCTTGGTTAACTTAACTCTGACCCTACCTTGTGTTCAGTTTCTCTTTTTTCTTCTTTAAGTAGTTCTGACCATGCAATGATTTCTATAAATCTTTTATCTCGTACTTCTTCTTTGGACTCACCCCATCATTGCTCTACTTACTACTACCCTAAAGCTAACTAAGATTCTTTTTGTGATTTTATTTGTGGTAGTTCTTGTACTGATGTCTTTTTTCTCTCCGCTGATGAATGCGCCTCCTAAGTAATCTCCTGGATCCAGGCAGAAATGGAAGCATTTATTCTATTTTGATGGTACCAAGTTGGTACAAACAAAATAGAATTGTTTTAAATGACGTTTTAAAATGGATGTTATTAATGAAAAAGAAAAACTGAATTTTTGTGCAATATGAAATTGTTTATTTTTATCCTTCCGTTTCTAAACAGCTTTTTCACTATTCCTCAGTTAACGCAAAAAATTTTACTCAAATTTTGGATAAGTCATTTACCATTCTAAAAAATCCTTACTTTTCACAAAAAATGATAGCGAGTTAAAAAATCAGGAGATTACGGTTTTGATGTTACTATGGAAAGCTTTGACAAAGCTGAGTTATATGAACTGATAGGCCTTTTTATTTTATTTACAATTTGCAAAGAATATAGATTGATTTGTGTCCACTTAATGGAAAGTGTTTAACTAAAAATATCATTTATATATGCAATGTGAAAATAAACCCACAAGATAAAGACATCTGTTACATTGGACCTAAAGGAAAAACTTTTAAAGATCGTTTTTACAAACTTAAAAGTTGTTTTCTTTATGAAAGTAAAGCTAATTTCATGGAGCTTTCTAAATTTGTGTGAGTACTAAAAAAGAAGGGTTTAAATCCTGTTCTTTCGTAAAAAATTTTAGATCAGGTTGAACCGTTTAAACCTGGTGGTTTACACCAAATACACCAAATCGTGTAGCTTGATGGAGAAATACCATATAATTTCATCACCATTGCCTTTGTTAAACAAAAGAAATTACGCCTATGTGATGTCATCAAATAAGTTCACGATCAATAACTTTAATGCCATCAAAGAAGACTCTCCACAGTATTTCTAATATATTTTTAATATATATTTTTTGTCGTTATTTTTAAAATTTGTAACATGTTATGTCTAGCGCAACGGTACCGTTGCTTAAATTTTTTATGTTAAGGTCACGGTAGTAAAGTTTGATTGGTTTATTTTAAGTCACGGCTGTAAATATTATTGGTTTATTTTGAAAGTTTTATTTTTACAAATTTGAAAAGAATTGTAGCTTCACATCACGTTTAGCATTGTGGTATCTTATTAGTTAATCAATCCCGGTGATCCGGGATCACGTCCTTCGCTTAGAAAAATTTTTAAAAATGTTTTTTAACTATTTTTTATTAAAAATTATTATTATTGTTGTATATTGAAAGCTACATTGTCTTTGTTATTTACATACATTGACTGATATAGGGATAGTACATACAGTTAGTGTACATACATTCACTGATTTAGGGATAGGCGCAGTGAATGTACATACAGCGGCCTTGTTCGCCAAGGTTGAAATGTGTTTCGGAGTTAAAAAGTTGAGAGCGGGTTGTAACCATTATAACAAGTAGTAAGAGATTTGCCGGCTATTAGACATTTTTATTTTCAACCAAATTTTCAACCATAAATTAATATTAATATTGGGTTAACATTGAACCATATTGTGTATAAATTATTTAGATAAGAAATATTTTTTTATTTTAAAAAAAATTGATTTTTTAAAATAAGTGTTAATTTTTATTTCTTGTTATGAAATATTACGAAAAATTCTTAAAATGACGTGACTTTACTTAATAATAAATTTGATCTGGTGTTTTTAACTTTTCTTCTTCTAATCTTTCCTTCTCTAACTTTTCCCATTGTAATTTATTTTTATTTTTAAAATAACGAGCTAAACTTATTCTTCTTTTATAACCCATAAATTTATTAACTTCATCTTTACTTGTACATTCCATTTTTTTAATTTATGTAAAGAATTTAAATTTTCAATTTCTATTAGCAATTTACATTTCTATTAGCAATTCTCCTAGCATATTTCTCTTGAGCTTCACATAAAGCTATCGCCATTGCTTCAGGATCTGGTTTATAAGGATTTTTATCTTTTTTACAATCTAATTTTTTTTCAATTAATTTTATTTTTAAGCATAATTCTTCAAGTTTTTTTTCTAATTCTTCAATTTTATTTTCTTGATTCATTATTTTTTATATATAAAAGAAAATTATTTAAATCATTTTCAAATAACTTAAATTAATATGTTTTTACATGTGTAATTCTTTACATTAATTTATAGTATTTTCAAGTTCTTTTATTTTATTTTCAACATTTTCAAGCTCTTTTTTAACTTTTTCAATTCTTTTTTCTTTTCTAGGTATTTTTCTTTCATATTTTTCTAGTAGTTGATCCCATACACATATAATATTAAATCCCTTCACTTTATATTCATATTTTATGAGTATATCACGTTCTTCTTTGTTTTTAAGTATCTCTATTCGATTTTTATATTTTTCTAGTTGTTTACAATTGTTTCCAAGACTGTTAAATAAAGATGAATAATCTTTTTGCAATTCTTGCATTTCGTTTTCCATTCTTTTTATATACACAAGAAAATTATTTAAATCATTTTCAATTTTTTTTCTTGTTTTAATGCGCATGCGCTGGAATTTATTTATTAACAATATTATATAGGGTCTCTTATAGCATATAATTCTAGTTCAGTTGCAGTTACTAAAGTAGTTGAACTATTTTCAATGTAATTAGTATATACAGGAAAAACATTAGCAGATCCATCTGTAAAACTGCTATTTGTACACACAGGTGCCCAATATCCACCACCTGTATCTAGTGTAAGTACCGCTCCTAAATTCATCATGCTTTTTGTAGTTGTCAAATTTAATCCGCAAAATCCTTGTCCTGTGTTTGTATTACCGAATGGTGTTTCAGTTGATATGAGTTGTGCAATATTTTGATAATGCATAGACATCATTGGAAGGAATGCTTGTTTAAATATAATACTTTTCCATTCACCATTAATTTTATATCTTAAGCGATATTTATAATATCCATCTTTGTTTTTATAAAAATAGTTATTAGATAACTGACTATATTTTGTAGCTGTAGTTGGATTAGCACTATCATAATTAAGTGATCCATAATAATTAGTTGGAAATAAATCTGTTGGTACTTGCCTAACAATTAGCGTTTCTCCTGATATGTAAAGTGGATAATAAACACTATTAGCATATAAATTATTTTTAGCTGTAATTAATGCATTATAAAATTGTTGAGCTAAAAATATTTGTTGACGTGAGTCGTAATGTACGGTGTCATCGTTTGTAATTCTCATAGAAGGTGGAAGATTAGTAATAGATATGCTTGCAGCGTATGGAATATATTCTCCAATAGTTGAAAGCGCATTTTGAACTGGTGTTGCTCTTGCTGAATTAGCTGAAACCCATCCAGGTCTCATTTGAAAAGTAAGGAATGGAATTGTATTTGATTTTGCTTGGGAATTTGTTAACGTGTAAAACTGATTAGATGAATACCCTATATAATCTCTTATGGTTTGAATAAAGTTTACTAGAATATGTCTATAATTATTATTCCAGCCATCTATAGAATCATTTTCTCCTTGAGCCCAAGTCATACCACAAAATTCTGCGTTATAATGTGATAAAATATATCTAATTCTACGAGTTAAATTTCTAAATCCAGTACCATATGGCATAAAATAATCATCACTAAAACCTCTTGCACCTAACATACATGGAAGTATCATTAAACTTTCATCTGAATGTATTATATTTAATGTGTTTGAAGTATCAGCATCTTGCATTATTAAACCTGCTAATATTGAACCATATCCAGCATAACACATATTATCTGATTCATTTACTTCAAGTCTAAGAGAACAAGGAAGTAACACATCATTTTGTCCATTATCCATTGCAAATTGTACTATTCGTCTATGCATATAATTTACAGTAGTTATTGCAGCAGAATGACCCCATTCTCTACCATAATAAGTATTTGATTGTCCAGCTACAATCAAAACTTTATATTTACGAGGATAAGGAATTATTCTTTCTATATAATTTGTAATAAATTCATATGTTGAATCAATATATTTTTTTGTAGCAGCGTCCTGTGCATTAGTAGGATCAACTACATTGATCAATTTATGTGAATTCAAATTTATATTAGCACTCATACTATTAGTTCCATCTAATTTTAGACATGCACTGCTAGAAGTTTGATTATTATCAACATAATTTTTTGTAGCTGCATCTTGTGCATCTGTAGGATCAGCTACATTGATTAATTTATGTGAATTCAAATCAACATCAGTAGTGGCTGTATTTCCAACATTAATGTTGATATTTAATCCATCTGTTGTGTAACCATATAATGAATTACTACCGGCTATATTCATACTCATTTTAAATATGCTATATTTTTTTAATTCAGTATAATGAATTTTCAATACTTTGAAAATCAACACCTTCATCAAGCTTTTTTAATACATAAAGGCACAAGTGTCCGCAAAAAGAAGTGTCTCCAAACTGAATTCTTTTACTATTATAATAAACAGGACTGTGTAAATATTGAACAAGTTCAACTGGAGGTGGTAATGCATAAGAATCAAAACTTAACTTTTCTTCTCCATCTTTATACCAACAAATCCAATGAAATCCATTCGTACTTGAATCTCCAGTATTTAATATTCCACATTCTTTGTTTTGTGTATTTTTAGGTAATTCATCTCTTACAAATACACCTCTAAAATTTTTAATTTTTAATTTTTTTGCTGCTTTTATTAATTGAAAGTTTGTTAAGGGTACATTTGGCAATATAATTCCTTCAACATTGATATGTTTGTCCATTTTTATTACTTTATTAGATTTTTTTAGATCTTTTTAAGATATAAAAAATAACTTACCTGTGTGTTTGCCTGCCTGCTTGCCTGTTTATTTCCAATCAATCTGAAATGAAAAGTTGGGTTTGGGTTCTGAAGGAACCAATGTTTTACTTTTTTTTAATTTATAATGTCCATATGCTAATGTGTGAATACCATCTTCTTGAATTACTCTTTTATCATCTTCTGCACTCAATGCTATTTTGTTTATTTCTTCAGTATAAACATCATGTAAATGAGATCTTATGACATTCATTTTTCTCATTTGATCTTTCTTATTTATAAGGCAGTCTTTATAATCTTCATGTGTAATATAATTTTTTACTACATTTCTCTTTACTCCTTTACATCTCTTTTTATCTTCTTCATCTATTTTGTAAGAATACAACTTTGATCTGAGTCCAATAAATTCCGTAATTTGTTTTCCTGCTGATTCATCTTTAAACATTCCTATTACTTTCTTATTTACACCAACTTTAAATCCATTTTGAACAGCTGGATGATCTTTATTAAATTCACTTGTATCAAATTTACTTTCAATATCATTAGAAATATCTTTATAAAAATCTTCTGTTTTTATTTCATAGATTAATGAATCTGTATCTGTATATAATAGTTTAGCTTTATCTCCATATTTATTTTTCATGTAATCATAATGAAATTCGTACATTAGTGTTTTGCTCAAATCTAAAATACACATACCCAAGTAAATGGGTTTGTTATAAACTAGTTTTGTTCTTTTCATATGTATTGCAATTAAATTATCATCAAATATCGTTCTACTTTCATAATTTGGTTTTGATGATAATTTAATAGCTTCTTCTCTTTTAGAAACTAATCTCACATCAACTCTGTTTTCAATGTTTTCCATTGTCTTTCCAAATACTGAATTGTTCATAAGTTTAAAAAAGTCCTTTTCAAAGTCATTTGTTGCTTTTGTTCTTAGATTTGTATTGAGTTCAATGTATTTACTTAACCATGCACTTTCTTCAAACTTTATTCCTCTGTGAATTTTTGTTATTTTCATTCCTAATCTTTCATACAGTTTTAAGTTTTCATAGTGAATGATATAATTTTTCTTATGATTTAAATTAGGTATTAATTTATCAACTTTGTCTATTTTTAATCTTTCAGGGGCTAGAGGATAATCATTATGAACATCATGTAAATGTTCAGGATATTCCAAATCTACATCTAATATGCAAGAAGTAGATTTCCAATTTTTTAATTCTTCTTCATACATCCATTCAAATCCATGTGTTGGAAGGGGTTTGCTCATTGCCCACCCATATAAATTATTTGCATCTAGATACTGTATGTAAGTAGATTCTTTACTTTCATCATAATTTTCAATATATTTATTGTTAGCAGTTCCTAACCTGTTAGAAACCATACTAATTCCACCTCTTATTCCTTCTTTTATCATTAAGATCATATCATAATCACTTAATAATTCTAATTTTACTTCTGTTATTTTCAACGCAGCATCCCAAGCTAATCCTGGTGATGTATAGTACCAAGCAGGATCTAATTTGTAATTGTTAAAACAGACATCTCTAAAATTTTCAAAGACATCAGCTAGTAGTAATACATCAGATTCGTTATATAAATTATGGTAATCTCTAAATGTTTTACATTGAAACTTTTCCCATACATTTTGTGCATGTAAATAATCTTCATCACTTATTCCTTCATCATTTAATTTTGAATAAAATGATTCTTTTGGTGGTAGTTGTGTTTCATTTAATTTATCAATAGAGTCAACCCACTCATAAGGATAAACACCTTTTCTTAACAATAAATTGAGTTCATTTCCAGAATAGTATCTACTAATATTTTTACATTGATCTTTTGTCAAATTTTTAGTTAAACTATCTAAACTAGCAGCCATAAATTTAAAACTATCTAGAAAACGTAGTTGTAGTTTAACCTCAACTTTTTTACCTTCTCTATTCATAAATTCATTTACTTTAAGTTCTTTAGAAAAGCTAATATATTTTTCTTCATTGTTGGGTATACAATTTATTTTTCCTCCTTCTGACAATTTTTTTATGAACAAGTGAGAATCATAACCAGATAAATTGTGAAATAGTACTGGAATGAATTTTGGATTTTTAAATTGTAAGTTACACTCATTATGTGCAGCACCTCTATATTTTCCAGTAATATGACAATGATCTAGTACTTTATCTTTATTAAGATCTTTTTCACAAATATGGCAACTTTTTGCATTGTTAAATTCTTCTTTGTCTTTTCAAGTAAATATTATATCTTTTGGAAACTTTAAGTACTTGTTATAAATCTTTTTTACATCTTCTTCTAGCATATTAACAAATTTTTGTGCAACATCTTCATCTTCATTACTTGCAGTGAATGTAACTAGTTTACTTTGATATACACTTTCATCAAAGCATTTAATATAGTAACAAAATGAACTTGGTGTATGCTTTTGGTACTGCTTTGTATATGATTCATCTGGGTTAGGTGAGCAAGTGTTGATTGGTTTAATAAAACTTTCAAAGTCAGCATAGACTACAAAAGGAACTCTCATAGACTTGTTATAATTTTTAAACTCAATCATTGTATTTGGCTTTGGAAGCTCAATTCGTACTGAATCATGAGTATTACAATACAATTGATGCTTTGATAAAGATTTTTCAGTATTAAATCCTGACAAGCAATTTCTACAATAAAACATTTTATGTTCATGTTTTGATATTTGCGATGAAAGTAATCTACTTATACTTTTTATTAAACAATAGTGATTGGTTTCATCATTTGAAATGAGTAATAAATCTATTTGGTGTTGCCTATTTTTGTTTTCAGATATTCTTAAAGGATAAACAGAATTTTCATAACTAAATACATTAACACTGATGTCTTGATTATTTTTCTCAAATTGAGTAATCTGTTGTAGTGATACTGGGAATTTTATTTTTTCCCAATTTAATTTCTCAGCTTGTTCTTTTAAATCTTTATCAACTCTTTCAGGATGAACATCTTTAGGATTTAAAAATCTAGCAACACACCACTTAAAGCATTCGTTGTCTTCATTCTTCATATTAATAATTGCTTTTTTAGCTGCCAACTCTTTAGGAAGAGGAATGTAAGATTTACCTTTAAGTGGTTTATATTCAATGATATTTATATCCATCTTTTTAACTGAAACAAATCTCCAACTTGATCCAAGTTGTTGAAATGCTGACAAGGATTCTAAAATTTTATGTTCAGCTCTTTCATAAAGTTCGTTTAAATCTGTTGACTCTAATACAACTTCTGCTTTTGTTGAAAAATGATGCAAAATTGTTATAGTTTCTCCTGTTTTAAGATCAGTACGCTCCATTTCACATGAAAGAACAATATAGATCTTTGATCCTTTATTACTATTTAAAATATTTAATACATTATTTTTAACTGATTTCATATAAGATAAAGCATCAGCTCCTTCAACTCCTTCAGCTGAAAATTGTTTAGTTATATTTTTAAGAGCTGATTGTGTTAATTTAAATTCTATTGGTTTTCTAAGTCCAAATCTTTTATACAAGTTTGAAACTGTTGACTTTATTGATGTAAGTTTTTCATTAGCAACATTTTTAATAGGTTCAGGAACATAGTCAATAATCCAATTAGCAAATGAATTCACTTTGTTCTTAATGGTATTAATATAACTAACTGGAACATATTGTGTTGGTGTTAAAGTATTTTGTGTAATATTATTTGGAATAGGCATATCTAATATAGGAGTTGTTTGCTCAATTGCTCTAATGAGATCTGCTTTTCTCATTCTATAATAATATTTAATTTTTCGATTTCTTGCGATTTGTTTTAATTCTTTTACATTTCTATTTTCCATTTTTATATATACAAGAAAATTATTTATATCATTTTCAATTTTTTATTTTTTATGTAAAGAAAATTAAATAATACAAAAAACGATTTCTTTTTATATTTTTATAGAAAAAGTCTATAAAAATAATTAATTTTCATTATCTATTTTATTTTTGTGATAATGCATCTTTTTCTTTACTTGCTCTAATTATTTCAATTTTTACTCCATCTACAATCTTCCCATTTCTACTAAAAATATAAGTTTTAGAGCGCTTTTCTTTTTTATTATAGTCATAAAATGATTTGTAATTTTTAACTTCACCAGTTTCCATATTAGTAAGTTTAATTCCCCATGGATCTGTTCTAATTTTTGTGAGATAATCATATTTAGGATCTCTTTCTTTTTTTTCTTTTGTTGGAAGAAATTTTGGTCTTCCAGCAGATTTTTTTTCTTTTATTACTTTTTCTTTTTTAACTCTTTTAACTCTTTCAATCTTTGGTTTTTTTTGTTTCTTAGTAATGATATTTGTTTTTACAGAATCTTTATCAATTAAGTTATTATCCATAGCAATCATAACTAATGCCATAGGATCTTTAGATGTTTGTTGTATATTATTATCTTTTAATAAATTTAATAAATACTTTTTTGTATATTTTATTTTATCACTCATTCTTTTTTTTATATAAAGAAAATTTATTTAAATTATTTTCAAATAATTTAAATAATAGTATTTTTTTTATTGCATATATATTTTTTTAAAAATAATTATTTTTCTTTACATAGCAAAGCCTGGGTTCCTTCAGAACCTAGCATTGATCACTTTGTAACCTAATATTCAAACATAAATTTATTTCCATTAGAAGTAAGTTTTCCTATTCTATCTGAAATGACGAGAACATATATTAAAGTACCTGCTGGAACAGGTGTATTAAATTCTGCTTGAATTTTAATATTTGCAGTATTATTTTTCATTTTTTCTGATTGTTTACTTACATCAAAATACATAATAGGATATAAATCTCTATAATCTGAAGGAGTAATACCACATAGACTAATAAGATCAGGCATATTATAATAATCTTTAGCAAAATTAGATGCATTTTTATATGCTCTACTAATTTTCATATTTGGGAATGATAAATTATAATTAGTAGCAGGATATCTTTCTTCATTATTAATATTAACCCACATGTTTCTCAAATCACAATGATCAAATATTGAAGCATTTTGTTCTTGATTTTCATTCCTATTTGTTTGAAAACCAACAAGTATATATCTAGGTTTTTCAGTAGTTTTTGTTCCTAAGTCCCAATCAAATGAAGTATTTTGTGGAACATTAGTTTTACTACAGTACCTTGATCTAAAACCAAAATCAAGTATTTCTTTATTAAGTATTATATTACCAAGTTCATTTTCTTTTATCAAAGATGGAGTTGCACGTTTCATCATTAATGATATTCTTGTAATATCTACTTTTCCTGCAGCTACACCAGCAGCTCTAAAAATTGCATTATTATCGCTTTGTCTTAACAGAAAGAGTTCATGCTTTAATCCATAAAAAACTTTATCATAATCTTCACAAAATCCAAAAATATGACTTAATGGAATACTAACTTCAAATTTACCTTTTGTAGTTGGTTTTTTAATGATATATTGCT
The DNA here is from genome assembly GCF_022113875.1 of Hydra vulgaris. Lineage (NCBI taxonomy): Eukaryota > Metazoa > Cnidaria > Hydrozoa > Anthoathecata > Hydridae > Hydra > Hydra vulgaris. The sequence goes on along the minus strand of NC_061167.1, from coordinate 18,787,570 downwards.
GTCTTGCTGAAAAACCTATATTATTCACTAAATCTGCTGCTGCTATATTATCTTTATACCACATTTGACTTATTGCTTTTGATTGTTGAAAGTCATTCGGATATTTTAATAATCCAAGCATTGTAGTTGCTATACCTGGAAAACTAACTATTTCAACAGGTTGATCAAAGAATCTATATTCAATTCTTTCAAATAAATGCATAATACCATTGTTTGCTAGTGCTATTGCATCTCCATCTGCATATGCAGTCCCATCTGCTTTTACAAGCCTTCCTTCAATTTCTAAATAGGAGTTATGCGGATGATAAAAAGAATCACTGCTTTCAATAAAAATTCTTATTTCTCCTGAATTTAAATTAGAATTAACAGAGGGTGTAAATTCATATTCTTCATATTTTTTAATTTCCTCGTCATATACTAATTTATCAGTAATATTAAATATATCAGATTTTACCATTTTTATATATGCAATATAATTTTTTTAAATCACTTTCTGCTATTTATAAAATTATATTATTCTAAGCCCATCGCCTTTATGTTTTTTAACTAAATCTTGTATTCTAACAGGTTTACTTTTTATTGACGACCCCATCATGATTTTACTAATATCTGGCACTGCTTCATTTAATTTATTATCTAAAGTATTTATTAAATTTTTAAGTTCTTGTTTATTTTCAGGTGTTAGCTTAGATGATTTATTTACATTTTCTATTAATTTTTTACCTTTATTTATTACAATTTCTTTAGCAGTAGATATTGCAGAAGTTGCAAGTTCTTTCCCTGCTGACTTTGCTGCATCTACAGCAGTTTTTCCCAAGTCTGTAGCAGCTGCTCTACTGGCAAAATTACGAGATACATTAAATGCATTACTTAGTACTTGCTTATTTAACATACTTAAAAAAGGTGTAAATAGTCCACTTCCACCGACTACATACTTTCGAGTATATCCTTTATTATTTATAACTAACATTTTATTTACACTATATATTTTTTAATTCATTTTAAATGAATCTAGGTCTCAAGAGACTTATTTAATTATTGGTCCATTTTTATTAAAATGATTAGTTAACATTGTTTTCATACCAGATAATGCTCTAAAAAAATCAGAAGATTTTGCCTGATTATACATATTATTTATATCTGTAAATACTCCACTTCCACCGACTACATACTTTCGAGTATATCCTTTATTATTTATATCTAACATTTTATTTACAATATATATTTTTTAATTCACTTTGGGATTATCTTAATTGTTTTTTTAAAAGTCCATTTTGTTCTTCTAAAAGATATACTTGTCTTTCTAAAAGATGTTCTGATTTACATTTTGATACAATTTCTTTTATTTCATATTCAATACTTATCGGCTCTCCTTGTAAAGTAAGTATATGCCCATCTTGATCCATTATTGTTGTTTTCATATCCCAAATTTTTTTTGATAATAATCTATAATAAGTTGGATTATTCGGTACTTCTACAATTTTATAACCCACTGGCGTAGATGGGTAAAATGAATATATAACATTTGAATATGCACCATCTATAATTGATCCTGTTACAAGGCTATTTGTTACATTAATAGTATTAACATGATTTATATCTATTACTTTATCTGAAATATATACTTTTGATGAGTCAAATGTTATAAGATTACCATCACGATCTCTATTATTAAAACCTAAAAGACCTTTTATAGAGTCATCATCAAGTTGTATTCTAATATTGCTATTTTTATTAATAATAATCTGTGATCTTTCAGTATTAAAATTTGCTTCAAATATAATAGATGTAGGATCAAGTCTTATACTATCATACTTTTGTTTTTTTTTATAATTTTCAATATCTGTGCTTGGTACATTTTTAAAAGACTCTTTATATTTAGCAAGTTGATCTTTAAGAGTAGTCATTACATATCTAGTTACAATTGCATTTATATTTCTAAGTTCATAGGATCCTGTTGGGATCTTAATTTGTTGAAAACCAGGATTATCACTAGCTTCTATAGTAATATTTATTGTATTGTTCATTCCTTCAATAATATTTGGAAAACTATTATAAGTCATTAATTTTTTAAGAGCTATTCCATACTCTTTATCTGCATCTAGTTCAATAGGTACTGCCATATTAGTATTTATAACAGTATCGTTTGAAGATATATGTATTGTTATTGACATTTTTTATATATGTCATAATTTTTTATATTGTTTTCAATATAAAAAAATTTATATGGATCTACTTTCTCTCTCTTATATGAAATTCTATGGTATAACTTTCATAAAAATCTATAGGTTTATTAAAGTTATCAATGATGTCAATTTTCATTTCTGAAATGGATTTTGTTTTTAACGGAAAATATTTCTTTGATATCGGTTGTTCATTAATAACTGAATTTTTGGAAACAATAATTGGAATAAATGAATACATTACAGTCGTTTTCTTAGCATTTCCATTATTAGATACAATTTTTCCATCTACAAGATTATTTAATATATATACTTTTTTGTTTTTAGTTGAATCGCTATAGAGAATAGTTTGAAATCTATCCAATGCCATTTCATATTCTTTATTTTCATCAAGTTTAATAATATCATCAAATTTAATTATAACTGGATTTTGTTTATTTTTTTCTATTTCAATATACATTTTTATATTTATAATAATTATTTAATTCACTCTTCATCTTCGCTTTCTAAGTCTACATCTTTAATATAAAATCTTTCTATCTTATACTCATTTTTAGATACAACTGCATCTAATAATTTTACTTGAATAGATTGAATCATTGATCCTATATATATACCTTCAATTGCTAAGCATCCAACAACATCACATCTTTTTTTAATAAGACTTTCTCCTAAAATATCACCATTTTTATTTCTGAATACTTGATCCATCTTTTTACTTTTATAATCTGTTGGTATTTTTGCATATATAACTGGAGATGCTTTAAAATCATCATTTCTATACTTTAAAATATTCAAGTTGTTAATATTTAAGCTTTTCATACCCCCTTTTTTTAACGTTGCTTCATTTTCATTAACTTTATCTCTACAAAATTTTTCAATAGCTTCAATAATTGCGATAAATATATCATTTTCACATACAAAAGGAATTGAGTATCCTGTAAGTTCTTTTGTTTTCATGTCTCTATTTTCACAAACTCCATTTGATAACGATTTTGGAGTTTTTACTCTTAAAGGTTCTGAAAGCTTATCATTATATTTGTATTCAATTACTATTTTTTGATATTGAACAGGTTTATTAAATTTTTTTATTTCTTTTACATATAAATTTGCTTCATCAAAATTTTCAATATCTACATATGACATTCTTTTTATATATAAAATAAAATTATTTATATCATTTTCAATTTTTTTAATTTTCTTGTAAAAATATATAAATTTTATTTTACATCATTTGCTAGAGTTGTAATTTGAAGTTGTTGTCGTTACAGTGGTATTTGTATTAGCATTACCAGAAGTAGCTGTTACACATATATTCACATTTACATTTGAGTTGTTCATTTTTTATATATTTAAGATAATTTATATCGCTTTCAATTCTGTATTATTAACCCATGAGTTAAAAGTATCAGGATACCCATACCACTTTACTAATGATTTATTACCTTGTTTTTTAATAACTTTTTCAATTCTAAATATCTCTTGACTTGTTTTTTGAAGTTCTTGTTCATAAAAAGTACCTTGTATTTCTTCATTATTGTAATCAGTTATTTTATAAGTAGGTGGATCTGTGTATTGAATTTGTGATACTGTAAATACTTCTTCTGTCCATCTTGGTGTGTATCCTTTTTCAAATGCTCCTTTCTTTTTAATTATTCTTACTTTATCACCTATTGTAAACTTGGGTTTGATAGGATTAGATATCACTTTACCATTTAAATTTAACCAAACTTTATTTTCATTCTTTTTATTGCTTGCTTCAGCGGGTGTCATTTTAATTGAAGAATGCTTTGTGTTGTTGTATTGATTTACCATTTCATCTAAAACATCAATGTATTTTCTAGTTGAATTAGCAGAAAAGTATTTAAACATTTTTTCTTTCATTGTTCTATTCCAACGTTCAACTACACAGCTTTTTTCTTCATTTTCAGTTGAATAGAGATGAACACCTAATGATTTAACATGCTTATTATAAAATTCCAAACCTTTATCAACCCATAATTTATCACATTTCCTAATTTTAAAGATTTTATTCAATGCATTAGCAACTTCAATTCCTGTCTTACTTTTCAATGGAATTATCCATCCATACTTTGAAAATATATCAATGACCATTAATAAGTATTTTATACCATTATTAAATTTAGAATAAGCTTGCATGTCAACTAAATCAGCAGCCCATATTTCATCTATTCCATTTGCAATTACTTTTCTTTTTCTAAAATGTTTTATAACAGGTTTATGAAGTTCATTTGCAAGTTCATCAGTCCATTTCATGTTTTTGCTTTTTTTCCTCTGTGCTTGCAGTTTTTTTGACATAATTCTTTAATACTTATTGGTTCTTTATTTCCCATACCAAACCTTACTTTAGCAGATATTATAGGTTTTATAATCTTTCTTTCTAATTTTTCACGAGGTGTTGGATTAGGTATAGCATCCATTTGTTCAAGCATTATTTTATCAGCTAAATTTCTATTCTCTTTATCTGTAAAATGTTTATAAGCAAGATCATGAATATAAGCTGTTTTATCAACTCTATCTACAGGCATGCTCCATTCTTTAGGCATCTCAGTTGAAGTTAATCTTTCATCTAAATTTGTACCAGGTCCTGCAAAGTTCATACCTGGTATATGCATTTCACCTGGAAACTTTTGCAAAGGTAATTTTTTATTACTTGTGAATTTATTAAGTGATTCTACCAAATCACCTCCTTTTTGTGCTCCTTTTGTAAATTGACATTTTCTTGTTCCACAGATTGCACAATTTCCACATTGCATATTTCTTTTGTTTTTACTCACAGCATGTTGTAAGTTGAGTGTATCTGTTTTGTTTTTACATTTAACGCAATACATTTTTTATATATGTATTTTAATTTATTTAATTTAAAAAATACTTTTCATAAATAAAAAATGGAAATTATAGATTTATCATGGAATGTAAATAAAAGTAAACGTCAAAATAATGAGTTATTGCCTAAAAGTATAAGAGGGATTATTGTTGGAAAATCAGGTTGTGGAAAAACAACATTATTATTAAACTTGCTATTAAGGCCTGGTTGGTTAGACTATAATAATTTACAAGTTTTTGGAAAATCTCTTTTTCAACCTGAATACAAAATATTAAAAAATTCTTTTGAAAATAAATTACCAAAAGAAGTTATTCTTAAACTATTTGAGTTGCAAGATCAAATAAATAAAAACAATGTAAATCCAGAGTTTGTTATTAAAGACATTTCAAGAAATTTAAAAGATAAAACAGATATAGAATGTCAGTTTTATGAAACAGCAGAGGATGTACCAGAACCTGAAAGTCTTAACTGTATTAAAAATAATTTAATGATATTTGATGATTTACAATTAACAAAACAAAACAAGTGTGAAAAGTACTATATAAGAGGAAGACATAGCAATGTAGATTGTTTCTACTTGGCACAAAATTATTTTGAGTTGCCCAGGAGAACGATACGAGAAAATGCAAATTTTATTTGCTTGTTTAAACAAGATTCTAAAAATGTAAATCATATTTATAATGATCATGTTTCAAATGATATGAAATTAGATGAGTTTAAAAAGTTTTGTAATGAAGCTTGGTCAAAAAAGCATGGATTTGTTGCTATAGATTTGTCTTCTGATTTATTAAATGGAAAGTATAGAAGTGGATTAGATTTATTTTATTATCCAACTTCTTTGTGGAAACAATAAATATATATTTTTTAAAAAAATATATATTTTTATGAAGATCAAGTTCCTAAAGAAGAGAACCTAAAAAGTGTATTTTCTTAAATGGAGAATTATTTCCTAGTAACAATCCTTTACCTACTGATGAATAATCATTTCCATTTTTTAAATAATATCCGTCTAAATAATTATATCCACTATTCCATGGGTTTAAAAATACTCCTTTTCCTGCTTTTATAATTTTAATTCCATAACCATTCTTTTTTCCATAAATAATACCTTTTCCAGCAATTTTATTAACTATAGCATTTCCAGCTGCCCCTGCTGCTCCTGCTATTGCTGCTGTTGCAGCAGTCTTTGCAATTATTGGAGCAGCACTTGCAATAGCTGTTCCAAGTAATGCTAGAAGAGGTAAAAATCCACCTCTCTTAATTGGAGAATTATCTCCTAATAACAATTCTTTACCTATTGATGTATAATCATTTCCATTTTTTAAATAATATCCGTCTGAATAATTATATCCACTATTCCATGGGCTTAAAAATACTCCTTTTCCTACTTTTCTAATTTTAAATCCATAACCATCCTTTTTTCCATAAATAATACCTTTTCCATCAATTTTATTATCATTTCCAGCAATTTTATTATCATTTCCAGCAATTTTATTATCATTTCCACCACTTTTATTAGCATTTCCAGCACTTTTATTACCTTTTTTACCACTTTTTTTAACATTATATTTAAGTTGTGCTCTACTCAGTAAAAGTGTTATACCTTTATTTTTTGAATAGGCTGCTGCCATTCTGTTTATTTGTGAGTCTGTTAACGCTAATTTGTGTTCACCATTTAAATCTTCATATGATAGTTTTATACTAACATTAGTATCAGATTCAATTGCGTTTTTAATTTTTTCATTCTGACTATCTGACAGATTGATATTAGTATAATAGTATTTTGTCATTTTATATATAAAATAATTTTTTAAATCACTTTGTGATTATTGCTTTCTGTAATGCTTTATACTCATTATCATCTATTTGACCTTGTCGTAACAACTCATCACAAATAGCAACAATCTCATTCCTTGTTCCAGTATTTCCTGCATGTAAACCAGCTAAGCGTAATTTAAGCATATCAAATAGTGCATTTGGATCACTAGGAAGAATAACAACTCCTTTTCCAGACTTTCCAATCATATCCTCCCAAATAGGTTTTATTATATTAGTGTACTTATAACCTCTAGATGATCTTGGTTTAGCTAAATTTAACTCAGAGCGAATTGCATCTGTTTGATTTAAAATTTCTTTATACTTATTACGATCATCGTTATTATATCTAACAGGATGAGATTTTACTATAATCTCCCAAAGGCCTTGTGTACCAATGTATTTTTTACCTTCAATGGTTATATCATCACCTTCAATAGTTATTGGTTTTTTACCAATGTAAAATTTTTTATCACTTTCATTGTAATGTATACCAAATATATCATCTGATACTTTTTTACTATTTTTAGCAGTATATAACTTTAGATATTCTGCTGCGATAGGTCCTAATCTCATGTTATCTACAACTTCAGGTGACATGATTGCTTTAGTTTCAGAATCTAGTAAAGCAGGATAATTTGAAAAAGTATTTGCTATTTGATCAGCTTTATTTTCTAATTTAGATATACCTTCTTTTATTCCAGATTGACTATCAATTATTGGTTTGTACAACTTTTCCAAGTTAGTCTGTAAAGTATCATAGCCCAACTTTTCATTTACATCATTTTGATATATACTTTTCTTTAAACTAGCAAGTTCTTTTGCTATTTTTAATCTTGCATCAATATCTGTAGCTTTTGCATACATTTTTATATATGTAATAATTTTTTTAAATCACAATGTGATCCCTAGATCCCTAAAGGGATTAAATCAACATATATTATGTTAGTAATACATAATATATGTTCAAGTAAATACATAATATATGTTCAAATAATACATAATATATGTTTTTTTTATTTATTAAGAGTATTATTCATCACTTCTATATTCTGATTTTTGTTAAATCTCATATTTAGCAATTCCATAGTTTCTTTCATTGCTTTCTCTTTACCTTGATTAATGAATGACTCTTTAGTCTGTTCATCTATATCATTCTTAGATTTTGTTCTAATTTGTTCAGTCATAGTTTGAAACTTTTCAAGTTCTGAAAGTATCATATTAAATTCTGCATCATCAATATATTGATCTGATATAGCTTTAGAAATAAGACTACTTATTGTATTTAGTTTTGCATCAGCTAGTACTTTAATCTTTTCATGCTTTTCTGCTTTTATTGTAAATTTTTTATTAGCTTGTGATCCTATTAGTGATAATACACCCATACCTAATGCTGCACCTTCACATGCAATAGCTACTGGTGTACCAACTATTGTTGTTAAAAAACCAATACCAACAGCTCCTAATGTCATAGTAGTTGCTAGTAATGTATTATCAACTGCTGAAATGATTCTTACAGCTCTGTGATATTTTTTACTTAAAATCTCTCTTCTTTTCCTTTCACATTCTATTTTATCTTGAATTTCACTAATCTTTTGTAATCTAAAGTTATGATCTATAGATTGTGGTGGTGCAGATGGATTTTCTGAAAACTGGTTTAGATCTGGATAAAGCTGCTTACATTCATTATTATATTCATTATTATATCCATTATTACATAGCATTTCTTTTTTCTATAAAGAAAAATTTGTTTTAAATCACTTTTGTTATCAATGCTTCGCTAAATCACTTTTTACCAAAATTAAATATATCTTCATCAGATTTATCTATACTAGGTTTATCTTTAATTACTTCTTCTATACTTGATAATAAAGATTTTACAGATTCTTTATCACTTTTCTGTTTAGTTCCTGAGTCATTTTGTTGTCTAACTTGTTCTTCTTTAACATGTTCTAAAGCATCTCTATGTGATATATAATTTGCATTTAAAACACCATTATAAGTTGATATACAACATAACAAATCTCCTTTTTTAATGTTTATATCTTTTTTATTGTTATTATATACAGTTATTTTAATATCGTCAGTGGACTCTGTTACAATAGAATTTAGTAAATTTAGTTCTGGTTTATAATTTTCTGCAATTGAAATCACTATATGTCCTTTATCTATTTCAACACCACACATTAAAGAAATGTTATTATATGAATTTGATTTTACTGTAAAATCTTCTTGTGCGAATACTTTAATATGTCTATCATTTATTGCTCTATGTTCTAAATCTGAATTAATATAAAAATTTATTCTATATTGTTCATTCTTTTCATAATATAAAAACATTCTACTATTATACATTTTATAAATGTAAAGATTTTTTTTAAATCACTCTGTAATCCTCATATCTATTTTGTTTTTAAAGTTCTTGCAATATAATTTAAAATGCTTTCACCTTGATGTAAAAAATTACACTTTTTATTATCATTATTTTTATATATTAATGTTTTTTCTCCTTTTTTATTTTTCTTTAATTTACTCTCTACTAATTTACATGGAGTATAATGACAAATTTCTACATTTTCTTCAATTTCTTTAAAAGAATGAGCATATTTGCAATTTATATTTTTACATTCTTTTTTATCAAGAATATATTTACATAATTTAGTTTTAGCTTTTCTTAATTTAGATAATTCTGACTTTTTTGGATGAAATAAAACACACTCTTTATTTTTACATTTAGGGTATTCAGAACATAGAGATAAATGTCTATATTGACATGAAGATTTAGTACATATCAGTCTTTCCTTTACAGTATTACAATAAGGAATATCATGATTGTATTTACATTTTCTTCCAAAAGGACAATAATTATCATTTAAAATATTTTTACAAAAAATGGGTAGTTTCTCTACAAAATGAATTGTTGAAGGTTTTCCATCTTCAGTAAAATTAATATCAACATTAAATGGTTTTTCAAAACTAAATTTTCTTTTTTTGTAATGTTTTTTTGTTAAGAAACTATCTATAGCAGGATAATCATCATTAATAACATTATAAGTTGGAACATAATTAATCCATTTCAGCTTATCTTTATGCAGTTCCATGATTTGAACTGTTTTTAAAGGAATTGGAACTATAGGTTTTTCTTTAACTTCATCTTCATCATCAGATGTAAAATAAGTAGCTTCATCAGATGTATAATAAGTGTCATCTTCAGAATCTGATTCTTCAAATTCAAATTTTAATATTTCTTCAAAAAGTTTAAATTCTTTTTGAAATTCAGATATTTCATTAATTTCATCATCATTCATTTTTATTTTTTATTATTTGTAAAAATATTTTAAATCAAAAAAAATTGAAAATGATTTAAATAATTTTCTTTTATATATAAAAAGAATGGAAAACGAAATGCAAAATTCATTTTTAAAATCAATTGAACAAAGATTAAGATTAATAGAAGAAAAATTAAATATTATTGATATTCATGATATTGAAATGACTGAAGATTCTGAAGTTACTACAGTTACTACTACAGTTACTACTGAAGTTACTGAAATTACAGAAACTACTGAATATGATAATGATATTGAAATGACTGAAGAAGATGATGAAGATAATGAAGATGAAGAAGATGATGAAGATGATGAAGAAGATGAAGATGATGAAGAAATATTAAAATATGTACATGAACTAGGGTATAAAAGTACAGATGATGCTTTTATTAAAGCTGCAGAAAATGGAAATCTTGAAATTATTAAACATTTACATGAATTAGGGTATAAATGTTCAGATTATTATTTTAATATAGCTTTTGAAAATGCTGCTAAAAATGGATATCTTGAAATATTAAAATATTTACGTGAATTAGGATATAAATGTTCAGATTATTATTTTAATATAGCTTTTGAAAATGCTGCTAAAAATGGATATCTTGAAATATTAAAATACTTGCATGAATTAGGGTATAAAGCTTCAAAATATGAATTTAATTGTGCTTTTGAAAAAGCTGCTGAAAATAGCAACCTCGAAATATTAAAATATTTACATGAATTAGGGTATAAAGCTTCAAATTATGAATTTAATTGTGTTGTTAAAAGCGGAAATCTTGAAGTAATTAAATATTTACATGAATTAGGGTATAAAGGTGCAGAAGATACATTTAATTCTGCTGTTGAAAGCGGAAATCTTGAAGTAATTAAATATTTTCATGAATTGGGGTATAAAGGTACGGAATATGAATTTGATTGTGCTTTTGAAAAAGCTGCAGAAAATGGCAACCTTGAAATGTTAAAATATTTACATGAATTAGGGTATAAAGCTTCAAATTATGAATTTA
>NC_061167.1:18658891-18771391 GCF_022113875.1 Hydra vulgaris | reverse complement strand
TTAGTTATTAAATTAATGTATATATAGTTACTGTATGTATAGCCCAATGTTGCATAAGTGATAATAAGTGCAATTTATTTTTATTTTCGATCAAGATCCATTTATTGAAAATTTTAACTGTAAATTGAATGTTAAAAGATGGTCACCTGCTATCTGTTAGAGGTCAGTATTTTTTTATTTGTTTGATGTTTATGAGCAAAAATTAAAGGCAAATGTACATTAATAAGAGTTGTTTGACATTACATTAAGGTCAATCTATTATTTATTTTTATTTTCTACATTAAAAATGAATAAACATGTTTAATTAATAAAGCATTTTATGTCCTTTTAATAGATGGGAAAAGCTGCTGACTTGTCACCAACAAAATTGGCCAGAGTTGAGGTTTATCTACAAGAGACATCACTCACGCAAAAGGAGATTGCTAAAAATGTTGGAATAAATCAGAAATCAGTATCGAGAATAAAGAAGACGCAGACTGGTGAAAAAATAACGAGGCAACCGTGTTGGCAATTGTGGCAGAAAAAAATTAATGTTTGTGCGAGACAACAGGTACCTCATGAAATGCTGTATAAGAAACCATAAAGCAACAAGCAAGATGTTGCAGAAAGAATTACAAAAAAGTAATGTACATGTGAGTACCAGAACAGTCAGAAGACAATTAGTTATGAATGGTTTTTGAGCTCGACGGCCTCGCAGAAAACCATAGCTGATCAAGAAACCAGCAATGATCAAGAAACGTTTGGCATGGGGAAAGCAACACAAGAATTTCACTGAAAATGATTGGAGTCAGGTGTGTTTTAGTGATGAATCATCCTTTTACATCATGGATGAGAAAGCAGCCTATGTACGTAGGAGACCCGGTGAAGAATTTCATCCTGACTGTGTTGCAGAGACAGTATAGCACCCAACGTATGTCATGGTCTGGTTAGTAATCTCTATTCATGGGCCTGGATGACTTTATATTGTTGAAGGCACCATGAATCAAATTCAATAAAAAAAGGTGCTTGAGACACAACTGCTGCCTCAACTTGGCGAATGGTGTCGACGGAGACCGTTCACTTTTATGCAAGATGGAACACCTTGTCACACTGCGAAGACAGTCAAGAAATACTTAGCTGACAGCCACATTAAGCTTCTGCAGTGGCCAAGTAATTCAACTGAAATGAACCCCATTGAGAACCTGTGGGAGATTGTCAAAAGAAGATTAGGAGGGGTGAAACCAAAAAACAAGATGGAACAGACCGAGGCTTTGATCAATGTCTGGCATCATGACGACGAAATCCGTAAGCTTTGCCCAAAACTTATTCATGGGATGCCTTCAAGGGTCCAGGCACTGCTTAAAAATAAGGGAAACCATACAAAATATTAAACGACATGTTTCAACTATTCGAACTCATTGCCATTGTAATTTATTTCATTTTCTATTGTTACTTCTTGCATTTTTATTGTAATTTTAACTTAGTCTTATTAATGCGACTTTTAAGTCATTTTGGCATTTGAATATCAAGTCCTAATTTTGCATTGTATTTAATTGTTTTTATACTTAAACAGCTCAATTTTTTGCTTTTTTACAATAAAATATTGCGTTTTTTAACTTTTCCAATTTTTTGTTATGTTTTGAAGTAAAAATGTTGCATTATTTATAAATAAATTTCACAATTGCATCAAAAATTGCATTTAGTCTAATAATTTGGCCACCACTATATATATATATATATATATATATATATATATATATATATATATATATATATATATATATATATATATATATATATATATATATATATATATATATATATATATATATATATATATATATATATATATATATATATATATATATATATATATATATATATATATATATATATATATATATATATATATATATATATATATATATATATATATATATATATATATATATATATATATATATATATATATATATATATATATATATATATATATATATATATATATATATATATATATATTAGGGTGCATCAAACGCCCCATACTTTCAAAATTTGATCTGTCTCTATTCTTAAAACCATCTATTGGTTCTCACGAGACACTCTGTTAAATTTTTTCAAAATTGAATGAGATTTAGGGGGGCCACATTAAGTCTGAAACTTGCAACGATACCCTAAACAGAAGAAAAAAAAGTTTTTCAAATGTATGTCATGTTGGGTCTCAAAAAAAGCGAAACTTTATAAAAATTTCAAAAATAGTTATGATTTTTTGTTAAAAATACCTTTAAAAAAATTTTTGACCAAAAACCATGAAAAAATGGCTTTTATTAATTTTTTGCTAAAAAATAATTTTTATGCAATAAAACTTATAATAATAAATATTATGTAAAATTTTTATTGTTTTTGAAATTTTTTTTATAAAATTTCGCTTCTTTTGAGACCCAACATGACGTACATTTGAAAAATTATTTTTTCTTCTGTTTAGGGTCTCGTTGCAAGTTTCAGATTTGAGGTGGCCCCCCTAAATCTCATTCAATTTTGAAAAAATTTAACAGAGTGTCTTGTGAGTACCAAAGAAAGTTTTAAGAACAGAGACAGATCAATTTTTGAAAGTATGGGGCGTTTGATGCACCCTAGTATATATATTAGAAATAGATTTGCTATACAATATTCGAAATTTCTTTTTTAGGCGCATTTTCTATTAAATCTTATTTATCGCTTTTAAAAAAACTGAAAGATAAAAAACAGGTGAATATATTTAACCTAATATTCTTAACGATCTTTTTCCTTTATAAATTTGACATTCGAAATTTTTAAATGAACGTTGTTAATGTTGTTTTGTTCATCTTCGTTCAAAAACATTAAGAGTTGTAAAGACTCCTTAACTTAAAGTCTCATTATTACTGAGTTTTTAGATTTTTTATTTCGACGCAAATTGTTTTTTATATGTGTATATTTTTTTAATAAATTAAAAATTACTTTGCTTCACTTGTTCTTCGTCATTTTTTGAACTATATTCATGCTAACTACAAGCTAAAAAATAATAGTTTTAGTTTATAAAAAATGATTATTCAGTAACCGTGGCGCAGTACCCTACGGGCATTTGTTTTTAAAAGTTACGTTCTAAATGTTTTTTAAACGTTTTTTAAACGTCTTTTTAACGTTCTTTACGTAAGAATGTTTAAAAGACGTTTAAAAGACATTTAAAATACATTTAGAACGTAACTTTTAAAAACAAATTCCCGCTGGATATAGTTAAAGTACTTGCTTTAGAAGCAAGAGACCTAGGATTCGAAGTATACTCTGGACATATTTAGCATCATCGGTAAGAGAGGAGGTTTGAACTTCCTAGTTAAATACTTTTCTGTTGTACTCCGTGACAAAACTATAAGGTCTTCTTGGGGCACCTAAAAAAAAAAAAAGTTTATAAAATCTATAAAAGTTCTTAAAAATTTCTCTTTCAATTAAAAATGCTTTAAATATCCAAATGTGGCGTTCAGTTAAATTTGGTTTAGAAGCCCAGATTCGTCTTTCACTTATATTCGGGCTACATAGACAGCTTAAATTCCTCTTTCAGTTAAATTCTGTGTACGCATACGTTCTAAATTCGTCTTTCATTTAAATTCGAGTCGACTTCGCCGGTCCTTAGACGGTACCGTTGCGTTTATAAAAATAATTTATTGCAACTCAAGTTGGATAAATGAGTTTATAAAAAAATTTATGAATTATTATATTTTTAAATTAGAAGTTGGAAAATGTATTGAAAATTAAATATAATAAGTTGAAAAATTTATTATTACAAAATATAAATGTTGCTAAATAAAAAATCTGATTATTAAAATTTCAATTACTCAATTGCAATTGTCTAATTGAAATTATTTTTAAGTGACTTGAATTAAAATGGCAACTAAAATTATGCTTCAACATATACCAAAGCTCGAGAAACTATCATCTAGAGTTTTTAGAGTACTTGGTTGCAATCCATCTGAAATGACTTTGCAAGGAACTAACACATACCTTGTTGGAACTGGAAAAGTGTAAGTATATAATAAATGATTTTTGTCAGTATATGTTTAAATTTAGAGCTTTTAAATGTTTTTGCTTTATAGTAGGTCGTTATAGTTATAGTTGTTAAATAGTTATAAAAAAAAAGACATTAGGTTTTTAAAGATGGCTAGTTATAACAAAAAAGACCATAACTTACACAACACCAAATCATATTGGTAAACATAAGTTTTACTATAACACATGGATAGTTAGGGATAAATAACACATGGATATTTAGGGATAGATAACACATGGATATTTATGGATAGGTAACACATAGGTTTAGGATATTAGATGAATAGTGTAATGGCTATACAAAAAGATTTGAGTTATGGGTCATTCCAGCTCAATTCAACTTATGCTTGGCACCACGCCATCTCAGATTTTGCTGATAAAACAAGCTTGAATTAATAAAAAAAAACTTCACTCCAAGTTTTAGTGTCTGACTCCTTACGGTTTCAGAGATATTGATACTTGGTCCCAATCTCTTTTTTTGGCTTTTTTTTCAGAACCATTTATTTTTTAGGCTCATTGCACGACACAATTAGCTTTAACTTATGAAATACTTGTTTAATAGTATTAAAAAATTTCTACCTAATTATTTTTTAGGGTGAGGAACTTAAAAATGATGACTAAAACACACAAAAATCTAAGCTTCTGTATGAAAATGCAATTTCAAAATGGTGTAACACTTTTTGAAGGTTTTTTGATGCCCTGTACAAAAAAATGTTTATCTCGAGATGCCTAAAACATAAAATTCTGAAATTTTTTCCAAATGTTCTATATGTACCAAATTCCATAATACAAAAAAACTGCAGAGGTTTTTTTTTTAAATTAGGTTTATTTGTATTTAAAGTTTAATTAATATCCTTTGTATAATCAGATAAATCTTTAATGGAATTAATGAGAAACTGCATTACTCTTTCAGCAGTAAGAAGATTACTATCTCTTGCACTGAGTGCTTCAACTGCCATTTGCACCGGTTTTAAGATAAATATTAATCTCATTTTCATTCAAATTTATCTGGAAGTTTAAGTCTGTTAGAGCTTTTTTAATACAGGGTCTCAACAAAAGATAACGCTCTATCATTGGAACGATACTGTTCCACCTAGTTGGAGAATCCAACATAAGACTCAGTTCTTTTCCATTGTCCATTTTAACGTATTTTAGAAGAAGACAGTTTTTTACCGCTGATTTCTTGAAAAGCTTCACAATTTTGAAAACATTGTTCAAAACTATTTTAAAATCTTCCTGTTCTTCTAAAATGTATTCATTTCCAAGTAACTCGTCATCATCATCCTTCTACTTATACTTATACTTGTACATCATCATCCTCATTTTCTGAATCTAAATCTTGATCAGATTCTTCAGCAGAAGAAAACTCTAAATAATCATCATTTAAATAGCTTCTAGGTTTTACATTTTTTTTATAAATAATGTCGGTAATTGATGAAGACATAAATAATGGAACTTAAATGATGACTCTCTCCCAAATTTTTTCATAACAGATGCTCCATCGGTTGTTATTGCCAAAACATCACTTAAGTTAATTTTAAAACTGGAAAGTTTTTTTTGAAGTAGATTTTTAAGACTTCAGCTGAACAATTACCATAAATTCTTATAAGACCCAAATTATCATAGCTTCTGTCTGAATAATACACATTTATGTATAAACATTGTCGATTTTTAAAGCTTGTCCATTCATCAAGTGTCAAACTTAATAATGAGTTCTCTTTTGTGTACAAATTTTTTTTTTATGGTTTTTAGTTTTATTAATTCATAATAATCATGTACGAGTTTCATGATGTGGGTTTTGCTCTTAGGCAACTGAAATCCATGGGCACTTAAACATTCCCTTATGAACAAACTTTTGCAAATTTCAGAAATTGAAAATCCATCCAAAGCACATAATCTTGCTACTATTTCAGCCATAGATTGTCTTTTAACATAATTAAAGATTGTAGGTTGAGTTTTAATTTTAGAAATCTTAGAGCTTTCTAATCTAGCTTCCAAATTGGCCTTACTTTCTTTGCGTTTTATAGCCTTTTCTGGATGAACAGCTGATAGGTGACAAATTAATCCACTGGCAGATGATCCTTTGCATCCAATATTTGTTGAGCAGTATTTGCAAATCGCTTTTTCACAACTCTTGTCCTTTTTGAAATGGTTTCAAACTTCTGATGAATTCTTTTTAAACATGGTCTGATAATTGTAATATGTAATAAAAATAACTTTATGAGTATAATAATTATTAAATCAATTCAAATTTTACTTTTTATTGCTTACCTTTTTATCTGCCAAGTTTGAATTACTTCAAAATAATATAAATTTCACAAATTATGTTCAAATTATAAAAAAAAAATAAACAAATTATTAATTATTAAAATAAATTCTTTATTACACAAAATTATTACACAAAATGACAAAAAAAAAATGTTATCAAAATATTGTACAAAAAATTGCTAAATCTAAACCTACTACTTAAAATAATTTTTAAAATGCAAAAGATAACTTCGAAAAAAGTTAAGTGTTTAAAAAACCTTTTTGCTACTAAGAATAATTTTTATAATACCGTTTTTCAATATGTTGAATCCCAGGAATAGGGAACTATAAAAATTAAGCAATTTCCCGGGATTCCCGTACCCGGGAAATCCCGGGTAGAACCCACTAGCTCCAGCAACAAACTTATTGTTAATGAATAATATTTCAACAACTGTTACAGGAAGACAATACAAAATCAGTGAAATTGATCACCAGACCATTGAAGATAGCTAGGCAAACTGTAAACCAGAGGACTAATTTGTTATCTGTCAAAGTATTTAATTCTTATTTTTTTTTAAATGATTTTTAATTCTTATTACCTTTTAGTTTTAATTTTTCTTATTGTGATTAATTATTTCCAGGTTTTAGTGTAATTTCAATATTTTTTTGGTTTATTATTATAAGACTTTGAATGCAATTAAATTTGATTTAAAAAAGAAAACCCTTCCAGATTTTTTGTATTATGGACTTTGTTATATATAGAACATAAGGAAAAAATTTCAGAATCATACCATTTAGACATCTTGAAATAAACTTTTATTCGTACGGGGCATCAAAAATCTTACAAAAAGTGTTACACCATTTTGAAATTAAATATTTACATAGAAGCTTAAATTTTTTTTAATGTTTTAACCATGATTTTTAAGTTACTCACCATAAAAATAGTAAGGTAGAAATTTTCATCACTATTGAACAAGTATTTCATAAGTTAAAGCTAATTGTGTTGTGCAATAAGCTTAAAAAATAAATAGCGCTGAAAAAAAAAGTCAAAAAAGAGATTGGGACTGAGTATTAAAATACAGACAAAAAAAATCTCTGAGACTGTAAGGAGTCTGATACTAAAATTTGGAGTGAAGTTTTTTTTCATTAATTTAAGCTTGTACTCCAAAAATCAGGATAATCTAAGATAGTATGGTGCCAAAAAATTTTTTTTTTAGTTGATTTGAACTGGAATGACACTTATGACTGAGTTGATTAGTGGAAATTCTTCATAACTTTTATTGCTTAGGTGAATTTAAATTAGTCTTAAAAAGAACAAGTAGTTTTGGTAGATTTTTCAAGAGATAAAATTGAACTTAAAAAAATTTTTTACACAAGTACTTTTAAATTTTTTCTGATAATCTATATTATGACAATAGCACCAAAAAGTATTAAATTTATTTTTACTAATATTTGTGGTCTAGAAATTCACTAGATCTACTTGCTGTTTATGAGACATATTTAAGTTCAGCTATTTCATCTCAAATATTAATCTTCTAGTACCATTAAATTGGCTGCCATTAAAACTTTTTTTTTTTTTAATATTTTTATTTTATCATTTATCTAGGTAGTCAATTTAGCCATTTGTTTTTCTGATTAGTCAAATTTTATTTACATTTATTTCTTCCTTTGTATCTTGTTTCTGAATCTAGTTTGTGCTTAGTTTCTTCTCATTTTCTTTTGTGGTTCAGGCTATGCTATGAACTCATTTTTTTTAATACTTCTGTATCAGATTCATCTATGTTGTACTTTCTTATCATACTTTTTGTTCATTGTACTTTCTTACATCTTCTTAAATGCTGACTAGTTCAACCCTCGGAATTAGGGTCAGCATTCGGCAATGCCAACCTGAAAGTGTTTGAGGTCGGTAAAAAATTGCCGACCTCATTTTTATGTTTACTGGTCAGACCTTTGTATCAAATAACTTTTGCCAACCTGATGCTGACCTTAAAAATATTGAGGTTGGCAAATTATTGCTGGCCTCATTTTTCCTAATTCCGAGGGTTGTTATTTTTTTTTCGTAATTTTATCATTGATGATTCTTGGTTTGATGTTTTTTATTGTCTGTAAAGTTAAATCTCTTATATAGTCTCTTGAATTAAGGTGAAATGAATCTAATTTCTTATTTCTAATTCATGTCAAGCTTCACTCTATCTCACATTTTTCTTCTTCTTGTGCATCTTTTGTTACTAGTTTTTTCCCCCCATCTTTTTCACTTGAGCAACTCTTCCAAGATTAGATATCTTTTTATTAGTTGCAAAAATTATATGCAAAAAAATGATGTTTACCATCAGAGACTTAGTCAAGACAGTAAAAGCCAAGATATAAAACAGTCAACTCAAGACCAAGTCTTAGAATGTTTTAACACACATGTATATATACTATTAGGCCTTTAACTGATGTATTATTTTACTATTTATGCACATTACTCTATAATAAAATGTAATTACACATGGATGAAATAATTATGTTATTTTGTATTGTGCAGTGCACTGTTGCAATAACAAAAAACTAACAGAGTTCTTGCATTGTTAAAAACAAAATGTACCAATGAATAATGGTGCAACATCATTATAATATGAAAATAAAAATAGCAGACATGCTAGGCCTATAGCCATATACTATAGTAACAACAACAACAACAAAATTAAAGTTAAGTTTACATATACAAGTACTTTATGTATGATATAATACAGACAACTATGTATCACTTTATTTTACAACTGATATTTTGACTCCAGCTTTTCAAGACCATGACTAAAATTCCAAGTTTAAAGACCAAAGCAGTTGAGTATGTCTCGAGACATCTCAAGACCAAGACTTTAGTCTTAAAACCTACATCTCTGTCAAACACTAAGGTCAATTATTTTCAATTACTATATCTTGGTTTTTATTTTGAAAGTATGGTTCTAGAAGCTTCTGGAAAATCTATAATAGTGAAATAACAATACTAATTTAACTTCTCTTTAATCTTTCATATAAAGATCTGGTCTTGTTACCTCTCCCATGGGTAAGGCAGAACTATTTACAAGGAAAATCTCCACCTAATTCTTTTTTTGAATCTAATGACCACACTCTTCCCATAGAAACAGAATAATCTATTGTTTGAGATTGGAATCAACTCAGCTTTAATTGCTGAAGTTTTTTGTTGCTTAAACTCTTTTACTGTTTGCTCCGGAAAGCAGTAAAAGAGTTTAAGTAAGAAATCTCTTTGATTCTTGTAATTCCACATAAAAATTATTTTTTGTCAATCAGGTGTAATAGCTGATATCTCTTAGTAAAATGCAACAATGAGCATGAGAGCAGAGAAAACCTCTCCTAAAACGAACATGGCAAGCAATAAGAGCTGCTCCTTTAAACTGCTATTTACAAGAAAAATAAATTAAATGCCCTTAAATTTTAATTTAGGCGGCGCCCAAATGCGGTTGATGCTGTCGAAAACTGTCTAGAATAGACCCCCTGATATATATATATATATATATATATATATATATATATATATATATATATATATATATATATATATATATATCATACTTTCAAAGTTTTTTTTTAAAATAAACTTTTTTTAATTTGTGTTTCCATAAATTGTTTTTATTATTTTTGATGTTTAACCATTATTATTATGACCCATTTGATGTTTAAGGGTCTTAAGCGACCCCTAAATTTTTTTTTTATTCAAAAATTTTTTTAATTTAGTTTTAATTTATTACATAAAACACATTTAGGGGGTGGCAGCAGACAATATATATATATATATATATATATATATATATATATATATATATATATATATATATATATATATATATCAGGCTTGGTCGGGAAGCGGGTGGGATCGCACTTGATATCTGACCACAGAAATAATATTTAGTTGCAAAAAACTGGCCAGATTTTTTAGTCGTTTTGAGCACATTGAAGTTTATGTATGTTTCCTTGTTTGTCCACGAAATAATAAGTTCATTTTGTCGTGAATTTTAAAATATTTTGTTTTACAGACTTACATGGAAACGTACATAAACTTGAATGTTCTCAAACATCTTAGTGCGGAAAAATAAAAAAAGAGTATTTGCGAACACAAAAAACCCGCTAAATCTACAAACAACTAATTCTATTGGTTCAAAAAATACTAACCGAATTTTCTAGAGTATTCAAAACAAACTAACCGAATGTCCTGAGTATTCTTTTGAAATATTTTAAAAAACTGTATTATTTGAATTTTGTTACGTTTTGTTAAGATTTCTAGCATAAATTATTTTAAGAGTATACTATCAAATGAACTAATATTTTAATTCTTAGAGCTACATCTGCAAAGCTATAAATAGTTTAAACTAACATTTGTTTACAAAAATAAATGTTTAAAATTATTTTTTTTAACTTGTCAACGTTTTGTAAATATATTTTAGATTTTATTAGTATATTATTATTTTTTATATATAAGGGATGTATTTTTTATGTATGTAATGTATTTTTATCTATGTAATTTTATCTATGTGTATTTTATTCAAATGTAATCTTTTTAAAGCAATTTATGCGATTGATTTTGTAAACAAAAATACTTTTAATAATAACTGCATTTTCAATGAATTTATTAATAATCGTCAAAGTTATTACAAATATTTTTAACCACTAATCCATTTTCCTCAGTGTACCCGATAACTGATAACGTTTCAAAAATAATTACTCTTCATGTTTTTTCGCGTTACAGGGTTTATGCGAAATTTAAAACATTTTTTAGGAAAATATAAAGCATTTTTTAAGAAAATATAAAACATTTTTTAAGAAAATATAAAACATTTTTTAAGAAAATATAAAGCATTTTTTAAGAAAATATAAAACATTTTTAAGAAAATATAAAACATTTTTTAAGAAAATATGAAACATTTTTTAAGAAAATATAAAACATTGTAGTTGAATCAATAGTGCATTTATGATACATAAAGTTATTAATAAATTTCTAAAGAATAAAGAGTATTTTTTATATAAATATAAAATTATATCCACTTTAGTAAAATTCTTGTCTTGCTATGCCTTTCAAAACCCATCTTCTCATATTATAATACCAACCACAAAAATCAACGCCAATTGTCGGTATAAGCGAATTTAAAGTAGCCTTAACTTCATTGCTAGTTTTTGGAAACGGCCTTATAGAAGTATAATTAGCTTTAAGACAACTAAAGTATTCCTCAATCGGGTTCAATTGTGGTGAATAAGGTGGCAAAAAGTAAACTGAAACACTGGATTGGCTGAGCAAATCGATTACATCTCTTCTATGGTGAAATGCACAATTATCCAATACTAGTACATAATGGGGATTCATTTGGAAATACGGTCTTAAATTGTTGGTAAAATTGCAAAAAAGATTGCTATTATAGGCACCATCCACTATCTTAAAGCTTAAAATACCATTAACTGTTATAGCGGCCATGAGACTTACATTCTTTCCACGATTTGCTGGCACTGTAACAAAACATTTTGTATTCTTTATAGAATAGTCATACTGTTTAGAAGTATGTAAATTAAAGCCTGTTTCATCTAGAAACACTAAGTTATTGTCAGGAATCGAATTAATAGTCCTGCAAAAACTTTGTCTTAAATCAATGTTTTGCGGCGAGTTCCTTTCTTTTGGTACTAATATAAGTCGTTTTCTAGTGAACTCCATCGACTTCAAATATTTAGATATTGTTGGTATAGATGCATTAATATTCCTTTCAACGAGAATGTTTCTCAATGATGCTAACGTATGAGATAGATCATGCTCAATTAACATTCAAATTTCAGATTTAAGTGTCTCCTCATAAGAGCTGCGCCTTTTTTTTTTTACTGATGCGATTTCATCATCACTAAGTCCTTTACAGATTTTATCAGAAATAGAACGTGTTGCAGAAACTGATATTTCAACTTCTTCCGCAATTTTTTTTAACTTCATTTCTTTAAGAATTGACTTTCTTATTATTTTTACAATATCCTTTGTAATAAGTGTTTTTTTTTTTCTTTTTCTCTTGTTTTCCATTTATCGATTAAAACAACAAAATAAAGCTTGAATAATATATTTTTACAGATCTCTTTCTTTGTTGTGAATAAACCACATAAATTCCATAGTATAGAGTAATTATATAATTGAATATTTTATGTTAAAATATTAAACATTTAATTAACTAATTAAATGTTTTATATTAGCATAAAATTTGTTTTATATTTTCTTTAAAAATGTTTTATATTTTCTTAAAAAATGTTTTATATTTTCTTTAAAAATATTTTATATTTTCTTAAAAAATGTTTTATATTTTCTTAATAAATGTTTTATATTGTCTTAAAAAATGTTTTATATTTTCTTAAAAAATGTTTTATATTTCGTATAAACCCTATATAAGCTATTTTTTTTTTTTTTTAACTGTCTCTCGTCGGTCCAGTTAATCTTGTTGTGCTTTTTTGTTTGTTTTTGAAATGTTCTCAAAACAACTGAAAAATCTGGCCAGTTTTTCGCAACTAAATATTATTTCCGTGGTCAATTATCAAGTGCAATCGCACCCGCTTCCCGACCAAGCCTGATATATATATATATATATATATATATATATATATATATATATATATATATATATATATATATATATATATATATATATATATATATATATATATATATATTAGAGGGATTCAGAATGAATTTTCAAAACAAAAATACATATCATGCTAAATTTGGTGCAAATATGTAGAAAGTAGGTTTTAAAGCATATCGGATATTTTCTGACCACTCTAGACCCTCCCTCAAGGCTTATTTTTGTGAGAAAAATATCAAATTTTTTGTCAAAAGTTGCTGATTTCAGTGGCGTTGAGGGAGGTCTAATATAAACCAATTTGGCTGAATTAAAAATAAAAAGGCCTTGAATACTCACCAATTAAATAAATTAATTGGTGAGTTTGTTGTGATACTAAGAAAGCATTTGGAGTATACAAATACATTTTTTCTAATATAACAGGACCATTGAACCGGCCTTTAAAGTGAATGGGGATCAATTTTATATATAAAAAAAAGAAGGAGAGGTCATGCCCCTCCCCAGTGTTGATGGCCATGTGTAATAAAAATATTTTTTGGTTGATAGTATTATAAATTGTATGTTACTTCAATTAGTAATGTGTTTGCCTTATCTCTCCCCTCACCGTTATCTACCTCGGGTCCCTCCTCATTTTTTTACTAATTAAAAATTGATTCAAGTTTTTACGTCAAAATTAATTTTTAAGTTACTCACGCCAATTATGATAAAAACTAGGTTTTCTATTTACCTTACAAAAAAGCCTACAAAAGAAAAAAAAAAGTTTTTTTAACCTCTTTTGAATTTTTTGAAATTATTAGTGTCTAGAGGACCCAAATGATATAATCTTGGACTTTCTTGATCCTCTAAGAATTGTAAATCTTCAATTTTAGATTCATTGGATCTTAGCTTGTCACTTTGAATAAAATCTTTTAGTTCTGGAATTCCTATCCAAAAAGTACGTTTAACAAAATTTTCAAATCCTATTTGATTTTTAATATCTTGTTTTGAGTTTCTTTTGATATTTTTTAATAAATTAAAATATTTTTACACAAGATTTTTTAAACTTTTTTAAATATTTATGTCGCTAATTACTGGAAACTTTGCTTTAGTCCATGGATGTTTTATTTTCGCCATGATACATTCACATTCAACTAGTTGACGCATATCAACCTTTAAGTTGGATTTTGGAGGACAATATAGAATATTTGGAAGACAGTATAGAATATATATAAGAATATAGAATATTTTTTGTAATTCCCTTTAGAAAATTTAAATTTGCCAAAGGGAATTACAAAAAATATTCTATATTCTTATATATATTCTATATTGTCTTCCAAATATTCTATATTGTCCTTATTGATTGACAATATTTAAAGTGTTGCAAATTATCCATACCGGTTGGAAGTTGTGTTCCTAAACCATATAGATTTTTATTAAAATAGTATTACCAATACTATATAAATAGTATAAATCAGTGCACATTATTTATCTTACAGAGTATAATAGTGTGATTGATTGGTGCCAATATTGAGATGAAAATATGTTTATAGTGAACATGACCTCTTTTCAGGTAAAATAAAATTGATTTGATAACTGTACATTATTTTTATTTCTATGCAACGCATACCTGAAATAGCAGGCATAGCATTATCTATAATATGAAAAATCTTTTTAAAAGATCTCAAACTGCTATTGCGCAAAATCTTGTGTTTCTGATAACTCATATCAACACTTGTTCAGTTACTTAAGATTTAATTTTGATTTTTAAAATTCAAAATCAAAAATGTAAATTTCAAAGTTTAAACCAATGTAGTGTTTTTTATTTAATAATAAATTCATATGAAACTTTAGTAAAAGAACATGTGTAATGGTTTGCTATTTGTTTTATTTTGGGAAATGGCAGACAGACGGGGATGGGAGAATGTCAAGGAAACTTACCTTCAAATACGTAACTAATTAAAGTAGCAAGCAATATAAAGTATATTTAACCAAAAAACATTTTTATTATATTAGAAAAAATATATTTGTATACTCTAAATGCTTTCTTAATATCACAACAAAAGTCATAAATTTTGTGAATTTATGGATAATTTAAATAATAAATGCTCGATAATAAAACAAAAACAAATAAACGTATGATTTTAAATGCAAAATATATGTAGTGTAGGCAATTTTCTTTTTTATTCAGCCAAATTGGTTTATATTAGACCCTCCCTCAACATCACAGAAATCGGCAATTTTTGACAAAAAAATTGACATTTTTTTCACAAAAATAAGCCTTGAGGGAGGGTCTAGAGTGATCAGAAAGTAATCGGTATGTTTTAAAGGGATCCCCAACTGTCGAGACAAGTTGTGTTCATATTAAAGAAAATATTAAAAAAAAAAAGATTTGGGCTAAATTTTTTTTGATTGAAACTAAATAATGAATGCATACCAACAAAATTAAAATTATCATTTTAGTTGAAGCTCGCCTTTATAATGTTCTGTATAATGTTAGCCGCAATCTGCAGACTTGATAATTTTTTCCATGTGTGTTAATTCATAACAGTTTTGGTATATGCAGGCTGTCAAGTCGTCATTTTTTTCATTTTTTTTTGGTTCTTTTTTTGGTTTTTTTTTCTTTATTTTTTTTTCTTTTTTTTGTTAGTTTCTGTCATTTTTTCATTTTTTTCTTGAGTTTTTTACACTTTGAATTTTTTTTAAATACTTAGCTGTTTTTGATATTTTTAAGTTGTTTTTGATGCTTTGTTACCAAAAATGGTTTAGAATAGCCATAATATATATATATATATATATATATATATATATATATATATATATATATATATATATATATATAATATATATATATATATATATATATATATATATATATATATATATATATATATATATATACATTGCGCATTAGTGGTATTTTAAAAAAATAACAATTAAATTTAATGAGGAAACTTTTTAGTAATGCTTATTTTATTAATATTATTATTTATTTTATTTTTTTATTTTTTTTTTTGGGGGGGAACACTTTTCACTAAACTGACAATTGACTTACAAACAAAAAAAACGTAAGAAAAAAATGTTTTTTTTTCTTACATTCTTGCAAAAAAAATTGTTATATATCGAGTATATTAATTTTAATCGATAATTTTTTTATTTAAGGAATAATTAAAGAAAAATAGATACTTCATCATCAGTGAATTGTTACTTTATTTAAAATTGTTTTAATAATATAAAAGCATTTGTAAAAATCAAAGTCATTTAATTCAAACTGCTGTTTTTAATTCAAAGGTTTGTCTTTTTTTCTTCTCAACAAAATCTTTTTGAGTGTATTAACTTTAACGATTCTTAAATAAAGTTTATTAAAGAGACAATAGTTGTTTAAAGTCATGGCTTATAAAATTTAAATAATTAAAAATTAAATAAGATTAATTATAAAAAATCTTATATATTATTTTTTTTATTAATTATTTAATCTTATATTAGGGGGGGGGGGGGGTCCAAAATTCTACATTTCTTGTTTAACCAGTTATTCTTAATTATTTTTTTAGAAAAGTTTAAAAAACAATTCAGTTTTTGCTAATTTTTTATGGTTGACCTTCTATTTCTATTTTAAAAATTTAAAGATATAAAAAATAAAAGCCTTTGCAAAAGTTTCTTTGCATATAAAATTACGCAACTTTTCTTTCAAATTTATGCTATTTAAATTTTGATTGGATAAATTTGATTTTTAATCGTTGCATTTTAGAAAAAAAAAGTTTTATCTGAAGTCTTTTTCTAAAAAAACGTTTTAAATAAGTAAAATGACAGATTGCTTCAAAAAAAAAGTTTTTTTCTGAAGTCCCATAAACAAAACGTTTTAAGTAATCAAAAAGACAGATTGCTTCAAAATGTCTTAATTTCCTTTTTTTTATTTATTTTTAATCATTATTCAAGCTATCAAGAAGGCTATTCAAGATTTTAATTTTTTTTTTTTTCACTTTTCTTTAATGAAGTCAAGAATAAATCTTCTTTTAAAGTGCTAGTCAGTAGAAGTTCAGTAAAATTCTAAAAGTTTAACAACTTTAAAGATAAACAGGCTAAAGCAATACCGCTACCTAAAAGGCATTATAAAAAACAAACTGGGTGATCAAATTTTAAAATTTTCTGCTTTACTCTAAAACGCAGTGAATAGCTACTTAAAAAAAACTCTAGAAGCAGTTAATAAGTATACCTCAAAGAGATTGAATGATTGTATCATTCTTGCTAGATTATTTTGGCAAAAGTTAGCCTCAGGATTACAAAAAGGAGAAAAGTATTATGTGTTTGGTTGATGATGGAATATGATTAGTATTAACTTTCTAATTAAGTTGTTGCAGTTGGAAAGCTTTGGAAAAAAACCCATTTAATTTCAACAGTAGATGTATACTTAATTATTTAAACCATATAAAAAATGAAGGTTTGCACAGTTTAAAAATATTTTGGAGAATTATTGTCTAGTTACTTGTCCAAAAAGTTGAAACTATGGAATATAGTTGAAACCAGCTACAAAAACAAATGGATAACAATCGAAGAACAGCAAACTTTACATCAGGTGTGCAAGATGAGTTCTATTTTAGCTTGATTAAAGTTACAAGGCAGCCCATTTAGCTGTGAACTAGACATTATTGAAGTAGATAAAGATATGTTAAAATGAAAAAAAAGTTCGAAAAATGAGGTTCTTTATTCTAGGGATACAATGTAGGTCATTGTCACAGAGGTCTTTTCTGTTTAAATACATGATTGTTGATATAAAAATACAAACCTCCATCTTATGTCTACCAAAGAACACGCTCATAACCTAGTTCTTCTATAAGGAAAGCTCCTGCAGCAATCTCTATCACATATGATGACTTTTATAGTTATTTTCCATTTTCAATAGTAAATAACAAACTGTATGAATTATTTTCATGTATAATACTTAATTTTTTTTGTTTCTTATAAATGATAAGGTGTATTATTGATAAATTAAACAGAAAAAGATTTCTAGTTTTTTATTCTTCTTATATTTAATGATAATAATAGTTTCATCTATTTTTAACAATGCCTTTTTTTGTTAATATATTCACTTTTATTAAAATCAAAGTAGAAGGCAAATTAATTAAAATGAAAAAAAATGATTATGATTTTCAGAATTAGCGTGAAAAACTAATTAAGAAAAATTGGTTAAACTATAAAAAATCTAAAAAAAAAAAAAAGACGATTATGGACTTTACTATACTTTTATATATTTAAATAATATAAATAAAAATTTACATAACTTTCATCTATACTTTAAATTAAAACGTTAACAATAACTTGCTTTATTTAAAAGCATTTCGCTAATCTATTAATTAAATATAAAAACATTAGTAAAGATAAAAGTTTCAAAGTTATTAATATTTGATGTAATAAAAAATAATTTTTTTCAGCTTATTTTTAAAATATTAAAAACCGTGGTCAAATCATCAAAATAGAGTATTATTTGCGTATTATAATGGCATGCGATTGCACACCTTTATGACCAAGCCTGTATATGTGTATATATATATATATATATATATATATATATATATATATATATATATATATATATATATATATATATATATATATATATATATATATATGCAGGCTTGGACAGGAATGATGTGCGATTGCACACTGTAACTGCCGACGCTTATAGTTTTTTTTCTTTACAATTTGACCATGGTGGTTTTGATGTTTTAACAATTTGAATGCCATAAAAAAAAATTGTTATGTTATGAATAACTTTAATTTGTTGAACTTTTTTAAAGTTTTTATTTTATGGGAAGGCTTTAAATTAAAAAAAAGTTAATTTTAGTGATTGTTTAAAATAAATGCATTTTGTGTAAATTAACAAATAATGTTATATATAAATTTTTTTTATGTAGGCATGTTTTTTTTTATGATATATGAAACTATTTTTCCATGGCTTACTAAAAATCTTTTGAAAGATAAGTTTTAAGTTACTTAAAATTATAAATAAGTTAAATTATTTTTAAGTTAAGTTAAAGTTAAAAATTAAATTATTTAATTCCAATTTAAAGAATATTTTTTTTAACTTGACTAATTAATCAGAGCACACACTATTTTAAATAGGCTACAGTATTTTTTTAAACATTTTCTTTTGTGCAACTTTTTGGAAAAAATAAATATTTGTACAATTTAGAAATAATAGATATAAGACTTTTTAATAATTTAAATAAGATTTGTTCATTCATTGAACAATCATTAGAAGTAATTTGTAAATGTATTTTGTGTAACTTGTTTAAAAAATGTTTAAAAAGATAAGTTTTAACTAATTTATTTTTTTAATGTGATTAAAACATAAAAAAAAGTAACTTTTTAATGAAAAAAGAAATTGTTTTCTTTTTTCATTATCATTTTTTTTATTTTCTAATTTAAGTTTAGTTAGCATTTCTATTTTCAGTGCATTTCTAGAATGTTTAAAATCATTTAAACATCTACACACAAAAAAAAAATCATTTGCGTGGTCAGCAATAGCGCTCAATCGCACGCCATTTCTGTCTAAGCCTTTATATATATATATATATATATATATATATATATATATATATATATATATATATATATATATATATATATATATATATATATATATATATATATATATATATATATATATATATATATATATATATAAGCCTCAGTGGGAAGCAAGAGCTTTAGCTCTTGCCCACACTCCCCTAAAATGGTTTATGGGAGCAATTTATGGCTCTCACAAAAGTATAGTTTTTCTCACAAAAGTATAATTATTATTGTAACTAAAATAAAAAGCGCAGTCATTTCAATAATTATTTTTAATATGCCTGCATTCTATTACAATAAAATGCCTGCATTCTATTACAATAAGAAAATATGCAACTTTTTTTATAAGTAGTAAAAATAGCACTCGTCCAAAGAATTTTTTCATGCAGTAGTAAATGACACTTGCTATGTATATATTCTTGTAATATTAACGTAACAAACATTTGCTCGACATGGTGCTACAAATCTATGAAAGTGCAAAAAAGACAGAAAAATGAGCGCCAGTTCCTATATTTTTGCATATGCAAATGTTTGCCTATAATTTTTAAAAACAAACGCATTTCTTCAGTAATTTTTATTCCAAATGTGATTTGGAATATTATTTATAATAATAAACAATTAGTTACTAAAATTTAAAACATATTTTAAAGACTTTAA
The DNA here is from genome assembly GCF_022113875.1 of Hydra vulgaris. Lineage (NCBI taxonomy): Eukaryota > Metazoa > Cnidaria > Hydrozoa > Anthoathecata > Hydridae > Hydra > Hydra vulgaris. Next base: position 18,751,301 of record NC_061167.1, on the reverse strand, counting down.
AGAAAACCAAGCTAAAACATGATTATTTCTTTCAATAGCATTACCATGAAGTAAAATAACTAAGTACGCTATCAAAGATAACATAATGTTTTAGCATGGTTTTTGCATATGTTAACAAAAGCATTAAAAATTTTACTTAAAATAAATGCGTTTACAATTAATTTAAAAGAAACCATGCTTAAACATAATGATTGTTTTTTTCTATAGCGGGCTTTTTTTTTCTTATTTTTCTTAAAGTGAAGTAATGTTTATTTGCATATTAAAAACAGGGCTTTGGAGCCTAAAAGTCTAAAAGTTGGCTCTGGCTCTGGCTCCATTAGAATTTTTGGCTCTAGCTCCAGCTCCAGCTCCGGAGCAGCTCTGGAGCGGCTCCGCAAAAAAAAAAATCAAAAAATTATTTTAATTGTTTTATGACAGTAACTTAAATACTATTAATATTTTATTAATTAAAATCTTGATTCATCCTTAAAAATAAAATATTGTCTAAAATATCTGGTTTGAGGGAAGAATGCAGATCGCTCAATATAAACTTAAGAGCAGAAAATAGCCTCTCTACAATTGCTTGTGAGACAGGCGTACAAGTGACAACTCTGCACGCTTCTTGTATTCTTTTTGGGTACTCTTCAATTCCCTCAAAAGCTGACTTTACAATCATCCATAAAATTTGTATTAAAAGTAATTTTATCATTAAAACTAATTTTGCTCAAACTTCTCCTTTTTTCTTTTTTATCAAGCTCTTTTTCAAAGTCATCCTCTTCTCCATTGGAGTTAGATTCACTTAAAACTGAAAGAAGTGTTGTAGATGACTCAGCAGTATTTCCTATGATTTGACTTTTTATCATACTTTTAGCATCTCTTTTATAAATTTTTTCTGCTACTGTTTTTAAGCCTTGTTTTGCTTGTATTATTTGATTTTCTTCAAACAGTATTCTATATCTGGCATCAACATAAACTGCAGTTAGAAATATATGGTTATCAAAAAGTTTTCCTTCTCATTTCTGCATTGATTTTGAAATGTCTTCTGCAATTAGTCCTTGATTCTTCTCTAGGTCAGATTTCAATTTTAACCATTCCTTTAGGAATTCTCCTGGAGTGATGTCGATTCCTTGAAGTTTAACTGTCACATCATACGCCTTTTTTAAAAGGTCGCGAAGATAACTCAACTCATTCTATATTTCAGGGGGTAGAAAGAATATCTGATCAACTGCAGCAAATTGCTCACACAGTGGACGCAAAAGTAATAATCGTTCAATCATCCGAACAAAGGACAAAGGCTAGATTTTCTTCCCAAGCCGCAGCACTTTCTTCCTCATTTGTATCCTGTTGTAAAAACTCCTCTTGTTCTTAGTCCTGCTTCATCTTGAAAATTTTCATCACTAGAATATTCGTTTAAAAGCGTGACTGCTCTAATCATATTAGCTGCATTGTCTACACTTGCACATACTATTTGATCTTTGCTGACCAAATCTATATAGAGTTTTTCCACCATTTTTTTGATAGCAGCAGAGTTGTGCTGTCCTTCTGTCTCTATCATTGCCAAAGTTTTAACTTGATTTTTTCCCGCATAATAATATTGAATATTTATTCCCAAATAGTTCTTTTGGTGTCGAGTGGCTGTATCTATTTTCACATATAAAAATTTCTGTAACAGTATTTTTTTTTATTTCAGCTTTCTTTTTTTCAGCAAATTCATTAATTAAATTGCGTACAGAATCGTGTCCAGTACTGAATCCAAGAGTTTTACCTAATTGGCCAGTAACTAACTGAAATCCTTCATCCGCAAATGTTTTCAACAAAACTCTGTTATTCACTACCATTTTAATAATTCCCATTTAAAAAGTTTTAGCACTAACTTGGTTTATTGTTCTATTACTAGTGATAGCAAAAGAATCTAAAGTAGACTGCTTTGATTTTTTAGTATTGATATCTTGTGAATGTGAAAAAAATGATTCTGATTGAAAGATTTTCTTTCGGTCATAAAGCTCATTTCAGGTTTAACAATTTTATATTCTGATAAATGTGATCTTTCCAAATGCCGTTTCATATTGTAAACTTTTGATTTTTTTATTTGCACGTTGCATGAAATCACTTTATCATTTATCTTTTCTGTAATCTTGCATGTTGCCAGTTTTGTAATTTTATCAATTGAAAAAAACTTATCTAGAAGCATCTCAGGATTGTTTGAGTTTGAAGCCATTTTTATTAAAAACTATAGATAAAATAAACAACAATTAACCATTATATAGCACTATATAATTAATTAGCATTAATAATAAATAAAAAAATTAAAAAACTTAACTATTCATTGATTAGTTTTAATTGGAACTTGCATGTTTTAAATGTTTTAACTTATTAAAAACGTTAAAACGAATCATGTGACTTAACACATGGATAAAGTATATTTTTATTAACCAATCATTGACATTGTTTAGAAGTTTTGTTTTAAAGTAATTTATCAAACTCAATAATATAAACCACATGACATATTACACAAAATATTTTGATAATAATTAAATTCTCAAAAAATTTTGAGAATTTAATTATCAATGTCATATTAATATCACAGTATTATAAAACATTTAATATTATAATAATTGCTAGTTTACCATTTTATTAAGCATATGATAAAATGCTTTATTTAGAAATTATAAATATTTTAATTAGCCTAAATATTCGATTTAAAAAAAAAAATAATAACTTTATGCAACTTTGGTTATTCAAAATATCAAAGAACGGAGCTGGCTCGGAGCTGACTCCGGAGCCAGCTCCAACAGGAAATATTTTAGCTCCAGCTTCGGCTCAGCTCCATGTAAAATCACGAGCTCCGGACAGCTCCAGGTCCGGCTCCAATTCAATGATGATATATAGATGCATCTGAAGCAAAGTTTAACATTCCTTTTATAAAATGTATTTGTAAAACCTTTGTCCTTAAAAATGTCCTGCACTGCACTAGTCCAATTTTTGAAATGACGAATAAAAAGTGAAAAGTAGAATGTTTTTTATGAATTTTTATGACTTTTATGTAAGTTTGCAATCCATGCATGGTTGGGTGAAAAGAAATGCAAAACCTTTGATATTTTTTTAACGGAAAAATATTTTTTAAAATTTTTTTTCAGGAAATAATAACTGATCTAAGGAGTATTTTATGTCTTTAAATTATATCTCACTTTCTTTTTATCAAAAAATTGAGATTGAGTTTCAAAAATGCATTTAACAGTCAAAAAAAACTTAAACTTTTTGCCATTTTGAATTTTTTTAATGGAAAACATGCACATACAAAATATCTATTTTTTACAAAAATAATTTTGAGAATCAACAAAACCATTCCAAAGTTATTGCATTTTTTGTCTTTTGATTTAAAAAAAAACAGTGACAACAGGAATTGCTCGTAGCAGCTAAAGGAGTAATCGAATCAAAAAATCCTTGAGATACCTTTTAGATAAAGGGTTGAAGAATTTTTTGATAAGTATTTAAATTATTTTCCTCAACTGGAAGTTGGTGTAATAACCAGCTCAAAAAGTGACTCACTGCGTACATTCAGCAGATGTTGTTGAAGATTTTCCCAGGGACTACTAAAATACCGGGACATGCAACTTCGATTTCATGCGATTTTGACGAGAGGGCTGAAATTGAATATGTTTGAAAAATTTTATAGAAGTTTAACATTTACTTGGTTTTGATACTAATATTAACAGTTTGATACTAATATTAACAGTTATTCAGAGTTATGTTTTGTTTCTCATGGAATAACATCTTAATCTCATAACTCATTAAATTTTTGTCAATTTATAGCAAATAAGGAATCTTATTTTTGTAAGACCTGGATTAGTTACTTTAATCTTTAACTAGTTTAGTAATGTGTCTATACACTGGAACTGCATCTCTGCATTAGGTAATAAAATAAAAAGAGAATACGCATATCTGACATATTGAAATAGATCCAGTAGGGTGACATAGTCGACCACAAGAAACCAACTCAGTACACTCAGATACATTGGTAACAAAGCTACCAGATACGAATATACTTGGTGAAAATTTATGCTGGACATAACCCGAAATGTAATATAGGGCAGCATTTTCTTCTTCAGGTATTGCATCAATTGAAGAGACAGACATATCAAGATAACTAATGTTATCCTCATTCAGATCTAATTGACAACACTCTGATTGAATAATTGAACATTGAGATATAGATATACCCATAGCATCCAATTTACTAAACAATTTCAGGTGTTGTAAACGGAGACTATTTTTAACTTCTTCAACCGAAACATGATAACTGCCTCCACAAAGTTGCCTGGCATAAAAAAAATAAACTTATATAGTTTGAATTTTATTTAAAGAAACATATGAAAATTAGTGTTCTTAAATGCAGGGTCAGAAGGGGTTGGGAGGGATTTACCCCAGAGCCTCTGCCACAAAATAATATATATAAATTAATAATAATTATTTATATTTTAAGTACATCAATTTTGCAAAGACAATACAACAAATATCCTAGTTATTTCTATGAAATAACATTTTTGATGTTACAAAATAGCAAAGTTATTTCTACTTATAACCAAAAACTATACAATTAAGGATTTAGTTTATTTTTTGCCCCCGGGCCCTTCAGTGCCAGTCCGACCCTGCTTAAATGTAATAATAACAATATCAATCTGATCATAAATATGTAAGAAATTATTTAATTACCTGTATATTTCAAATTCTCCTTCTAACCGATCTGTCTGAAATATTCCAGGAAGAACATATTGATGATCTTCATTCAGCAATTTTTGGATTAAATCTACAATTTCATAAAGCATACTCGACAGAGAAATTTTAGTTTCACTAGTGAATGATTTATTCTGCTTCCAGCCCTTTTCTCCTGGCATTTTTGCAACAGCTTCAGCAAATGTCAAAATCTCTTGAAGTTGTTTATCATTTACATTTTTGTATGAAGCTCTATTTGGATCGTTTAAACGTATGTCCATACCTTCTTGTTTAATATTAAGATAATTCCACAATCTTCCCACAAATGCTACGATTTGTGGGAAGATTGTCTGAAATTAGGCATAAAATTTCTCCACCAAGTTTAGCGTCTGTCTGTGTGATTTCAACAATTAAATTTTGTACAAAATGCCAGATAGCTTATAAACTGGCGCCATACTACACACAAAAGCTGGTTTTCCAAACATTGGCTTAATCATAAAACAAAGAATTGTCTTGGCAGTTTCAGCAGGATTGTCTTCACTATAACCAATTAAATGACATCCACGAATATGTATACTTGGTTTCACATACATTTCATCAAATAGCAGGCAGCAGTATTTTTCCAAAAATAGTTAATGTTTCAAACACGGTTTTAATACATTCTTCACATTCCTTTTGTGTTCCTACATTACCGGTTCTGCCTAATTTTAGTTTGAGAGTTCTTGGATGTAGGAGTGAAAGTGTATCACAAAGAATTCGATAACAGCATCTTGATGAAAGGTATAGTTCTAAAGCTCGTCGTACAACTAGCATAGAATAACATTTACCTCTTAAAGTCATCATCTGCAGTTGCAGTTGTTCAATCAAAAATATATATCATCGGATTTATCTCCATATGTACATTCAATCTCTTGCAATAAATGTTTTAGTTCCTCGCTTAATTCAGGTTATATGACTTCATTCTTGAAATAATTACTTCTAACTGCGACCACCATGTGAGTTTGCGAGAAAACCCTAAAATATCATTGCAATGAATTGTGTGTTTGATATAAGCACGTAACTGTTGAGTATGAGTTTTGATTGTAACATAAATATTAGTTTCTGGTCAACGCAAAAATGTCATATTAAAAACAGTCAGATCCGATGCATTTGTAACAACAAAATAATCAGGAAACCTTGAAATTTTTAAAAGAATTATTTTATTAGTAATACTAACAAAAAAAATCCTACAAAAGTTTTATTTAATTATAACTTTTCTTACTGCTGCTTTACATCTGTAAGAAACTGTTTGATTTCAAAAATTTTTATTTTATCAATCTTGTTGAAAGAATCAAGTTCATCACAGAATGAGTTTCTTGATTCAATTGAAATTTTTTCAAAATTTGTTTGACGGAATGTTTTGCCTGTTTGTCGTAACATTGAAGGAAAACACCCAGGAAATAGTAAAGGAGGATCTGATGGAATCTAAAAAGTTTCCATTGATTTTAGATTATCTGTTTAATTTGAAATAGATAAAGCTTACAAGTATAACTACAAAATTTATTTGAAATTTTTGTTTATATATTTGAACTCGACTCACCTGATATTTAGATCTTTTTGGATAGTGCATACTACATCCCAAAGGCCAGTGCTTTTTACAAACACCCATGTTGTCTGTTGGCGATTGAATTTTATTTGGTAAAGCTGCTAACCATCTTCCACATAATTCTTTGTCACTTGAAAATTTGTAAACTTTAACATGCTCATTTTTACTGTCATAATTTCCACGACAATTACCTACTGAGCATTTTTTATGCATGTCTGTAATGGTTTTATAAATTTATTTTAAAACAGAGAATAAAATTAATTTTTTTTAAATATTATAACCTTAAAAATAGGTTTAGTTTAGTACAATAATAATTTAAGATCCTTATGTTTTTTTAGTACTAAACTTTAATAAGTACTAAAAAAGTTACTTTAGTCTAAAGTAATTGATTTGCATCAAAATGTCATTATACTCAAAATCAAATCAAATCTTCGTACGATAGTATGTTACTGTTGTTCATTTTTTATCATAAAATATTTAAGTAGTTATATTTATGATTACAATGCAATCATCATATAAACATCTTAATAAAAATACTTTTACTACTTTAAAAGTACTATAAAAAGGTTTAAAAAATATAAATTAATTAAAGTTAGTACATTATATAATCCAAATGAATCAACATTTGTTGCAGCTTATCAATAATCTTTAAGTACCAGTCGGCCCTCTTGTCGATTTCACATCGATTCAATGTCGTACGTCCTGGACTTTAAGTAGTCCCTGGACTTTAAGTTTTAAGACTTTAAGTTCCTTTTCAAAAGTCTCAAGAGCCTAACTAACTTCTGAGATAAAATTTGGTAAATGTGAATTATGGAGTTTAGCATTAGTCAGCATCTTTTTACATTGATTTCTTGCAATAATATATATGTTAGAAAACTTGTTTTCATTCTATTTAGTAGACCATTTTATCAGTCTTGTTTTGAAAAAATTTGTACATTTTTTCTTAACCTAAGTACAAATATTTTTATTTGGAAAATCCCCATACAATATATTTGTATTTAGAAATCTAGAATTAACATATTTGTTTTTGTATTTGAATTTGATAAAATGTGTTTAGCCCCACCCCTGATAGTGTATAACACTTTGAGCAATAAGCTATGCAGTCGCCTTATTCCCGCTAATTAACCAAAAGTCATATCAAAGGGCTCCATGTGTGGCCTCACCAGTTCACATCATAAACACTAGCACTAATTTTTTGCTTATCCTAAATGCTTTTTTAGCTTTTAACACATTTTCATGCTCAACCTCAATCAAATCAAGTTCAACATTTTTTATGAGAAACCATCTCTAGTCTTTACTCAACCAAGAGTCTTAAAGCAGAAGGTGTTTTCGAGGGTGTTAGTTTGTCTGATCTGAAAACCTAAGTTTTTAAATTATCATAAGTTTTTTTTTATTTAACTTTAGTAAAATATTAATTGATACTGGAAGTGAAAATGTGCCAGAATATTTATCAATGTTAAAAGAAGCTTTGGATGGTGGGGCAATTCAAGAAATTATACTTACACATTACCATCATGACCATGTTGGTGGAACGCCTGGTGTTCTGAAACTAATGCAAAGTACAAAAAGATTTTTTTATTGATTGGTCAATTAATTTTATTAGTTGTAACAGTTATTGTAACAAAAATTGAGTATTTTTTTCTATTTTAACTTTTGTTGTCGTTTCTTAAAGATTACAAGCTACCATTACTGAAGTTTTTTCATGATTCGGATAAAGAGTTTCAAAGAGCAAATCCTAATATTACTTTTACACATGTTAAAGATAGACACATATTCTCTACAGAAGGAGCAACTCTTGAAGCAATTTTTACACCTGGTCATTCATCAGACCATATGGCATTGTTTTTAAAAGAAGAAAATACACTGTTTACTGGAGATTGCATTTTAGGACAAGGAACAGCAGTAAGCATTTTAATCCAAAATTAAAGTTTATATGTATATTAGAGTCATAGTTAAAGGAATTTCTTATTGAGGTGCTGGATCAATAAGAAAATTATGCCCCTTCATAACATTAAAAAAAAATTAAAAAATAAATAAAAACAATTGATTTAAAGCTAATTTGTTATGTATTTCAATTAAAAACATAAATTGTCTTTTCTGGGTTTTAAAGATTTGAAGTTACTTTTTTCCGATGACTATGTATAAACCCATCAGATTTATTACTTTAAAATTTGATATCATTTATTTTTATTAAAATTTCAAGCAATAAATCTCTAATCTGCAAGTCTAAATCATCTTGACAGATTATTCACAATTTTTGAACAGAAAAGTATGATAACTTTACTATTTGTTTTTCTCATGATTAATATAATTCTATAAATCATGTATCAAATCAATATTCAATAGATGATCTCAAAAATTGCTGTTTGCTACAAAAAGAGACTGCCCTTTTTTGTTGCAAATAGCATTTTCTGTCATCATAACTATTCTCATTATCAGGATTTCATGAATTATTGCTAAATCATTTAGGTACATCAGTATACAAATGATACTGTATCATCATCAGTATCCAAAAAATTAACTATAATCACTAAAGTGTATTAGTATTTTCTAAGTATGATTTAACCAGAGATGTAGGTCTCAAAACTTTAATCTTGGTCGGGAGATGTCTCGAGACTCATTTAACTATCTTGGTCTTGAAAGCCTGGAGAATTGGTCTTGATCTTGGTCTTGAACCTTTATTGTCAACACTATTGATTAGTAATTGTTAATAAATTGTTACTACTAAGAGTAACATGTTATAAAAGTTATGAAATCAAGTGATACATAGTTGTCTGTTTTACTTCTTACATAAAATACTTAAATAAAATATGTAAACTTTATTTAAATTTTTTTTTCGTAACTTTAGTATATGTCTAATATAGTTACCGAAAGAAAACAACCTTGTCGTTATCTATTGAAGGTTGCAACAGTTTTTTGCACAATAAACATAATTATATTATACATGTATACATTTGCGATAACATAATTGTATTATACCTTTTATTATAGAGTAATGAGTATAAATGATAAAATGATACATCAGCTAAAAGTCTAATAGTATACACACATGTTTGAGCATGAGTATTATGTGTTGAACTTCTAAAAGTCTTCATTCTGGTCTTGTGAAAATTAAAGTTTTAACTGGGTCTTGGTTTGACTATTTGTTGTCTTGGTATTGGTCTTGAAGTCTTGATTTTGAGCCCAAATGTCTCGGACTTTGTCTTGATCTTGACCTTTACTGTCTTGACTACATCTCTAGATTTGACCATGATTTTGGAACATTATTATTAGGGGTGTACTATTGTACAAATATTTGCAGTATAACATTGCAATTGATTTTAGCTTTTAAGACTACAATAAATCTTAATTGTTAGAAATAATCAGAAATAGAATTTATTTTAAATCCATTTTAAATTTCCAAAAAATTTAAAACAGATTTATATTAAATTTTCATCTTTTCAAAAACAAAAATATGTTAGCATCAAGTATGCAAAAAACTTTACAAAATTTTTTTTACAACACCATAGTAATTAAAAATGTTTTAGGATGTAGGCTATCTTGCATAAATAGAAAAAGTTATATATTACACATATAATCCATGTTCTACTTGTAATTTTAACACAAACCATATAAGATTAATTTTTATTTAAGAAATTATTTGTAAAATGGTAATACGTGAATTTCCTAGTTAAATATGCTGCTAGCATGGATTGTGATTTGACTGAAAGAAATTCTTACAACACCTCACTTTTCACCAAAAAAAACTGTATTACATAATATAGTTCTAATATTATTAAATATTAATTTATAAATAATATTATTAATTCAAACTAAATACCATTACTAAAATTTAGAAATGTGGTTTGCATCAAAACTCAGAGTAGAGCATGGATTCTAATTCATGCCTAATATTCAATTTTTTCTATTGCTATCAATGTAAAGTTATATTAGCCAAAAGTTGCTGCAAGGGGTAATTCTTGTCCAATTTTGTTAATCTTGGTCTCATTTTTTAGTTTTCTTATAACTAATATAGAATAGTTATATTTCTGAAAAAAGTTATTTTCACCCCACCCTAATGATAATATTTAAAAAAAAAAAGAAAGAGACAACCTTACGGTGATTGTAAAATGGCTCAAGGATGGCAGATAAAGCAAGTCTAACTACATTTACAATGGGCTTTTGGACCTTGTCTGAGAGTGAGAGGATTGTTATTCGTCAACAATATTATCGCCAGTATAGGGATGTCAACAATATTATGATGATTGTTTGCAGTAAATAGAGTTTTTTTTGGAGTTAATCCCACAAGCCACTGCAAGTTCAAACCCCAAGCTGTTATAGAAAAGTAATCAGAGTAAAGATTGGCTTCTTGTTTGAAGCAATTAATAAGTAAAGACTTTTTATCAAGGCAAGAGTATAAAGTTGAGTTGTCAGCAAATAGAGCCATATTAGATGTAAGATTGGCAAAAAGATTGTTATTGTAGATCAGAAAGAATGTAAGAGCAAAGAACATTGCAATTGTAACCATTCTTATTTCCAGTAACCCTCAAAATTATTGGAAATGAAGACTTTTGTAAGACTATAATGGAAACGTTGTGTGAACTACAAGCCAAAGAAGAGTTTAATTGAGAATTGACTTTAGCATCAGAAGCCGAAGTGATTTAGATGCCTAACAATAGGTTAATCTGTTTAACTGAAGTGTTAAGAAGAATATGACCATTAGATTCAGTAGTAAAATTAGACGAAAAACTTCTTTGCAAATAGCTCTGCCTTTTTTTGGGTGAAAGTAATAAGATCAAACCCATGAATTAGAGATGGAATGTTAGACTTACTTTAGGTAATGAAACTAATGAAGATTTTCTAAAAGTCTCTAGAACCTAACATCTGATATTCAAGATTTTGTAAACTGTGAATAACTTAGCATCAGACTGGAACTTTTTTACATTGACTTCTTGCAATAATAAAAAGACATTTGTTCTCAAAAGAGATGTTCTTTTAAAAAAGATGAAAAAATAGTTATAGTTTAATATAGCAACTGCACAAGGTGGTGAAAAAACATGAGTAGAATTAATTTGACTTAAAACCTACGAGATGGAATAAAAGCTTACATACCTGCTTGGATCCAGGAGGTTATGTAAGAGGTTATATTGATATAATGTATGCATTTATGCATACATTATATCAATATATATAGATATAAACATATATATTTGCTATTTATTGAGATGCTGGTATACAATATTTTTATATATTTATATAAACTTATTTATATGGTGTAGTACTTGTGAATGTGTGGTATGACTCTAGCAAGACAAGAAAAGGAGTCATAATGTTTTTTAAAATGATTAAATTGATTTGACCATAAAGAGAGGTAGTAGCTTCAGAAGAAAATAGTAGAGGAAGAAGTAAGAAAGCTTGCAGAGAATGCATTACATAGGGTATGAACACGTTAAGGAAAGAAAAAATTAATGTAATATGAATTTCTAATAAAAAAACAAATTACTGTGCTTATTCTGGAATACTCCAGAATGGGCAGAATAATTCCATTAATGGACAAGTTAACTCCAGGATTGGGTAGGTTAATTTTATTGATGGGTAGATTAACTACATTAAATGGTCAGGCTAACTTCATCAATGAATAGGTTAATTTCATTGATAAGCATTAGATTTATCGACTAAAAGTTTAACTCAATCCAAAAATGAACAATAAATTAATACTTTTATATTTTGTTATTTTAAAATTTTAGATTAAAAAATTAGTACTCTTTGATATTAAAAAATGCACATCTTTTAAAAACCAGAACATATTTTATTTATTCTGTTAAAGATTACCAAAAGTAGAAAAATTTTGAAAAGTTGACTTAATCACATTGGCTTCTGAATGGCTCATATATTAAAAAATCCAAATTGAAAAGCAAAGTAAATTTTCATTTTTACTTGCATCATTTTTATTTTATAAAATAGAATTTTTTTAAACAAAATTAAAAAGAATAAATAACTGATAAAATTTTTATGATGTTTTAATGAAATATATTTAATTTAAAAATTTTATGTTTCATTTTGAATTATAAATTTTAACTATAATTATATTTTATATAAAATTATAATTAATAATAAGTTAAGAAAATTATAAATTTTAGTTATGATTTTTAATCTATTTGTTCAGGTTTTCACTGATCTACATGATTATATGAGATCACTTGAAAAACTTCTTTCATTCAAAGCAGATGTTATTTATCCAGGTCATGGTCCTGTTATTAGTAATCCTCAGAACAAAATTAAAGAGTACATTGATCATCGGAATATGCGTGAAGCTCAGGTAATTTTCACATATGAAAGCTATTTTTGAGATCATTTTAACATATGAGTTCATTTATTAGTTTTTCAAGATATTTGAACTTATACTTATTTGAGTAATTTAAAATTTACTCAAAGAAGTATTGTTTTTATAAGTATCTCTTAAAGCTTCTTTTTTTTAAGGCAATTTATTTATTGATTTTACAGTTGTTTTTTCTTCTTTTTTTTTCTCGTTTTTTAATAATGTTATTTATCTCCTCACGGCTGAGGTATTAATTATAGTCATTGAGGCAACTTTAACAAAAAAATTTTTTTTTACTGAGCCAAAATTAATATAGTTTATATAGATGTTGTTTACTTTATAAAAATATTTTTTAATTTAAGATTTTTTCGGTCCTTAAAGATAAAAAGTATGGAGAGTATATATCATCAATTCAAATTGTTAAAGAAGTTTATCCGGTAAACTAAATTTCACATTTTAATGATTTATTTTGAGAACACTAAAAAAAGATTTTTGGTTTGTAAAAAAAGATTTTTGGTTTAGGAGTTATCACCTATGCTTGAAATGATGGCTAATGAAAATGTGAATCATCATTTAAAAAAACTTGAAAAAGAAAATAAAGTTGGTAATGAACTAGTTTTTGTTAAATTATTTAAAAAAGTTGTTTTGTAAGCATGTGATGAAAGTTTTTTAAACACAATTAAAATATATAAATATATATATATATATATATATATATATATATATATATATATATATATATATATATATATATATATATATATATATATATATATATATATATATATATATAAAACTATATTTTTTTAAAATTATTTTTTTAAAGCTTGAAATCTATACTGATGATCAGAAAGAAAGTTGTTAGATTAAAGATGAGAGATTCAGTGTTTGTTAATTAAAGATTCATAAGCCTTGCTTATGATAGTAAGAAGACTAATTAGACAGTAGTTAGACGAGTCAATTTGACATTTTGAAAATAGGGATTATTTCCAGTAGGCTGGAAAGCAAGACTTTGATAAGCATTAGTTAAATAGTTTTGAAAGTATAAATGGCATCTCTGGAGAACACTTCTCCAGAGCTATAACAGGTTGTTGTCCGGACCACTAGCTGTAGAAGAGTTTAAACAGGAAATCACTTTAAGTACAGAAGCTAGAGCGATATGAATGTCAAGCAATGGATCAAACTGTTTGTCGGCTATATCAGGTAGGATTTAATTAGTGAGATCAAGAGGTGAGATTGATGAAAAAATGAGGTAACAAAAGCTGAACCATGCAAGAGAGGTGGAATAACATATTTCCTCTTATTACAGACATTCTTAAAGATTTTCCTGAAGTCTTGGGAGCCTAATTTTTGAGATGAAATACGAGATTTTGTGACCTGAGAATAGCGAGCTTTGCCATTAACAAGAAATGGTTCCAAATAAATGCAATTAATTTACTTGCCTCATAGCCAAGCAAATCTGTCTAAATATTGTGATTCTCGCATGGTATAAAAACGTTTGGATAAAAAGTATTCTTAGGAGTTTGGGACAAATAAAAATATTTTTTATTCAAAAAATTTCAAAAATAGTTTATATGTTACTACTTTAGTTTTTATTGTATAAAAACTAAAGTAGTAACAAAACTATATATATTTTTATATAAAAATAAATTTAAAAAAAATATTGCTTTGAAATTGATAGATTGTCCATCCAAACCAAAACCCTCAACCAATGCATGTTCTACCTATTTGTCAGTCGATGTTCGAACACTCCTTCGATGTTTGTACACTCCTTGCAAAATAAATGATTACTACTTTAATGTAGTAATCATTTTATACTTTATTAAAGTAGTAATCATTTTATACTTTAGTATAAAATGATTACTACTTTTGTTACTACTTTAGTTTTGTTACTTTTTTAGTTTTTATTGTATAAAAACTATCGTTTTTATACAATAAAAACTAAAAAAATTTATTTAAAAAAACTGTTAAGGTTTTTTACAAATTTTTCAATAAATTTTTGACAAGTTTCCATGAAATAATATTTTATAAAATTTGTCTATAAATTAGGGATGTACCGGAATTCCGGCCAGAAATTGTGACTTTTAGGTCATTTCGGTTCCGGCCGGAGTTATAATATTTCAGGTCGGAATGCCAAAACTTATTTTTTACTTTATTTGTGACACAGACTGTGTAAATTAAATCAAAAAGTCATTGGCCTACAGGGCAATGAAGAACTATGGGTAAACCTAGGTAAAAAATTCAAAATTCTTAACAAATACAATGTAATTTTAGAGAAAGCTACAGTTTAGCGCTCTAAGATAATTTTATTTTTTCGCTTGTTTGTTCTCGTTAATGGAGAGTTTTTAAACATTAGAAATTTTAATTGAAATAATAAAAGAAAAAAAAGTTGCTGCCCTATGCCAAATCCTCAGTCAATGTAGCAGCACTTTCTTGTAGAAGCAGGCTATAAGATAGTCGATGTATGTACCAAAGCCAATAAATATTCTTTTAGTTTAAAAGAATATTCATATATATTAAAAAGTGGACTTCATATATATTAAAAAGCGCAACAACCGAGAAAATAAAATTATTTTAGTCCTCTTAACTCTAGCTTTGCCTATATATATATATATATATATATATATATATATATATATATATATATATATATATATATATATATATATATATATATATATATATATATATATATATATATATATATATGATGCTGAGGTGCAGGCTTTCACTTTCAATCTTGAAGGTAAAAAACTGCATAAATATAAATCTTGTTCCGGCCGGAATTTTTTCAACGATTCCGGGAAATCCGGTTCCGGACGGAATTCAAAATTTCTAATCTGGTGCACCTGTAATCTGGTAAAATTTTATTTTTAAAAATCTGGTATAAATTTATTTTTAAAAAATTAACTTTTTTTAATATAAAAATGTAAAAAAAAATAAATTGTTTTAATCAAAAAGATAGTTTTACTTGCTAAAAGAAGAAAAATTTAATAAAAATTTCAAAAATAGTCATATTGTCGGCTCGGGATGCAATTGTCGTATCGCAAATTTATTAAAATTATATATAAATATGTAATAACGTAATTTATGTAAGTTTAAAGTTATGTAAATGTAAAAAATTATTTAATATAAATTATTTAATATAACGTTTTAAAAAAAAACTTTTTTCATTAATATATGATGTTAAATTTACATATATTAGATAATTACATATTTATATATAACTTTAATAAATTTGCGATACGACAATTGCATCCTGAGCCAACGGTATGCTGTTTTATAAAACTTTCATAAAGTTTTGCTTATTTTGAGTACCAGGTTGACATTTCTTAAAACAGTATTAGGAACATGTTAAACATTCGAGGGTCACCCCTAAAAATATTTTCTTTTCGAAAATTTTCACACCATCTAATTAAGGTCAGAAAAAAGCTCCCCTTTTTCTGTTTGATTCGTGAAACAAAATTTTTTACGGTTTGATCTACTCTAATAACACAGGTTAACAACAACAACAAAATTTTCTGTTGCCGAGCAAACAATTAGTTTTTTTATAGCATTTCTCATTTTGATTTTAAATATCCAACTCATTTTTCACCATCACGTCAAGTTGTAAAGATATTTGGGTTTAAATCTTGAGTATTTAAGGTAAAATTCCTAATATTGTCGAAAAAAAAGTTATTCAAAAGTATGTCAACCTGGATCTCAAAAGAAGCGTATTTTCATAGAAATTACAAAAATGTTATTCGTTTGTTCTAAGAGTTCTAAGCATTTTTTAACATAATTTTTTTGTCAATATGTTTTAAGTAAAAATATTAATGTTTTCTAAAATCTCTATAGCATACTTTTGAAAAAAAAATTTTATTACAATATTAGGGACTTAACGCCGAATACTAAAGATTTGAACCCAAATATCTTTACAACTTGACGTGGAAACTTGGTGAAAAATGTTGTTGACCTGTGTAATTATATATGTATGTATGTATGTATGTATATATATATATATATACATACGTATATATATATATATATATATATATATATATATATATATATATATATATATATATATATATATATATATATATATATATATATATATATATATATATTATATATTTATATATATATATTTATATATATATATTTATATATTTATATATATATATATATATATAATATATAATATATACAATTACTTTAATTACCTTAGTTACTAATTTAGTTACTTTAGTTACTAATTCAATTACTTTAGTTACTAATGGCACTGGATGGATGGTAAAAGGAGTATCGGCTTCTTTGTAAAACCACCGGTTAATCGTTTTATTGAGTTTTTTGAATTTTTATTTTTTTAAATTAGTTTATAAAATGTTGTAAAAAAAATATATATATATTATTTTTGTATTTATTTTATGTTTAAAAACAAATGTTTAATCGTTAAAAAAAAAATCAGATCAGAGAATTTAACTAGTGATGGTAACCAACGTATTTGTCCGTATCCATTGTCTTGTACAATTTGTTCTATAATTTCCATTCATTCATGTACAATTTATTTTACAAGTCTAAAATTGAAAGTCCTTTTTAATTAGTTTGCCAAACTTTTTCTATTTTGCCCCGTCTTCCCCTAACATATTTTACTAAGTAAATTCGACTTTTCCCGTTATTATTTTTTATTATTTAACTATTTCAAATCCATTTTTTGAAAGAATCAGGCTGTCAGTGGTGACCCCCTCAAAATTTTTTGAAGTTTTAGTATATTAATCAGAATACAGGGAAAATCTGTTAAGGAAAAGAAAAAATTCCGAAAACTATTTGTTTAAAATTTGGAATTTAGCTTCAAAATTTGAAAGTTTGTCAGAAATTTTTAACACCTTTAACTTCATTTTTTGGCTAGACAAAAATTTTTTAACTTTTGTAGTTAATATCAAAAGTAAACCAATAGCTCTTGAAAAAATATTAAAAAGTTGCGGGACACTGCAGAGGCGGATCTAGGATTTATTTCTTTGGCGAAATTTTGTTGTATAAATATCCCCCTCCTCCTCCCCTAACCAGTCTCACAACCCCATCCCCTTTCATGCACTACTACTGTCAGGTGCCAAAGAAACACCCCTACCAATTTATGAACTGTGAATTTTTTTCCATCTACACGAATTCATATTTTCGAAAATTTCTCACTTCACCTTATTTATTATGACCTCCCTCCCTGTTTACTTTGCACACGAGTGTTTTATGACTGAGTTAAATTTTTTTATTGTTTGTTCAAAATCCTTACTAAATTTGGGTCATTATCTTTTCTATATAAGTCCATAAATTTAAATTGAATTGAAATTATACTTATATCTCATTCTTGAAATCCACACTGTACACTACTAAAAGTAATCAAAACAATTTTAATATTGAAAATTAATTTTAAAATGACTCTTATAACCTGAATATTACTACTCTCTGAACACAAATAGTACAGTCAAATTTTTATTTATTAAGTATAACCTAAGTTCAGAATATATGCTGATGCTTCACTTCACAGTATAACGGTTGAAAGAGAATCTGTCTGGAGGGGATTTGTTTAAAGCACATAAACCACGTCAAGATTCCTTCCTACTCATGTGTACAATTTTTTATGCAGAACGATTTAAGGCATATGACAGAAAAATACACCATCAATTAACAAATATGCTTTTTCCTGTATTCACTTTTATTCCTGTATTATATAAAAAATATAATATATTATAGCAATGTGCAGTAGTGGATCAAGACTTTTTGGGGCCCATGATTTTATTAAAGCCTCTATCCATGATTTCCTTTCCTTTTTCATTTCCTGTTTTAAAGCCTCTTTCCATGATAAATTAAAAAAAATATTTTCAGTGTCTCTTTTAAAAAAATATTTTTCTATGAATCAAAGCCAAAACTGTGGGGCCTATAGTGTATAGGGCCTATGTGGGGCTATAGCACTGGCAAAATAACTCCAGAAGGAAATATGCAAATGTTTTTAAAATTTTAAAATGTTTTTAAAAAATATACTGAGCACAACCCACATTTTTAGATAAATAACAGATTAAGATAATGCAATTTACAAAACTTTATTAAAAGAAGATTTTTAGTTACTACTGCTAATTATACCATTAAATTTTAAGTCTTGGAATAAAACATCGCATTAACATACAATTCTATTGATGTAAGAACTCGTAAAACACCAACTAGCAAATACTTAAACGCAATAACAATAGCTAACCATACTAAACTATAGCAGCAGTTACCAGATTTTATTTAAAATAAATTCAAATAATACAAACAAAACGTTTACAAACAAACCCTACAATCCTTTAATTTTTTTTTTTTTAATAAATTAGGCCAGGTAATAAATTATGAATAATTGAAAAAATAAAAATCTTAGACGGTGCTTAAAACTTCTAAATTTTTGCACCAACCATCAACTGTATAATTTAAATAAAGCTTATTAATCAAAAAATAAACATAACTGTCAGTTACTGCTAGGCAACAAGCTTTAGGCAACATCAATCAGTTGCATATTTTCTGGAAAAAGTGTTGCTTATATGTGGGAAAATGTGTGAAGATATATGTGGAAATATATGTGCTTATATGTGGAAAATATATGTGCTAATATGTGAAAATATATGTGCTATTAATATATGTGCTATTATATATGTGCTAATATGTGGAAAAATATGTGCTTATATGTGGAAAAAGTGTTGCTTATTTCTAGAAAAAGTGTTGCTTATATTGACATCATGCAAAATCTATATTTACAAAAATGTTTACATATACAAACATCACAACAGCAATATTACAAAACTATGCTAGCAATTTGTACTTTACTAAGACTAACATATATTTTTATAATAATACTATAAAAACGTATGCCTGTAAATTACAAACTGTCAGCATGGTTATGTAATATTGCTGTTGTGATGTATATATATAAGGTTGCCATACGTCCGGCTTTTGCGGAGGAGAATACCGCGCCATATATATATATATATATATATATATATATATATATATATATATATATATATATATATATATATATATTTGAGAAAAATACTAGGTTAGTTGAAAAGTTCGCGGAGTGAAGACTCGTTGATAGGTCTACAATTTCGACTGTATTCAAGGTCACATGCTTCTAATGAACGCATGTGCAAATTTCAACTCGTAATAACTTGTCAGTGTGTTTTTATGACGCTTTGATGTTAGACGTGTCAACATAATTAAATCAAGGAAAAAATTGAACATCGTGCGGTAACAAATTTTTTAGTGAAATACGGTTTGTAGGCGATGGAAGTTTATAGTGAAACGGTGAATGTGTTGGGGAATACTGTTCCATCTAAAACAATAGTCTGTAAGTGGGCATTAGAATTTAAACGTGGTCGCACAAGCCTAAAGATAATCCTCGTTCAGGACGTCGAAAAAGTGTAACTTCTGAAGAAATGATTGATACCATTCACAATATGGTTATGAATGACGCAACGTTAAACTTGAGTGAGATTTCTGAGACCGTGAATATCTCAACTGAGCGAGTACTTCATATTTTGAAAGATGTGCTAGGCCTCAGAAAGCTGAGGACTAGCACATCTTTGTGATTAAAAACAATTTCGAGTGAATCTTTCTAAGAAACATTTGAAGCTTTTTTAAAAAAATAAAAATAATTTTTACGTCGTTTCGTCACTATGGATGAAACCTGGGTGTACCACAATGAGCCCAAGCTGTGACAACAAACCTCAGAGTGGACTGAGCCTGGTTGTTCAGCTTCAAAACAATCAAAATGGTCCAAATCATCCAAAAAGGTTATGGCATCTGTTTTCTGGGATGCAAAGGGCATTTTGTTGATCGATTATCTTCAAACCGATAAAATCATAGTAGGAGAGTATTCAAATCTGTTGGATAATTTAAATTCAAAAATTAAAAAAAAAAGAGACCTGGTTTGAAGAAGAAAAAAATCCTTTTCCATCAAGACAACGCGCCAGCACACAAATGTGTTCAAACAATGGCCAAATTGAACAAATTATGGTATGAATTGATCAAACATCCGTCTTACTCTGCCAATCTAGCCCTTTCGGACTTCCATCTATTTCCAAGTTTAAAAAACTTTTTCCGTGGAAAGCGTTTTTCCTCAAATGAAGAAGTTATAGCGACTGTGAACCAATATTTTGACGAGCTTCCAGAAAACTATTTTAGAGATGGTATAAATAAATTGGAAAATCGTTGGAAAAAATGTATTGATGTTTGAGAGTGATTTACACTGAAGACTAAAGGTATTTTTTTAGTTATTCTTTTTTTTTTTTATCCCCGCTGCGCGAACTTTTCAACTAACCTAGTATATTTATTTACATATACAAACATAACAGCAGCATTATCACAAAACTATGCTAGCAGTTTGTAATTCACTTAGCCAAGCATATGTTTTTATAATGTAACAAAAAAAAAATTATTGTTTAATTTTTGCAAATTCATAAAACTCCAGATAAAGCAACAAATTATATTCATTGAAGATAATTTGCTACATTATTGCATAATGCATAATGGCGTAAAGTAAATAATGGATTATAAACGGTTAATAGCTTTCTTAATGGGTGCAAGTTTATCTAATTTCGAGCTTTTGAGGTTTGGTTCTAAACATAAATTTTGCAAAAGATGAATGCAGATTTTCTTTATACAGAAAACATGAAGACTTTACTTCATAAAACATGAAGACTTTACTTCATAAAACATGAAGACTTTACTTCATAAAACATGAAGACTTTACTTCACAAAACATGAAGACTTTTTTACTTCATAAAACAACTTCTTGCAAATTTCATTTAATAAAACTACATCGTTTTGCTCTAAAGCAAATCGTACATTATAGCAAATGTCAAACATAAATTTAAAACACTTAAAGAATTTACAATGCTAAATATAAAGTCCTTATGCATTTTATTGGTTTATCTTTTTTTTTCAAGTTGCATAATTAATTTATAGACTTTTTATATCTAGATCCAGATCAAATCAGGCGGACTCGTTACTTAGTTCTCTACTACTTTAGGCATAGTTTAACTTTCGTTAGTTAAAGTGATTAAAAAATTCCTTTATACCGAGATTAGATTAGGCAAACCTTATTTCGCCTAATGCACGAAAAAACCATTATGCCTAATCATAGTTTATAACACTCCCGCGCTTATCGCAGTTAAGGTGAAGTACCCCAAGAAATTACTCATCAGCAACGCCCTAACCGTGAGTAAAAAAATAATATGCCCGATGAAATTTTCAAATGTAAAGTAAATTACATCTTAATGATAATAATATTTCTCCTTAGGTGGCCGCCTAATGTGCTGAACCCTAGATCTGCCTCTGCACTGTGTGGTTAGCTAATTATCAAAGCTCAAACGTACAAAACATTCAGTTTTGTCAATTTTTGAAGAAACTTCTTGCATAAAATAAAACTGTCGAGCCGATAGCTTAAATAGACCGGTGTTTAAAGCTATTTTTAAATAACCCAGTAATAATTTAAACAGCCTTAAATACCTGGTAGTTTAAATTTATTTTTAAATTTGAATAATTAGATATCACCAAGTTTCAGTTCGGCATATACTAAAAGTAATTGAAATTTCCTTCTTTTATTTCATGTATATGAAAATAGCTGCGGTTGTTTTGTAAGACACCTTCTTCGTTAAAATACTTTCGATTTAGATTACACTCTTCATCAAGTAAAAAATAATTGATTTAATAAATATAATAATTTTTAATGTAATTTGAATTCATTTTGGTATTTTAAAAACTATAAAAGTTGAAAAAATAATTGAGATAACAAAATAAATATAATATAAAAAAAATTCTTAAACAACCTCAGCAAATTTGGCTCTCAGACCTTTTGCTTCCAATAATTATTTTTGCAATACTTTTTCAAAAGTTCTTTTGCCATAAATTTATATACGTTTACGTAAATTGACCGTTCCACATTTTTAATTGAACGTTGTTTTCCAATGCAGATTTTTCGTTTTTTTAATTTAAGAATTTAACTATTATCGTTTGTTTGTTTGTTTTTTTCTTATATACCTCGTTACTTTTAAAACCAAGTTTAGATTATAAAGTATCTTAAATTTTTCTCGCTAATCCTGCCATTAACACAGAATTATGGCTACATATGGACCTCATATACCTTTGTTTTCGGGATTATTATATTACATAAAGTGGCATAACTATGTAAATTACATTATGTGGTCCGCATGATAGTCATATCTATTATTTAGATATGGCTATAATACCTCCTGAAAAATTATTTCTCACGAGCGTAATTAAAGTTTAAATCATTAGGTGGCATAACTATGTCAGTTTCTTTTCCTCCGTTTATTAATATACTTGTTTAGCCTTTTTTAATTACTTTATAAAGAGGTTCAAATCGTTGAATGAACTCGAAAAGAGAGGCTAAAGTGTTAGCAGAAGTGCTTTTCATACACTGTTAATGCCAAAACGGAGCAAATTATTTGAAGGAAAGAGACACGTTTACACAGTTCCAATAAAATTAATGCAAGCCCAAAACAATCTACATTCAAGTCTACCTCAGTCAAGACCTCCAAAAAAAAGACTACCTCAGTAAAGACTACCTCAGTCTTCATTCAAGTCTACCTAATCAAGATTACCTCTATAAGTTCTTATAAGTGAAAAAGAGTTTAATGATAAAAAAATTATCTCTGAAAAATTAAACAAATACTTTGCAAGTATATGTTCAAAACTCGCCTCTAAAATTCAACCTACAAATAATTCATTTGAGAATTACATCGAAGACTCTCGTTGCTATCTTGTTTTTAAAGAACTAGAATACGAAGAACTTGAAACTGCAATTAAAACATTAAAAATTAACAAAGGTCCAGGTATCGATAATATCCCAGCCAATATAATTTTTAATGTCTTCTCAGAAATAAGTAAACTCATTTTTTATATATTTAACTCTTCAATAATTACAAGAAATGTAACCAACTATTTAAAAATAGCTAAAATTATTCCTATCTATAAATCCGGAGATACATCCTCCTTAAATAATAACAGAACAATATCGATTCTTCGATATTGTTCTGTTATTATTTAAGGAGGATGTATCTCCGACCACAAACAAAATCCTGAACGAAAACCAAAATGGTTTTCAAACTCAGCACTCGACAGAGCATGCTATCGTAGACCTCACCAATAGGATTAGCAAACCAATCTGTGAAAATAAGTTCATATTAGGAATCTTTGTAGACTTTTCAAAAGCGTTCGACACAATAGATCATAAAATCCTACTAAAAAAGTTGGAAAAATACGGATTAAAAAATTATACACTGCAGTGGTTTAAAAGTTACCTGTATAACAGACAACAGTGTGTTATTACAGATGATAATTACCACACTAAATTATAAAAATTAACTTGCGGTGTTCCCCAAGGTTTTATTCTTGCTCCTCTTTTGTTCCTAATCTATATAAACAACTTTCCAAAAGTTTCTTGGAAACTTGAATTTATAATGTTTGCAGACGATACAAATTTGTTTTACTCTTCAACAAACATCAAGGATCTGTATGATAATGTAAACATAGAACTCCAAAAATTATATGGTTTAAAACAAATAAGTTATCCCTAAAAAAAGAAAAAACAAAATACGCTTTATTTCATTCAAACCAGCAAAGAAACACACTACCAAATAATCTACTTTCTCTAAAAATAGAAAATTTAGAAATTGAGAGAACTCACAAAACTAAACTTTAGGAGTTATAATTGATGAAAATTTATCTTGGAAAGCTTACATAAATGCTTTAAACACTAAAATATCAAAAAAAATAGGTCTATTTTATAAAGCAAAACCTATGCTGTCGCAAAGTAATTTAAAAGTTATATATTTCTCTTTTATACATAGCTACCTCATTTATGCGAATATAGCTTGGGCGAGTACGCATATAACCATATTGAAAACTTTATATCAACGTCAGAAACATCCTATAAGACTAATCTATCATAAAGACAAATTTACACACGCTGAACCTTTATTTTAAGAAATGAATGTGCTTAACATTTATCAAACTAACATTTACCAAAATATATTGTTTATGCTAAATTTTGAATTAGGTCAAGTACCAAACCATTTTTTAAATAAGTTTTTTATAAATAACGTTAATAAATATAACACAAAAGAAACAGGAAACTTTATTACACCTTTCAAAAAAACAAAACTTTCCTAGTTCTCAATTTTATATCGGGGTTCTTATTTATACAATAACTATAGTTTGTTGTATAGTTTGTTGTATAGTTAGTTACTATTGTAACTTAAAATAAATCAACTTGCAATTCAGATAATAAAGATTTCTTAAAAACTGATACTGATTCGAAACAGATACTCAGAATTCTTTTAAGACTATAAATTAAATTACATATATATCAACTACAAAGTTAACTGACTAAATGACTCTTATCTTTCTCAAACAATATATCAAAAAATTGTTTATTACACACACAAAAAAACACTTGATTTTTTTCTCATCAATTTTAGTTATTATGCTGCTTGTTATGTTTAATTTTTTTATCCTGAGCATATTTTGAGTTTATTTTTTATTATGATTTTATTTTAATTTAAAGACTATAAAAAAAGAGTTGTACTTAATATATAACTATATTTAACATAATCATAATATATACAAATCACATTGTAAGGGCTTTGTGATAAAATCATTACGATCTTCTTGAAGTCTGATCCGTACTATTTAATTATTACACCTTTAATTTACGAAACTTGTAAATGTTATATGTGCGGCAAGTATAAGAATATCTTTAAGTCACGTGAATGATCCATTTTGTACAGCAACTATAAGAAATGTGGAAGAAGTTTGCTCTTTTTTAGGATGTTTGCTGTATAACTTAAGACAATATATCTCGAATCCCATTTGGAATCACCACTGCTAACAAACTCCTTTATTAATGCATATAGAATATCAAGTTTTTCTTCCTGATCATGATTGGCTCATCACCCCAAAGCACAAGCTCATATCGTATCTCTATGCAGGCATTAAAAACAGACTAGATGGGCTTGGAAAATCTTGCAGAAAAAATAGGAAAAATGCAGTTTCGTATTTTGGTCGTACTTATATTGCTGTTCGATCTGAAAAGCATTTATCGTCAACAGTGTATGCTCACAGATTGGACTTTGAACAACTTTAAACTCTGCGTTCAATTCCATTACAAAATATCCTTTGACCAAATTGGTTTAGCCAGTGGTTGTCTTCAGGGTTGATTTAGCAGGTTTAATTCTCCCTCATGATTATTATAGAACTCATTTTTAATATCAACTCTTTATCAAAATACAACATGTATAACAAGACTTAAGGAATTAATTATCTGCATTGCGACTTTTATTTAAGGTAGGGCAGTGGATCTACTTTTGGAGAAAACAGAATTTCTATTTTGCTTGAAAGATCTGTGCCTCGATCTTTCTAGGTCTGATGATTGATCAGTTTCAACGGTCGTTGAATATATCAATCTAGACGGCAAGACGAGCTTGATGCTTGTCATTTCGAAGGACTTAGAATGATTAGCCTCTCATGTGGGCAGTAGGCAATATTTCAAGCAAATTGTGAAATGTGAGGATACCGGATGTTGTTCTTTGAAAAGGAGCGCTTATTTCCATGTTATTCCTGGTTAATTTTTGCCTTTATCTATTCCAACCTGCCGTTCAGAAGATGGCTTAAAAGTTGTAGCCGTTTCAGACATCACCAGCAAGAATCGGTCTCAATTTTATGACATCCTTTTCAAGGGGGTATAAGAAAAAAGGACAACCGGTGACAATGGAGGAGGGGATGGGAAATGGGAGGGGGTCAAAAATTGTCTAAAAAATGGTAACGTTCTTTATGGACAGCCCCTTACTGTAAAAAGGAAACATAAAAAAGAGTGAAAAAAAATTCAATTATGTAAGAAAACCTTGATTGTTACCGACTTATTTCTTATATTTTATTTATACTTATTTTTATTCATACTTATATCTTATATTTTATTTATATGAACCCTTTTTTAGCTACCGCTCAATGGCATTTTAAAAATTCTTGATAAAGCGATTAAAGCGGCTATCACCGTTTTATTGCATAATTAATCAGATAATGAATTAAGTTTTACACACTTTTATTTGGTGTATAAAACAAATGCAGTACAAATATGTTTAAATTTTATGAAATATTTTTGTATGTAAAATGTATTTGTGAATAAAATAATAAAGAAATGTAAAAAATATAATATTTTGCTTTTTAAGTTTTCAAACTAATATATAGCTATGCATCTGCATTCATATAAAAATAAGTATAAATATATAAACAGTTCATTAGACTGATAGCCAACGTGAATCTTTTCTATAAAAATATAATGTGGTAATCGTTCTTTTTTAGTGTATTTTGAGTGGTATAACCATTATACCCACACATGGAATGCACCAATTCTATCCCTTTGAGAGGAGGAGTGAATATGTGGCTGAAATATGTTTATCGCACGTTGCCCACGTTCAACTTTCACGCATAAATAAAAGGCGACGTTCGTTTTTATTTAGTGTGGTTTTCTGTAGTATAAGCATTATAGCCAGAGACGATTATACGGAAGGGCGTATGAAGTATCGGGTAAATTTTAATTTTAAAGATCTTTTTTTTTTAACAGTCAGTATTTTTTAAGGATTCACCCATACCCCCTACCCCCTTATTTTATTCGTAGAATCGCCTTTAATTACAGTCTCACATAGAGTGCGTTAAACGCCGTCCAATAAAGGAGAGTGGTAATCATATGGCTTATTTGTGCTTTTTACACTATATTTTTCCAAAAATCTATTTTTGTCACTTACTGCAATAAAACTTAGCAGGGTATTCTTATGCTAAAATTTTGTGCTCAAATTTTCGCAACATCGCAAATTGTAAATTACAGCGTTGTCATCACGTAACTATAAGCAACAAAAAGTGTCTCAAACTAAAATGGCTGCTAAATGCAGTAAGTTTCATTAAGTATTAAAATAGTCATTTAAGTGTTGAATTATTTAAACCGCATTTAACTTAATGAATTAAAATTATTGAGATAATTAAAAGTTAAACCAATAAGGTATTAAGTTGGGTTTTATTTATTTAAATTATTATCTTATTGGGTGTTAACTTTTGATTATCTCAATAGTTTTAGTTCATTTATTTGAATGCAATAAGTTTTAACACTGTGTTTCATCAATAATGAGAAAATCAAAAATGAGAAAAAATTTTGCTAAGTGATTTTCTACTAATTTATATATATATATATATATATATATATATATATATATATATATATATATATATATATATATATATATATATATATATATATATATATATATATATATATATATATATATATATATATATATATATATATGTATATATATATATATATATATATGTATATA
This sequence comes from Hydra vulgaris, assembly GCF_022113875.1. NCBI lineage: Eukaryota > Metazoa > Cnidaria > Hydrozoa > Anthoathecata > Hydridae > Hydra > Hydra vulgaris. The sequence goes on along the minus strand of NC_061167.1, from coordinate 18,723,307 downwards.
TATATATATTATATATATATATATATATATATATATATATTATATATATATATATATATATATATATATACATATATATACATATATATATATATATATATATATATATATATATATATATATATATATATATATATATATATATATATATATATATATATATATATATATATATATATATATATATATATATATATATATAAATTAGTAGAAAATCACTTAGCAAAATTTTTTCTCATTTTTGATTTTCTCATTATCGATGAAACACAGTGTTAAATGAGAAAAAATTTTGCTAAGTGATTTTCTACTAACTTGTAATTGCTCTGTTCTTTTAAGAACATTGAGCACTCTTTTTGTAGAATACATTTTAAATTGTTTAAATATATATATATATATATATATATATATATATATATATATATATATATATATATATATATATATATATATATATATATATATATATATATGTTTATTTATCTATTTATTAGAGGCATAGCCAGTGTTTAATATAAGGGAAGGTGAAAGATTTTTAAATAAACTATGTAAAGAATGCTAAGCAGAAAATTTGCTTGGCATTTTTTACACTTTTGACTTTTTAAAAAGTTTTCTAAACTAATAAATAATTTTCTAAACTTATAAATAATTTTTTCGATTATTTAATTATTATGAACACTTTTGTTTTTTATTATTTTGATAAGAGGTTAAAATATATATATTTTTAAGATTATCATGGGAGGGGGTTAGGATAGTGGCTACTCAAGTGCTATCATTAATTATCTTGTTGAGTTAGTTATCATTAATATCTTGTTGATTGAGACTCAACTCTTTTTATATGCAAGCAATAACAAAAGAGGAAACTCTTGATTATATAAATTCCACTATTATAAAAGGAAGGAGTGTTGGACCAAACAGTCTTCCAACAAAACTTTTTAAACTGGTGTCAGGAACTCTATGTAAAGCAATAAATATCATTTTAAACAATTCATTTAATTTAAGCTAGCTCAAATTATTCCGACAAAAAAAGGATCTACAATTGACTGCACTAACTATCGTCCAATATCTCTTCTTTTTAATGTAAGCAAAATATTTGAAAAATTTATACTTAATAAACTATACAACTTTCTAAACCAAAATCAGTTCTTATACAAACACCAGTTTGGTTTTCATAAAAAGTATTCAACAGCTCATGCTCTTATTGAAATTACAGAAAATATAAGAGTTGCTCTTGATAATGGCAACTTTGCTTGTGGGGTTTTCGTCGATTTGCAAAAAGCTTTTGATACCGTAGACCACAAAATTCTCCTCTCAAAGCTTAACTATTATGGTGTACGTGGCATATCCTTGCAGTGGTTCAAATCATACCTTTCTGATCATCAACAGTTTGTAACTATAAATGGAACCAGCTCAGATATTAAAAATTTTTCAATTGGTATACCTTAGGGATCCATATTAGGTCCTCTTCTCTTTATTATCTATATTAATGATCTCAATCTTTCTATCAAACATTCAAAAACGTATCATTTTGCTGATGATACTAATCTTCAATTAATAACAAACTCTCTCAAAAAACTTAATAAATATATTAATCAGGATATGGCCAGTCTTGTTCAATGGCTTAGAGCAAATAAAATCTCATTCAATACTAAAAATCAGAAATAATTATATTTAAAACGCAAAATACTAAATTTAAAAAAAAAACTAAGTAAAATATTCCAAAATACTTGAACTTTTGATTAAGTGGTCAAAAAATGTATTTTTCTAGTAAAATAACTTATCTTGGTGTTGTGTTAGATGAAAAACTTTCATTCAAAACACACATATCAGACTTTACTCTGAAGTTAAGCCGTTCCAACGGCGTATTAGCAAAAGTTCAACATTACGTTAACTTCAAAACATTGCTCTCTATATATCACTCAGTTTTTGGTTCACATTTACGATACGCATGTCAAGTTTGGGGAAAATCTAAAACCGTATGTCTCTCTAGAGTTGTTTCACTTCAAAATAAAGCAGTAAGGATTATTCATTTTTGTCCGAGAAATTTTCCTACTGACATCCTAGATTTTACTTCCAAAATTCTTTGTTTCTATGACTTAATTCAGTTCTTAAATTGTTCATTTGTCTGGGATCAACAACATGGTGTCTTTCCTACTATATTTAACAACTATTTTAATAATAGAACAACATGTGGGCATAACTTAAGATCAGTCACTTATAACAACTTAAATCTCCCACTAAAACAGACAAGTAAACATGGAATTAATTCCATTACATACCAGTGTATCCTTTCTTGGAACTCCCTTCTGAACATCAGGTCTCATCCTTAGGTTCAAGAATCTGTTCTTAAAGTCATTCCATCATTTCTACCTAAAAGGTTGCGCTTAACTTTACTTTTTACCTTTTTACTTTCTACTTTTTGAATTATTTTTTTACTTTTATTATAATTTATTATTTTATTATAATTTTTTTTCTAATATTTTATTTTAAATAATTATTTTTATTATAATTTACTCATTTTATTATAATTCTTGTATATGTGCATATATAAATGTACATTATATTATGTTATATATATTCAAAAAGTCTGATTTTTTGGTATAATTAAATAAATTTTTATGCAATTTTTCTTTTATTAATTAATAATATGTTAACTTATTTAACTTAACTTTCTTTTTTAACCTACTTTTTTATGTGGTTTTACTTATTATAAATTTTTATTATTATTATTTATCTTATTTAGGTCATTGCACTTTATTAGTGAATCACTATTTGCAATGACCTGTGTTTTTGTAACATCTGTAACATGAAATATATTGTTGTTTTTGTTTTGTTCACTTCCCCTTTTTCTGGGAAATACAAAATTTCTTCTTTTTTGTATACACAGTAAAACAAGGTTACAAAAGCATGTTAATAAATGCTACTGCGCCTGTTACAGCAACAAGTTGCTTGTTATTTCTAAATCTTGGATGTTAATTTTAAGAAAACTAGGTGTTGAAGTTAGACATTAGGTAATATTTTAAAAGTTTCATAAAACAAAGTATTCTTTATAATTCCAATAAAAACCCCAAAAAAATCATATCAAAGTGTAAAAACAGAAGTTTGATAGTAGAAAAATAACATACACAAGAATAAAATCTATATTGCAACTGTAGTTACACTAATATTATAGTTTGTAATCATATACTGTACCATGAAGTTCAAATATGTAAGAAGCTGTTCTTAACAATTGTATATCTTTTTAGTTAATATTACATTTATGAAAATTTACTAATTTTCTTATCACAAATGCTGATATAATAGAAGTTTGTTAAATTATGCATAATATGCTCATCAAATCATTAAGAATAGTGTTTCAATTCATTTTAATTCAGCTTTAGTTGTCTTGGTTTCATTAGGGGAAAACCATTCAGCTTTATGATCAAAGTCTTATTCAATAGACAATAGTGTCAGGTCTAATAATCACTCTTTAACTTTATAATTTTTAATTTGTCTTGCTCTAATTTTCTTTAAAAATACTACCAATGCTAGAAGATTTTGTAAGACGTTTCTAGCAAATTATATTGTTTATAGAGCTTCAGAAAATATCTTTGATTTTTATGTAAAAATATAAGCACCAACTATCACAAGATTGTTTGATGCCTTGGGCACAGTAATGTGTAACAAAGTATGTGATGCAATCTCTTTGACTCTTTTTTTAGCCCATAAATCTCAGCAGGCTGATTTGTTCCATCAATAACATTGTTATTTTCAATACTATTTGTATTGTTTTTTAATTTAATTGAGTTATCAATTCTTTAACTCTGGTGTTATCATCACGGTTATCCTCGTTAGTAACTCTTTGAGAAGAAGTAAATATGTAGTAGTGGTAAACTTCAAAAGCAAGAAGTTTAACTTGTTTCTCTGCACAGCAGTTTTATTCATTAAGGTTTATGTTTTGAAGTTAAATAATTAAGAAAGGGTTGTAACCACAGTAAAGTAGCCTCTCCAACTGTAGTAACTCTTGTAGCTGTAGTAGCTCTTGTAGCTGTAGTAGCTCTCGTAGCCTTTGGGAGATGAATAACATACAAAGAAAAAAAAAATCAGTAGAGGTAAGCCTGCAATAGTTCAAACAGACTATCCACAGTTACTTGCAATAATGCAACATTTATGATAATCATTTTTTTGAGTTTCTAATCAAGTTAGACACAAAATGTTGGCAAAAATAATTCAACATTCCGTGTCATTTATTTTTGATTTGTCGTTTATGTGATTTTACTTTAAGCATTCTAAAATTTATGTGATTTTACTTTAAGCATTCTATAATTTATGTGATTTTACTTTAAGCATTCTAAAATTTAATTAAATTCTAAAACATTCCGTGTCACTTATTTTTGATTTTTCATTTATGTGATTTTACTTTAAGCATTCTATAATGCTGTAACATTCTGTTTTGATGACTAATATTGATTTATTTTTACATTATTTTTGTTATTATTGTTGTATTACTTCATCATTATTATTATTATTATTATTATTATTATTATTATTATTATTATTATTATTATTATTATTATTATTACTGTAATATTAAACTAAATAATAAGTGTATTTCTTTATATTAAATTAAGAAAATAATTAGCCACAAAAAGGGTTGTATTAAAGTAATTATATTTAATCTTTTTTTTTTTTAAACTGCAATTCTTTTTAAGAAGCAGACGTTTTTTTGTAAGTTATTTCATTTTATTTTTTAATTTAATTTTTTTAATTTTTTAATTAATTTTTTTTTTTTTTAATTTTTTGTACATATATTTACTGACTTAAATAGGGAGAACATGTGAGAAGTGTACATGCATCAAATAAAGCTTTAGGTTAGGATTGACAGTTTCAATGCCATCCTTAAACCTTACCCTGGTATTTGCTCAGTCATAAAATCAATTTAAAGTTTTTACAATGTAAAAAATTTTTTATAATTAAAAAAATCATTTATGATGTAAAATAACAATGTTTAAGATATAAAAATATCCTTTCTTGTGATAAGATATCAAAACTTACAGTGTAAAATATCAAGATAGATTTTACCACTAGGTAAAATAGCAACATAAAACACAAAGTAAAATAGACTTTAAAAAGTAAAGGTTAACTTTAATTTATTTATATTTTTATTTGCAGAGTATGTATATGTTGTTATAGTTTTACAGATTCTTTATAATTAGCAACTTCAAAAAATTCAAAAGTTATGAGATCTTTACTGTGAACTCTTATTCTTCAGCTAGATATTGTCATGAATATGATCTCTTCTAAGATTTGCTCTTTTAGAGATTGTGAGAAAATGCACCATAACTTTAATTAGACTAGCTCTTGCAGCAAAACATAAAAAATTCATTGCTTTAAGCTTGCATCTTTTTCTTATTTCAAGAACAAACTTGGTTGTTGTTTCAGTAAGGTCAGTCAAAAGCATTGAGTGGTTGAGGTATTTTGTGTTGAAGAATGGCTGAGTTATCATGGAATGTATTTATGAATGTCACAAATGAATCAAAGTAAAAGATAAAAGAATAGAGATAGGTAGAATAAGATTTTTTGCAGAGACATATAAAAAATGTCAATACTAAGATTTAAAAGAGTTTAGGATAAACATAAAAAAAGTAAAAAATATGCTTTGTAAACTAAAGAACCAGAAAGTGGACAATAAGCAGTTTTGTTTGTAAGAAATAAGTTTGCAAATGATGTATTGGTATACAAGGTACTCCTAATATTTTTGGTTTTAAGTATTGATAATGTACTTTAGAGGAATGCAGTAAAGATGTCAAAAAGAAATTGAAATAAATAATGATAGAAAAATAAAGTGTGTTGGTAGGTTTTTTTTATCTTGGAGATAAAATTGGATCAGGTGGTGAATCAGAAGAGGTATCAAGAGCTGGAGTAAGGGTCAAATTCACATAATTATTTCCACTTCTATCAGTAAAAGGCACATTATTAAAGATTTAATGTAAATTATACACCACATGCGAGTGTTATGATGTATTCCTCTGATACATGGTCAATAATGGTTAGTGATGTCCGGTGTCTTGAAAAATTAATAGGATGTATGGTGTGACTACATAATAAAAAAGAAGTAATGATCTTAGACAGAAGCTAGGATTGGCGAGTTTTTATGATAAGATGTATTAGGAAAGAATAAAGTTGTTTGAGCATGTAGAAATTAAAGATGCAAATAATTATAGTGAGATTGCAGAAGTCTTAAAAACTTAGAGGTAAAAGTAGAAAAACTGTACCTTATGAAAGCTGCAGCCTGTGGAAACATTGAATAATGATGCTAAAATGATGATGATGATGATGATGATGATGATGATGATGATGATGATGATGATAACGATGAAGAATTTAAATAAAACATTTGAAACCTTTAAAATTCAAATTATATTTACAGATTTTTTTATTAAAGTTTTTGATAATTATTTAAGGCTATATACAAAATCTCTTAGAGATAAATAATTATATTTCAAATCTTTTTAGGGCTTATTTGTATAAAAAATAAAGTTTAAAAAAATTATACTTGTCTACATGTAGTTTTGAAATTTTTTTATAAAGTTTGTTGTTATGTTTTAGGTAATGTAAATAGATTAGAAGTTTTGGCTCGACCTAAACCTATACCTGATGGCTTTATTGATGATAGGTAAGTTGTTTATTTATTTTTTTTCAAGAATAAAAAAATAAAAAATCTCAATTTAAAATTAAGTATGTTTTGACATCAATGAAAATCAACTGTAAGACAGAAAACTAGAGAACTCAGTTTTTTTTAGGAATAAAAAATAATATTAAATAATTTGTGGTTAGCCACAAGCTCCAGGTTGCTCCCATGTTTTTTAAAAATGTTTGAAGGTTAAGTTTTAAAAATAACTGAAGCATCCCCTAAAAAGTTTAGCTGTCTAGAATCAGACATAAAATATCTTATTAATGGTTTTATAAGCTATAGAAGCAAAATTTTTTGTGTCTCTATGCATGCTAAAGAGCTAATACTTTTTTAAATAATACTACTTTTTTTTTAGTTTATAATTCAAATTTTAATAGAATAGAAATATTTTTAATAGAATAGAAATAATAGAAATATTTTTAATAGAATAGAAATAATAGAAATATTTTTAATAGAATAGAAATAAAAAGCAGCAATGGTGTAGTGGTTAGAGTGCTAGTGCCGGAACTGGAGGACAGCAGTTTGAAGCCGGATTTGGCCATAATTACAACATTGGTAAGGAAGGAGGTGTCAACTTCCTGGTAAAATGTTATTCTGTTGTGCCCTGTGATAAGACCGTTAGTATTTATTGGAGCACCTAAATAACTAGAAAACAACTGGTTGGTGTTTCTGAAATTTCAAATTTAACTCCTGACATTGATCTTGGTCTTTAAACTGTAATAACAGGTTCAGGCTAATAATATTCAATGGAATCCAGTAAAATGCAATGCAAACAAATCCAATGCAATCAAGCTTTGTAATTTGCTAATAGTCATAACAAATGCAATTATAATTGGGAATAGCCAACATTTCAGTTTAAAAGGAAGGCTCGAATCTGATGGTTTCAATATAATATGTAGAATCATCACTAGTTTGCCATGTTTCCTTCAGTTATCGATGCAAAAATTACATTATTAAATAACTTTATTACTTGCATTCACATACCATTGCAAAGTATCTATGCTGTAGTATATTTTTTCAATTCCAATAAACTTGATAATTTCTTCATTATACATTCTTGAATCTTTTCTTTGGATACAATATAGCACGTCCTGAAATAACTTCAAAGTTAAACTTGTTATTGTTGTTGCTATAAATTTTACTAATCAAATCTTTGGTAGCTATACATTCTTCAGTTATTTTCATTATATCAGTAGGTAGCATGTCACTATTTAATAATTCTTCATTTCCAATTTTTAATACCCAGTCCACAAATTCAGATTCTTTAACACTCGTGCGCATTTTTTATGTCAACTTTAGATTCTCAAACAATTTCAATGTTTGCAAATGTTAAAATATATTCTATAATTTTGGTTTTTATATCATTTTTTTTATGTCAACTTCAGATTCTTAAACAATTTCAATGTTTGCAAATGTTAAAATACATTCTATAATTATCATTTTTATATCATTTTTTGGTGGAAAAAGTATAGTTATTAGAGCAGATTGGAGACTGTATAAAACAAAATACCAAAGTTAGGATTAACACCTGTCATAAAGTTCAATTGTTTTACTTCTTTTGTTCCTGTTATTATTCCAGATGTATTTATCTAAAGGTACAGAAAGTTTCAATGTTGAAGAAATTGTGTCACTCAATTAACTGAAAGTAATGTAGATACTATACCAGTGAATGCTTTGAATCTTGATTTCTTCTTTTTGTTTTGAAGAAGACAAATATGTTTACCCGCAACCTCCTGGTCCTTTAATATAGTAATCACTTTATCCCATTCAGTATCATCATCTAGAAAATTTTGCATTCCACAGGCTTTATAAAATGTTTCACATAAACAATCTTTGACTTTTAAAAGAGCTTCAAACCTTTGAATTTAATGTGCATGGTTTAACAGCATCTTTAATTAATATTTTTCTTTTTGATTTTTCAGGAATTTTTGGTTTCTCATGATTTTCCCTGTTCAATTTAAACCATAAGTCAATGTGGAATTTTCTCCAAATGCTGTCCATGCAGCTTCTACATCTTTCCTTGTGTAAAAATAGCTCTGTTTGTTTGGTTCATGAACAGCTGAATGCACAACTGGGTGTGGTTGTTTGTGTATTGGAAATCTTAATGATTGCCTAACATGTCAAACAATTTCATCATTTATGTTCACAAAATTTTAACTTTTTTGCTGTAACTTTTATGGCTGCCCAATTGTGAACTTTTTTAAGGTCACGATTATGCAGTTAAGGTATTTCATTAGGCAATAAAGGTTATATAGAACATTTAATTTGTCGCCAATAAGCTATAGCTTTTTTTCTATTTTTTCTTCTAAATTTAGGACATCTATTGTTTTAAATACAATTTTTTTAGACAACGGTTTAGAAATTTCTTTGTACTAATCTACAATCAATAATGCAGGGGCTATTTGTATTAGGCACACCCATGGCTATTTATATTAAGCATGGTCCATTTTTTTTTGTATAAAATATCATTAAATTCTTTATTTTATTCAGATTCTGGTTTTATATTTTAATCTATTTTTTATCTACTAGTATTAGTTTTTTGGATTTCAGGATCTATTAATTTTTGTTCTAAAGTTTTTGAGTTAATGCAAGTTAAAATCTAAAAACTGGATATGCTTAATCTGCTAAATAAAATCTAAAAATTAGATGTTAAATGTACCTACTAAAATCTAAAAATTAAATATGCTAAATGTAATTTCATAATAACATTTACTTTGTTACTTTAAAATAATGTTAATATCAACTTTGTTACTTTAAAAGAATGTTAACTTCTACTTTGTTTTTTTAAAAGAATGTTATTCTATAAATTGTTGTAGTTTTTAAAAAATATAAAAATGGTATAATGTTGACATAACTTGAGGAAAAAAAAACAGATAAAATGTGCAACAATTTAACAAAAGACAATTATATAAAATATTTCTTTAATTTTTTTGGGGTTAAGTAAATCAAAAATACATTTTTTTTTTCAAAAATTTTTCAATTATATATGAGCTGTTTTTTAGACAATCTGTTTACTGGGACAACCAATTCACAAAAGATTGGACTAAAAGTGACTTGAGTACTAAATTTGGTAAGAAGTAAAACTGAACTTTTTTTAGAACTCAAACATTTATAACTGATTATTTGCTTAATCAGTTAAACATGTTTGTTTAACTATGTAATTTATTATGTTATGACCATCAGGGGTAAAGTCAAATATGTATTTGTATTTGAATTTGTATTTTTATTTGGTAAAAATAGGCTAATTTAGGGTTTTTGAATTTGTATTGTAATTAATCAAAAAATTTCTTTAAATATTTGTATTTGTGTTAGATTGATATGTATTTTCAATTCCATAATCTAGTTTAACCAGGTTTTTTTGGGGGAGAAATACTACAAGGTTTGTTGTTTTGTTTTTCCCATTTTTAATACTAAAATAAAAACTTGTTTTTAAAGGATATTTGTTAAAAGACTTATTTTCATTTTTCTATATAATAGACCATTTTATCAATCTTGTTTTGAAAAAAGCTTTATACTTTTTCTTAACCTAAAGAACAAATATTTGTATTTGAATTTGTATTTGACCCCAATCCTGATAACCATGTAATATGTTATGTTATGTTTTGTTGAGAAAACTAGCCATCTATGTATTCATTAGTTTAACTGTAATAATTTACAAGTATATTTGTATATTATACCCATTCAACTTTATAAACTAATGCTAGTGTTATTTTTTTAAATTTATAAACTAGTGTTATTTTTGTAATAGTCAAAAGAGTTAAAACTAAAAAAAAATTAAATATTTGTTTAAATTATTATTTATAAATCTAATAATATAATCATAATTTACTTCTTATTTGCATTTTTCAGTTTTGTCAGACAGGTTAACTCAATTAACAAATCCAAAACTTATTCACACAGATTGGAAAGGTGACAGGTTAGCTTTTATGCCTAAAATTTTAACTTAAAAATATATTTTCAAATAAAAAATGAACATAAGTAATTGAAATAAAGTTTATATTGTTAAAATAAATATATACAAATTTGTATATATATATTGTTAAAAGTATTCTAAAGGGTTTTTTTGCAATTTTTTACACATTTCTTTTTGTTTTGCATTTTTATTTTATTCTAGTTTTAATGTTTTTTCTTATTTGTAGCCACAGTAACATTTATTAGTTTTATTATTATTTGATTCAGACAAAAAGTACAATACAAGGTTCATAGTTAAATCAAACATAGTCAATTAACAGGTTAATGCATACACAGCTGCATTAACCTGTGGTATATTTGACAAGCTAATTTGATATCTACAGTTAAACAATGCACAATCTAGAGTACGCAAATCTAATTTCATAAATATGTTTGTAACACTTGAGTACATTTCTGCTTTGGATTAAGTAACCTGCACACCATTTTCTTTGTATTAAATGACATATTAATGGCAGTTGCTTCAATATATAATGCAGTTAATAGTTTTTGCAGTGGAAACCTAGATAGTGCAATTAGGACAATATTAGCACATGCCAAAAGGTTTAAAAAAGTGCCACCTATGTTAAATCCAATATGCAGGCTAGTAATATTGAAAATCAGTTTGTTTGTAAAATCTGAACAAGTACAGAATTCCAATTATTTGATCCAAAATTAAGGAATTCCACTTCGCTGTCTCTTATATTAAAGCTATTTGTCTACCATCTGACACATAGTTTGATTTTTGTATAAAAAAGCAATAGGCTGACAACATTATTGGCTATATTAGATAAATTAATTTAGAAAACAGTTTCCAATAATTAATGCTTTCAAAGCTTGTTTGAAATCTACAAAACATGTGAATACATGGATTCCTCCAGAAATATATTAGTCAACTGTCTTAAAAATGTAAGTACAAGACATTGTGAAGTGATTTTGTTTAAAATCTAAAAATCATTAGCATTATCATGAGGTTCAATTCTTGTTAATATTTTAGAATCAGGAAAAATTGAAATTGCTTTTTAATTATTTATTATTTAATTATTAAATTGTTATATAAAAAAAGTAAAGACATCAATTTAAGATTTTATTTTATTTTTTTATTAATTTTAGGTTTTACTTATTTTAGAGGTATTGTTGTAGCTTCACAAAATATTGATGGCAAATGTCCATATAAAAAGCATAAATTAAAAAAGATACCTAGATAGAGAGACAATCATCCATATATAAGTGATTCTAATAACAGGTCATCTAGGACAGTAGATTTTCTTTTTTTTTTGCTTACGAAAGCATTATTAAATCTATAATGGTAACTTCATTAGATGTCTCTACCAATGAAGATTGCATTTTATGCTCAATATGTATTCTATGCTAATGATTATTGAGTTATACAAACTTTGAAATAACAACTTAGTGGCAATGCCCTTGTCACCAATAAATAAACGACTCCATCAATACTAGCAACATGATTGGTTGCATTTTGATTACTAATTTTATACACACTTTACCAGTATTTTTTTATGATTTCCGTTGTTGATATTACACCTGTCAGCTATAAATTATAGCTGACAGATGACACTGAACAAATTGCTCAGTGTAATTTTTATAGATTCAAAGAGCAAGTTCAAATGCTCCTTGAGTTTTTAAACCACTATGTGATATTATGTCAGCCACAATAGATTGCACACATTTTATAATATTATTATAATAATATCAAAAGCAAAAGATTTGTGAAATATAGAACAAAGTATAAAAAAGTAATAAACGGTTCTTTTACTCTTTGAAGTAAATATTCTATTCTTTGCCCATATTGAGTTAAAATAAAATATTTACAAGCTTGGTAATTCAGCATTCTAGACAATACTTTTAGCGTAGAATCTCTATATATTGTAGCCGGTTTACTATTTACTGAGCAATAAATTAAAAACAATAATGGTCTGTGGTCTAATCCAATAACCACAGACCATTAGTGTAATACAATAATAATAATCTGTTAATACTGAAACATTCACTATTAGTTTATCTACAATTTGGCTACATAAGACATGATCTAGCAATGAAATATTCTTAGCATCATCACTAATATATGTAAAAGTATTATTTAACTTGTTTATATTAAATTTAACCAAATTATTTTTGACACCAAGGCTTGAGAATTTATCATAAAATCTTGAACTTTTATGCAAATAGAAATCACCTGCAATAATAACGTAGACTTGCAATAATAGTCTAAAGCAAACATGCAAAAATGTAATTTTGCAAATAAATTGATATGCAAGCATGTAATCTTGGTTTAAGTGAATCAACATTTTTAATACAACTCCAAAGACTATTATGGTATATTGTAGTACCTCTATAAGGACTTCTAATTAGTACATTTGATGATATTTATGTCAGGTCAGGTTTTCCTGCTACTGGTAACATGTAACCCAGTACAACCTGCTCCATGTCCTGCTGCCTTGTAGGATACGCTTTTTTAGGCAAAGGCTAGGAGAAGTTAACTCCGAATTAAAACACCCCCTGCCTTGGGGCTCTTGGTTGAGTAAAGGCTAGAGATGGTGTCTCGATAAAAATACTCATCTTGGGCAGATGTTACATGCATCCAGCTGCTGTCTTGTAGAAGGCCTCCTAGGCAAAGACTTAAGGGGTAAACAGATTCTATCTGTTGACCAGCCTCGCACCCCTTCCTCATCTATTAGGCTGGCGCAGATGTATTTTTAATACATTGTTTCCAGTTTAGGATGTTGAACGCTGGATCTTCTTGACTCAATGCGTGGGTATTGCTTGTGTCTCTATTTTTATGACTGGGCAACTCATTCTATTATCTCCTAATGAGGGTACAGCTCTAAAACTCAGTTTTATGGTTCTGAGGCCGGCTGGTAGTCAGGTTTCCCGAACTCTGTGGTAGCTCTCAGAGAGGCTGATTCCATCAACAGCCGAAAAATATCAGAGTACTAACAGTGCCATGTTGCACATGGATGGTGTCCCTGTTTGTACTTTTGGTGTGCATTGCAGAGGCCACATTTGGAGCCCTTTGTTACGGCTTAGGGTTTATTAATAGTAATGAGGCTATTGCTTAGTTGTTAAATAGTGTACTGAGTACTATCTATACTTGAGTCAAGTTCTTTATAAATTTAAAATGACTAAAGTACCTAAAACTAAAAAACACAAAAAACCATCGTCATCACCAGGTTCTCTAAACCTATCATTTACTAATATTCGTGGTCTTCGAAGTAACTTTTCTTCTGTTGAGTCTTATCTCTTGCAAAGTTCACCAGACCTACTTGCTCTTTGTGAGACTAATTTGAGTTCGGCTGTCCCATCTTGTGATCTTAGTGTTGATGGTTATCTTCCTTTAATTCGTAAAGACTCCAATAATCACATGCTTGGCCTGGGCATCTACATTCGTAAGAACTCACCCATTTGTCGTGAAACTAGGTTTGAATCTACAGACTATTCATTTATGTGCTTTCGTTTAGCACAACTTCACTCTATCGCCTTTCTCTTTGTTCTATATCGCTCTCCTTCATCCCAAGATTGCACTATTCTTGATGTTATTTCTGATCAAATTGACCAAGCCCTCTCTCTTTATCCATCGGCCAATATCGTCGTTGTTGGTGACTTTAATGCCCATCACACCGATTGGCTTGGCTCTAGTGTCAGTGACTCTGCTGGCGTTAAGGCCCTCAACTTTTGCCTTTCTCAATCTCTAACTCAAATAGTCAACTTTCCAACTCGTTTTCCAGACAACCCTAATCATTTACCTTCTCTACTCGACTTATGTCTTGTTTTGGATCCTAGTCAGTGCTCAATTTCTCCACATTCACCCTTAGGTACTTCTGATCACGGTTTGATCTCTCTAAAACTATTATCAAATTCTTCTACTTCATCAGAATCCCCCTATCATCGTACCACATACAACTACCTTAAAGCTGACTGGGACTCTTTCCGTGATTTTCTTCGTGATGGCCCTTGGGTAGAAATCTTTCGTCTTCCTGCTGACAAATGTGCTTCTTACATAACTTCGTGGATTCAGGCTGGCATGGAATCTTTTATTCCCTCTCGTGGATTCAGGCTGGCATGGAATCTTTTATTCCCTCTCGACGATTCCAGGTCAAGCCTCACTCTTCTCCTTGGTTTTCCTCACATTGCGCTGCAGCAATTTCTAATCGAAACCGTTACTTCCATATCTATCAGCAAAACAATTCTCCAGAAAGCAGACATCTGTTCACTATCGCCAGAAACCATTGTAAAAAGGTTTTGTCTGACGCCAAAGCTCGCTATTCCCAGGTCATTAAATCTTGTATCTCATCACAAAAATTAGGCTCTCGAGACTTCTGGAGAATCTTTAACAGTATCAATAATAAGGGCAAATCTGTTATTCCTTCTCTCTTGTATGGTTCAGACTTTGTCACCTCACCTAAAGACAAAGCTGAATTGTTTGCTAAGAACTTTTCATCAATATCATCTCTTGATTCCACTAGTTGCGTTTTACCTGACATAGCCGTCAAACAGGTTGATCCCTTGCTTGACATTCGCATCACTTCAGCTTCTGTATCTAAAGTAATTTCCTGCTTAGACTCTTCAACAGCAGCATCTATTATCCCTATTTTCAAAAATTCCGGAGAGCGATCTGATTCATCTAACTACCGTCCCATTAGTCTTCTTCCTGTCATAAGCAAGGTTTTTGAATCTTTAATCAACAAACACTTAATCTCTCATCTTGAATCAAATAACTTACTTTCTGATCATCAATATGGATTTCGGTCTTCTCGTTCTACAGCTGATGTGCTAACAGTAATAACCGATAGGTTTTACCGTGCATTAGATAGAGGTGGAGAGGTTAAGGCTATTGCACTTGACATTTCTAAAGCTTTTGATAAAGTTTGGCATGCTGGTCTTCTCCATAAGCTTTCTTCTTATGGTGTAGCTGGTAACGTCTTTAAGATTATTGAGTCCTTTCTTTCCAATCGTAGTATAAAAGTTGTCCTCGATGGACAACACTCTTCTTCACATCCTGTAACTTCAGGGGTTCCTCAAGGTTCAATCCTTGGCCCTATACTCTTTTTAATTTACATTAACGATCTTCCAGATATTCTCACATCTAAGGTGGCATTATTCGCTGAAGACACTACCATTTACTCTTGTCATGATAAGAAGCCTACACTCTCTGATTGCTTGGAGGGGGTATCTGAGCTTGAAAAGGATCTCACTTCTGCTACAGCATGGGGCTCACAGTGGCTGGTGAACTTTAATTCAGATAAAACTCAATTTTATTCGGCCAATCGTTATCGTAATAATTTAGATCTTCCTATATTTATGAATGGTAATGTACTAGATGAGTCATCTACCATTCATCTTCTAGGATTAACTCTTACTTCTGATCTTTCTTTTAAACCGTATATCAAATCCATTGCAAAATTAGCATCTGCTAAGGTTGCATCTCTTTATCGAGCTCGACACTTTCTTACTCCAGATTCTATTCTCTATCTCTATAAATCTCAAATCCGTCCCTGTATGGAATACTGTTGCCACATCTGGGGCGGATCTTCTAATGATGCTCTTTCTCTTTTAGACAAGGTGCAAAAACGAATTGTAAACATAGTTGGACCTGCTCTGGCAGCCAATCTCCAACCTTTGTCACATCGTCGTAATGTTGCTTCTCTTTCTCTTTCCTACAAATACTATAATGGGCACTGCTCTAAAGAGCTAGCGTCCCTTGTGCCATCTACTAAAATTCATTCTCGTGTTACTCGCCATTCAATTAAGTCTCATCCTTTTTCTGTGACTGTTCCTAAGTGCTTCAAAAACTCTTATTCTTCTAGTTTTTTTCCTCGAACATCAGTTCTTTGGAATTCGCTTCCTTCATCTTGCTTTCCTGATTCATATAATTTGCAATCTTTTAAGTCATCAGTCAATCGTTATCTTGCTCTACAGATTTAGTCTTTTCTCTTCCAGTAACTCCCAACTCTTATAGTGGTTGCTTGCAGCCTTGTTGGAAGTGAAGATGTTAGAAAAAAAAAAAAGAAAAAAATATATTAACTGCAGATAATCCAGTATTATATAAATATGGATTTATATTATTAGTATATCATGGTCACATGGCAATAGCCAATGTTATTGTGCTAACACAAGAACATTGGCTTCTAACTGATTAGTTATTTTTAATTTACAAAACATCATTACACATTCTATGGCATTGTTCTCTATAATAGTTGATTTGTGGCGCAGCACACATATAATCAACAATTGGTTTCTGCTCAATCGATTTCAACAGCAACTAGATGGTCAAGTGCGGTTCTCATGTTTATTAGATCATTTTCATCTGAACAAATTGCCTTGCTTTTTCACAAAAATATGCAACTTCTTGTATAAGTGCAATTACATTGCTATGTTTTGTACCAACTGGAGATAACCTTGATCTATCTGTGTGTGTAACCTTGATATATCTGTGTGTGTGTATGTGTGTTTATATATATAAACATGTATTTATATGTTAGTAGTTATTGTTGTTTCTATTATTTGTAAATAAAAATATTTAGAAACTCTCCAATATGGGTGATTAGTCGAGGTGCATTGAATAGCAAAGCATCCAATAGACTTGAGTCTTTAGCAGAGCCAAAGGTTCACCACAAGGATTTTCAAATACCAAAATCAGTTTATACGGTAATAAGTTCTACAGCTAAAAAAGCTCTGCCAAGTGATCGTATTCAGATGTTAGCAAAACCAAAACTCTCCGCTGAGTTAGGTATTAAGCCAGGTAAATAACTCTAAGCATGGGTTTAATGGTTATTAACAATTATTAAATCTATATTTTTCATTTCAGTTTATTAATAAGTGTATATATATATATATATATATATATATATATATATATATATATATATATATATATTCAAGGCTGTTTACAACTAGTGAAATTACTAATTTCAAGTAAAAACCTGACAATGATAATGGTGATACTAATAATACTAAAAAAATAACAATAATAAAAGTATTAACATTTGTTTTTTTTTAATGTTTAAAAATAAATTTATCTCTATCTTATAAAAAAGTGTATAGTGATATAGTAAAGCGATATAGTATAGAAAATAACACAGCATAGTATAAAATGTGTGAAGACAGTGAAACTTTTTTTTCTCTTCTTTTACTGTTTTTTTTTTTTCTCTTCCTTTACTATTTTTTGTTTTTTTTGTTTTTTTTCAAACTAACTTTTTATTTAACATTTTTATTTATTTTAATTTTTTGCTTTTCAATTTTTTGTATTGTTTTCTTTTTCTTTTTTACATTCAATACTTGTTTGCTTTTTTATTAGTTTTTCTTTTTTCTTTTTCCAAAGCATTTTTCTAAAAAACATTATTTCATCTTTGCATAAAAAATTAATTTTCACAAACTAAAGGATATCTAGTTAATGATTTGATTTTTGAAGTATTGAAATTTTCTACATTAAACAAAAAACGGATTCCAAAAAAGATATCCATCAAAAGCGAGTCTGCTTTTTAGGGACAGACACCAAAATTTCATTTTCCATCTGATGAAATTAATTGGAGACTCAAAATATTTTTAATTCAAGGAATACCCTTGGATTTTTACTTTTTGTGTTTATTGCAAATTTTGTTTTATTTGCAAACAAGAATGCTGAATCAAATAACAGCTTTCAAACTTTTGGACTCTTGTTTTCCACAAACTTATATCAAATAACTGTTGTTCATGTGATTCAGGTGGAAATAACCTTCACTTATGATTAAAATCTTTTATGCTTGAAATGCCTCAGATTGCCTCGAGTTATGAACCTGAAAAAACCTTCACTTTTTCCAAAAGTTCTAAACTCCTTAAAACATTTGCAAAAAAATCTCAATTAAATAAATCTTACAGAATTTTTTTTTTAATTATGATGGGTTTTTTTTTCTTAAAAAAAAGTAGATATATTTTTATTCTTGAAAATTTTTATTCTATAACAAACTTACCAGATAACTAAAATTGTAATTTAATGTAATTGTGATCTGAGTCATTGCAAACATAAAAGATTTTTTATTTTTAATAATGTAATTAGGATTTTAAACGATATAATTATTTTAAAATTAGTTTTATAAAATGTGTTTTACTTTTTAACTTAGACAGCTGCTGGGATTACTCTGAATGGCATTCGGATGTTTCAGAAGCTGCTTTAAAATGTGAACCTTCTGCTCGAGTAGTGCAATTAGCTGAGCCGAAAAAGTTGTATGCATCATATAAAGAATGTCGTTCCGTGATATGGGATGTATCTAGCGGCGCAAAAAATGCATTGCCAACCATTCGTGTTCAACAGCTTGCACTTCCCAAAAAAAGTCAGTATAAAGAAGATTATGACAGTGACTGGGATAAAGTAAATCCTACAGCTCTGGTTGCTAAAGTCTCTCCACGAATTGAAGAATTAGCTCAACCTTTACCGAGGAAATCCAAACGAAAATCTCCAAAATTGACTTTAAAAAGTTGAGTTGAAATTCGAACTATTGCACATCTTATTTATATACTTGTCTTTTTTGCAATTTTTTTTTCAAAATTAATTTTTTTTAACCTAGTAAAGTATATTTGATTTAATATTTGTTTGTTTTTTTGTAACATTTGTAACAAAAATAAAATTCTTTTTGTTTTCTAAATGTTTTTAATTAAGACTTTTTTGATTATTCCTTATATAAAATAAAAATATGAAGTTTGTTTTTATTTATAAATATATTTAAACAATCAATGCTTATTATAATGAAATTATAAAGAGTTTACATTAGTTGTTGATTGCATAATTACATTAAATTTATATTATTTATTTTTAAATGAACAATAGTTCTTTTAAAAACAATTGTATTTACTTTCAACGTAAATGCTTCACGGTGCTCTGTGACAATAATTTTTTAATATTAAGTGTTTAGAAAATAATCAAATATTCTTGAAGAGACCAACAAATATTTAGAAAATAATTGGTTTTGTAAGAGATGCCAAAAAGTTGTGTATACTTCACTACAGAGCTTGAAAGTGGTTTAGGTATTTAGATAATAATTTCACCAATTTTAAATATGATGCTCAAGTTAAATCAACTACAGCAAAAGTAAACAGGAAATATTATCAAAAATAATAAAAACCAAATCGTTATTCAGACAATAGTACATAAATTTTATACCCAGTGGGAAAAAAGATATCTTTAGACGAATAAAAGACGTTTTTTTTATGATTTGTTATGTCTTTTTATAATCAGCCTAAATAAAGACGTGGAAAAGACGTCTTCAAAAAAGAGGTCAATCGGTTGTACGTCTTTAATAAGACGTCTCTTATATCGATGACCTTTAAAAAAAAGAAATAAGAAAATTTTCATTTATATGTTAAATTAAATAACACCCAGTAAAAAAATTTATATTTAGGAAGGGGGAGAAGAAAATTCACTAACGTTTTCCACCGGGAAACAACTTTAGTTGTTAATAAGCAAATCATAATTTGTTTATTTAAATTATAATAAACAAATTATTATTTTCTTATTAACAACTTTCGTTGTTAATAAGGAAATCATTATTTGTTTAAGAAAATTGAAAATAATTATTGCCAATAGAACCTAACAAATATGGATTTTAACCCACAGTATAGTAATTACGATATCTTTGTTACGTTCTGATTGGCCCGTTTTTTGTTTATAAAATACTTTTATAAAACTTTTTTTATGTGAGACATTTTTGCATAGCAAATTTAATTAAAAATCAACTATTTTCGGTAAGCGGGTTTATTTTATAATTTATGTAATAAAGTAATATATTATGTAAAATATAAATAATATATGTGCTTATATAAATTATAGTATATATATATGCTTATATAAATTATATATATATATATATATATATATATATATATATATATATATATATATATATATATATATATATATATATATATATATATATATATATATATATATATATATATATATATATATATATATATATATATATATATATATAATTACAGCTGTTTAGCTAAAAAATGTTAATGGGAAGAAGCAAAAAGTGGATGGCGTGGTGCCAGTAAGGTGGTATCGATATGATTTAGTCTCAATTAAGTTAGTCGCAGGTAGGTGTTTTAAAAAGTTTTACCGTTTACTTTTGGACTAATTTTTTAATGTGTTGTGCTTGAAAAACGTTGTTTATTACATATCAAATTAAAATATTTATTTTCAGTCACCTGTAAACAAGTTCTGTCTATATTTACTTGTTCAAATGCCAGTGAAACGAACGATAGAAAAGGAGAACCGTTAGTAGGCTTGCAATTTTTTTTTTATATATTTTTAAATGATCTAAACAATTTTTTTTTAAATTATTTAGTTGAATAATGAAATTGTTTATACAAAAGATTAGCTTTTTAACTTTTATGTTAAAGTTGTTTTTTCCTTGTTAACTGTTGTCTGTCGATAACAAAACAAGTAAAAAAAATGCACATAATGACAACAGATTTATCTTTAGAACTGTTAGCAAAACTTTTGCTTTGGATACAAAAGACCAAGTGAAAATCATACTGGAAGGGTACACTTTCTTATATCTAAACATTATTGCAGCTTTCTAGTCTTCGTTTTTGTTTATGTGTATTTCATCTGTGTTGCTAATGATATCACCAGTTTTTATAATTTTATCTTGTTAAGTAAAGCATCATTATGTTTCAGACTAAAATAGAGCTTTGACTAATACTTTTATCCAGTTTAAATGAATAACAACTCTCAAGGTGTATTAGCTGAATTATCTTTTTGTTTTGATAGTCTTTAGTCAATAACGGATTTTTAAATTGTTATGAGTTTACATCACTAAAATTCAGCGAAATTCCATTAAAAAGTCGCGTTATAGAAGAGAGAAAAATATCAATATCTGTTTTCAATAATTTGGCTTTCATAGCAAATTTGAGAGGTGCAAATGTTTAGCTTGGTTAAAGAACCGCGCTGGAAACATGAAGGGGTTAAAAGGATTAGCCCTTTTTGAATAAATAGTTGGTAAGTCTAATGTGTTTCACTCAGCTAATCAAGTTTCATTTGCTTTTTTGTATCACATTCAAGCAATAGACTGTTTTTATGTTCACTCGTTTTTTAGAAGTCGTAACCAGCTCATATAAAAAGATTTCTCGACGTGAAGTAGTTAATTTTATTCAACAACGCCAAGAAACTGAACTCGCTCAAGAAACAGAAAAAAGAAAGAGAAAGATGAAAAAGTTCATTACGTAGTCAGTGCGCAATCTTGTCATAAAAAGACATAAAAAATGCGTCTTAAAGACGCATTTTTTATGTGTTTTTATGACAAAAAGATAAAAAAAGAAGTTTTATCGATGTCGAAAAAAGATTTACAAAATCGATTAATAAAAGACGTCTTAAAGACATCGTAAATAAGACTTTTAAAGACGTCTTTTCGACGTCTTTTTTCCGACTGGGATACTATTGAATTTTCAAAAAAATCCATTATCCGGAGATTAATTTAATATTTCAAATCGCCAAATATGGTCTGTTTCTCCAAAAAATGTTGTTGTGTTTTTTGAAAAAAAACCTACTGAACTCCACAAATTTTCCTAAACTTTCTCCATTAAATTTTACAGGTTGGCAACAATTAATTTTAACACATTGATAACGATTAATTTCAACACATTGATAACGATTAATTTCAACACATTGATAACGATTAATTTCAACACATTGACAGCGATTAATTTTAACACATTGACAGCGATTAATTTTAACACATTGACAACGATTAAACACATAGTTACAAAATCATTTTAATTTAAAGCGATGAACACAGTAAGAATAACCTTTCAGAATAGCTGAAGCGGCCAATAGTATTAAAAACTTTGGCTATTATGCGCACTGACTACGTAATGCACTTTGTCAACAATAATACGGATTTATTAAGTGCGAAGATCTTATGAAATTAACTAAAATCCATAGTTTGATTTATAAGAGTAAATCTCATCTCAAGACAAAGTTTAAAGAATGTCTGAATAAAATAATAATAATATGTTATAGACAAAAGATGTGTGACAAAAAGAAAAACGTTTTCGCTTTTTTTTTTCATTGGATTTTTCACGAATTTTTCATCTTAAAGTCACAGTAGTTTATTATTTATTTTTGTCAAGCAACCATTTACAATTAAAGTTAACTTCCAATAAAATATTTTAAAATATTAAATATAAATACATTTTATTATTTGTAGTAGTTACGAGACCGGAGAACCTGAAAAAGATAAAATCCTATCATCAGTAACCTTTGGTAATAAAAATTGGAAATAAAAGTGTATTATTAGAAAAAATAATGTAAAGAATCTTGATTGGCAACAAGTTCGGTTATGTTCTTTTTAAATTTTTGAGAGGTATTGGCTTCTTTAAGTTTACAACTCGGCTTGTAAAATGGTTCCATAGCATTGGGTCACGATAGGAAATGGCAAGGCTCGTAAGTTTTGATTTACGGAAAGTTTTTTTAAATATTCTGGTAGATCGAGTATTGTATCGGTTAAATGTTTTAGGGAAAATATTTTCGAAAACCTCCGGCATTTTTTTTTGACTGATGTTGAAACATAAATTGTGTAATTTTGAAAATATTTTGTTCATAAATATCAAGTGCCCTCATGCTTTTTAGAAGAAGTTTAGCATTTGTGAAGCAATTTTGAAAATGAATAATGCGTGCTGCATGATTCTGTTGTTTAAGGAGACATTCGAGTTTAGATTTATTTCTACTACCCCAAACAATATTGCCATAAGATAAATAACTATTTATGAATGCAAAATATAGCTGAGTTAGTGTAGATTTGTCTAAGATTTGTCTGGTTTTATATAAAATGCCAATATTTCTTGAAATTTTATTGCTAATTGAAATTTTATTGCTAATTGATTAATATGATCTCTCCAGGATAAGTTTTCATCTATTAAAATACCAAGTAATTTATTTGTGAATGAGCGCTCAATTTTGATGTTATTTATATATAGCATTGGTAAGGATTTTGGAATATATTCAAACTTTCGTTTGGAACGGAATAAGGGAAACTTAGTTTTATCAGTGTTTAAAGATAAGCTGTTAGCGATAAGCCAGTTTGATATTTGTTCTAGTTCATTATTTGCTACTTGAAATAGAGAGATAATGTTACTGAGAGAATCGAATAAAGTGGTGTCGTCTGCAAACATAAAAGTAGACATAGTATTTGATGCTTTATATAAATCGTTGACATAGATTAAGAACAGCAGCGAACCTAAGATGGAGCCTTGTGGAACCCCACATGAAAAATTTAAGTTTGTTTGTCTGAAAGCCGTCATTTAGAGAAATAAACTGCTTTCGATTAGTTAAGTAATTGGTAAACCATTTGTGGTATTCGTGGCTTATTCCATATTATTTTCATTTTTCAAATAAAATCTGATGGTTAACGGTGTCAAATACTTTTTAAAAGTCTAGGAATATACCTAAAGTGTATTTGTTATAAGAAGATGCTCCACTGATAACTTCAACAAGTTGCATAAGTGCATGTTCCGTAGAGTAATTTGATCGAAAATCATATTGTTTATAATAAAGAAGATTGTTATCATTCAAAAATGCAAATATCCTATTATACATGATACGTTCTAGGATTTTTGAAAAAACAGGTAACACCAATAAAGGTCGATAATTTGTAACCAGACTTTCATCTCATTTAAAAATGGGTGTAATAATTGCAACTTTCAGTTTATCTGGAAAAACACCTGTTTTAAACGATTTGTTAAAAATATCTAATAAAACATCTTTAATAAGCTCATAGCAGTCTTTGATTTTACTAGCTGAAATAGAATCATAGCCTGTGGCTTTATTTAGATTTAGATTTTTTATCGAGTCATCAAGTTCTTTACAATTGAGTTTTTTAAATGCTAAGTCTTTATCCGACTTTGATAGATAGTTCAAGAAATGTGCAGGAGTGTGTTTAATTTTACTGTTTTTGAAGTATGTAGTTCTGGCTATTTTTCAGTTCTTTCATATAGACGTTTGTGCTCTAAGTAATTATGCTTGTCACAATCTTTCTTTGATTTAATAAAGCATATATACGAGTTTAGCTTTTGTATTTGCTTCGAAGTATAGCTTTTGTATTTGCTCGTATAACTTTTGTTTTTGCTCGTATAGCTTTTGTTTTTGCGTTGAAGACTTTAAAAGGTTTTTAGTGAACCAAGCATTAAGAAGTTATTGTTTTATTAGGAAAATGCTTATCGTACAAATTGAAAATTTTATCTAAGAAAAGGTTGCAGCTGTTATTAGCACATGTCTTCAAAATTTTCAGAACTTGCTGACTTTTTTGTTTGAGCTAATTCAAGAGTTAATGTATGTAATTACTTTACAAAAAATGAATAAAAATAGGATCAATATACTTTTTAAATTTTCTAAAAGGCTGGAGATGCTGTCTAAAAGGCTGGAGATGTCTGTCATATTATCTTCGTTGTCGCAAGTATCTAAATATTTTAGTCTCCTCAAATTTTTTACTATCTAACCTTTATTTGTTTCCTAATGGGCTCCTATAATCTTAAAATTTTTTTTCTTACTTTACTTTCTATTTTGCTAAATTATTTTGGCGCAACATTTTTCAATATGCAATCCTTTTTGATCATTGAGAAAATTTACATCTTGTCTACTTTTTAAAACTTATGATTTATCTTTCAAGATGATAGGTTTTTTTATTTTTCATTTGATTCACAATCCGGCTCAGAGAACGACAGGTCATATCTAATTTTATAAGTAAATTCATCAAGCACATAGACACATATTTCACCGCCTGTTTCTAAAGATTTACGTTCAAAACTAAAGGCTTTGTAGTTGGACAAAATAAAATTAGAATTTTGATTAAATGTTGTCTAAAATCCAGCTTTCAACAAATTAAGCTAAAGTTAAAGTTAAGATTATCTAGTAGGACTTTTAATTCGTCGAAGTTTTTAGTAATACTACGAATATTTAAATGGAACACTGATAATTGATTAGAAAAACATAACTCACATCTCTTTTAAGGAAAATAGTGGCTTTATCAAAGTCAAATTAAGAAGTGTTCAGTTTGAAGTGTTCAGTCGAGCAGTTGATCTTGAATAAATTGAAATTTTATTTGAGTATAGTCAATATTTGTCTTTTTTAGGGGAGATACTTTTGATGACGTTATTAAATTAGTGGTTGCTAGTAGTTAAGTCTGATTGGTTCATTTAAAGTCACGGTAGCAAATATGATTGGTTAGTTTTAAAAGGGTTAGACATATCAATTTTGAAATAACTTCACTACTATTGTTGCCTTGCGGTAACGCTCTAATTAATATTTAACCGCGGAATTCAAATCTTTTGTTTAGAAGTTTACTTTTTGTACAACTAATAAATTTTAAATTAATTAGAGTCAATAACTGAATAATTTTAACTGAATTAAAATTATTTTATAAAATAAATAATTAATTCATTTAAATCACAGTCTCAGCAACATGAACTTAATATAATATTAAAAAACCAGCTTTTAACATTTACTTTTCATGCACATAAAATAAACTTCGCAATAGGACCGTGAAATTATCAAAACTAAGGATTTAAACAACGAAGTTCGATTTTTTAGTTTAAAATATTTTTCCTTGTTGTCAAAAATGAATAAATAGTTAAAGAACAAAAAATAACGAATAACTAATATAAAAATTAATATTGATTTACAAACTCCAAATAGAAAATATAAACTAACTACTAATAACGAATCTCTCTCAATTATATTTACAAGTTAACTCTGAAAAAAAAAGTAAATTTTTGACCAAAAAATGCTATCTTAGACATAAAATAAAAAAATATAAACTCTTAATATTGTTGAAAAAGGAAAAAAATATTTTCACAAATAGTTACAATAAATACGAAAATATATTTAAAATAATAACTCGAACCGTCATACTATTAAATTGATTCATGTTTTCAAAGTTATATTTATGACAAGAAAGACCTGTGACTAAAGCTCGTGTTTCTGTATTTGACAGTTTAATGCGTGCACAAACTACTCCCATTAGTACGTTAGAGCATTTTTTTAGTTAAGTGTCAGTTTTCTGATCGAAGAATGAAAATATCCAAGTTCTACTTTTTCATTTGACTCACTTGAAGAAAATAACTTTTTTACATTTATTTTTCTCTTTTCATTAGCCGTTATTCTAGTGAAGCCTTCCGTTGTGCAAACATTCTTATTTTTTAACTGATACGAATGGTCCATAACAGGCGTTTCGGGTGGAGATAATGACAAAACATTTTTTTTTGATTCCTCAAACCTAACACGTTTAGCGCTTGGAGGGTTAAAGTCGAGACTTTTTAGAGGAACCGCTAAATCGTTTTTATGCAAAACAGCGAAAAACTCTGTAGTAATTTTTCTTTTTTTCTCATTCGATTCTGCAATGACGGGAATCAAATCAAAATCTAATCTTTTTCGAACTTGAGATTTGCCATTTTCTACCATTGCAGTCATTGAAAAACGCCTTCCAATTTTGGTACTTACATTTTTTATAGGTGCTCTTCCTAACAAAGATAAACTTGAATATCGACCACCTCTCGGTGCCGCAGGCGTCATAAAAGTTTGAGACAATTCAGTAGATTTTATTTCATTATAAGAAATATTTCCTGAAGAATGCCTTCTTGGAATTAAAGGTGAATTCAAAAATGCTTGTTCTGTAACATTACATTCCATTTTAAATGCAACAGTGAGCTTTATAATAAAAAATTTAAAAGCTTAGATACTTCAATTTTTAAAAATTATAAATTTTCAACGACTATTTTACCAGAGCAAAGAATATTTGAATTTGAATGAAAATCGAATCATTGAAATAGACATCTTAAACTATTCCGATTGGTCCGTTGGGACTACAAATATCCTATAATTAACCAATCGACGTTGTCGGGAATAAATCATCTCTGAGACAATTCGATTTTGTAAAAGTAATAAATTAAGTTGTTAAAATATCCGCATTTTTAATCGTTGTTGAATCTTAACTATTTCCTAATTACTTTATTTACATTGATTTACCGTTTGAACGAAAAGTGTTAAAGTTAATGATCTAACGCTTGTTAATTAAATTATTTACACAAACTTTTTTAAATCGTTAATTACTTGTTTACAATATTAAAAAAAAAAAGAACGTTAGAATGAAAAGCGCTTTTTTTTAAATTAATTAAATATAAAATATTTGATAGCGTAGAATAGTATATTTTAAAAAATTGAACAGCATAGTTTATCCATTATATGCATAGTATATCCATTATTATTTATTATTTTAATTGAACCACTAAATTTAATTCCCATAATGCTATATTAAAAAAAAAAAAACAGTTTTTGAAAAAAATTGATTTGAAAATCAAAAGTTCTTTAACTCTTTAGTTTTTTAACGTAACTAGATAAGAACATGACGTTTACATGCGCAATAAACTTTTTTTTCCAATTGTTTTTTTTTTTACATTTATTATCTTCAAACAGTATCTAAAAAAGAAAAAAATACAAATAAGTATATCCATAAAAATAAAGGAAGACTCAAACAAGACCATTAGGTCTTGTTGCTGAGAACCGCCAAGACTTAAAAATAAACTTTTTTAAAATTAATCACATGGTAGGTGTTTATGGTGTTTGGGGTGCTTGGATTAATCTAATGGTTGAGTTTTTCTTAGAAAGTTATAAGAAGTTGATTCTAGTGAATATATGTTCATTTCCATAGTTTTTAAGTAAATATTTTTTGTTCATTTTCTTTTCATACTTTTAATAGAGGTATGGATTCTTCGTAAGAATTTTATATTTTTTGGATATAAATTTCATCTTTTTTTTTTTTACAGTAAGTACTTCAATTTTCAAGTTTTGATTTTCTATTTCTTCTTGTATATTAGACATTTTGGTATTAAGTTATTCTACTTTGTGGTTAAACATTTTTGATATTATACTCTCGTGTTAATGAATAGGCTCCTTCAATATCTTTATTGTAGTTTATGTCATTTTTTTTTTTCTTTAAAATTCTACGCAATATTTTTTCAAACATTTTAAATTCAATATTATTATTATTATACATTTTAATTCATCAATTGATAAATACTTCTTCGTGTATCTTAAAAGTTCTTTTTGTCTGTACTTCGTTTTTCAACTTTTACATACATACACGCAGTGCAGGTTTAACCAACGGACACACTAGACATGTGCCGGTAGGCAAGGGAGTTCAAAGGGCGAGAACATCAAAGTGAATTTTTGAGAGATATGTAATTTGAAATTATTATCAGCTTCTATACTTGACTTACTTTCATGTCCCGGAGATTTTTAATCTTTGTAATAACAGCGCAACGTATCGCAAACTGAACGTTTTATTTTTTTAACAAATTGAAAGAAGTTTCGAGTTCGAACATAATAGAAAATTAAAAAAATTTAAGAATATAATGGTGAAAAAGAAATTTAAATTAATTGGATATTTTATTTATTGTTCATTCTCAGAGGATAATCATTCCGCGAATCAGACGAATAACTAGGATCGATACGCAACGGAAACCTTATTGGATGTATTGAGCTATTAGTAAAATTTGATCCTTTCCTCGCCCAACACTTGATAACTTATGGAAACAAAGGAAAGGGTTGTATCTCGTACTTATCTGAAGACATTTGGGAAAAACTCATACACTTAATAACCGCCGAGGTTATGGAATTTATAGGTAACATGATCATCCTTAAGTAACATGTTATATATATATTTTTTTACTTCAAACATAATTTCTTAGTTAGCGAAATCAAATTTACCAAATATTTCTCAATCATCGTTGATTCTATTCCTGATATGTACAAATCGAAAAACTAGTAGGTTCTTAGCATCCCCATTCCCATGCTTTATCTTTTTGCAGTTTCCATGTTTGAAATTGTTTTGAATAAGTTAAATTAGTATGCGATCAACATTCAAAATTGTCGTGGCTAGTCATACGACAATGCCAGTAATATTTCTGAAATATATACTTATGTTTACAAGCAAGAATTAAATAAATCAACGTACTTGCCATAACTTCTTTTCTGCATTAACGCATCGATATCTTAAAGTCAACGTTCCTTGCATCAATCCATCAACGCATATTAAAGTCAATGTTTCTTGCTAGAATACGTGTTAAGGTTCCCTAGACTCTCTCGAAAACTTGTTGGTCAGCTCGTGCTAATGCTTGTTTAGCCATTGAAAGGGGTTTGTTCTTTTTACAAGGTGATTAAGAATTATTAAGAAAATCAAATAAAAACATATTTTTTAAATCAAATAAAAACATATGTTGTGATTGTGCATACTTAGTAAAAATATTTTCTATATAGGTTCTTCTTGAACTTAACGACAATCAGAAAACAAAACCAAGATCAGAGGCCTTCGGACTTTTGAGCAAAATGGAACAACTTGAGACAGCTATTTTAATAATCATTTAGAACAGAATCATGGAAAGATTCAACAAAGTTAACAGGAAACTGCAATTTGTAAAGCCTGATTTAGGTATGGTTGAAGAACAGTACAACTTCGTGGAGCATTACGTTCAGAAAATTCGCTTGTTTAAATACAAAAGAAAATACATTATTAAGACATAGATAAACAATCGTATTAAAATTAGAGGCGATTCTACGAAAATATTGAGGAAGAGAGGGGTGAATGCTTAAAAAGTACCAACTGGCTCCTTAAAAAAAAAAGCTCCTTAAAAAACCACTGAATAAATATATACTTAGAAACAATAATTTTATATATGAGTCCTTTTGTCAAACTAAGTTTAATCAGTTTTGTATTGCACATCGTGCACCCTATCTTTGGAATAAAATTGTTTTGTCCGATTTCGACATGCATTTCACTTTTCCCATTTTCAAATATAAACTGAAAAATTTAGTTATCTTAATTGATGATGTAGTCAGATTTTTTTAATCGTAGTTATATATATATATATATATATATATATATATATATATATATATATATATATATATATATATATATATATATATATATATATATATATATATATATATATATATATATATATATATATATATATATATATATATTTAGAACTTTTATTGTTTATTACGTTTTATTTTGTTGATTATGTTTTGATGTAGTTTATATACACACGCTTGTAAAAGGTTCTGATGATAAGATCAGTACGATCTTCTTTCAAAAACTTTGTTTGTGCTTGTGAAAGTAATTTATTTACTACGACAAAAAATGTAAACTAAAAAAAAAAAAAAGAAAGGTCCTCAAAACTAAAATTTACCTGACTGAATTGTGTCAAATACCCGACTAAGTTCGTCAAAAAACCGACTATAACTTGAAAATCACCTTCTTTGATGGGGAGGGGGAGACACCCCTACCCCCACCCACACACATTCGTAAAATTGCCTCTGATTATACCCCTACCCTGCTAAACAATTCTTGTTATAATAACAAGAATTGTTTAGCATGGTATATGTTTTAAAAATAAAGTAGGAAAATGTGCAAAGAAAAAAATATAGAAAATATAAAAACAAATATCAAAGAAAAATATCAAGAAATAACAATACTATAAGGCACTTCAGTCACGTGACTTTTTCCGTGTGACAAGTTCAGAATATAAATATTGGCAAATTTTTCGGTAACATTTTCGGGAATTATTTTAATGCTATCTAATTTCAAACCCAATTACCAGTTATATATCACTGGCATAATTTAAAAAAAATGTTGATCTGTGGAAGTTATTTTTTAAAGTTTCTTAAAAAAGAAGATAGAAGATTTTTCAAGTCGTTTTCTCTATACTTTATTTTATTTACACTTTTTGACAAGTACATATACTGTTTTAAATTGCTTTTTTTGGGTTCTAGCACATCAAAAAAGATCATTTTCAGCTTATTTAGCTTATTTTTTGTTAATTATTTTGCTTATTAAATTACAATATTTGCTTCTTGTTTTTATACTAGTTTGTCTTTTATATCTAGACTTACAATTTAAAAAAAAATCTTTCCATTATTTTTTCGATATTTTTCCTAACGCCATTATGGTAGTCCGTTCAACTTAGATAGCTAGTTATTTAGGATAGACTGACCTATATTGTATGCGGTAGTTTTTATTTAGAATAGACTGACCTATATTGTATGCGGTAGTGGTGTAGTGGTAAAACACTCGCTTCATAAGCGAGAGGTTCCGAGTTCGATCCCCACCACGTCCCTTGTAGTACCGCGCTCAACTTGTTTCTCCGCGCAGCGAACTATGTTCGTCAAGGTTCGTGTTTCGGAGTTATAGAGTTGAGAGAGGGTTTTTTTTTTTTGTTTTTTTTTTTTTTATTATACTTCACCTCCTCAAGGCCGAGAAGGCCACTACAGACGAGGAGGCTACTTATTTTGTAGCTATAACCCTCTCTCAACTCTATAACTCCGAAACACGAACCTTGACGAACAAGGCTGCTGCGCAGAGAAACGAGTTGAGCGCGGTACTACCAGGGACGTGGTGGGGATCGAACTTAATAGGGTTATAACCACTATTAAGTAGCCTTCTCGTCTGTAGTGGCCTTCTCGGCCTTGAGGAGGTGAATAACAAAAAAAAGGCTGTGTTCTTATTCTGGCCGATTTTCAAAAAAATCTTTAAGGCAGGGTTGTATGGATTGCTTTAAAGTAAAAATACAATACTTTATAAAACTTTATCAATTATAAATATGCCGTTTAAAGTACTTATTGACTCGTTAACTGGTTTAAGAACATTTTTTTAAACTTTGATAAACATTATAATTCGTAAATTCGACGTTTAACATCAAGTTGAAGAACGTGAGTAAACACTTGGTTAAGAATTACCTGTGTTTTACGGAAATCATAAAAAATTAGGGAAGTATCTGGAATACCGGCCGGAACTTGTGACTTTTAGATCATTCCAGTTCCGGCCGGAATTATAATATTTCGGGTTGGAATGCTGGACTTTATTTTTTACTTTATTTATATTAGATATGTAACACAGACTGTGTAAATTAAATTAAAAAATCATTGTCCTACAGGCCAATGAAGAATTATGGGTAAACCTAGGTAAAAAAATAAAAAATTCTTAATAAAATCAATGTAATTTTAGGTAAAGCTACAGACTAGCGCTCTAAAATAATTTTATTTTTTTGCTTGCTGCGCTCTCGTTAATTTGCTTCGTTAATTTAAATCGTTAAAAAAATTTTAATTGAAAAAAGATTGGTGCCCTATGCCAAATCCTCAGTCAATGCATTAATATATATATATATATATATATATATATATATATATATATATATATATATATATATATATATATATATATATATATATATATATATATATATATATATATATATATATATATATATATATATATATATATATATATATATATATATATATATATATATATCTGCTACGTATTTAGAGGTCTAAATATCATATTTTAAAGTCAAAAACTTTATTCGACAGATAAATATGCTAATAGGTTTTTATAATACTGTTATGCATTCTATATTTTATTTACAAATATTTATTTGTTAGAAAACTCCATGTTTTTAGATTTAGGTTGTTTTAATAAAAATAAAGATATTAATACAAATAGATATTAAAACTTTTTGGATCAAAAAAATCCACTTGTACGTCATAAATTTTGCCCATCAGTTACCGTAAATTTTACCCATCAGATACCATCAGTTGGTGGAAGTGCTGGTCCAAAGGCCAAAAGATTTACGAACCTTCTAATACAATTAATCTTTCTACTTCTTTCTACTTTGTTATATATATAAGTTCTATTTTGAAATAGAGTATAATTATACCCATTTAAAAAAATTAAATGGATGAGGATTTTTAGATAAATGTTTACATGAAAAACCCAGAACGCAAATAACGTTTTTTAAATGTTTTTTAAACGTTTTTATTATGTTTAAACTAAAAAAAAACGTTTAAAGAACGTTTAAAAATGTACCGTGCTTACTAGGGACGCCCTAAATGAACTCTTATGACCAAGGTTACCGAAAAACCATATTTGTCGGCAGGGAAACTATATAAATGGGTGTAAGGGAAACTATAGAAATGGGTGTAATAATGGACGCAAAGAAATAAAGGTTTTATAACACTTTGGTTTGAAAAGGAAATTTTCAAAAGTTGTGGTAATATATTTAGATAACTTACGGATTATGCGAATGGAAAAAAAGTTCGCAGATGCAGAAAAAAAATGTAGAAAAGGATTGCGAGCCAGGGAAAGATAATTTTGTGAAAAATGAATGAAAAAGAAATCAGTTGATTCATGTCAAACTGAGTATCTACCAAATAGATAACTTATTTTTTGTTCATTATATTTTTGTTTTGCATTTTTCTCTGTTTTTAATTTTTAGCATATTTGCTATAACTCAAAACATGATGACTCGAGAAATAAGCATTTTACTTGAAACTATAAAGTTGTGTTTGTTTGTTTATTACCCCGGATGAAACATAGATTTTACATAAAACAATGAATACCTTAAGAAAATCCAGTTAAGATGCGAATTTATATCAACATTTGTTAGGGAAAAGTAGTATTTTCATAAAAAATTTCTGTTTGAAAAATAAAGTTTTTTAAATGAAAACTATTTCTCTTAAGAAGTATAAACGCAAATATTGACAAATTAAAAAATTTTAGAATGTGTTTATTTTTTATTTGAAAATGTAATTATTCAGCATAATTTGCTATAAATTATTCAGCATAATTTGCTATAAAGAGCGGTGACTAATCTTTACAACTAAACTCAAAATTTTAAATTTCTATTTATGAACAACGTACTAGGAAATTTTGGTATTAAGTTGCTTCAAGTTGGAGTAGATAGTTTATAAGAAAATAGGAGTTAACTCAAAAATAAAAAAAAATTTAAAGTTAAACAAGTTGCTATCTTGATTGAAAAATATGTTTGAAAAATCCTTATTAATATATGTCCAGCAATGTTAAATTTCTTTAAAAACAGAGCTGCAAAAGTGGAATACCTTAAAAACTGAAGATATCGATGCAATAACCTTAAACTCTTTTAAGATTATTTTATCGTCCCGATTACTGACAGTTACATTCACACTGGTGTTGATGACAGCGGAGTTTACAATTAAATGCTTGTTTGGTGTTTTATGGTGTCCTCCTCATATGATTGTATGACTATATTTAAAGCAACGGCTGCAATTTAAACCTAGTTAGTTAGATAAGCTAAATTACACGGAACGGGCGTGTTCTGTAAACCCATCAACTGCAAGACTGTTCCGTGTTAGCTCGTGCAAAATTGCACGAAAGATGTTGCGCTTTAGTAATTATGGTAGCTGCTTGAGTTTGCTTTGAAACGGTTGGCACTGATAACTTCGTTTTGTAGTGTGTTTTACGATTAAAGCGCTTACGATGACCGTTACTTGGTGGGATGTTTAGTTGATCAATATGGTAGCTAACTGAGTTAGCTGCGTAAACGTCTGTTTAGTGAGGTGAGGCCGAGTTTGATGCATCTTGTCTTGTAATCGAAGCGCTTTATTTCGTGTGGTACTTTGGTAGCCCAATTCTTGATGCGTTCCATGATATTTATATATTTTTTAAGATGTTGGTACCAACATAGATCTTGGCACTAGCTTCCAGGAAGCAGGTATTTTTGCTTGCCTCTCATCTATTAAGTCGTTAGAGATTTGAACGCCTAGGTCTTTTTTGGATGTTGACAACTCGAGTTCAGTTCTAATGACGCTGCCGTTAGCTTTGTAGGAGGAAGCGTTATGTTTGCTGAAATGCATAACCTTCACTTCTTGATGTCGAATTCCATTCACCAGGTTCGTGTCCAGGTGATAATGCTATTTATACCGAATTGCAGACGAGCTTTGTCTTCAGCGGTTTTGACTACGCTCAGGATTTTAGTATCGTTTCATACATTTTGGATAAATTTTTTTTTAAAAGTAATATTTTTTTTTTAGGTGCCCTAATAAGTTCATACGGTCTTATCACAGAGCACCGCTGAAAAATATTTAATAGGAGGTTCACGAAACCGAAAATTCAACCGAAATCGCCAAACTTGTCCAGAGGAGAGGCTCGAACCGGAATCCTTTGTTTCTGAGGAAAGTGCGCTATCATTGCGATACGGCTGCTCATTTTTTTGCTATTGTTGAGTTCCGGTTAGTCGTTTATCAATATTAATAACAGCGTAGGACCTAGCACTGAACCTTGCGGAACGCGACTGGTAATTTTAACCCAGGTAGATAACGTATAACCTGGAAGAACGCGCTTGGATTAACTTGAAAAGAAAGCATTTATCCAGTTGAAAATGTTACCTTCAACTCCGCAGGACTCAAGGTTTTGCAGTAATCTTCTGTGAGGGACCTTTTTGAAGGCTTTTATGAAGTCAAGAAAAATCACATCTACTGGAAGCTTACGAGAAACGCTGTAGATCAGAAAGTTCGTGGTCTCAAGCAGATTTGTGACGCAGGCTTTTTTTATTGACAAAGCCGTGTTGACAATTATCTATAAGTTTTGGGCTACAAGGTCTTTTCTTTAAATACACTAACTTAATCGACATAGAAGAGTTTCTCGTTTAGATTAGCGTAATTACCTTTCGTATATATAAATTTTGACCTGTTAAAACGGCGAGAGTTGTAATTTTGCGTTTTTGGCTTGCTTTTACTGCCATGTCAGAGTGCAGTGGTCATGTAAGGCGCTTCCAAAAGGAGGACCGATAGTAATGTGGCTTGTTCGATCAGTTGCATTGGTAATTACGAGGTCTAGTGTATTTTTTACAGGCAGTTGGCTAAAATGAAGGTGGGATTGATTACGCGCTAGTGTAGACGTAGGTCGAAAATGATTTAAACAAATTTAGTTAACAGTTGTCATACCATATGACGTTGGGAAAGTTGAAGTCACCAGTGATTATTAGATCATCAAACTTTTTTTTTTTCTACGGCTGCTTTTGCGTAGGGGATTTTACTATTTCTTTAAATGCCAGAGCATTATTGGTAGGTGGGCAAGCGATAGATGCAGCCAATAAGAAGAGATTCTTTGGGGAATTTAAGTTCAAGTCAGACCTGTTTTGAGAAATTGCATTGGAAACCGTTGTGTAGTTGAGAGTAGTTGACATGTCGCGACGTTAGAATTATCTTGTTCTATCTCCACTTTTTGTAAAAGTTAAGTTATTGATAATGTTGTGTAGCTCATAATAATGTTTTTCTCCTGTATTGAAACCTAAGTTATAATTAAAAAAGTTGCAGCGAAAACATAAGTTATAAAAAATGTTTTAAATGCCGTCTCCTAAAGTCTTGTTTAAATCGTTTTATCTCAAAACTCAAAAATGTGGAGATAGAACAAGATAATTCTATCGCAATGTATGGTTAGGCTTCCTCCACGATTAGAACAATCTTTTCTGAAGACATTGTAGTTGGGAAGAGCAGTTTATCTCTGTTTCAGCATTGATATGTATTATTATAATTATAAATAACCTGCATACATAAGTGCATGTAAACAAAACTAAAACTTTTTTAGCGGTTTTTTCTGCATTAAGTTAAAGTTTTCAAGATAAAAAGATGAATTTTTTTTTGATAAATGTCTCAGCCCAATTGAGTTGTAACATTTAAAACCTTGTTTTTAAAAAATGTTATTTACATAACTTCATCTAATTTTATGGTTTTTATGTATAACTACCCATTTCTCAGCACTCAAACATGTCTAAGAAATTATAAAAATTAAAGTATAAATTATTTACGTTTCATTATAAATTATATATATATATGTATATATATATATATATATATATATATATATATATATATATATATATATATATATATATATATATATATATATATATATATATATATATATATATATAAGGGAAGTGGGGGCATAACCGCCCCCGTAACGTTTGAATGAATGTTATATGAAAATAAAAACGAAATGTGTTTTTTTTAGGGTTGTTAACCGGAGGATTTCGTGCAATTCCGGAAAAACAACATTCTTTCGTAAGGAGATTGAGAACGCGGAATTACATTTTTTCGTACCGAATGTTACAAAACATTTAAAATCGCCGATGTTCATTTCGCAAAAGCCACTTCCGAAATTTAGCATTTCGCAAGTTGACATACGAAACAAAACTATTTTGCAACATACGAAAGTAGCGGTTTCGGAAGTCGCACTTGCGAAACAAACATTTTCGCCAAACGACGTTTTGAAGTCTATAAAGAAAATTTGTTTGCCAGACTGATTTTAATTGTAAAAATTAACATCTTTAAATCCCAAAATGTTTATAATGAATTTTTACAACTCAGTATAATAACTATTAAATTTTTATGGTTTTATTTTTAGAAATATTAATAAAAAATAAAATTTCTTTCGAAACGAAAGTATTTCGGATCACAACATACGAAAGAATTCTTAACGGAAATCAACTTACGAAACGTGCCATAATAAATATATACAACGATGTTTTTTGAACTCATTACGTATATTAAAAATAAGAATGATGGGTAGGAATATACATGTTTTTTTTTTAATAGCATATGAAATTTTTGAAACAGGTTCGAATATGCTTAAGCAAATAGTAAAAAGAGGCTCAAAAATATGCTTTAGCTTAAGCATATTTCTGATAAAATATACCTATTTCAATAATTTCTAAAAGTGTTCACGTTACTAAAGTTCTAGCAGATTTTAAAGGTATGTAGAGTCCTGTTTGAATACGCTTTTCGAAGTATAAATCTTAGAAAATATTGTTTTTTAATTTTAATAAGATATAAATTTGAGTATAAGATTGTATAGTTCAATCAGTTAGATACGTGATAATTCGCCGCAGAGATCCCGGTTCGCATCCCGCAGCCATTGTAACTTTTGTTCATCAAACTCTTTTTACTTAAGATAGCATTTTTTGACCTCCATGTTCTATATTACAGATCTTTCGTCACCTTCACAATAGTGACAACCTCTCTTCTGTTAGTTATTCTTTTAAGATTGAGTTCATTGTGCTTAATTCAACACGTTTCCCTTGCTTTACTAAGTTCTACTTAAATTATGATGAAATGTACGTAAAACAACTTTTTCAAATAATATAAATCATTTTGCTTTAAATCTTTTGCTTTTTGTACTAGACATCTGTCCTAAATATTTTGTAATAATTTCTAGCTAACTCTGAGTCTAATATAACCATTTCTGAATATAATTTCCCTGAGGCTCCTACAGCCTAATGTGTTCCATTAAAAGTAACTAGTTTTTGAATCCAGATATTAATTACAAGCATCTAAAGGTTCACATTACTATTCATTTTCCTGATATATAGAATCCTATTTGCATTCGTATCTCTTTCTGTAAATTCTGTTTTATATAGTTTCTTAATTGTATATTAAATAAATATTACTATTCACTTAGTTGAATGAACGTATAGCTCATTCAGTTAAGACATTTGGCCGCGTAGACCCAGGTTCACATCCCGCTGTTTCACATATATTTCTTCTCTTTTTACTCTTTCTGATATCATATACCTTTAGAGAGATCTCTCGTTCTTTATAATAAAGTATTTAATTGTTTATCACACATCCTCTTTATACTTTTTAAAAAGAAAGGCATACTGTTTATCTGTTCATTGAGAGTCCAACTTAACGGGATTTTACTGTATATATATGTATATATTTATATATATATATGAATATATATATATATATATATATATATATATATATATATATATATATATATATATATATATATATATATATATATATATATATATATATATATATATATATATATATACATATATATACAGTAAAATCCCGTTAATGTATATATATATATATATATATATATATATATATATATATATATATATATATATATATATATATATATATATATATATATATATATATATATATATATATATATATATAAAAGGTATATTTGTATAAACATTTGAAGAATCATTTGACAACATTTTTTTATAATTTTATTATTTATTATTTAAACTGTTAACAGTTAATATCTTAAATATATCGTAACATAAAATCTTTTGCGTCTTTTTCGTAACTGCACATTCCGGAATGCTCCTTCCGTAATGAACTATTTCGTAAGTATTCTTACGAAATGATTTGTTTCGCAAGTCTTCTTTCGTAATGCGTTATTACGGAATTTTATTTATTTATATTTTCGTATAGAGCGTTACGGAATGTGCATTTTCGCATGTGCAACTTCCGCAATAACAATTCTATTACGGAAGATAAAAATGCGAAATTTTCGTAAGTTTTGTTTTTCGGCGAACAACCCTAGTTTTTTTAGCAGTTTATTTCAATAGCCGCATCATTAAGCTTTAAATCGATGCATTTAAGAAAAAAATTGAACGGGTTTTAAAAATGTTATTACACAAAAATTACACTTAGTGAAAAAAACGGTTTTGCCCCCATTGTGAGGCACAACCGCACCCTCACAAAAATCGTTGGGGGTTCTCTGTTCTAGGTACATTTTCTTTACAATTGTCATAGCTCAGATTATTTGCTGATTTTGTTGCACGTTTGTATACTGGGTAGGCATTCTTTGTACTTACAATCTCAGTTTTCTTATTCGATATACTCTTAGCTTTATTTTAATTCAAAAACTCATTTATAAAAATTAAATAAAAAAATACGAAATCTAATTTCTAACATTTCAAAACAAAACTTTTCTAACATCTTTTCTAACAAAAAACAGAACTTTTCTAATAAAAAACAAACTTTTTTAACAATGTTTTTTTAACAAAACTTTTCTAACAAATAACAAAACTTTTCTAACAACTTTTTTTCAAAACAAAACTTTTCTAACATCTTTTCTAACAAAAAACAAAACTTTTTTAACAAAACTTTTCTTTCAAAACTTTTCGGACAAAACTTTTCTTACAAAAAAACTTTTCTAACATCTTTTTCTCAAAACAAAAATTTTCTAACATCTTAAACAACTTTTCTATCATCTCAAAGCAAAACTATTCAAGTTTATACATGAACGCATTCAAATGTGACGATTGTAATTGTTGTTATTTGTAATTACATAACTTTGATAAATAATAAAAGTATGCGGTTGTGCCTCCTGTGCGTCTATGCGGTTCTGCCCCAATGGACAGTTTTTAGAAAGAATTCAGTTTCATAGCTTGCTTATTAGGTTATGTTGATATCAAAAATGGTTTTTACTTGATGAAATAACGCTGATAACACATATCTTTAACACTAAAATCAAATATTGCTTTATCCTCAAAAAAAAGGTCTTTAAAAATATGATGTAAATATAATATTTTTATCAAAATATACATTATTATGCACAACTTCTCAGAAACATAGCAGGCACTCTTTTTGACATAAGAAAAATGAAGAAAACTGTTTTACTAATGTGTGGTAGTTTTTTTGCCAGATTAGATAATTTTTTTAAAGAGAAATGTTAAAAAACGGTTGTGCCTCCACATGCGGTTATGCCCCCACTTCCCCTATATATGTATATATGTATTTTTTTTCCCCAAAAAGACCTAACGGTCCTGTCACAGAGCACCTCGGAAGTACGTTTAACCAGGAAAATCACGCCTCCTTCCTTGACATGACGCGAAAATATGTCCAAAGCTCGTTTTGAACCTGGTTTTCCTGCTTATAAAGGTGATTTTCCACTCATCCGTTTATCTACGGGAAAGGGAAAGGGAACGGAAAAATAATCATGTGAGCATGCGCACTTTCCTTACGGACAAATAAAAACTTTTACTACGCATTACGGACAAATAAAAACTTTTACTAATGCATGAGTTTCCACTCATCCGTTTTTCCCGTAGAAAAACGGATGAGTGGAAACTCACCTTAAAGCAGGAGATATGTATATATATATATATATATATATATATATATATATATATATATATATATATATATATATATATATATATATATATATATATATATATATATATATATATATATATATATATATATATATATATATATATTATGTATATAAAAATACATATATATTATATGTATTTTTATATACATAAAATACGCTCGAAAATGTTTTACACCAACACTCGTTTTAATAGTTCATTAATTCTAACTCACTTTAATTTATGTTTCACAAAGAATTATATGTAAAAAAATTAAATTAAAAATTAATAGAATCTGAAAGTTTAAATTTTGCACATTATAGTTTTATGTTCTAATAAAGGTAATCCCGCATGAAGCCATTAGTTTTTCTAAAAAAAAGTTGAAAAGCGCTGGTGTCTGCTAAAGTAAGATCTGCATTGAATCGTGTAAATAATGATAACAGTAATGCGGTAGGAGTAGTGTTTTTACATCATGCCTCAAAAGTAATATTTGAAGGAAATTTTAATGATTGTATTGGCTCAGCACTTAGTTCTCTTCAGGTTGATAATAGCAAAGTATTCGATCTTGGTAAACTTTCGGCTATTTGAAGTTGATGTGATGCTTGGTAAGAGTTCAAATTAATTACTATGAAAAGTTTTCATTTCTTCGTCCAGTTATTAAACATAAATAGAAGTAAATAAACACAAAATTAAAAAAAAGATTAGAATGCATCTTTTGATGGTGTTGAACTGAGAGTTAAATGGATATGGAGATGTGGAAAGGCCTCGACCCATTTTGTAACAAAGTTATACAGTATTCAATACCAAAAGATTTTTAAAAAGAAATTGAAAATAAATTTCAAGATTGGATTAGTCTAAAATGGTAACTTGAGCATAACGAAAATAAGATGTGATTTGACTTTTTTCCTTTTTAAATAGTTTTAAACTGGAGCTTACACTTTGTGTAAATAACAGTCGTTAACGACTGTTATTTACACAAAGTGTAAGCTCCAGTTTAAAACTGAGGAATCTCTTTGTTTGTTTCAAACTGTGGTATTTCAAAACAAAAAGAATTGTTTGACACGACTTTTTTTTGCGCCACGACTTAGGATGTTGCGCTAATGATCATAAATCTGGTGTTATTTTGGTGTACTATTAGTAAACGGATTGGAGATGATGGTGTTTTTGTGTCGTGAATGTGTAAATGCAACTTTAGTGACAAATAATTGGGATGTAGAGGGAATTGAGAGGATAAGATTCTACAAAAATTAAATAAAATAAAAGTATTTCTATTTTGTGGAAAATTGGTAATTGGCAATTTACCAGTTTTTTGTTGATTACGAGTAGTTTGTAGCCATAGGCGCATAGGAAAATGCCAAAGGACGCCAACAAAAAAGGGGCTCTTATTTACTTTCTTAAAAAAATTTTATCAGGCATTTTTTTATTTTATCTTTTATAGCCTAATCAGAATTATTTTTTATTTAAATTTTTATTAAAACTATTCCTATGATTACTTTAAAATAAAAAGATTTTAACCAACCATATGTAGCTTAACAACAATATGTAGAAAGATTTTAACCAACCATATGTAGCTTAACAACGATATGTAGAAAGATTTTAACCAACCATATGTAGCTTAACAACGATAGGTAGAAAGATTTTAACCAACCATATGTAGCTTAACAACGATATGTAGAAAGATTTTAACCAACCATATGTAAGAGTGTCTTTACGCGAAAATGTGTATATATATATATATATATATATTATATATATATATATATATATATATATATATATATATATATATATATATATATATATATATATGTATATATACATATATATATATATATATATATATATATATATATATATATATATATATATATATATATATATATATATATATACATATATATATATATATATATATATATATATATATATATATATATATATATATATATATATATATATATATATATATATATATATATATATATATATATATATATATATATATATATATATATATATATATATGTATATACTCATATAGTGTCGCTTTAAGAGCATTTTAATGTAAAAAAAGTCTCTTACGACTACAATTTTAATTACCTCGTCTCTTA
Organism: Hydra vulgaris; assembly: GCF_022113875.1. NCBI lineage: Eukaryota > Metazoa > Cnidaria > Hydrozoa > Anthoathecata > Hydridae > Hydra > Hydra vulgaris. The sequence goes on along the minus strand of NC_061167.1, from coordinate 18,679,795 downwards.
AGCTGTTTTTGATTGTCATCGAAATGTCAAAGCAATTATTTTATGCGGAAGTACATTAAATTTAATTGTTTTTTAAAAAATTTTTAAAAAACCGCAATTATAACGACTAGAAAGTTTTTTTTAATTAGTGGTGTTTTTGTTATTGATTTAATAAAAAACATTTTTTAAACATGCGTAAATGTTGCTACATCGACTATCTTATAGCCTGACTCGCAACAGAGTGCTGCTACATCGACTGACAAATAGCCTGACTCGCAACGGAGTGCTGCTACATCGACTGACAAATAGCCTGACTCGCAACGGAGTGCTGCTACATCGACTGACAAATAGCCTGACTCGCAAGGGAATGCTGCTACATCGACTGACAAATAGCCTGACTCGCAAGGGAGTGCTGCTACAACGACTGACAAATAGCCTGACTCGCAAGAGAGTGCTGCTACATCGACTGAGGGTTTGGTTTGGCCAGGCAGTCTATCAATTAAAAAAAAAATTTAATATTCAAAACTTTTTCTGGTCTGGTTTATTAACGCGCTCTTTAAAACTACAGTTTATGGGAAATATTTTTTGATGCTACGCAAGAGACATGCAAGACTATATATATTTATATATACATATATATTTATATATATATAAATATATATGTATATACAAATATATATATATATATATATATATATATATATATATATATATATATATATATATATATATATATATTTATATTTATATATACATATATATTTATAAACTGGAAGAGAAAAGATGAAGATTGTAGAGCAAGATAACGATTGACAGACGACTTAAAATATTGCAAATTATATGAATCAGGAAAGCAAGATGAAGGAAGCGAATTCCAAAGAACTGATGTTCGAGGAAAAAAACTAGACGAATAAGAGTTTTTGGAGCACTTAGGAACAGTAACAGAAAAAGGATGAGACTTAATTGAATGACGAGTAACACGAGAATGAATTTTAGTAGATGGCACAAGAGACGCTAGCTCTTTAGAGCAGTGCCCATTATAGTATTTGTAGAAAAGAGAAAGAGAAGCAACATTACGACGATGTGACAGAGGTTGAAGGTTGGCTGCAAGAGCAGGTCCAACTATGTTTACAATGCGTTTTTGCACCTTGTCTAAAAGAGAAAGGGCATCATTAGAAGATCCGCCCCAGATATGGCAACAGTATTCCATACAAGGCCGGATTTGAGATTTATAGAGATAGAGAATAGAATCCAGAGTAAGAAAGTGACGAGCTCGATAAAGAGATGCAACTTTAGCAGATGCTAATTTTGCAACGGATTTGATATAAGGTTTCCAAGAAAGATCAGAAGTAAGAGTTAACCCTAGAAGATGAAGGGTAGGAGACTCATCGAGTACATTACCGTTCATAAATATAGGAAGGTCTAAATTATTGCGATAACGATTGGCCGAAAAAAATTGAGTTTTATCTAAATTAAAGTTCACCAGCCACTGCGAGCTCCATGCTGTAGCAGAAGTGAGATCCTTTTCAAGCTCAGATGCCCCCTGCAAGCAATCAGAGGGAGTTGGCTTCTTATCGTGACAAGAATAAATGGTAGTATCATCAGCGAACAATGCCACCTTAGATGTGAGAATATCTGGAAGATCGTTAATGTAAATTAAAAAGAGTATAGGGCCAAGGATTGAACCTTGGGGAACCCCTGAGGTTACAGAATAAGAAGAAGAGTGCTGTCCATCAAGGACAACTTTTATACTACGATTGGAAAGAAAGGATTCAATAATCTTAAAGATGTTTCCAGATACACCATAAGAAGAAAGCTTATGGAGGAGACCAGCATGCCAAACTTTATCAAACGCTTTAGAAATGTCAAGAGCAATGGGCTTAACCTCTCCACCTTTATCTAATGCGCGATAAAACCTATCGGTTATTACTGATAGCAAATCAGCCGTAGAACGAGAAGATCGAAATCCATACTGATGATCAGAAAGTAGGTTATGAGATTCGAGATGAGAGATTAAGTGTTTGTTAATTAAAGGTTCAAAAACCTTGCTTATGATAGGAAGAAGATTAATGGGACGGTGGTTAGATGGGTCAGATCGCTCTCCAGAATTTTTAAAAATAGGGATAATAGATGCTGCTTTCCAGCAGGCTGGAAAACAAGACTCTGATAAGCACTTGTTGAATAGTTTTGAAGAGATAGACGACAGCTCAGGAGAACACTTCTGCAAGAATATAACAGGTATGTTGTCCGGGCCGCAAGCTGTAGAAGAGTCTAAGCGGGAAATCACTTTAGATACAGAAGCTGGAGTGATAGGAATGTCGAGCAATGGATCAACCTGTTTGACGGGTATATCAGGTAAAACGCAACTAGTGGCATCAAGAGATGATATTGATGAAAAGTTCTTGGCAAACAATTCAGCTTTGTCTTTAGGTGAGGTGACAAAGTCTGAACCGTACAAAAGAGGTGGAATTACAGACTTGCCCTTATTATTGATACTATTAAAGATTCTCCGGAAGTCACGAGAGCCTAATTTTTGTGATGAAATTCGAGATTTCATGATCTGAGAATAGCGGGTTTCGGCGTTAGACAAAACCTTTTTACAATGGTTCCTAGCAGTAATAAAGAGACGTCTGTTTTCTGGAGAATTGTTTTGCTGATAGATATGGAAGTAATGGTTTCGATTGGCAATTGCAGCAGCACAATGTGAAGAAAACCATGGAGAAGAGTGAGGCTTGACCTGGAATCATCGAGAGGGAATAAAGGATTCCATGCCAGCCTGAATCCACGAAGTTATGTAAGAAGCACATTTGTCAACAGGGAGACGAAAGATTTCTACCCAGGGGACATCACGAAGAAAGTCACGAAAAGAGTCCCAGTCAGCTTTAAGGTAGTTGTAAGTACGATGATAGGGGGATTCTAATGGTGAAGAAGAATGAGATAGTAGTTTTAGAGAGACCAAACCATGATCAGATGACCTAAGGGTGAGTGTGAATAAACTGAGCACTGACTAGGATCAGAAACAAGACATAAGTCGAGTAGAGAAGGTAAATGATTCGGGTTGTCTGGAAAGCGAGTTGGAAAGTTGACTATTTGAGTTAGGTATTGAGAAAGACAAAAGTTGTGGGCCTTAATGCCTGCAGAGTCACTGACACTAGAACCAAGCCATTCAGTGTGATGAACATTAAAGTCACCGACAACAACAATATTGGCTGATGGATAAAGAATGAGGGCTTGGTCAATATAATCAGAAATAACATCAAGAAGAGTACAGTCTTGGGATGAGGGAGAGCGATATAGAACAAAGAGAAAGGTGATAGAGTGAAGTGGTGCTAAACGAAAGCACATAAAAGAGTAGTCTGTGGATTCAAACCTAGTTTCCCGACAAATGGGTGAATTCTTACGAATGTAAATGCCCAGGCCAAGCATGTGACTATTGGAGTCTTTACGAATTAAAGGAAGATAACCATCAACACTAAGATCACAAGATGAGACAGCTGAACTCAAATTAGTCTCACAAAGAGCAAGCAGGTCTGGTGAACTTTGCAAGAGATAAGAATCAACAGAAGAAAAGTTACTTCGAAGACCACGAATATTGGTGAATGATAGGTTTAGCGAACTTGGTGATGACTGTGGTTTTTTGTGTTTTATAGTTTTTGTTACTTTATTCATTTTTAAATTTGTTAAAGAACTTGACTCGAAACATTGATAGTACTCAGTTCACTGTTCTATAGCTCAAGCCATTGCCTCATTTCCACTAATAAACCCTAACCCGTAACAAAGGGCTCCAATGTGGCCTTGGCAATGCACACCAAAAGCACAAACAGGGACACCATCCATGCGCAACATGGCACTGTTAGTACTCTGATATTTTTCAGCTGTTGATGGAATCAGCCTCTCTGAGAGCTACCACAGAGTTCGGGAAACCTGACTACCAGCCGGCCTCAGAACCATAAAACTGAGTTTTAGAGCTGTACCCTCATTTGGAGATAATAGAATGAGTTGCCTAGTCATAAAAACAGAGACACAAGCAAAACCCATGAATCGAGTCAAGAAGATCCAGCGTTCAACATCCTAAACTGGAAACAATGTATTAAAAATATATCTGCGCCAGCCTAATAGATGACGAAGGGGTGCGAGGTTGGTCAACAGATAGAATCTGTTTACCCCTTAAGTCTTTGCCTAGGAGGCCTTCTACAAGACAGCAGCCGGATGCATGTAACATCTGCCCAAGATGAGTATTTTTATCGAGACACCATCTCTAGCCTTTACTCAACCAAGAGCCCCAAGGCAGGGGGTGTTTTATGTCGGAGTTTGCATCTCCTAGCCTTTGCCTAAAAAGGCATATCCTACAAGGCAGCAGGACATGAAGCAGATTGTACTGGGTTACATGTTACCAGTAGCAGGATAAACCTGACCTGACAACAAATTTTTTTGTCATCAATTAATATATATATATATATATATATATATATATATATATATATATATATATATATATATATATATATATATATATATATATATATATATATATATATATATATATTATTTTTAACAAAAATAATAAATATATATTTATATTTGTATTGGTGCCGGTGAAAAAACTTTAAAATGGATCTTTAAAACTTTAAAATGGATCTACTACTTTTTCTTTTGATGTATCAAAAAAAAAAGTAGTAAAGTTGGGTATTGGTCAAAGAACATGTATGGGTCCATTACTTTTCAAAATTTATATTTATGACCTACTAGGTGCAACAGAATTTGACACAAATTCTGTTGCACCTGGCAATTAGCAAATGGACTATCACTTAAATTCTGAAAAAACAAAAATAATGAAATTTGGTAGCGCAAAAAGTATAGAAATAACGTTACAAGGGCTTAAGGTTAAAGTCAGCATTTGTATTCCTTAAGTAATTTGTAGTCATCTGAAAAGAGTCGTTAGTTTGACGAGGAATTGGAATAAAAAAGTTTGCAATGAGAATATGATGTGTACTTCGAGCTATCTATGTTGAGAAATGTGATGGAAAATTGAAATAAAGCTTTTGGCGATTGGACTGTGCATGGCAATGAGAGAGAAAATGAAAGCTAATGCAAGCTCTCAAGCGTACTCCAATTCAAATTGATGAAACTACTGTGGAAGGTGGAGCCACAAAACTTATATAAGCTTGAGTTTATAGAGTTTTGCAGCTATGTTGCATAAACAAAGTTAGATGCTGCAGTTTGAGGAATGAACATGGCTTTGACTCGTAAAGTGTTTCCGACTGGTACCAAGAGCGACGATTAAACCGTATTAAAAATTGCAAACAATGTTATTAAATAGCATTTAGATGGCGGGCGAAAAGCAAATTGAGTGTTAATGAAAATTGAGAGAGATTGGCCATAAATATCAGACGCTATAATAAAGAAAAAGTCACACCCTAAAATTATGCTTTGTGGAAACAACTGTCAAACTCATCAGGAAATGTTGTAAGTGTTCAAGTTCTATGTCTTCTTTTTGTGAGCGGAGGGCATCATCTGAAATAATAAGGCGATGTTCAAAAGTAAGGTGATGACAAGTTTCTTCAAAAGTCCAGGAATAAGTATTTGGTTTCGAGCTGGAAAGAAATTACATTTCAATTCATTTTTTTTCAGTTCATTTAGCATTATACCTGGTTTTGGCTGACGCTTAATATCCGGTTAATTCAAACACTATCTGAATACGTTAAGAGTTTAAAAAAAATAATAATAAAATTTCTTGTAAAAGCTAACAGTGCTGTCTTTTTATAAGATTAAAATCAAGTAAAAGAAAAAACAATATTTTTCTTATAAACATATATTTGATTAAATAAAAGAAAAAGAATTCAAATATAAGTGTATATAAAAGGTTCCAAAAAATCTGAATATTAAATGGTTATTTTTGCTCAATCGAACGTAAGTTCGAAGCTCTTCGAAGTCAAACAAAGTTCTTTTTTCAGTCAACAAAATAAAACTGCCATAATAAAAAAGTCATCCAATGGCAAATAACCTTTACTTTGTTAATAAATCTATTTCTGTAACAGATGTATGATGATTACGTCCATTCCGCATTTTCACTGAACTTTGCAGCTCTAAGTTCTCTATAACTTCTTCGTAAAGTTTGTTATTTTTTGTTTTGATTAAGTCAAGATAAAGAAGTTCTCTCAGTGTCAAAGTCTTCAAAAACATATTTTTGTGACCTTTATAACTAAAAATATTTTAACTGATTAATTGTTTTAATGACATTTCTTGTTGCATTTATTAGTTTATTTAATATAAAATAACATAAAATACACCTTAGTACTAATTTTAAACTTATTTATGTGATATTTCAATCTGAAATATCACATAAATAAGTTTTATTTTACCGTCGTCTGAGGTAAAATAAAAAACAATAAAAACATCACACAAAAAAAAAAAAAACGTAAAAAAAACAACTCATTAGGTATACATTATTAAGCTGAACTGATGCACATTGGTCAGAAATGTCTGAAAATGCAAATTAATTCAAAATTTATATTTTTAAATGAGACAATCGGTTTCAATTCTAAAATATTTTTTAAACCTCTGTGAAGGTATGCACAACATTATTTCTCCGTTGGCCTCTAACTATTAAATTTTGCATATTTGCAAAAGAACCCTGGTAAAAACAAACTTTGTGTAAATAAAAAGTATTAAGATTATATTCCCAATTTTTAAATCTTAAACACTTAAAATGTTGAATCTAATTTATGGTAATTTTTGACAAGAAACATTCAAGAATTCAGGTTTTTAATAGAAAATGAATGCAAATTCTCCTGTAATGAATGAGTGGTTCCAAAAAGCACCAACTTTTTTAAAGATTTATATGTAAAACTTTAGTTTCTGCTCTCTGTCTAATTCTGTCGAAGTCAAAATCACTTTCAAAGTATTGATTTTGAACCTGTTTACATTTATGGTAAAAAAGCTTAAACCAGGATAGTAAGATGATGAGCTGGATGGACTCATTAGAAAGTTTTTTCTTTTAGAGGGATGGATCATTTCTTTACTGGCCGCTTGGCCTGTAGAGTATCCCATTGTTCCTCTTGGAGATGGTACAATCGCTTATCCTCGGAAGATAACCATGTACCATCCACTTTAGTAATATCAAAAATTTCATCAGGGTTCGTAGCTTCCCCGCTTGACACATTCATCATAACATTTCAGTATTTTATCAAGTTTTGCTCGTATAACTTGATCAGATACATGAGGAAAATTCAGCTTATTCTTCCACAACTTGGTGACTTCTTTGAAAATTTCCGCTATTCGCTCCTTTCTTTCTTTAATTTTTGGTCCAAGGAAATGGTAGCGTCCAATAATTTGCTTTTGGAAGAGAGGCGTTCTGCACTTTTCTTCCAGTGAATATTCTTCCAAAGGGACCATTCTTCTTCTTTTATGAGAGTCTTCAAATTTTATCAGATTATTGATCCAGACATCCTTGTTCTTCTGAATGCTACTATCGCTAGGCTTGTACGACGCCATGTGTTGCTTCTGTAATAACTATAAAATTTGATGAGCAGCTATATATAGTCTAAAATGTTCTAGAATATTCCAGAATGCTCTAAATTGTTATAGAATGTTCTTAATTGTTGCAGAATGTTTTTAATTGTTTTAGAATGTTCTAAAGTCTTCTAAAATATTCTGTTATTTTCCAAAATGTTCTAAAGTTCTAAACACGTCTAATCTATACAAGTTTTAATGATTTGCAGGAAAGCTACACGTATTAGTAGCAGTAACAAGACTAAATAAATGACAAAACGTAATTTGAATTGCGGGGTGACCTTTTTTAAAACCGAGAGAAACTGAACATGTTTTCAATGTTTTCTAATAAAGTTGACACAGGAAATTAATTTTTTTTAAAAAATGTCAAAAAGTCATGACCCTAATACACATGCTTCATTTAAAAATTTAGCACAAAGCTACACTTTATTATTAGTTTATGTAGTGTTACTGAACTTTACATTCATTAAAAATAGTTCAAGCAAAACTGATTTACTGGGGTCAATGTTATAAAACTTTTTACCGGCGAAAAATGCTACCGGCCTAAATAATTTTTGTCAATGTAATAAAATATTTTTAAAAATTACTGGCAATAAATTTTCTACTCTCGAAACGTTTATCGTAAAAATGTTTCGGAGGAGTGATACGGAATGTTTTGTTGAAAATCCAAAGATATGAATATTTAATTGTAGAAACTTGTGGTTCAGAATGTTTTGGAATCTTTAACTCAAAAACACTTTGTTTTATGTCTTGAGAATGTAGTTGATCCAAAAGAGATTTCTAAAAATAATATTTTCAGAGCATAGATATCTAAAAAATTTGATGCGTAAAGTTTCATGACATTGAATTGAAAAATATTTTGCGATTTTAAATTTACGGCTGTAAAAATTCCCAGAGTAAAATATTCGCCGGTAAAAAGTTTTTTAACATCGACGCATTTTTTTCACAAATATTTACTTTTTAAAAGTTTTTTAACATCGATTTCCCCTGCAAAAGGGGAAAAATGCTGTAAAATAATGAGAGAACTGTAAATTCTTAGCCATACATCCTCTAAAATAGTTTTCAGGTCTTATCACTTTTTTTTCACAAATATTTATAATAGATATTGAATTAGGATGACGTTTTTCATATTTCTTCGTAATTATAGGAGACCTTTGTGTCTGTCAAGTACTCTTTGGCACTGAGGGAACTAATCAAATCACTAATCAAATGGCTCTACAGGAAGCTCTGGCAAACATTCGGTATTTTCTGATAATAACGTACAGCCATGGTGTCTCTGACCACAGTTTGTTATTAGATATGTATAAAAATATTGATAAAAATCTTACTGAAATAAAAGTGGCTCGGCCAGTAATTTTTCTTTCTGATAGGCATTGTTCACGCTTTAGTTTTGATATCTTACAATTTTTACAATCAAAAAACACGTATGTTCTTAACTGCACCAGATACCACTGGTGTGACAGTTTTTAGACTAACTCAACAAAAAACTTTATCATGAGTACCGTGGTATGAGAGAAAACATTTTTACTGATTTCAATTCACTAAATAAAAAAGCTTTTATAATGATCTTAGGACGTATTTGGAACAACTGGACGCCAAATCAATCTATGATAAAAGCTGAAAGAAATGAAACTAACTTATATATCATTAGACGTCAATGACATGCAACAGAACAAGTTTGCACTAGCTACTTTATTAATTTATAAGTCCAAAAGTGTTTCACCAAGTACAACAACCCGTTAAAGATATATTGTTAAATCTCCTGATAAAAGAAAAAAATTCAGTTTAGTATTGGAAAGAAAAGTTTAAGCGTTCGCAAGAGTTAATTCAAGAGCTGAGCAAAAATTCAACTTGAAGAAATCCCTGGCCTTACTGACAGTGCAAAAAGTTAACCAAAAATTTCTAAAGTTTCTACGAGGGTTGAGCAGGAAAGAAATGTGTTGAGCTGGTGAAGGTAATTCATATTAATAAAAATCAAAAACTAAAAAATAAGGTAGAAAGAAAATTGAACAAAGAGAAACAAAAAGAAATATCTTTACGGTGTAAAAGTGAATGCAACTGTAGAGAAAGTGTGTCATGCCATAAAACTACAGTAATGCTCTTCTTGCCACAATGTACAAAGGTCAGTCTGCGGAAAATGTATATATCTTGTAAAGTTGATGGAGAGAAACCAATAATGTTTTTAGATGCTACAGTAACTAAAAATTCCCTCAAACGTAACGTTATTGAACATGAAAGTTACGAAGATGCTAGCAGTTAAAAGGATTAAAAAAAGTTACCATACAATTCTTATGTCTGTATTACCAACATGCGATATGGACAGACTTCCATGTTCTTAGTCAATTAGTTGATCAACAAAATTAAGAGTCGATAGTTACAATGATGTATGAAAACATTTTTAAATTGTTATAGAGTCAAATATAGCTACATATAAAGAATGGTTCAGAAATAACAAGTCAATCTTTTACTTAATTCTTCATAGGAAAAACAAATTTCATTTTAAAATTGAGTTTTTGATCCATATATATTTTTTTCGTTAAGGGATCCCAAAAATCACACAGAAATACTGCATTGGTCAAGTTAAATTATTTTAACAGCTGTTTTTATTATTTATTTTCTTTTGATTTTTATTTGCAGAATTTTAATCTTTAAAAAAGACTTTACTTTGCAAACTTTAATGAAAATTTAAAGATTTTACGGACTATCGTGTCAAAAAATTATTAGTTAAAAAATTAATAAATTTTTAAATAAAACCATTTATTATTTTTAGTATAATTTTCATAAGATTAGACTAATTTAGTTATTTTTAATAGTTTTCTTTTTCAAAAAAACTATTTTGTCAAAAAAAAATCCATTTTGATTCTTGATAAGATTTAATCTATAAGTTACGTGTACTAATGTGAGGCTTTTGTAGTCCTATAAGTTACGTGTACTAATGTGAGGCTTTTGTAGTCCATGAGTATTTGGAGCTTGTCTACTTGTACAGAATGATAGAATTTAAAAATTGTAAAATTTTCTAATTAATGAAAATGGTATTTTAAGCATACAGTGATAGCCTGAGTCTAAACAAGACATTTAAAAAAAAATTAGTAATTTTTTCACAAAATTTTTTAGTGCAAAAACAAGTAGAAGTGAAAATATTTAATTTCCTTTTCTATTTTTTGTGTAATATTTTCAGCTGAAGAACTTTGCTCATTCATTCTTAGTGTTTGGTTTAATAAATTAATGTTAAAATTTTAGCAATTTAAGATTACATATTAAAATGTAATTTTATCTAAAAAAAAATTTCTTTCAGATGAACTCTTCAAAAAAATAGAACCCAAACTAATTCAAGTAAAAAATAGTGACGTTTTTCAAGTCATGAAAGAAAGCAACGTGTCGTTTTCTGATAGAAAAAGACAATTTGAAGTTATTCGATATATTTTTTCTCATCAAAGATCTTCAAACATAAACAGAAATGGTTTTCACTCCAGAAACCAAAGATCAAAGGTCAGACCTTTGTTTATCACGTCTATGCAAAATACAAAACTTGCAACTACTGTTTTGAAAAATTCTTGCTTCTTTTCTTTCCAACAATTTCATCTCAGTTAAAAATCTTTATCATCGTCATCTGAAACTGAAGGAAGCTACTAAAACAAATTAGTTGATACCAAAATTAGTTGTCGTCCAAATGGAATTCATTTTTGGAACATAGGGTGATCACAGAGTGATCACACTGTAAAATGGGTTTAGATAAAAATCCAGTTATTGCAATGATGGCAGAGGACATTTATTGCAATGATGGACAGATATGGCTGTGGATCATTCAAGATTTTTCATCAAAAAGACTCCAATGATGAGATCCCAGATGGTATTACCTAAATAATGAATCAACTTGTGCCATTGCAATTCATTGATACTAACTGTCCAAAAAGAATAGTGTACATCAACCCATATCCAATTTATCCATAGTCACTTCGGCCATTGCAAGTTGTATATAAAAAGGAGTCAAAACAGGCCACCAAAAATGAGCCTGTTAGGTTTCAGAAGAAACAAACAGAACTTTTGCCAACTGTTCAGCATCATCATTATGCACCATATTCCATAAGTCTTGTGGAAAAACTGCCAAGTTTTTACCCCTGTGCCAAGAGCATTGGACTTTAGAGCACTTTGGTTTTCAAGCTTTTGACAGTCTTTGTAATATTGGCTACCGTCAAGATGTAAAAAAATGTTGCAAGCATTTGACGCTTGCAGTAAAAGTGACTGTTGCAACCACACAAGAATACGTGAAGGTTCAGTTTGCTAAAAGATTGGGAATCATTAATGATAAAAAAATAAATGGTGGTGCTAGAACTAACTCTACTGGCAATAATGCCAGAATTGCCTTTGAAAACCCTGCAATTACAGCAGATATTTACAACAACCCTGTTAAACTTGTTGAAAACCTTGCTACCATTTGAGGAGCAGTCAAACGATTTGCAATCAATTCATCAAAGTTTGCTAAGCTTTGCAAATAAATATTTATTTTCACCAGGAAGATGGCTGTAATTGGTAATTTTTACCTTCAACACTTCCTAAAATATTCAAACATGAAAAAGACTTGATTAAAAACTGTTTTCTTCCCATCAGATTGACATATGAAGAGGCATCCGAACCTAATAATGTTATGTGACGATAGTGGTTCTGATTTAATTTTTTTAGAAAGATGTTTTAAAAAGGAATTTTTTGTGACAATGAAAAGTGAAGCCTTTTTTTCAATTTAATATTTATAAAAATTTTTCGTGAGCTCATGTGTCATTTAATTTTTTTATTTTTTATTAGTCAAACTTTATTCATTTTTGAGTTTAAATAGGTAAATCAATTTATTTGAACTATACAATATTTCTTTCCTAAAAAGTGTTTTTAATTTTGAAAAATGAATTAACTTGCATTTTTAAGCATTTCTGACTGTGTGATGTAAGGTAAAAACTATTATGATTAAATTTGTTAATACTTAGCTATACTTTATATATATATATATATATATATATATATATATATATATATATATATATATATATATATATATATATATATATATATATATATATATATATATATATGATGACATAAAATATTTCCGACATGTTTTCTGTAAACATATTTTGATATAATTTTATGTTTGAATTATTTGCTGTTTTTTAAATAAATAAATATATTTTTTTTTATTCATCAAATTATTTTAAAATGCGTTTAGTTTGATTTTTATTTCAATAATATAAAACATAAAATATATCCAAATTAAAATGTCAAAATATGTCAGTCATATTTTATGTTAGCAGAAAATAATTCAGACATATTCTGAAAATTAGACATAAAACTGAATATATGTGTGAATTATAAAAAATGTCAAAATATATCTATAAAAAATATGTTTGACGTATTTTCTATCCGCTCTTTAAAAAAACACTGATTTAATTGAATCGCTCACTTGAAAAAAAGGACATGTTATGTGAATTTTTGCATGTACCCTTTTTCAAGTTAGCGATTCAATTAGTCGAAAAACTATTTAGTTAGGTCACAAAAGTTCATTATTTATGACCCCAGGAGATATTGTCAGTTATAACCCTAATGCCAGGAGTGTGCATACATCGACTGTCTTAAGCAGGTAGAACATGCAGGGAAACTGAAGAAAAAAATATTATCTTAATAATCAGTCTAAATATGATCAAATTCTGTATTGATTGTCAAAGAGTAAGTTGTAATCAAAAAGAGATTTTTTACAAATTATAAGAGAAATTTTTTGATAAAAGAGTCAAAGATTTTGCTAATAATTGAGAGAAGACTGATCAAGCGGTCAATGTTTTTGCACTTATCAACCTTTTTGTAAGACTATGACAGGAATGTTGCCTATACCACAAGCCGTAGAAGAGTTTAATTAGAAAAGACTTTAGCAATGAAAGCTAAAATAATTTAAATGTCTAACAATGGTTTAACCTGTTTAACTGGAACAGCAGGAAAAGTGTGGTCATTAGATTCAAAAATCAAAATTGAAAAAAAGTTGTTTACAAAAAGTTCTGCTTTTATTCTTGGGAGAGGTAATAAGACCGATGAATTAGAGAAAGAATGTTCGACTTGTTAATGACACTATTAAAGATTTTTCTAAATTCTATAGAGCCTGAATTCTGAGGCAAGTTACGACATTTAGTGAATTGAGAATAATGGAGCTTAGCAATAGACAAAACTTTTTTTAATGATTTTCGGCAATAATAACGACTTTTGTTAAAAGAATTGTTTTTGTTAAAAGAGTTGTTTTGTAAAAAAGATACTACGGACGTAAGTAAACATCCAAGACAAGTATGTGACTATTAGAGTCTTTACTAATCATGGGATATTAGCCATCAAAACTGTGATCTGAAGATGAAATAGCCGAATTTAATTTAGTCTCACTAAGAGCAAGTAAGTCTGCTAAATTTTGCAAGATTCAACTGATCGAAATTTGCTTTGAAGTCCTAGAACATTTGTATACTCTCGCGTGCGAGAGTATACAAATGGGAGATGGGAATACAAAGGGGAGTAAGATTAAAAAGGAACTGTTGAGTCCTTAATACAAGGGATGGGGAGGGGAGAGGGGGAAATAAAAGGGAGGGGGAAACTTTAGTCCAAATCTAATAAACGGTGGGGAGGGGAAAGGGGCCTAATAAAAGGAGGGGTGGAAATTTTTTTATGTTGCAATATAAGTTTTTTTTATAACAACTTCAGTTTATAAATATAAACTAATATTTTTTACAAAACATGCATAAAACTATTTAAATCTAGCGTGGCTTGCGTCAAATGCGCATTGCCTACAGCTGTTTTATAATAATTTCAATTTTCTACAGCTGTTTTATAATAATTCCATCCAGTTGAAATCACGTGACTATATCGCGAAACCAAAAATAACCATATATATATATATATATATATATATATATATATATATATATATATATATATATATATATATATATATATATTATATATATATATATATATATATATATATATATATATATATATATATATATATATACATATATATATATAATATTATTTATACTATTTATTAAGTTGTTCTGTAAAGTATTCAGTGAGGACATATTAATGAGTATATCTACGATAGACAGTAATATTTGAAAAATCGTAATGTGATTTTCATGATATAAAAACCGCTTTAAATAAAAAGCATCAGTTTGGATAATTAGCTTTTTATAAACAGTTACATACTTTGAAATTTACATTGACTCTATTTGAAAGCCTAGCAACGTGTTAAAAATAATTAACTATTAACAGCACTAATTCACCTTGCTTGTGGAAATAAACTGGTATAAAAAAGTTTAAGTTTATTTTTGAAAAGTAGCAATAATAAACAAATATTGACTTTAGTTCGTAAACTGAACTATGCCTAAAAGAATTTTAACCTGCTGTACCATTGCTATGGTGTTAAGAACGCTAAAAAACGGTTTTTCTACCCTGGTATTTTACAAAGTATAGGAGAGACCGGAGAGACTGGAGAGACCGGAGAGACTTCGGAGAGTTTTTACTCTACTTGGGCTTATTCAATAACTGCATTTTTTCAAAGTAACATATTTTTTCAAAGTAACATATTTTTTCAAAGTAACATACTTTTTCAAAGTAACATATTTTTTGTCAAACTACAATGATTAAGGTATCTTTTAACATTTTAACTTTATATTTCTTGATTTGCCATCTTTATAAACTATTTTTAAAAATGCTAGTCAAATGTCCAAAGTCACGTATACCAGACATGAATAGGGAAGATTATGGACATCAAACAAATAAGTATAAAAAATTTTAACGACAGATTATTTTTCACTTTTAAATTATTGCAATAGGTTTTCACTACATCGGTATGGGCGATAAATGCAAATTCTTCATAGTTCTTATATATGTATTGAAAGGGATTTTCCATTTTCCTGTAAAACTCCACTTAAGGCTTGATTGTTTTCCACATCCATATACCATTACATTTATAAATCTTCCTTCTGGCACATCAAAAAAAAAAAAAAAAGTATCAGCATTACAGTCATTGATTCCATCGTGATCAAGGTTATATGTACTCTCAATCATTGAAATTTGTAGGTCTATTGATTCATCTGACGACGATTCTCGAATGATTGCTTTTTTAGAGGTTTTTTTGTGTAGAATCTTCTTCTTGGTTGTCTTTTTTGTAAGCTTCTCGCCATTCTTGCTTTTTTGCCGCTGCAAGTGCCTCTTTTTCCGGGGTATCTGTGGATATTATCAATCTACCCTTTCGTCGTCCTCAATTATTAGTTTTTGATTTCCGTTGAGCAGCTTTATGATACGGATGAATTTGTTGTTGTTTCTTATAGTTTCTGGTCATCTTTTGATTAGTTGTGATAAAAAAAACAATAAAACTTAAAACTTGTTAAAAATTTTTTTTTTTTCTTTTTTTTTTGTTTACTCTTGTAACTACTACTTTAGTTTAGCGCAATTAGCGGAACGGCTAGCGGAACAGCTAGCGGCTACGGATTTTCACTCAAGAAATCCATTGTGCGGAATTAATCTACAAGGAAATTATGGTGTTGCAATCGTTAATGATTTTGCAAATAGAAGTTTACAAAATTTCAATAACTTTCCATAGGAAACTGTTATTTAGCAATCATTACAAAAGCATCGAAGACTTTAGACAGTATCCGAAATGTCCGAAGTCTCCTCATAAGAGGTATATTGAAAAAATCAAGGGAATTGTTATAAACTCATATATAGATTACAAATACTTACATTCCTAACGTCCACAGGTAACCTTTTGTCCTAAAAAAAAATTGCACCAACTCACCAATTGCAACCAACTCTTGCAAAAAAATTTCATCAACTCACCAATTGCAACCAACTCTTGCAAAAAAAATTGCACTAACTCACCAATCGCATCAACTCTTGCAAAAAAATTGCATCAACTCACCAATTGCAACCAACTCTTGCAAAAAAATTGCACCAACTCACCAATTGCATCAACTCTTGCAAAAAAATTGCATCAACTCACCAATTGCAACCAACTCTTGCAAAAAAATTGCACCAACTCACCAATTGCAACCAACTCTTGCAAAAAAATTACACCAACTCTCCAATTGCAACCAACTCTTGCAGAGTTCATAACTAGGATCTGAATGATTGACTTGGAAATGAAAATTTTACATCAAAGAACCAAAAAATCGTTTTTTCACTCTAAAATATGTTTTTTAGAGGGAAACTGTTACCTAACTATTTTAAACCTAAGAGCATATGTCTACCAACATATCGACTATAGACAACATTGTCCTCATGTTAACAGGGTAGGAGATTTTGAAATGTCCATTCTCTCCCCGTATCCCCTACCATTGCAAATCTCAAAAAGTCTCCCCGGTCTCCCTTACCATTGCAAATTTTATTTTTGGTTGAAAGATCAAACTAAAAATAAAAATTTTAATGAAAGAATATAAAATAAGGTTTTAAAATTTTTCTTTATTTTTACCTGTATCTTGCACAAATTAAATGCACGTATTGATAAACATGAAAAAATATTCCCAGAGATGATATAATAATGCCACCAATAATAAAAAACCAAAGAACTAAAAGACAATACTGGTACAAAACATGCTGAGATAGCTCGCAAACGAACTTATGCCTGTTTGCTACAGTATATTTGATATCTTTTGATGACTCAAACAGTTCACAATAACCAAATGGTGGAAGTAGCTGGCTTCCTAATTTTAAGAAAATTATATATATATATATATATATATATATATATATATATATATATATATATATATATATATATATATATATATATATATATATATATGTATATATATATATATATATATATATATATATATATATATATATATATATATATATATATATATATATATATATATATATATATATATATATATATATATATATATATATTTTTATGTTTTATGTTTATAAAATTTTTTTGTTTTATGTTTAAAAATTATGTTTATAAAATTCAAGTTTTATGGTTTTTTATGATAATACTCATATCATTATTAGATAAGCAAAATAATCTGTATTGCATTGTATACTCCGTCATTTACTTTGAATTGTTCTTATTACGTAAAATTTTATTGTATTTTCAAAAATAATGACATAATGCGACTAAACATCAGTTATTTTTCAGTATTTCTACACTTATACATTAAAAAAAAAATTAACTTTTTATCATTTCATACAAATTGCAAATAACCATAAATTTACCGTTTGTTGAAAATTAATAGAAGCAGTTTAATATTTCTTTTCAATAAAACCGCCCCTGCATTTATAGTAGATACCAGTAATTTTTGGTTGCTTCAAGCTGGAGTAGTTAGTTTATAAAATAAAAGTGTTCTCAAAACTCAAAAAAAAAAAATAGCTAACTAGTTGTTATCTTATTTCAAATATAAGTTTGAAAAATCAACATTAGTAAACTGCATTAAAGATGCCTTTCTTTGTAGAATTACAAAGAAATGCGTCGTTAAAAACATAGTCATAAGTATATATGATTATGTTTAAAATGTAAAAAAAAAAAAATAAAACATTATCTTTCTTATAACTATGTTAAAAATAAGTAAACGTAAACAAAACTAAAACTTTTCAGCGATTTCTTTTTCAAGTTAAAAAGATGAATGTTTTTTTAAGTTAAAAATCAAAAATATCTGTAATTTTTTTTCGTTAACTATCTAAACCCAAATAAGTTGCAACATTTAAAACCATGTTTTATTGCAAAGGTTTAATGGGTTTTATGAAAAACTACCCATTTTTACAGGATCCAAACATGTCTAAAAAACGATAAAAATTAAATTATTTACGTTTCATTATATATGAAAATACGCGGGAAAATGTTTTACACCAACACTCGTTTTAAAAGTTCATTAATTATAACTCACTTTATTTTATAATTTATAATTGATTATATGTAATAAAAAATAAATTAAAATAAGATAAACTTGCAACTTTCAAATTTCAAAATAGTATAGTTTTATGGTCTAATAAACTAAAGAAAGTTGAAAATCACTGGTGCCTAATTTATTGTGACCATGTAATTTCTAAGGTAAAATCCCTATAATTTCTTTGTTAAAAAACGGGACTTAGTTGTTATATGATATCAAGCATACTTGATATCATATAACAACTAAGAATATTTATATATAAAAATATAATAATAGTTGAAAAGGCAGCCATTTGTTATGTTATTATTGTATAGACAGCCATTTGTTAAATTACTTTTCTATAAAATCACCTTTGCCTCAAATGTTTGTCAATTCAATTGGTTTAATAGCACAATGCCAAGTTTAAACTAAGATTTTATCGGCACTCTTTAAGTTAAAAAACAGCACTTTAATCTTAAGCATAATTGATATAAAATTGCCACAAATTGTATTTATATATATAAATATACTGACCAAAAAAAATTATTTTAATATTAATTTTGTTAATAATTTCAAGTCCAAAAAGATTTATAAATGTATATGTCAAAATTAATAGTTAAAAAATTTACCAGGTCTGGGATTTGTCTTTTTACCCATATAATCAAAAGCATCTGTGTTGCTCTGTTTAGACCAATTCGCCCACCTAACGCCATATTTATAATACTCCCCATTTAGTAAAAAATTTAAAAACACGAAAGTTCCTATGTTCACGATAAGATATAAACTTTTCACAAAGATAGAAGATACAACTCTCAATTTAAGAAACCTTTGTGATTTGCAACCAAAAAACATGGAGACAATTTTGCTCGGCTTTTCTTTTCCCATCACCGCAGCTTTTAAAGAAATCATGTCACTGTTTGCTTGTAAAAAAAATACATAAGGTATGTAGTACACAGCAGAAAGCGAGCCTATTAGAAAAGGCATCCACTGATACTATAAAATAAAAAATTTTATTTAAAATTTTTTTTATGACTAGTTGTAATTTTGAGTAAAGATGATTTTCTATGCAAACACAGTAAAAATTTACGTACTTGAAGATAAAAAATCTTTTCCATTGGTATGCATTTGTCGCTTGCTATTCCAAAACTTGGTTGGACTGTACACAACTCTCCCGATGCAAGCAATCCATTGCTATCAATGTCTCTCGGTATACCAAAAAATGCAACATCAAAACGTGTCATTAAAGGCTTAAATACATAAAAACCTTGAATCCAACATGCTTGGGAAACAAACGCCGTTTCAACAGTGTTTATAGCTGATGAGAAAATAAAATTAAAAAGATAAAATATTTATGATTATAATACAAAAAAAAAGGATAGAAACTAGAAAGAGTCTGTAAAATATACCTGGTACAATACAGTTTATAGAGTCTGTAAACCAACTTATTCCCATTATTAAACAACAAACTAAGAAAAGCTTCACCATTATTAAACGGTTTAATTGATCAGTAAGGTCATCATGACGGGCTTTTAATGTCACTGTTAAGATTCTTCTCAAATCACTTTCTAAACCTATCATTTTTGCTAAAGAATACATATATATATATGCATATATATATATATATATATATATATATATATATATATATATATATATATATATATATATATATATATATATATATATATATATATATATATATATATATATATATATATATATATATATATATATATATATATATATATATATATATATGTATGTATATATGGCGGATATAAACTTCTTGGGGCCCGGGGCTATTTCTGTTTTTGAAGGCCTTTTTTTGGGACAGAGCCTAAAAATTACTATTAAAAAAAAAAAAAGCTCCTCTAAAATTTTTGGGCTATAGGCCCAGTGCTATAGACCCCCTAGCCACCACCCCCCTCCTTGATCCGGCACTGCGTATAAAGTTACAGACTCAAGGCTATCTACTAAAGTAAGCAAGCAGGTTTAATGTTGTCTTGATAGCGGCAAAGATATCATTGTATAAATAATCATAACTAATCATAAATAATTATAACTAAAAGTTATGATTATTTATGCAAAAACGACTTTGGTAGAAAAATTAACACTACCATAGGTTATCTAAATCTAACGTGACATTATTGCTAAACATACTCATTTAGGTGTGGTATTGAAAATAGTAACTTCAATTTTCATTAAAAAAATGATTTTTCATGGATAATTTTCCCAAATAATGTCTGAAAAAATGTCAAGTTACATTTATTGAAAACAAACACCAATAAGTGCTTTTATGAAAAAATCAAATTCATAGACTATAGCCAAGCCCCAAGGTATTTTATGTTGGAAATTGCATCTTTACTAAATAAAACTACGCTTGATGATTTGTTATAGTCGCATTACATTTACCAGATTATAATAGTAGTTAAAATAATCTTTCCATACACACCAAACACGTCATACTTTTTGATGAAAAAATTTATATATATTGTAAATGAAAAAACTTATATTTTTGTTC
>NC_061167.1:18589804-18657891 GCF_022113875.1 Hydra vulgaris | reverse complement strand
CTTTAAACTTAAAACATCAAAATTTTCGTCTTTTACAAGTATACATAATAAGTGCAATAAGCACGTTGACCACAAACACCAAATATGACGCAAAAGGTAAAAAGAAAACATAAATTACCCATAATTCAAAATTTTTATTAAAATTATGTGCAATTATTATTTGTTAATGTATAAAAAAAAATCACTAATTATTCATTATTTAAAAACTTTACGCATAAATGTAAATATAAAAGTATCTGAAAGTGATCTAAGGGTTGAGTTTTTAATCTTCCAGTATGGCATTATTGTATAATTCTAAGTTTCTTAAATGTCGAAAAAAAAAAAAAAAAAATTCTGGTTCCAGATGGTTACAAAATATAAAATAATAAAGGAAAATTTTGAAAACTTTTTAAAAGTTTTCTCAGAAACTTTTTTCCTAAAGTAGCAAATTAGGTTAAATATGAAAATTAGTTTTTAAATTATATTAAATTATAATAAGATTTTAATATAATTATCGGCATTTTAAATTTAATACAATTATTTAAATACCATAAGATTATAATTTTTAACATAATAAACATTAAACAAATTAATCCTCAAAGAAAATTTACTACAACAGCAAAATGTTAACAATAAAATTAAAGAAATTAAAAAAAAAACCCAAAGATAATGGTCATTTTTAGAATAAACATTTTATGTAAGTTTACCGCTACACTTTTAAAATAAATCTACCTGTAAATTTTAGATCTGAATAAGGAGCTTTTTTTACTCTTTAAGGAAAACCCTAGGAAGATCTAATGATCTTGATACAGGTCCGCACTATACCGGGATTAGTTTTTAATGATTTGTCTAATAGTTTAAAATCCGTTTAAATTAATTAAACTGAGCACAAAGTATTGTTCGGTTTAACAGATTAAAAGAGTTGGAAACAGGGTTTGGAACAAACCTTTTTAAAGTAAAAGAAACTTTTTTGTAAAAAATATTAGTGAAACACGCTAATATTTTTTACAAAGAAATTTCTAAAGAAAAAACGAGTATAATAAAAATCTAATTGCAATGGAATTAGATTTTTAATATACTTGTTTTCTGTGTTGCCAAAACGACCAAAAGGTGTACTAAATGTACACTTTAACTGACTTTCCAAATCCTTGAGTAATTTCCAACATCCTAAGTTAGCGTCTAATTTAGACATATATTTATATACATTTCCTAGTTGGGCCAAATCTACACTTTTAAATTCATAGAATTCGAGTTTTTTATCATTATTTAGGTGTGTTAAAATACAATACAAATAAGAAACTATCCACTAGGTTTTTTTACGAAAACAATCGGATGACACAGATGACAGATGACATACAGTAGGTTGATCTACGATTTTAATAACAACCATCTAGTGTCGGATTTACTTTAGGGTTTTTTAGGCAAAAATACGGGGCTTTGCATTAAATACCAAAGATGCCTGTAACACAACTGAAGTGCGGTATCCGCTGCTGTACTGACAAATTCGCAATACCACTGCATGCCAGTGATGTACTGGCAATCAACATTTGGTGTTATGATGGAAATTTGACTTTGCCAAAAAGCTTTTGCTTGGAACAGTGCAATGAAATCCGCCATTCTCTTAAGCTTATAGCGTTGGTCCTGGTTAAGCCATTTAATTTGTTTGTCCAACATTACATACTTAAAGATGTATAGTTCATTGTCCATGAATCTAGCACGATGATAAGCACCAGGTTTCTTGAACCAAAAAGTCTTTTCATCTTGTGATTCTCCGCCAAGATAAACAATTGCCAGTTTAATAAGTTCTCAATAATCTTCTCTTGGAAATGTATTTTTTTTTTGTAGACAATTGCTGGCTTATTTTAAGACTACTTTTACTAGATAACTGATTGGGTTATCTCCGTCAGCAGGAAATTCAAACTAAATAATTTTTTTTTTTTTTGGTGGGAAATTGAGTCCCAGTTATCCTGAAGTATTTTAAGTAGAGGCTCGATTGGCCAACTATGGTTTCCAATAACTGCTTCCCAAACTTGTTTAATGTGTAACTCATGTGCTAAAATTGCCGCTAAAATTGGGCCAAACATCCCATAACATTGCACGGCCGATAACCTTCTTAATTAAAGCCGCACATCCTGCTTTACAGCTGGTGTAACTAGTTGTAGTGTCAAAGCAATAAACAATCAAATCATCAAGTAGCTTCCATGATTTAAAATGGTTGATAAATTGATCTTTTGGTCCTACACCATTTGGGATTGTAGGAATCTCTCCATTTGGGATTGTAGGAATCCCGCGAACTTTGGGATTTGAATCTTTAGCCAAACCATCCCATCCACTTGCAAGGATGGCAATATGTTCTCCTGTAAGAAAAAAATAAAAATACAAGTTATTTTAAGATTATTATTCAACGTAATAAAGCAATGTCTGAATAGTTTTACCGTTAAGCGACAAAACAAGTTTGCTACCCTAGTGACCACAAGTGGACGGTTGTATTTATAATTATATTATAATTTATAAAATTGACTTCTCGTTCTTTTACACTTCAAATAAAGTAGAATAGCTAAATAAGTAATTTTTTTTACTTGTGGAAATTTCCGCTGATTTTGTAATAACAGCCACTCCTCTTTCCAAGTTTACCAGTCTTCTCTAAGTATCTTTTTCCTATATTCTTTATAATTTTCCATTCAATAAACACTTTTAAGAAGTAGTCGAGAAATTTGTTATCTGGCTTGATTAGAATTCTTGTTCTCCTCCAAATCTATTTAAGCTCATTTAAAATGGTGTTAAAAACATCACCGGTTGAAGACGATCCTTTTCACTAATATTGTCAACTTCTCGGAGGTGTAAATATCTTCATAAAAGACCAACCTTTAGTGGAAGTTTTGAACCAACAGCTAAACTTTTTTTGAGACCAAATCCAATAAATTCGTCTTGATGATCTTTTTTGTGTATAACGTTTTCCCCACTCTAGACTTTTTGATTTTTTAACTAGTACACTTAAAAACTTGAAAATACTACTGTTAGCCGTTTTGAATTGCACGCTAGCGTGCAATTCAATTTTTCAACACATTTCAACATATTTTTCAAGATTTCATAGTTAGTTTTTTAAAATTCATTCAAGAACTTTTAGTATGTTATTTTTCATTAATTACAGGTAAAAAAACTAGGCTGAAAGAAAATATATTTAGAGGTGGCACAGGTCATTTTGCCAACTTTTAAAAATCAAAATTTTCAAAAAAATTTATTTAAAAGCAATTAAAATTCTATTTTAATTGCTTTTAAAATTCCCAAAGAAATTTCCCTGGGAAGTTCTATGGGAAATTCCTATAAATTATTTCTGTATATATCCTTGCATATCAAAAATACTGGTAATTTATTACTCTATATGTACTCTATTATGCAAGCGCAATGTTATTAACTGCTAATTTTTTACCGGAGTTTATTGATTGTTAAGCAAGCGCTTGCTTACCTGTATTTAATGAAAAATAACATACTAATAACTCTTGAATGAATTTTGAAAAACTAACAGTGAAGTCTTAAAAAATTTTTTAAAAATAGGCGCGAAAACTATAATTTACTCAAATTAGGTAACTGTACTACTCCTAAATGTTTGATTGTCCTAAAATTTTGCAATAATTATTTTTTAATCATTATGCAACTCGCATAAAAAGTTGAACTCAAAAGTAAAAAAAAAAGACGGAAACGGGACCCCCTAAGACGTGAACTTCCTATTAAATGGTCTTCCGCAGTGCTCTGTGATAAGACCGTAAGGACTTCTTGGGGCACCTAAAAATAAAAAATTAAAAAAAAAATATTATATCCAATATGTTATTTTTATATATTTTTTGGATTTTAGGAGCAAAATAATTTTTGGCCATGGATAAATGGCTGAACATAATCAAGAGTAGTAATGACGCATATGATAATGCTACAAACTCTCCTCAGACAGGACGAAGAAAAACAGGCATTTAATGTGCGAAAAAGAAAATATGAGTCTTTTCTTTAATTTGGCTTTACATTTGAAAATTGTAAAGGTAATTGTAAGGGAGAGTATGAAACTATCAAAATTATAAAGACATCTTGAATCAAAGCATGTTTCGTATGTCAATAAACCAAAAGAATACTTTGAAAGACTGTAAAAGTTTTTAAATAAAGAAAAAAATTTTTTTGAAAAATCTATAACCGTTAATGAAAAATATTTACTTGCGTCTTATGAATTTTTATGCTGTATAGCTAAAAATCCAAAGCCGTTCATCATCGGGGAAGATCTTGCATTACCTGCTGCTATTAAAATGGTAGAAGTACTACATGGAAGTAAATATGGCAATGATATTCAAATTATATTTTTGTCGAATGATACTGTTGCGAATAGAACTTCTGATATTAAAAAAGACCAGTTAATTCAACTTATTACAAGAATTAAAGAAAGCCCAAAACTTTCAATTCAGTTGGACAAAACAACGGATTTACTAAATTGGCTCAGTTGATAGTAAATTTCAATTACGTTTATAAAGAAAATGTGAAGGAAGAATTGTTGTTTTGTTGTCCTATAAAAGACCAAGCTACAGTATAATAAATATATATTGTAAAGTCGATGAATTTTTTAAAACTAAAGGTTTTGAATGAAAAAATTGCTGTAGAATATGTACAGATGGTGCAAGAGCATGATGGGTAAAAACATTGGCTTTAAATGTTCAAGCTGCTCATTATGATCATATAACTTCTACTCACTTATTTACCGAGAAGCTCTTGCAGCAAAAAAATTAGCACAAGGATTGAACGATGGGCTTCAGTGTACTGTTAAGATTACAAATTTTATTCATGCTTAATTTTATTAACAGCCGCTTATACTCAAATCTCTTTAAGGATTCCAAGTACACAACTTTATTATTACATGTAGAAGTAAGATGAGTTAAAAGTTAAAGAAGATTATTGTTATTAAAGAATGAAATTGAAATATTTTTAACCAAACGAAAATGTGAACTTGCTGCTTTTTTTCAAAATGACTTATGGCTATCCAAGCTGTGTTATTTGTCAGATATATTTGAGAAACTAAACGATCTAAATTTGTCTCTTCAAGGAAAAATTGCGATATATTTACTTCAAATGATAAAATTGATAGTTTTATTAAAAATATAAAAATTTGGAAAACTGGAGTAGAGAAGAGTTCGTTCGAAATGTTTTCCAGTGTCGACAATTTTATAATGAAGAAAAATCATTGTAAAACTTTTATCGGAATAATTATAGTTGATCACTTAAAAGCGCTAGAAACACAGTTACATACATATTTTATATAAAATACTGATTTCAAAAAGATGACTTGGGTTCAAAAGAAGTTTTAGATTGGCTTGAGTGAGATTCATCAACTGCCACTTAAACCTTAAGAGGAATTCGCCGAGCTTTAATGTGACTCAAACTTAAAATTACATTTTCCGAAAAATCCCTACTGGATCGGAACTAGACCTGAGTTTCCCGAAATTGCTGATACTGCGTTGAATGTTCTTCTGCAATTTAACACGATATATTTCTGTGAAGTTACTTTCTCAGCTTGAACACATATTAAATCTCACTGTGTAACCAGCATAAAGTGATAAAAACGCGAATTGCAAAAATATAACACATGCAAATACATTTTTTCTTGAGAAAATATGCCTTGAAAAATGCCTTGCGAAAACATGCCTTGGAGGAAAATCATCAAACAAAAGTTTGCTGAGATTAAGAGATTAAGAAAACATTAAACCACGCTTAAATTAAAAGTTCAATAACTTTAAGACTAAGAACGAATGTACCACTCCGCATCCAGTTTTGTTTTTAATACTTATTAACTAACCGGTTTTTAATAAAACCCACTTCTAAAAAGTCAATTTATCGCAGAAAATTTATACTAAATAAAAAAATGGCTACCTCTCTAGTAACATGGTCTAACCAATCAATCTTTATGGTCACACAAAAACAATGATCCAAACATTTTTTTTTTTCTTTTCTTGGTTTTTAATTTACAAAATGCATCATTTATTTGGTATTATGCAAAAAATTGAGGAAACTTGGAAATTATTGTAATATAAAGATTTAGTAAAAACCCGGCTTTTTTTACCCTTGAAAAATTCCGCACTTAAATATGCAAATTTAAAAAAATTTGCAACAAACATTTTTTTTTTAATTAATGCTAACTTGTTTCAGTTAAAAAATATTCAAAATATTAAAATTGAATTTTTTTTTCAGAAAAGTAAGTAAAATCCTATTTCCGTTTCGCGACGCATAGTGAGGCGGTTGAAAATGTTGAAAAAATTGTTTATATAAAAGAAAATATTAACTAAAAATCAATTTTCAGTTTTCTTTAGTATTTTTAAAAAATCTGAAATTCTAAATTTATTAGATAAACTTTGTTTTTAACTGAAACCGAACTAAACTGATCAGAAAAAAGTTTAAACCGAACCGAAAAAAAACCCGAATCGTTGGTTTTATTTTTAAAACCGCGTGACCTTATTGATGAAGGTTTTTTCTACACGATATTATGGACTTCATTCCGAACGGATAACTGACCAAACTAAGTGTTTTGCCTTGTTGTTTCGACGTTCGTTTGTTTATTAGGAGAACTTTGCCTAAAAATAAAAGATACTCATTTGAATTACAATGCTGAAATCTAATTACTTTTTAAGCTTTATTTTAGAGATGAGTTAATAAAATTGGAGATGAGTTATAAAAAAAAAAGTATGCTGAACTTGTCTCAAAAACCTTACAAGCAAATCTGAGATAAGCCTGAAAAATGGCGTGATAAAGATTAAGCAGTTTTATTATTAACATAGTAATAGATTTTGTTTAATAATTTGATTTGTCTGCTTATTTTCAATGCTAAGTTGAAGATAAGAAACAAATGTCGAGCCAAAATTTATTTTGACTCCAAGATTTTTAATAGAAATAACAAAACTTGTTTTTAAATAACATAACTTGTTTTTAAATAACAAAAGTTGTACCCCGTTCACACTAACGGTAAAACACGTTTTATTTTAAACGCGTTTTATGTTTTTGATGTTATAAACTATATAAAACTACAATAAAACAGCATGGCAAGGTTGTTTTATATTAGCAAAGACTTTTTATATTGACAAAACAACTTCGCAGTATTGTTTTATTGTCGAACAACGACAATAAAACAATACTGCGATTTGTTTTATTGTTATACAACTTTTTACAAAAGCAATTTAATACGCATTTAAAATAAAACGTGTTTTATCGTCAGTATAAACGAGATATTGTTTTTAAATAACAAAACTTGTTTTTAAATAATAAAACTTGTTTTTAAATAACAAAACTTGTTTTTAGTTAACAAAATTTTTCAGTGCAGTTAATTTAAAGATTATTTAAAATTAAATTTTTTTTTTTGTATTTTTGTTAAACAAATTTAAATATAATATGATTTGAATCTTTATTATTTTATACTAAATTTAAGTTTATCAACAAGTTTTAAAAGTCATTCGAAAACCTTGTAACTTTAAAAATTATGACTAATCAAAACTAACAACCCCTATACTTTGGGCTAGAAAATTTTGCATGGTTATCATTATTCTTATTTTTATCTAATTACAGTTATTATTTACAAATTTGTATATAAATACAAGTTTTGTATATAAATATTTGTATTTAATTTTTATATGTAAAAATTTTGCATATAAAAAAATGTGTTTTGTACATAAAAATTTGTATATAGGGTAGATCAGTACCGAAATAATCAGGTACTGAAATAACCAGAATAAAAGTCATTGACTAAAATATTTATTGAAGTCTAAGAATCAATATCGTGACAAAAACTATTGTTTTTGTCACGAAATTTATTTAAATTTGTTTAAAAGTAAAAAGTTTTACGACTTTGTCAAGAGGGGAGAAGTTATAAACTTTTTTAGATTTACATTATCAAAAGTATTTTTTTATGATTAAATATATATACATTTGCGTTTGAGAATAAAACCATCCGTGGCGCATTGATTAGAGTTCTGGCTCAGAACCCATAGATCCAAGATTCGACGCCGGCTCTAGCCCCAAAAGCAACCTTGGAACGGAAGAAGACGTAAACTTTGAGTTAAATGCTTTCTCGCGATGCTCATTGATAAGATTGTAAGGACTTTTTGGGGCACCTATAATATAAATTAAGGATCGCCTAAATCCTTGGTTACAAAAAAAAACTGGTGACTGAATTTTTAAAAAGAAATAAAAATTTATCAATTTGGAAACCAGAAGCTAAATCAATCTGATAAATGACGGCTTTTAATCGACACAATTTATATTTTAAAACAATATTCAAGTGTTATTGCAAAGGTTTTTGCGTCATCAGATCTGGAATGTTGACGAAACAAGAATTACTACAGTTCAAGTCCCCAAACACGTATTTTTTAAAAAGGATGAACCACAAATATCTGATGTCACCAATACTGAACGTGGAAAACTGATGACTATGTGCAATTCAGTGCGTGATACTTCAGTACACATTCAAGACACATTTCTAAAGAATGGATCTACAGGTTACGCCAGCGTAGTCCAGCGAACCGAATGGGGATGACAGAGAAAACATACAAGGTGTGGTTCACCTACTTTTTGTCTTTCGTACATTCACTAAAAGATAATTTGATTCTTTTAGTTTTAGACAATCATGAGTCACATTTGACAATCGACTTTATTGATGCAGCAAAAGAAAATAGAGTTTACTTGCTAACTTTATCACCACTTACATCACCAAAACTTCAACCTCTAGATGAACCGAAAGTCTTAATCCTTGTTTTGTCAATATTCCAGATTTGATGTGGAAAAAACTGGAACTTTTGCAACAAAACTTGAATAATGTCGTTATATTGTTTCAATTAAAAGCCGACATTCGTCCGATTGATGTAGCTTCTGGTTTCTAAATTCATAAATCGTAATTTTGTTTTGAAAATGCAGTCAAATAATCATTATCAGCTTTTTTTTTCTAACCATAAATTTAGGCTTTTTTGAATAAGATAAACTTTTTTCCGATTTCATCGCAAACTCGTATGCAAGACTCCAAAGTTTATCTGGACTTAAACCGTATCTCATTTTCAAAGTTTTTTTTGTTCTTTCAAAAGTTGTTCCTCTATTTTTAAAAAAATTCATGTTCTGGCTTCCACTACTTTTTTTTTTTTTTGCAGTACTTACCTGTTAACTTCATATATTTCGGCAGCTTTCTGTTCACTTAGAATTTTATTTTATACGTCCTCAACTGCTATCCGTCATTTTTGTAGAAGATTTTTGTTATTTCGACTTTGTTTCTATAATAAAATAATTTACGGTTTCTTTGTATAAACATCAGATAAATTTCTTCATTTAAAAACATCTTTATATAAGATTTACAAATTTAATATAAAATTTATGTTTTTTTTTTCCTTGTGACAAAATAGAAGTAACTCGTTTATCTCTTGTTACGGTATTTAGCAATTGTATGCGAATCACAAGTTTTACAATTAAACGTTTTTCAGGGTGTCCACTCGCTAGAAAAACTGAAAATATTGGAAAGAGCTGTTTTTGAAAAACATGTTGGAAAAATTGGAAAAAAATATTTTTTTTGAGCACCATTTGTTTAATGATGCCCAAAAAACTCATTTTCGAGCTTTTCCAGCAAGTATTTTAAAAAAAGTGTCGTCTAGTTTTTCCAGATTTTCTAGCGAGTGGACCTATTTTTATACAAGTTATATTTCACAAATACAATAACGTAAATGTAAATTCCAACAAATATTAAATTTTTAAAGCAATTAAGTAATATTAATTGCAATTAAGTAATACAATTTGCTATTGCAATAAATAGTTTCGTTTGAAACTATTTAAACGTTTGAAACAGAATTATAATTATATAAAATGTAAAAATTATATAAAGTTATATAAATTTTTTGTGTCGAAATATTTGGTTATTTCAGTACCTAAATGCCAGGCTATTTCAGTACACTGTCATCTTGTTAGGTAAAACAAAAATAAAAAGCTTATCCCTTCAAAATTTTTAAGTTTCATTTTGATTTGCAATATATTCTGAATAAATTATGATTATATACTTAAATTTACAAAAATCTGTTTTAAAAACATTTAAGCACAAATGCATATATACTTAATCATAAAAAATTTCTTTAAATCTATAAAAGTTAATAACTTCGCACCTCTTGACGCAGTTGTAAAACTTTTTGCTTTTAAACAAATTAAAACAAATATAAACTCAGAACAAGTGTTATTGCATTGAGCAGATGTTTTAGTTAATGACTTTTTGCCCTGGTTATTTCAGTACCTGGTTATTTTGGAACCGATCTCCCCTATAGTTTTTGTTTGATTTTCAAAGACTTACTCAAACCCTTTGTTATTCTAGGCGGTTCAATAGTTTTGAAATTTATCATAGTATCATAGAAAGTTCTAAAAAAGGAGTTGTAAACAATTTTGTACCATTAGAAGAGTTAATAAAGCTCCAATCAATTAAAGAGACACTTAATTAAGTTATTCATGTCCGTTTACTAATTAAAGGAAACCCATCATACTTAAATATGCCATTATAAAAACTTTTAATGTTGTTATTGAAGTGTTATATAAAACAATTTAAATTTAAATCATCTAATTAGTAGATAAATTTATTTTTGTGGTTACTTTTATGATAACACCATTACATAAAAAAGAATTAAAATTTATAGTTTTACCTAAAGGTGAGCGATAACAAAAATTTAAAATAAATAATTTAGTTTTTTTGTTTAAACTTTCAATCTATGCAATCTATACCCTATCTGTGCTATCTACCCAAAGATAATCCGTAGGGTAGATTAGGGTAATATGAGCACCTTAGGCGAATATTTTCGAAAGTAATAATGCTAATAATACTGGATCCAAAATTTTTGGGAAAAAACAACTTTTAGGAATCACTACTCGTGATCCAGTTAGATATTTGGGTACCCGAAATTTTTTCTTAAAAATACAGAGGTTTTTAAAAAGAAGCAAAAGTTCTCATATTACCCAGACTAGTTGGTAATTTGAGCACTTTAAATTGGCTCATAAAAAACACATTAATTAAAAAAGTTCCAACCTGACAATTAGAACTAGTTTGTACAATGATGCGTTACTAACAAAACTATCATTAAAAGATCAAATTTTAAACCACTTTATTGAAACAATACTGTTATGTTTTACGCATTAAAAAAAAAAAAAAGATTAGTTCGTTATTTTTTCAATTTAATTAATAAATCATTAAACGATAAAATTATTTGAGTTAAAATTAAAAAAGATATTTAGTATTGGTAAAGTATTAAAAATTTTATACTCTATTTTGTTTTTTATTCAAAAGGCAGTTAAAATAACTGCAATTTTTGGACTTTAAAAATTTCGCGCCATAAATATATTAAGCGTGACGATATTATTTTAACAACGCAAAAAATTTAAAAACGTTTTAATTAGACAAGAACCGCTAATTACAGCATACATATTTTACGCTAATTATACTGATTTCTGTTATCGCCACCTTAGTTCGATTCAAAAAATACAAAGCAAATTTAACTTCACTGCTTACATCTTAGAAATCGTTTAGTATGCTCATATACCGAGGTACTCATATTACCCTAATCCTAAGGTGCTCATATTATTATATATAAAAAATATATAAAATACCCTATATAAGAAGCCAATCAGAATTATAAAATGTTTTTAAAAACAATACTAACATTTTATCTCTTAAATTTTATAAAACACCATTACTTTTTTTAAACACAAAATCTATTCAAATTTTGTTATTGTAACCCTGAGCGTAAAAAATGCAAAAGACAAACAAGAAAACTTTATTATTAATCTTTAATTAAAAAAGCCTTCAAAATATTTACACCATGATAATATTTTCATTTGTTTTTCTAATATAAGATATAACTTCGTTAGTTCATTTAGTTTTAGCCAGAAAACTAACGTTAAAAATAAACCCAAAAGAAAATTTTTCATATAACAAGTAATTCTGTTGAAGTTTGTAGCTTTAACTTTATTTGCTCAGCTACACTACGTATATTACTGCTTTACATTACATATAATAAACTGCTTTAGCGGTGTTTAGTTGTTTTATTTATAAGCTATTGCTGCGCTAGTTGAGCTAGACGATATTTCGTCTGACTTTTTTTTAACAAGTTTAAAATAAAGATAAAAAAGGGTAAACACTGGAACACGATAGATTTTCCACTGCCTGTTGGTTGGCAAACAAAACAGTTTATGTTATTGCTAAGAGCTATTAAAGCTTTCTTTTGAAAGTCTTTCAAAGATTTAATAGAAAATAAATCGCAAACAATTTTGAAAGCGTACTCTAAATTTTTCTTTTCGCTTGTCATGCCGCCTCTCTGTATATCACTGAAAATCTATTTGAACTAAATTTTTGCGCATTTTTAAAATAAAACCCCCCAAAACTTTACGATATTTTATTATGATCAAAGCAAAGCCGCAGGAAAGTTTTCTCGTCTGACTTTCCAAACTTTACGGGAAAAAAAAAGTCAGACGAAATACCGTCTATAGTTGAGCCTTCTAAAGGCAAAAGTGACGTAGATTTAAATCCAATTGTTGCGACCCATTTTTTAAATCCCTGAAAAGTGTAGTCAAAACCAGTGCCAGTTTCAAGTAACATAGTCAAGCTTGATAACAAGCCGATAGTATTTTCATTTCTTTGGTCATCAATTATATTCTCAATAACAATAAATGCACCATCTTCTGGCAAAGCATCAAACGCTTTTTTAATCAAAATTAACTTAATTTCTTCGTTCCAATCGTGTAAGATTTTACCCATTACCCATTGTAATAATGTCGGCGTTAGGGAACATGTCTTTGAAAAAATCTCCGCTGCTTGTTTTTACACGTTCTTTCAACTGATACTTTTCAATGACTTCGTTGGCAACTTCAGTTACCGGAGGTAAATCCCAAGAAATGCAATTTATATGAGATTGATAATTATCAATCATTATTGATAACAATCCAGCCGAACCGCCTATGTCAACTAATGTTTTGTATTTTGAAAAATCAAAGCACTGTGCTAGGGTCTCAAAATTTTTCATTTGAAAGCCACTCATGGCGTGAACAAATTCTTTTATTCTATTTTTATCTGAATACATTTGAACCATTTTTTAATTCATTCTGTGGAAGCCCGGCTAATAATGCATTTTCAAGGTTACCCCACAATTCATACATTCGACTATTCATCATTTCTAGGGTGCCGCCAATATAAGTGAGTTTATTTTTATCAAGAAAGTAGTCTGTGTTAGTACCATTAAAATATTTTGCTGTAACGAGCAGTCCTTCCCTAACCAAAAAACCAAATGATGTAAGAGCATCTAAAAAATCGAATAAATGTCGATCGCTACATTTTAACCCTAAGCTAAATTTTATTTCATGCTTTAACCCTAAGCTAAATTTTATTTCATGCTTTTATTTCACATCAATGCTGACATTGATTTTTTTTCTGCTAATTTTGTAAACAGTTCAAATTTTATTGCACTTAAAAGTACCTTTGATGCAAAAAACCCGCATCCGATATTTATGATCATATCAGATGAAGGTTGATATTCTAGATGTTCCATTTTAATTAAATTTTAATTCCATTTTAATCAATTCTAACGCATATTTTTAGCACACCGCATTATAAGATTATAAAAAAAGTTTTTTGTAATTAAAAACTACCAGAATGCATTGTACTATAAATTAACTTAAAACACATTAAAGTTCGCTGTGTAAATAATGTTTGCTTTGTAAAATTGATGATGTAAACAAACGTACAAAGCGCTTTTCCGTTTAACTAACCGATTAAAATTTTAACCGATGATATTAGTCCGTTAAAATTAAAGATTTATTACGTTAGTGCAAGGAACAATACGTTAAAATATAGAGGTTAATACGCCAATGCATCAAGTAATAAGTTTCTATTCCGTCAAAAAAGTAGTTAATACATTAAAGAAAAAACGTTCCATTAAAATTAAGGAGAAATTAGCAAGATAAAATTGTGATTTAACAAAACAGTTCTTATATTTGTTAAAGTAGGGATTACGATATTCTTTATTATTACACATTGGTACTTAACATTATAAAAGTAACAAAATTGACCATTTAAAACAAGTACTACAATTGATACAAACTAAGATGGAAGACTTATGAACGCTTGTTAGCAAGCTTCAAAAACGCTTCAACTAGACATTGAAAACTAATCAAATATTTATATTACTGTAATAAAATATAATGTAATAAATAAAATGTAATAAAATTCCATACTCCTTCTTCTGTAAAAAACACTAGAAAAAGCATCACACAAACCAAAGGTTGTGCTAGTCCAAGTCAAAAGAAATACAACTTTAACCTATTTTTTTGTAAGATTCATATATGAAAGGTACCACATGTTATCACTATAGCGATAAGATGTGGTATCTTCTTTATTTACTTTACAAAATTTAACCTTTAACTAGTATATTAATGTTTCTAGAATAGTGTACATATATTAAATAAAATATAGAGTTGTTCTCATTCTAAAAGCCTACAAACACTTTTGACATACTTGAGTAGATTTTAATATTTTGATGTTTTGTATATTTTTTTGCATTTTTATGAGAAACATCATAAAATAGTTTAACAAAAATTCAAAGTTCAAGTATAAAAGAATTTATTTTGAACTTCAAAATAAATTCTTTTATACATGAACTTTGAATTTTTGTTAAATTATTTTAAGATGTTTCTCAAAAAAAAAATAATAATAATAAACCAGCAGAGACAACTTCAACTTTTTTCAGCAATGACAACTTCAGCAAATTAATGTCATTTAATGGCTTGAAATTCATATCTTCAAATTTTGCTTAAAAAGAATTCTCATACTCAATTTACTTCATTTTTTAAATTCTGTTACATATATCTTTTTTGTTAGTTATTTTTAGAGTGTGATGTGATGTGATTTACTTTACTATTATTGATATTTATTTTAATATTGATATTTTAATATTTTTTAACATAAATGATGCTTATTGTTTTTAAGTAGCCTCATTCTCATATACTTCATTCCTTATTATACTGTTATTAATGTTATCATTATCATTAGAAATTACTTAAATTCATCGAAAAATCAAAATTCTATTTAAGTGACAACATCTCTAACAGTCATTTTACATTAACATTAACAATTTATTGTATAATTAATGCCATTAATAATATTATTTTTATTTTACAAGGATAAAGTAAGGGATAAGTAATAGTACAAGAGTAAAAACAAAATAGGCGGAGCAAAATCCGCTTCTCTTTATTTTTTAATTTTTTTATCGTTTCACTAAAAAAAAAAACGATTAGGAATTTTGGTTGTACACGAAACTTTGAAGCAATAATAATTTCAATCATTTTAATGACATTAAATAAACTCTTGAAGACATTAATAAACTTCGCAACTGTTTTTTTTTAATAGTTTTTTTTTTTGTGTGTGTATAAAACATTAGTCAATAAACAAAAAGACTATATATCTTTTTGTTCATTTGTATATAAATTATTTATTCAATGTTGTACGCTGTTACATATTTTTTTTTTTTTTTTTTTTTTTTTTTGGGGGGGGGGGCACGCTGTTAGTGTTCATCATTATGTAACTGCGTGTCGTTTAGAACATGTATTATTATTTATTTGTTCTAATAAATACAATTAAATCTAATCTAATCTAGTCTGTTTATTATCGGAAATAATTAACTGTTGTCAGTTTTCTTATTCATTAAAGTTTTGTTGATGTTTCGGTAAATTTTTTAATAAATCTTAAAAAAAATTCTTGTCTATTGTAAAGTCTATTTTCTTATTATTGTTATAACTATTACTTCGAAAAGTATAAGTTCGTAATTTGAGAAGAAATTTCAGGGATTTTTTTTACAAATTATAAATGTTATTATACATATGGTTGTCGTTTAAAAGAAAGACAACGGAGGGTAGGGGTGGGGGTTGCAGAGACGGCGATACCCCCCCCCCCCTCAACTTTTGGAAAATTTCAGTTTTTCCGTTCAAATTCTGATTCTGGGTGCCTTAGCCGCTGCTTGCCACGAAAATTGAAGAGTTTTATGGCGGAATATCCATAAGTGAACTAATAAATTAACCTAACCTAACTTTTGCAACTCCATCACTAATTAAATGGCAAACACATTCGTTTTCATTGGGTTGCAAATTGCATAATATGGAAAAAATTAAAAATAAAAAAATTGTCAGATGAAAAAAAATCAATCTTGATAGCTAAAATGACTTCAATTATTCCTCGCATGACATTCAAAAAGAAGTAATTATTTGGAGTACGTTTTATTTTTTTGTAAAAAGTGCAAATGGCTTTATTTCTGCTAAACTAAGAGTACGCATTCAGATCTCGCTCGTCTCGTACATCTTGGTCTCGGAAATCTCGGTCATTTTTCTATCTCGGAATCTCGGTCTCGGAATACATAATCTTGGAATCACGGTTTCGGAATAATTAAATGTGAAAATATAAAAGCCGAAATTACTGAAAACTATTAATAATCTTCAAAATTTAAGCTTTCGTTTTTTAATGAGAGAAGAGTCAAAAGCTTTTGAGAAAATAGGAGTCCTTACCATAATTTTCTCACGAGGAACTATTATTCACGTATTTCTCCGAAAGAAACAGGTGAAAAATTAAAAGCCCAAATTTTTAAAATTTTTAATACTCATCTCAGTTTTAATGTTTTTAAAAATCGTATAAGTTGCAATTGCAGTGCTATGTTTTCTCATTTATGATTCTGTTGATAATGAGATTTGTCGCATAAAAAGATGTAAAAATATATTAAATGAAAAGTATTAAACTAAAAAGTAAGTGTTTATTAAATTTATTCATAAAAAATTATTTTAATTTATGATATTTGGCAACTGCAACTTTTTGATTTATGACATTTAGCAACTGCAACTTTTTGATTTATGACATTTAGCAACTGCAACTTTAATGATTTTTAAAATTGAACAGATTTAAATATTAAAATGGAAAAAATTGCGAGAGGAACTTTTTTTGAAATAGCAAAACTACTGTCTAGTTTCAAAAAACGACAAGTTTCACGTTGAATGCACATTATGTCATGACGGTGCGAAGGAAAAACTCATAAAACGAACAGACTACAATACAAAACAAATTTTACGCTCATTTATGGAAGTTCCATCAACATCGCCATGTTCCTTCTACTGACAAATCCAAAAAATCAACGCATCATCAATCTCACTCAAAAATGATTGACTCGTTTTTTAATGTGAAAGACAATTTATAGCTCATCAGCGTATGCGAGGGACAAAGTGATGAAGGAAATAACGCTGATAAAATCCAATGGAGGAAAGTTTATGAACATCCATATTTTAAAGTTAATCCATATTTTAAAATCAAATTAAAGTTATGAACATCCATATTTTTGGACCCAACAATTACAATCAAAATCTTGGTATGATCAAAATGGGAAAAGAGTGCTAACACCCTTTTTAGGTTGCAAAACTATCAATTAATGACCTTCGGCATTGATCCTGACCGAAATTGCATTGGTCAAACTATGGATGGGGCAAGTATTTGCACTAAATCCGGCCGTCTCTCACAACGACTTCATTAAATTTGCTATGATCATGGAATCCATCTTTGATATCAATCGAGCAAATAAAAATTTATTATCAGACCAAAGTAGAATCAGATAAAAAGATTTTATTTGATTCTACTTTGTTTAGAAACAAAAGAAGAAGATGAAGACTAAAAAAAAGCTGAAGTAAATTCTGATGAAGAAAACGTGGAAGATGAGGAAGCATTTGAGTACGGTCCTGCATTGCTTAGTACTAAAACTTTTGAAGATGTTCGAACTATTGTAAAAAAATTCAAACACAAACTAAAATTAAAAGTCAAAAAGCTTAAAGAATATGCTCAATCTCTTGAAATTAAATTCAAATTGATAGTTTTTGATGTCAGAACTCAATGAATTAGTGAATTGAAAATGTTGAAAACTTTCAAAGACATGATCCCAGATATAAAAAACTCTTAAATTATTTGGACTTGATTGGCCTGATTATTTAGAGACAAGCATTCCTGAATTAGTAGCAACTCTTCAACCCCGTAAAATGGCTATGGATGCCATGAGTCGCAACAATGCTGACTTGAACATTGCAGAAAACGCATTATAATTTTTGCGCGTTGAAATTAATCAAACCAACATTGATTCAATGTGAACAAAATTTTTCAATTTCAAGAAACCACGAGAATGACAGCTTTTCAATTTCAAGAAACGGGAGAGAATGACAGCTGCAAATGAATGACTTAAGTCTTTTGAAAAGTTTTTTCAAGAGTCAACATTAATTTGATAAATGTAAAAAACTTATGGTTCATTAATATAATAATAATAAAAAATTATAAAACACAAATTGTTTGGAAAATTTCAGTATATTTTTATAGTTTTTACACTTTTGAAAAAATCTTGGTTTTATCTCGGTTTCGCACGAGATCTCGTCTCGGAAAATATTGTCTCGTATGGACCGAGAACCAAGACTTAGAAAAACCCGAGATTCTGAAAGCCTTTTTTTGTAAGAATCAGGCAAATCCCTAAAACTGAGGAAGTGACCTCTTCCAAATTGCTTGAATTTTTTAAATAT
The DNA here is from genome assembly GCF_022113875.1 of Hydra vulgaris. Taxonomy (NCBI): domain Eukaryota; kingdom Metazoa; phylum Cnidaria; class Hydrozoa; order Anthoathecata; family Hydridae; genus Hydra; species Hydra vulgaris. The sequence goes on along the minus strand of NC_061167.1, from coordinate 18,639,306 downwards.
TGATTAGAATATAGGGAAAACCTGTTAGGGAAAAAAAGGGTTTTTAAAATTGTTTCGTTCACTCAAATCCGGGTTTAAAATTTAGAGATTTTTTGAAAAATTAGAAATTTAGTTTTTTCCACCTTTGAACCCATTTTTTCATTGCAAGGCAAAAGGCTGCATATAATATTGTAGTTAACATCAGACGTAACCCAAAAGCTCTCTCTAAAAAGTATTAAAAAGTTGCGTGACACTGTGCGGTTGGCTAATATCGTAGTTCAAAAGTAAAAAAACATTCAGCTTAGTCAATTTTTAATGGGAGTAAATTCTGACGGCGAAGTGTTGCACACAACTTTTTTTTCAGGGTTTGTAAGTATTGAAGGTATTGAGTCTAATAATGCAAAGAAAGTCATGTGATATTGCCTATTCATATATAATTTGAAAATAAATTTGAAAAATAATTTGAAATAGGCTTGAAATTGAAAAAAAATGTTTTATTATACTTACAAAATGACTCATTACAACAGAAGCGCTAAGTTTTGTTAAAATGTAAACATGTCCAAATGTAAATACAACATCGTCTTAACATAGTAATAAATGTCAATACAACATGGTCCTAACATAGTAATAAATATCAATACAACATGGTCTTAACATAGTAATAAATATCAATACAACATGGTCCTAACATAGTAATAAATGTCAATACAACATGTTCCTAACATAGTAATAAATGTCAATACAACATGTTCCTAACATAGTAATAAATGTCAATAAAACATGTTCCTAACATAGTAATAAATGTCAATACAACATGTTCCTAACATAGTAATAAATGTCAATACAACATGGTCCTAACATAGAAATAAATGTCAATACAAAATGGTCCTAACATAGTAATAAATGTCAGTACAACATGTTCCTAACATAGTAATAAATGTCAATACAACATGTTCCTAACATAGTAATAAATGTCAATACAACATGTTCCTAACATAGTAATAAATGTCAATACAACATGGTCCTAACATAGAAATAAATGTCAATACAAAATGGTCCTAACATAGTAATAAATGTCAGTACAACATGTTCCTAACATAGTAATAAATGTCAATACAACATGTTCCTAACATAGTAATAAATGTCAATACAACATGTTCCTAACATAGTAATAAATGTCAATACAACATGGTCCTAACATAGTAATAAATGTCAATACAAAATGGTCCTAACATAGTAATAAATGTCAATACAACATGTTCCTAACATAGTAATAAATGTCAATACAACATGTTCCTAACATAGTAATAAATGTCAATACAACATGTTCCTAACATAGTAATAAATGTCAATACAACATGTTCCTAACATAGTAATAAATGTCAATACAACATGGTCCTAACATAGAAATAAATGTCAATACAAAATGGTCCTAACATAGTAATAAATGTCAGTACAAAATGGTCCTAACATAGTAATAAATGTCAGTACAACATGGTCTTAACATAGTAATAAATATCAATACAACATGGTCCTAACATAGTAATAAATGTCAATACAACATGTTCCTAACATAGTAATAAATGTCAATACAACATGTTCCTAACATAGTAATAAATGTCAATACAACATGTTCCTAACATAGTAATAAATGTCAATACAACATGGTCCTAACATAGTAATAAATGTCAATACAACATGTTCCTAACATAGTAATAAATGTCAATACAACATGGTCCTAACATAGTAATAAATGTCAATACAACATGGTCCTAACATAGTAATAAATGTCAATACAACATGTTCCTAACATAGTAATAAATGTCAATACAAAATGGTCCTAACATAGTAATAAATGTCAGTACAAAATGGTCCTAACATAGTAATAAATGTCAGTACAACATGGTCTTAACATAGTAATAAATATCAATACAACATGGTCCTAACATAGTAATAAATGTCAATACAACATGTTCCTAACATAGTAATAAATGTCAATACAACATGTTCCTAACATAGTAATAAATGTCAATACAACATGTTCCTAACATAGTAATAAATGTCAATACAACATGTTCCTAACATAGTAATAAATGTCAATACAACATGGTCCTAACATAGTAATAAATGTCAATACAACATGTTCCTAACATAGTAATAAATGTCAATACAACATGGTCCTAACATAGTAATAAATGTCAATACAACATGGTCCTAACATAGTAATAAATGTCAATACAACATGGTCCTAACATAGTAATAAATGTCAATACAACATGGTCCTAACATAGTAATAAATGTCAATACAACATGGTCCTAACATAGTAATAAATGTCAATACAACATGTTCCTAACATAGTAATAAATGTCAATACAAAATGGTCCTAACATAGTAATAAATGTCAGTACAAAATGGTCCTAACATAGTAATAAATGTCAGTACAACATGGTCTTAACATAGTAATAAATATCAATACAACATGGTCCTAACATAGTAATAAATGTCAATACAACATGTTCCTAACATAGTAATAAATGTCAATACAACATGTTCCTAACATAGTAATAAATGTCAATACAACATGTTCCTAACATAGTAATAAATGTCAATACAACATGTTCCTAACATAGTAATAAATGTCAATACAACATGGTCCTAACATAGTAATAAATGTCAATACAACATGTTCCTAACATAGTAATAAATGTCAATACAACATGGTCCTAACATAGTAATAAATGTCAATACAACATGGTCCTAACATAGTAATAAATGTCAATACAACATGTTCCTAACATAGTAATAAATGTCAATACAACATGGTCCTAACATAGTAATAAATGTCAATACAACATGGTCCTAACATAGTAATAAATGTCAATACAACATGGTCCTAACATAGTAATAAATGTCAATACAACATGGTCCTAACATAGTAATAAATGTCAATACAACATGGTCCTAACATAGTAATAAATGTCAATACAACATGGTCCTAACATAGTAATAAAAAAACTCTTGTGATTTTGTTACACACAGTCTTAGGCTTTCTTAGTAGCTTTCATCGATTTATTTTTAAAGTCATGTTTATGGCTTCTTTTACTTTGTAAATTAGTTTTTTTTTGGCAAAACCCTAAAGTCGATAAGACGTAGTTTGGAACAATTTGGTGGATTGCACTGTTTTTCAACGAAATCTACTTTATGTTCTCTAAGCCAGTTTAAAGTTAGCCCAGAGTTGTGACATAATGCTAAATTGTGCTAAAATAACGGGTTACCCGTGTGTGTTTTAAAAAACGGCAAAAGACGTTACTTGAGGCATTCTTTTATTTATATTTTGGTGTTAATTGTCCACGTAGTCGCAAAACAAGAGCTTCTTTTACGACATTTGCAAATTGCTTGCCAAACTAAAAATTTTTTAGCGAATTTTTGCATTCCAATGCATTTATAATTAGAATTCAGTTTCTTGCGATTAACTGCTGAATAATATTGGTGTCCTGGAAGAGATCGGAAATATGCAGAACGATAAGTTTCATCATCAATAATCAAACAAGATTTTTTGGCGCATAATTTTTTATAGAGCTTTTAACAACAAATTGCAACATTTTCTTGCTTTTCTTCACGACGAGGAACTTTTTTCTTTTTATAAGATTTATAACCACAATTTCTCTTTACTCTTTGTATAGTGGAAGCACTTATCTTCAATTTATTCGCTAAAGTTCAAACAGAAATCTCCGGTTTTCTGTCTTACGCATCTTTTACTTTTTTACCAAGATCTCTTTAATCTGACTATTTTCATCATTTTCTGATGTCGGTTTTACGAGCATATCTTTTCTTTTCATGTTACTAAATCTACAACACTTTCAATTTTACATCTTTTTATACATATGTAAACAAACACACAAAATTAACCATTGAACAGTCAGAAACATAATTTAATTTGTAAAAGTTTTAATAGCAACACTTTAAAATAAAGATCTTATCTGTTGGCATAGTTACATATTGATACATATTGATCAGCCGGATCAGTTACATATTGATCAGGCGGAAGTAAAGACGCTTGAATAACTTTCCTGCTATTTTATGATAAATATATTCATATGTAAACTCATTGATTTCTTGCCAAAATACTCCCTTTAGGCCACTCTGTATCAAACAGGAAGATTTTTTTTGACAAAAATCTTTAATCCAGAAGGCTATTTCATCGTTTAATTGCTTAAAAGCTTCAATTTTTGTTTTTGTACCTGTATTACTTTGGTGTAGCACTCCATGCAACATGCATTTGTTCATCCTTTTCAAGACTTCTTTTGTGCCTATTTGCAATAAGTTCTCTTCCCAAACATTATTATCGTAGGATCGCATTACCTAAAAACAATTTCTTTTAAACAATTATTAGGTTTGTCATTTAAAGCATTGTTTATAATCTGATTCTTACTATTCACAAAAAGTGTTCACAAGTTTGAAATAAATTGTTGTAGTTATTAAAATAGAATATTGCAAGAGTGCCGTTAATTTAGTGATTATTTATTAAAAGAGTAGGGAATTAATTAAAAGAGCCATTTTTTTTGTTCAAAGAGCTTTGTCTAAAAATCTTACTGCAGAGTAGTTATAAAGTATGTAATTATAAAAATTATATTACAGTCTGCGTACATTTAAAACGCATAATTACTTTTAAGTTGATGAGGTGTTTCTTGACATCAACATCTCATCAACATCAAAAAATTTTGTTTTGTTTTATACTCAACTAAAAACAAGTTTTAATTTATGCAGCTCTTATTTCTCAATAATTTCTTCTCTATTTATGCAAATTTTAAAGATCTTTAAAGTATAGTTAAGATATTTTGATGGTAAAATAATTTATTTTTTATGGCAATTGCCCACTAACTAGTTTTTCCATAATCGTGATATTTTCGTCCCGTTCAATCACCACAAGTTATGCGCTTATGACGAATTTAAGTATTTCACTTCTGATCGTATATTGTATTTTATTATTATTTATTTCAAATTTTAAACCTAGATTTCGAGTGAAACCAACATTTTTGAAAACTTTTTTTCCCTAACAGGTTTTCTCTATATTCTGATCAATATTTAAAAAGTTCGAGCAATTTGGACTTCCACTGACTGCCTGATTCATACAAAATATGACTCTTAAATGCTAAAGGATATTGAAATTTGTCGGATGATCATATAAGAGCTCTAAAAGTAGTTCATTTTTTCGGCTTTTTCTCAAATTCACATTATTCGGAGTTTTTTTTTTTTTTTTGCAAAGCGCTCCGTCGCGGGGTAAAATTTTTAAATAAAGCGCTCCGAATAAATTGAATTTTTGAAAACGAACTACTGTTAGTTGCTACTAATTGAAATTTTCTTTTTTTATTTTGAGGACAAAAAAATTTTTTTTTGTTTTACATTTCAGTATATTGAATGTTGCAATGAAATTAAATCAAAAATTTTATTTAATTTTTAGCAGATTTTGCAGATGAGCTCTTTAGTTTATTAGTTTATTAGTTTATTTCGCCGTTAAAAATATTTACAAAGTACAACAATATAAAAAGTACAATTGGCTGGAGCAAGAAGAAGGCATAAAATAGCCTTATCACCGAGCCCCAATAGTAACGCAAATAAATATCCGTAATACAAAATAATCCGTAATATATAAGCAAAAGTATTTAAAAAAAGACAATTTAAATCGTTAAGAAACAAAGTTAAAAAGAAAAAAAAGAAAAAAAAAAGTATTAAAATAATTGAAGATAAATAAAAAAACTAAAAAGAAATGATTAAAATATAGTAATAAAAATGACAAAAATTTTCTGTTTTTGGTTATAAATTGGATGTGATTCGACATATATATTTGTATATATTATTTTCTTTCAAAATAATTCAAAATTCAAATAAAAATTCTGTTCCAATATTATAAAATATATCAAGAAAATTGTAGGTAACTTTAAGAGAATATATATATTCAATGAAAGTATGATAAAGACATTGAAATTCTTAGTACTGTTAAATGGTCTAGATTTTTAAATTTATGGTGCTAATTTAGTTTAATAAATTTTAAAGCTTTAAAAGTGACAGAAGATCTGCTATATTAAAATCCGTAAGTACTAAATAACGTCTTAATTTAGATTTGAATTGCGGAAGTGTTTTTTCTTTAATATTAACAATATGCTGAAAGTTTTTCCACAAAATTGTACCCCTGTACTGAATTGAATAAGAACATAACTTTAGATTATACTTTTGAGTTACAAAGTTATTTTTTGAGAACTTGGTGGGGTATTTATGGCTTATTTCTCTAAAATAAGGATAGAATATCGCTGGAGACAGTCCATGTTTTATTTGATACATGAACTGTATGACGAGGAATATGTTAATTTTAAACACATTTAATGCATTGAGTTTACGTAAAAGTGGCTCACAAGGCACAGTTCTTTTTACTCCAAATACAATTCTACATGCATGTTTTTGTTTAGTATAAATTTTCATTAACTTAGCGTAGCTGTTGCTTGCCCATACGATATTGCCGTAAGTTAGATAGCTATGTATGAAGGAAAAATATAAACTTTTTAGAGATCTTATATCCAAGAATGGTTTTGCTTTATACATCATTGCAATGTTTATTGAAAGTTTTCTTTCAAGAGTGTTTATATGTTTCCTCCATGTTAAATTTTCGTCTAAAATAATACCTAAAAAGTTTACAGTTGTTTGCCTAGTAATATTCATATTATTGATTTTAAGATTGGGTAATTTTAAAGGAAGGTTTCCTGTTTTGGTTGGTTTGTGAAATAGAATAAATTTAGTTTTGTTAACGTTAAGTGAAAGTTTATTACAAATAAACCATTCATTTACTTTGTTTACTTCTTCATTAACTACTTTAAAGAGGGTTTTAATATCCCTATGAAAATAAAACAGATTGGAGTCATCAGCAAACAAAATAAAGTTTAGTATGTTCGAGGTAAGAGATAGATCATTTATATAAAGAGAAAACAGTAACGGTCCTAAGATTGAGCCTTGAGGAACTCCACATTTTATTATACTTTTTGTCGTTTTAACATTTTCATATTGAATGTATTGCTGCCTGTTTGATAAGTAATCTTTAAACCATAGTAAAATATTGTTTTTTATTCCATAATGTTCAAGTTTTTTTAAAAGAATGACATGGTTGACTGTGTCAAAGGCTTAAGACAGATCAATAAATACTCCTAATGTAAAACGGTCATCATTAAAGGCATTGGTTACATGAGTTACTAACTCGGTCAAAGCGTGATCAGTTGAATGATTTTTTTTAAAGCCAAATTGCTTGTTGTACAACATGTTATTTACTGTTAAGTAGCTGTTTAGCCTATTATACATTATACGCTCGAGTAACTTAGAAAAGCATGGTAAAACTGATATTGGTCTATAATTTAAAGAATCTGTGTCATCGCCAGACTTAAAAATAGGCAAGACCCGTGCAATTTTTAATTTTTCTGGAACTGTTCCAGATTGAAGAGAAAGATTAAAAATGTGATATAAAGGAGTTTCTATAATATGAAAAACTGATTTAACAACATTTATGCTAATATTATCAAAACCTACACTTGTGTTGTTTTTAAGATTATCTAGAGCATATCGTAACTCATTAATATCTAGTTTAGATTCGTCCATGACCTTATCATATATTTTTAAGTAAGAATCAAACGATGATGAGCCTGAAGGAATTTTTTCAGCTAAGTTTGGACCAATATTAAGAAAGAAGCTGTTTAGATTTTCAGCTACTATTGACTTGTCATATATAAATTTACCATCTACTAAGAGTTTCTTTGGTTGAATACTTATTCCATTATTTTTTCTGCCAATAATTTCTTTAATTACGCTCCACGTACTTTTGGCATTTCCGTTAGTTTTTTTAACAACTTTGAATAGTAAATTTTTTTTGATTGTTGTTTAGTTTTTTCAAATATATTTTTATAAAGTTTGTAGTTTGTTTCATTTTTATACGTTTTTTTTTTAAGAATTTTTCATACAACTTTTTTTTTTCTTTGAAGATTTTAATAAGCCTTTAGACATCCATGGAGCTTGATATGACTTGGTATTTATAACAATTTTTTTCTCCGGAAAAGCTTTTTCATATTGCTCACAAAAAAATTTAAGAAATAGTTCATAGGCATTATTTACCTCTACCGATTGCATTATAAGATCCCAATCAACGTTATATTTTAAAAGGTGTTGAAATTTTTGTAAGGAGTATTTATTGATCTGCCGCCTGTATATTATAAATTTAGAAGAATTATTATTAATTGTTATATTATTAGTTATTAAAAAAGTAGGAAAATGATCTGAAAAGTCTGTTTTGATTATACCTGTGGAAATATAGTTGTTATAAAAATTGTTAGTGATTATATTATCAAGTAAAGTAGAAGATTTCTTAGTTATTCTGGTTGATTTATTAATTGTTGGAATAACATTATGTTGAAGAAGTTTATCGATAAAATGCTTAATTTTGTTTGAAGCTTGTTTTAACAAGTTCAAATTGATATTGCCGACAACGTAAATATGCTTCCGTTCTTTATTGACTTTAGTTAAAATGGATGGATGGCTTTCTATAAATAGCATTAACAATTATATTTTTTGTGGTTTTATTATAAAGTTCAATGCACAATGACTCACAATCTGTTTCATTAACGCATAGGTCATTACGAGGGAAAAAATCAATTGAATTGTGGACAAAAATACTAACGCCTCCGCCACCATAACTATCACGTGGTTGATGAATTGACGTGTAATTAATTAAATCAAACTGTGTACTTTGTTTATTGCATTTACACCACGTTTCTGTTAGACAAATAATGCTAAAATCATGTTTTATTTCGTCCAATAAAATTTTTAAATTTTCAAAGTTTTTATTTAGACTTCGGATGTTAATATTTAAAATTGAAAATGCGTTTTTATTATTTTTAAGATATTGTGCAGATTGGTAAACTGAGTAGTATTTGCTTTCAAAATTCAATTTGTCAAAACAGTCTGTTTCAGTGTCATTATCATTAATATTTTCATTAGAAAATTGAAATATAGAGTTTTGCTCCATTTTTATACATGGTTTTATATAAAATTTTGAAACATAAATAAAAAATAAAATTACTTATTTAGCTTTTAGATTAAACTCTCTCACTATTAACTTATCGTACTCAATAATAGCATATTTTCCAGCGTTACGCTCAATCTTCATTTTTTCACTTAACTCGCGTCTTATTTTGTTAGTTTCAAATGAAAAATCTATATTAATAAAAATACCTGTACCTTTCAGCATCTTTGCGTTTTCCAAAATTTTTTCTTTGTCTTTATAATTTAACAGTTTGAGTATGATTGTTCTGGGTTTATTCTTTATTTTCTCTGCGTTACAGCGTCTTTCGATACGGTGCGCTCGTTCAATAATAATGTTACTTATTTTTAACTGATCATTAAATATTTGTTGAACTTTTTTTTCAGTTTGACCCCATGTTTCTTTTTCATTTTCTCGTACACCGTCAATTCTAATATTGTTTCTTCTATTCCTATCTTCTAGTTTTCTAATTTTTCTTGTAGTGCATCATTTAATTTGCTTGCTTCGATCTGCGTTGTTTTTAGCTGTACGGTCTGATTTACAACTTTAGTAATTTCTGTATTCATTAACTTTTTAAGTTCTTTTTCGACGTGTACAAGTTTTTCATTAATTAAGGTATCTTGAGTGAACTCAATACTTTTTTGTAGATCGTCAATACATTTCTGCAAGCTTTGTTGTTTTTTTTTCAACTTTTGAAATACGATTTGTTATATTTTCTATTGAATGTAAAATTTTATCCATTTTGTCGTTTTGTATTGAGCCATTTTCTGATACTATTTTTAAAAGCGAACTTTCTTGCGCTTTGAACTTTTCCTCCATTATAATTTCAATTTCTTTTTTACTTGCCATTTAATAGATTATGTGTTAAGTATTTTCAGATAATTACTATTTACTAATTAATTAACAGTGAATTTCTTCTTTTTTTATTTATAAAAATACGCTAATTTAAAAATGTGCGTCCGTTCACTATGAAAGCCAGATACATCTTCATATGAATGGTAGGTCATATTTTAGGCCAGATAATGGTAGGTCACATTATAGGCCAGATAAGCTCTTCATATGAATGGTAGGTCATAAAAATTTAGTAACTCGGATTTTATTTTCCAGCAAGATCATGCTCCAAATATACAGAGCAAAGTCAAATATTGTATGGTTTACCAGTAAAGAAATTCTTTATTGTAACGGAAAACCCTCTCTCCTAATATAAATTCCATTAAAACGTATAGGGCATCTTTACGCAGAAGGAAAACAACATTCAAATGTCATTGAATTGCTGATTTCAGAAAACGTTCGGAAGGAATGTGATATTGAATATTCGAGGATATTCAGAATTGCGGCAAACAAAGTAATAATAACAAACTCAAATTAAGAAACAACACATCAAACTTTTTTGAATAAGAATTAAATGAGGTTATAATTTTGTACCATTGTTGTTCTAAAATTTAAAATCAGTTTACTAATTGAAATAATTCTGAATTACAAATTAACCAAGTAAGCATATACGAAGCATTAGAATAGTTTTGAAATGATCATTTTTTTGTATGCAAAATCTTGAATTTTTTAAAATCTAATTTTTTCAAAATTAGATTTTGAAAAATTCAAAAAAAATTAAGGTTATAAATCTGCACCACACTCTCTTTGTGTGTTTATATACATGGATATCTTTACGATACATTATCATCAAAGCTGATTGCTATTTTTCCTATATAAAAAAAAGCTAATGGTGTATGAAACAAGTTGATAGTATGTTGACAGTATGGGCTATCTCTAGGAAAAAGCGTTTTTTAAACACACAAAATCATGAGCAATTTTAGATAGAACTGATTTAGCGAATAGGTGTCAAGCATCAAAAAAGAAGGAAAAAGAAAGAAAAATTATTGAAAAAAGTTTAATAAATTGCATGTATTATATTCAATAAATAAAACAACTGTTTCTTGAACTAGAAAAGAGACTTCAGATATTGAAGATATCCTTTTTGCTGTCGTTTAACGAAATATACGATACATGTGGTATAGTTCTGCCACTACAGGTGTAGAATTACAACATGCTTACTACAAGTGTACAATTACTACATGCTCACAATCATGAGTGTTATAGCAGTCAGATAATCGACAGATTTTCCTAGACAGACTATTTCGTAGGTTTTAAAAGTGGAATATTGATGTATAATCCATTCTTTACTGGAACTAAATAAATAGCGTTTTGAGTTTAATGTAAAAGATCTCTTATTACTTTTTTTTTTTAAATAAACTTAGCGTTACGTAATTTACAGACGATCCCTTAATAGTTATTGTTTAGATATAATAATTTATAACTCTAAACGCATAGACGGCTGGAGTTATGTTCTAAATTTGAGTCATTTTAATTATCTGCAGTTCTGTTACTTAAATGATTATTTAAATATTGACATGTTCACTTACTACTATGAAATGAGTTGCATATTTGGGCATTCTAGCTAAATAACTAATAATAATAACGAGCAGCCGTAGCGCAGTGGTAGCGCACTTGCCTCAGAAACGTAAGATCCGTGGTTCAAACCCCACCTCTGGGCAAGTTTGCGACATCGGTTGGGAAGGAGGCGTGAACTTCCTATTAAATGCTCTTCCGCGGTGCTCTGTGATAAGACCGTAAGGACTTCTTGGGGCACCTTCATCAACTTGAAAAAAAAAAAAAAAAATTCTTTGGTATAACTTTTTTTAATCCTACTATCTTTTTTTTATCTCCAAAATGTTATTGATTTCACCCTTTCGTTGGGGATGACTTTGATAAGTTAATAATTTGATAATGGGTTATAATTAACCTTCCTAAGAAGTGTTTTTGAAAGTTTTTTTTTTGAGATTTACTAAATAAGAACACGGTATACCAACAAAATTATTCATCTATATTCGAGTGATATTAGCAAACTTTTTGCCACAGTGAATAAAGAACTTCCCAGTGGTTCAAATCTAATAAATTAGCATTAAATACTGACAAAACTAAATGGGCTCTCTTTTATTCGCTTAGGGAAAAAAAAATTTTTACTCTTAAACTTGCCTCAAATCTTTATTGATGAAATTGAAATAAAAGAGACTCCGTTATTAAATTCTTAGGTGTTTATCTCGATGAGAACATTAATTTGAATCAACATTTTAATTATGTATGCCCTAAAGTCTCTAAAAACATTGAAGAAAAACTTAAGACAAATTTATTTCTCATTTATTCACTGCTACATAAACTACGCTAATATTGCCTGGGGAAGTACTGAAAAAAGTAAATTACATTTTTAAATTACAAATTCATTTAAAAAAGATCTTAGCAAACAATTCAGCTTTGTCTTTATATGAGGTGACAAAATCTTAACCATGCAAAAGAGGTAAAATCACAGATTAACTCTCGTTATAGATGCTGTTAAAAATTCTCCAGAAATCACAAGAACCTTTTTTAGATGAAATAAAAGATTTTGTGTCCTGAGAACAGCGGGTTTTAAGGTTAGACAAAAACCTATTTACAATGGTTTCTAGCGACAGTAAACATACGTCTGTTTTATATAGAATTTTTTTGCTGATAGATATAAAAGTAATGGTTACGATTGGAAATTGCAGCAGCACAATAAGAGGAAAACCATGGAGAAGAGTGAGGCTTGACTCGGTATTGTCGAGAGGTAATTAAGGATTCCATGCCAGCTTGAATCTAAGCTACGTAAGAAGCACACATTTGTCAGCAGGAAGATCACGGAATGAGTCCCAGTCAGCTTTAAGGTAATTGTAAGAGGTACAATGATAGGGGGATTCTGATAATAAAGAAGAATGAGATAATAGTTTTAGAGAAATCGAACCGTGATCATAAGCACCTCAGGATGAATGTGGAGAAACTGAACATTGACTAAGATCAGAAACAAGACACAAGCCAAGTAGAGAATGGTATGTAAGTAATGCAGATTGTCTGGAAAGCGAAATGGAAAGTTGACTGTTTATGTTAGAGATTGAGAAAGACAAAAGTTGTAGGCCTTAACGCCTGCAGAGTCACTGACGCTTGAGCCGAGCCATTCAGTAAAAATAAAAGCCCAGGCCAAGCATGTGACTATTAGAGTCTTTCCAAATTAAAGGAAGATAACCATCAACACTAAGATAAGACAGCTGAACTCAAATTATTTTCACAAAAAGCAATTAGGTCTGGTGAACTTTGCAAGAGATAAGACTCAACAGAAGAAAAGTTGCTTTGAAGACCACGAATATTAGTGAATGATAGATTTAGAGAACTTGGTTAACGGCGATGGTTTTTTGTGTTTTATAGTTTTTGGTGCTTTAGTCATTTTTAAATTGGACTCAAAGCACAGATAGTGCTCAGTACCCTATTTATTTTCCCAAGCAATTGTCTCATTACTATTAATTAACCTTAGGCCGTAACATATGTAGCCTCGAAAATGCACACCAAAAGTACGAACAGAGACACCATCCAAGCGCAATATGGCACTGTTTTTACTCTGATATTTTACAGCTGTTGGTGGAATCAGCCTCTCTGAGAGCTACCACAGAGTTAGGGAAACATGACTACCAGCCGGTCTCAGAACCATAAAAATGAGTTTTTGAGCTGTACCCTTATTAGGAGATAATAGAGTGAATTGCCTAGTCATAAAAAACAGAGACACAAGCAAAACTCATGTATTGAGTCAAGAAGATCCAGCATTCAACAACCTAAACTGGAAACAATGTATTATAAATACATTTACGCTAGCCTAATAGATGAAGAAGGGGTGGGAGGCTGTTTAACTGATAGAATCTGTTTACCCCTTAAGGATACAGATAGAATCTGTTTACCCATAATAAATAAACAGATTTAATCCGTTTACCCATAATTAAATAGTATTATGTAGTATATCGCAATTGCTGTAGAAACATTAACATTTAGTCTTTCAAATGTTTGAAAGACTAGATGTTAATGTTTTTAAATCAAATGCTCTAAGGTCAACTATTAACTAAATGTTTCTGATATCTGCTGATAGCATATCTGATATACACGCTTAATGGATTATATAAAAAAAAATTATATTTGTGAACTGTAGCTGATATCTATTATTTTTCTTTGGTGGTTGAAGATGTTGCAACATGTAGGAAAAAGTTACAACAACAACGAGGTCTTTTGAAACTGGATATTTAAACCGATTTTGGATTCTTCAACTTTAACGAGGAACCTCATATTAAGAATTTTGGGTAAAATCTCAACAGTCTTACTAAAACCTCAACAGTCCGTCCAACTTAATTCAAGGTTGCACTTTTCTTTGTTTTTTCCTAAATAAACTACAACATGCTAACTCGCTGTTGACCTCAGATTTGATTTGATCAGATTCATTTAAATCAAGATTTCTATTACTTTCTTTGGGAGATACTATTACTAACATCAATATCTTCTAATTCAGACAATAAAGATTCAATATTCTTTTCAAACTAATTTTGATTTTTTACCTTTAATTTGTTTGTTCTTGGATATTTTCTGTTTTGATGTTTTGATCTTCAATTTTATTTACTGTGATTATTTTTCCTGGTGCAACTTTTTTTTTTTTATTCTTTTGGTTTGTTCTGCTGCCTCATTGCTACAACGCTTCTTGAGAGTATCTTTATTGAATATTTCTTTTATGGTCTCATCACCATGGTCTTTAATCATATTTGCAAGCCTTCTTAATATTTATTTAATAATTCAATGACCTTCATTGTTATTTATGAGCACTAAGAGTTTGTCTCTTCCTTTTAATGACCGCAAAAAGACTTTCCGAGCCAAATATTGTTTTCAATGATCAGCATAGTTTTAATCATTGGCAAAGCATTTTACAAATTTTTCCATGGTAATTTTATAAGAGAATATTCTACACGGGCTTAATTGCGCAGGTTATTTTTATATTGATTGCAAAAAATACAATATAGTAGACAATAAAGTATTTCCTTTGTTATACTTGACTTTCAAAGATCTGAAAACAACATTAGGTGGTTGCAGCAGATGTGTGGCAGTTGAGTCAAGTAAAACGGATACTATTTTCCGAGTATGCTTTTATGATATCAGATGACAATTGCGAAGCAAAAATCTCCAATAACAACATTCGTTCCTGTAAGAGTTCACTCTATGTAGTAGTTTGCAGTTTTAAAAACAATCATGAAAAAACAAAACTGACCAGCCGCACTCTCCCTGTACATAATACTAACGGTTCCTTAGGAATGCATTTTTCTTTCTATAAGTTAAAAACCACATTTACAAATTAGTGTTTAAGAGCCTGAGTTATTACTCACATTTGTCTCATCATAATTGAATATAATAGTATTAGGAATGTTTTGCAGTGTAACAGATAACTTATTAAATATGAACAAACTGAATCTCTAACAACTTCAGCTCCTACCCGTTTTACAATTGCACAAGTTAGAGCCACTTCATTATATGATAATTTCAAAAAGATAAATATAACTAGATATGAAAAAAAGTTAAATAGGTGGTTATTTTGCAATTACATTATCAGGCCAAAACTTTTTTTAACTAACAAGCAAAATTATCTGTCACAGCTATAACCAGTCACCCCGTTTTACGGTAATTATATTGCGTAGTATATTTACGCAAGTATGATGTTAGTGTTTTAATGTAATTTAAAGAAGTTAAAATTAGTTTAGATAGGGGATGGGGGGTTATAGGGGAGCAATTCAACGACAATATGACAATTTATTATACGAAGTTTTATTATAGTACGTCTATTTATTATAACTTCTACAGTACTGAGAAGAAATATTTTGTGGGACGTCCAAGGTATAGCGTGTAAATCTTTTCTGTACACCTATCTTGACATGGTCATAAATTTTCAAATAGTATGATCATATAAAGTCTCGAAACACCTCATTTGCGGGAGATTTTAAATTTTACATATTATCTTTAGATGGCCATAAAACGTTCTAATAAAATTTGTAACTTCTCAATGAATTCTAATGTAATCAGAATACATTTTTGATTTTTGTCTAAAATTGATTGCCTTTCACAAATAGGTTGGGATGGTAATTTTTTTTTGGCTTTTTTTTTGACGTGATTTAATTACTGTGATATTTGTAAAAACATTAGCATTTCACATGCCAATGGTTTGACATGTGAAAGGTATTATTCTACAATTTTTTTTCTCATTTTTAAAAGATACTTATTTTACACCCAACAATTCATATAGATAAATAAAAGTAAAAAATATTAGAATTTCAATTACATTTTAACGACCATATCACTACTTTCCATCTCTTTTATTAAATCCATGTGCCTAAAAGAATTTGGTTCACGATTGAATTGCATCAACAGTTTTAAGCGAGAAGGGCTATCCGTACCATAAAATAATTGTTGTAGTTGAACTAAGCATTGCACTTCTAAAACATTCATACATTTCACATCAAACTCACCAGCCATCAATACAATACCTTTGCTCTCTTTAAATTCTGTATAGTAAACCAGACTCAACTGCCATGGCGCATTGTCACCATGAGCCTGATAATTAATCAATGAAGTAAAAAAACAACGATTTTGATTTGTAAAATGTGATAATACAAATTCGTATCCTTCTGATTTGGGCAACGGATATAAAAATATTGGATATTCTTTTTTTCTTTTCATGATGTGATCAAATATTGTATGAGGAATAACAGCTGTTACATTGTCTGCAGATTTAAAATATGCATTCCAAATTTTTCCTATTTCTTCCCCAGATTTATCTTCTAACAAATTTAACTTCATAAGTTTATCTAGTTGTCCTGGTAATTTTGATCCAGCTTTTTCAGCATTTTGCTGTTGCTGTTTTGAAAGAGACATTTCAAGTTGTTGAATCTGCTCAGACCATTTAGCTGCCTCTTTTGTAACTTGAAGATTTTGTTTTTCTTTCTTTATAGTATATATTCCTGACTCTTTAACCTGTTTGATTTTATCAGCATATTTTTCAAAATATGGATTGCTTGTTAACTGATCATTATCCTCGCTTTTAACAGACTTGCAAGTCAAAGACAAATGAAAGTTACGATTGTACCTTTGAAAATATGTAGCAGCTCGAGCTATTCTGAACATTCTTATTTTGTATAAACTAAATAAACAAAAAAATCTTAAACTTTATATATACACACACATATATATATATATATATATATATATATATATATATATATATATATATATATATATATATATATATATACATACATATATATATATATATATATATATATATATATATATATATATATATATATATATATATATATATATATATATATATTATTACAGGCTAAAGAGTCAGGAATATATACTATAAAGAAAGAAAAACAAAATCTTCAAGTTACAAAAGAGGCAGCTAAATGTGGAGTGCCACAAGATCCTTAAACATTAGGCTAATATTATCAAAAAAAATTTTTTTTAAAGTATGTTGAGTTGGCAGGGCAGTGTTTGTGGCATTGTTAAATTGATGGCGCCACTAGAGACATGAATAATCATCGTCCAAAGTTCATAATAAAATTTAAAAAATTACATATCTAAACTAAAAACTATAACTTTTCAAAGAAAATAAAAAAACAAGCACTCCTTTGGTTAGTTCCCTAAGGCAGTTGCCTAGATTTGCCAAATGGCAATGGCCTCTGCATGTTGGGTCTCAAATGAAGCGAAATTAATAATTTCAAAAATATTCATTATTCTAAAAAAAACTTTGAGAAAAAAATTCATAATTAAAATATCTTGTGGTACTCCCTAAAAAAATTTTTTTATTCAGAAATTTTTTAAATCCAGTATTATTTTATTATATAGATCACATTTACACAATTACATAGAACACAGTAACAATGGGTGTCAGTTAACATTTTTTTAAAAAAGTTGTTTTTAGCACCATCCTAATATATATATATATATATATATATATATATATATATATATATATATATATATATATATATATATATATATATATATATATATATATATATATATATATATATATATATATATATACATATATACATATATCTATATATCTATATATCTATATATGTATATATGTATATATGTATATATATATATATATATATATATATATATATATATATATATATATATATATATATATATATATATATATATATATATATATATAAACATTTGTTACATAAATTTTCATAAAACTTTAGTTTAACTCATTTAATGGCTTTAAATAAGTTTCAAATATTTTTTCAATTTATAATTTTTTCACATTGTATTATGATCTTAGTTGAATGTAATGTCATTACCATCAGTATGTTACACATATAAGTATGTTATAGGTAAAATAACAAACACAAATAATTAAAATAAAAATACAAAAATTAATGGAATAAACAGATACATATATGTAAACAGAATGGTTGTTGAACATTCTGTAAAGTATACTTCACAAAGTATTTAATGCTCATTAAGTCTATCTGAATAATTAAAAATTATAATTTTTAAAACTATTAACTTTTATTTATTTTCTTATATTATTGTATAAAAACTAAAAATATTTTGTAAAAACCACAAAATAAAAATTTACACTAGTTTTGTTTATTAACAACCCAAGATAGATAAGTGTTCCAAATAAGGGCTGCCATGTTGGAAAATAAAACTCTATGTTCAAGTGGAATATAATAAAAGTTTGCTATCTGAACAGGTGGCCAAATGAGCCAGTTCATTTTAAGTGTTTGAAAATATGATGACTTAAGTTTATTTATTATTTGTTCAATTGATTTATTTTCAAGTGCATCTGCAACTATTAAAAAGTTCCCAATAAAAAATGGAGCAAATAAAGTTTGATCAAGTATCATTTTCTGGATTGCTACTCGAACTTTATTTCCTTTAAAAAGTTTATCAAGTGTAAGATACCAGCATCGTAATGTCGGTGCAACCATAAAAAAACCCATACAAGTAAGCTTTAAAGTCCGTCTCATTTGATGATTGTGAAAACCACGTTGTTCAATAACTTGTTGGGCTATCAAATCTCCAAAGCAGCTTATCGTACCTCAAAAAGTGTTAGTGTAAAATTTTATATATAGAAAACACATGTAATTGAAATACCTCAAAAAAGAGAATAAATATCTTTAGTAATTAGTACTTTTCTAAATATATTTAATAAAAAACAAATACCAGTAGTTGCCATTGTTGTTGCAAATGGATATTTGCTAAGTGCTTGTGTGTATCTTAGAACAATGGATTTCATTTTAAAACTGCTTGTATAAAATAAAAACATAACTTAAAACAAAACAAAAAAACATTAAACTAAAATAATCAAAAAAAGTGAAAAAGTTTTTGTTGAAAGCAAATAGAGTTCAATAAAATTCATCTTAAAAACGTGCTTTTTTGGACACAACCATTCAATGTTTATGATGTTTACGTTAGGTAGGTACAACTTACAATCGCAACATTTTTTGTGCATTTTTTCTTTCTATATTTTCGTAACATTTTTTTATGTAAAGTATATTTTTGATGGAAGCTATATTAAAAGTTTTGATGGAAGTTATATTTAAAAGTTATATAAAACATAAAACGATCATCGGAGGAGGGTTTGCTATGGTGCGATCGATCCCCTCCCCCTCTTGTTTTATGCAAGTTTTCTTATAAAAACTGAGCTAGATTTTTGAACTGCTTTTTTTTTAAAAAAAAAACGATCCCCCTCCCGCAAAAAAAATTTATTGCACGGACCTGAGTATATATATTTTAAATAGTAATAATATAAAGCTCAGTAAATTATTACTCTCGCATTTGCAAGTAAAGAATGGGGTCGCAAGTTTTATGGTTTTTGTTATTACAAGGCTCCAATCACGGAAGTTTTTTGTAAATCATTCTCATTTGATATAATTACAAACAAATCGTTTGACTTGAACATAAACGTTTAAAGTTTGCTCCATACCTGAAAGTTATCTCAAAAATTAATATAAGCTGCCGTGATCTGCCGTGACCGATAGATTTTTGGTGTTCCAGAGAGGAAACTTCTAGAAATGGTAAAAACTAAGGTTTGCAATACTGATACTTGCATTAAATAAGAATGTTTAACAGAAACAGTTATCGGAGCCTTGGAACAAAATAAACCTAAAAAAATTAGGACCCACTGTGAGCAAGAAAAAAAAAGGTAACTTTTTTAATATCATGAAATAAATCTAAATTCATCAAAAAAATAAATTTATTTAAAAAAAATTCTTTGTTTAAAAATAGAGACCAAAGAAGGTCAAAACCCCTCTATTTGAGGGGGTTGTCAACTTTACTACGCCTTAAATTTTGAACGTTAAAATACTTTTTTAAAAAATGAGAATTTTACAGATGAGTTTTAGCCGCTTTCATAATGGAAAAGTTTTTTTAAAATTCTAATACTTCCCGCTCTTTTTACAAGTATTTAAAACTTTGGGCCCTAATTTTAAAGTAATATTTTTCCTTAACTCTGATCACCGTGATCTTTTTAAAAACATATTACTTGTATTAGTATGAAATTAGAATCTTGAAAGCAAAAAATCTTAAAATTTGTCTTTTTATATATATTTAATTGTTTTTTAATTAGAGAATGGTTTAAACGACAAAAGTTAATGTTTACATTAATATTAATTTCCATTTACAATCAGTAAAAGTTTTCAAAGGTTAGCATGCTCTTGTACTGTAGTTTAACATTTACCTAAAAAGCACGAAATGATCATTTGCATATCTTTTCAAAAAAGTTCACCCCGTAATGTAATAAATTTTCAATCCGACAATGACTCAGACCGTTGACCTTACTCTTGCTTGTTGCACAGAAGGAATCAAAAGTGCAATTTGTCTTTATTTTTGCATGATGAATAAATTTCTTCCATTACTTTGATTGCGCGCTCTGTGCATTGATTACTTCTGGGTATCTGTAGTATGGATGACCCAAACCCATATCATTACTTTCTGTATTTTCAAAACTCTTCGAACTTGTAGTTTAAAATAGAATCTATGATTACTTTATTAAAAACATTTTTTTTTACCCAAATCAGTTTGGCTTTCAAAATGATCGTTCAACTAAGCATGCAATTATTGAAATAGTAAACCAAATAACTAATGGTTTTGGGAATAATAACTTTACTTTAGGAGTATTTCTTGATTTACCAAAAGTATTTGATACAGTGGATCATTGCATTCTCTTAGATAAAATAAGACATTACGGAATAGTTAATAAAACCTATAATTGGATTAAAAGCTATTTTACCAACAGAAAACAATATCTACATAATGTCCATTCCGGAGTATTAAATGTTTTATGTGGAGTCCCGTAGGGATCAATTCTTGGTCCACTCTTTTTTCTTATATATATAAATGGCTTCTGTAATGCATCCTTAAAACTGAATTCAGTCATGTTTGCAGATGACACGAATCTATTTCTTACCAACAATGATATCAAAACATTATATGCTGAAATGAAAATAGAACTAGTTAAAGTAAACAACTGGTCTAAAGCTAACAAACTCTCGCTTAATGTTGAAAAGACAAATTATATACTATTCCATAAAAAAATACAAGAGGAAAATCTTCCTCTCAAGTTGCCTGAACTATTCCTAAATGATCAACTAATTAAAAAGCAATCCAATATAAAATTCTTAGGAATCATTGTTGATGAAAAGTTATCCAGGCTTCCTCATATAATATACATCCAGTCAAAAGCCACCAAAATCATAGGTTTGATGTATCGAGTTCGATTTTACGTCAATACACAAAGTCTGAAATTAATCTACTTTGCGCTAAGACATAGCTGCATCAGCTATGCAAATATTTTATGGACAAATACTCAAACATCAAAGCTTAAAAAACTGTATAGTTTGCAAAAACATGCTTGCAGAATCATTTAGTATAAGGATAGACGTGAACACGCTTAACCCTTAACAAGTGATATGAAAATGATGAATGTGTTTGAAATAAATGTCTATTAGCATTTAATTTTCATGTATCGTTACAATATCTCTTCTATAACCTTTAATAACAAGTTTGAATTAAATAAAAATGAAAACTATAATCTTAGAGCAAATATGTTAAACACATATAAACTGCCTCGGATAATAAATAAATATTCAGAATATAGCATTTCATATCAAGGTCCTAAAGCATGGAATCTTTTCAAAAATGATTCAAAGGTACGGTAAATTCGTAAAGTTTATTCAAGTTTATAACAAAAAAAGAAATTTTTAGCATTTTTGGATAATGTTACCACTCTACTTTTATTGTTGTTGTTGTTGTTGTTGTTGTTGTTGTTGTTGTTGTTGTTGTTGTTGTTGTTGTTGTTGTTGTTGTTGTTGTTGTAGTTTAACAATCTTATTAGCGAATTACGCATTTTATTACGATATTTATTACGATATTTAATTGAAATTTTATTACGTAAAATATATTTTACGAAATTTAATTACGTATTGCGTATTACGATATTTTATTGAAATTTTGTTAAAGGGGCTCTATAAAAAGATTGCGATGACGTACTGTCATCTTCATCTTCTTTGAGCCCCAATCTGTGTTTTTTTTATGAAGCACGAAGTTGTAAAATTCTTATGTTGTATTAAAACAGAAAAAAAAAAAGGATGGTTCCAGTGATTTTTCAAAGAGCTTAAAGCCTTTTTGTATGGATTCAGTATTAAAGTCGTTTTTGTTGTACAGTTGGTCGGAAAACCAATGGTCTACCCAGCCATACGATATAAATTGACTCTCTGCAGAACTGTCATTGTTAAAGGAATTAAAATGAAGGCCAGGATCGCTAGTATAGATTTGGAGTTCCACCTTGCATTGCTGATGTTGGGTATTTTCTGAAACCTGATCAATGGAAAATGTTCCCTTTCCTCAAAAAATCGGAACACTTGAGTGAGATAAAACAAAAATTTCATATCATCTCTCCAGCCTGATGTTTTGAGAATTACTTCTGTTCCGTTTTGAGCAATTTTCACTAAATCTAACAGATCTCGTAAACGGTGCGTCGGATTTACATAATTTTTTCAATATTTGAAAGATAATTTAATCTGCTAAATATTTGTTAAGAAAAAAGTTTAGTTTTTCATTTTTTTGAGAAAATATTGCCTAAAGTTTGTGGAGCTGCTCAACTTGCCCCACCGGGGTATGTTGAGCAATAGTGTGTGGTAAGTTGAAAAATCAACAAATAAATGAATATGTATGTTACAAAACTTGGGTGAATCATCAGTAAAACTTTCACTACCAGTAAGCGTGTGTATAGTTGATACAAACTTTTATTTTAAACACATAATGACGTAAAAAAATAGAAAAAATTAAATAGTAAAAAAGTATCATTAAATATAATTTTATGCAACTATCTTGAACTTTAAAGCCCGATTTAAAAATTAAAATTTTAAAATTATGTATAAATAATGTACCGCTCTATTATTTCTCATCAAAGTTGTTTCTTTGTATTTGGCAGCTCAGTTTTATTTATTTTTCTCAAAGCTGCTCAACCTACCCCTACTAAACAAGGTGACTCATTAGTTAGGTTTTTAAGACTTAAGAAAAAAAGTTAATTTTAATAAACAGTCCGATAAGTTGGCTTTTTACTAACACTTAAGTGATGATAAATAAAAAAGTTTATAAGCATTCAAGAGAAAAATTGCAATTGTGGTCCAAAATAGAAAAAGTGCCCGCGTATCTTTCTCAACAGCTTTTCAAAAAATTTTTGTTGCGCATTGTGTTAACATTCTTATTTCCAAACTTTCATCCATTAGATGTTTTGTCATGTGATACGTAGTTTTTGAGATATTTTAACTGCCCAACTTGCCCCTATGCTCGATTAGCCCCGCTCTACTCTACTTCTTCAACAGCTGAGATACAAATGGATATTCGATGTTTGGCGATTGTGTTTTACTTCCACCACCGAACGGAGGATTCTATCTAATACATGATGTTGACAGCTGATAAACTGTAGTTTGTTGATGCGTTTCTCTGTGTACATTAGTTGCAATATTACAACAACACCATTCTTTTTCCGATATTAACGCTGGTGGTATCTGCAACAATGATCTGCATTGAATTCTATTGGTAAAATTGTGCGGCCGTGGCGCAAAACGAGCTTTGGACATTTCTAGCGTCACGGTAAGGAAGGAGGCGTGAATTTCCTGGTTAAATGCGCTTCCGTGGTGCTCTGTGACAAGACCGTTAGGACTTCTTGGGGCAACTAAAATAACAACAAAACAAAAAAAATTCATTGAGGACTTTAGAAATTCCTTGAACAATAGTTAAAGTCCTGCCATCAACCAAGCTAAGGACATCTAATTTTATTTCTTTTCTTTTACTATTTCGAACGACCACTTGATAATCCATTCTGTCGATGTGCTTGCCATCAAAGTGTAAGAACTAACTTTCCATATGCAACTTTTCTATCATTTCTTCATTCAACTTGATTGCCTCTTTGATAGGCACTTCTATATCGATAGCGTGGACTAGCAAAAATTTGTTTATTTATGCCTAAGCATTTTTGAGTTGCGTCGGGTAAGCTAAAAGTGTTGTTCAGTTCAACAGATGGTGTTACTGGTTGTGTGATACCAATGATCCGTGTCCGATGCCATAACAACGAGGAGATTACAGGCAGCTCTAATTGCTTTTGTATCTTGACTGATGATATCCATGGATCCTTTTTGACGGATCTGACGATCATAGAATCCTCTCTAGAAGTGGTGGAACGCGGTCTTCCACCTTTGTTATCTGCTGCCAACTTCCCCGTTGAACGATATTTGGAGCATAGTCTTGATACGGTCCATTTTTTATCACAAATACTTTTTTGTGACATTCCACTTACGTAATCGCCAATAATTTTCTTCCTTAGTTCCCATCCAAGACTGTCGGGAGCCATTTTTGCACTTGAAGTTATAAAAATGATAAAAATAAATAATCACTCTTCTCAAGGCTTACCGTGTTACATTTACCTTGTGATGATGCAATAATGCTCTGTGGAACACAACGTCTTGGTTGGATGTGGACTGTATTGATGTAATGAAACACTTGTTATATTTCACTTCTTGTATTGGTGTTCATTGATAAAACACTTTGATAAAACTCACTTCGATAAACTGTATTGATAATACTGACTGATTGACTTCCATATACTGACTGAATTACATATCGGTTTACATGTCTCTTATATAGTAAAATGAACTTGTGTGAACCTGTTCTGGAAGATTCTAAATACTTCTTTTTGATGCTTCTGGAAGCTTCTGGATGCGTCTGGATGCTTCTGAATATTTTTGGATACTTCTGGATGCTTCTGGATGCTTCCTTTAATTATTAAAAAACTTCCGTCACGTTGACACGGACCAGACTTTGAAAGAAAATGACCAGAAAATGAAACAAACCAAAAAAGTTGCACTTGTTTTGTCCGCTGCAAAATGGCACTTGTCAACGAAATTCTGCCTGTGTGCTGTCACCTGTCATCTGATTGCTCATTTTATGGCATGCTATGACTCCAGACTTCTGAACTATTTGCTGTGTTAGTATAGTTCGTTTCGTTTTAAAGACATGTAAAATTAGGAACACTTTTTAGCATTGTTCGATGTTGGTTGCAAATGTTTTGTCCAATACTGTATATAAAATTTTCATATCAGCTTTCAACTCAAAAATTAATACGGCAAAAAATTTAAATGACTTCGATATTCTATTGGAGTCTTTTAAAGAAAAAAAAATATGCCAATGGCTATGTGCACAACTTATTTATTAACTATAAAAAAGATTTAGCTAAGACCGTAAATATACTGTGTCTTCTTACAACATTTTACATTTATTATAGTTTATTGATTTTGCTTATTGTTTCAAGTTGCTTATCTCAAAGTTGCTTTGGATTTTGTAAAACGTACTGAAGGGTAATCAAATCTTTTCCTCACAACTCAGTCTGATGCATTTGGTTGCCCTTTTCTAGAAGACAACACCCTTAAGTCGCTACGTAAAACAAATGGCAGCATGTTAGATAACCTCAATATATGCATTGAACTTTTATCTAAGTCGTCCTTAGCAGTTATGTCTCGTCAGTTTTCACGCTATTTAACTGTTCCTTTGGCCAATCCATCAAATGAATTGAAGTTACAAGCTACAAGTGCATCCCCTCTTAATATATGGGCAGAGAGAACTCTTGGCTAAGTAGATTCTTTGGTAAAAAGAGCACCAAATCCAGACAACTTTTATTGACTATATCTCTAAATTTAAGGCTAACCACGCTTTGGATTGGCTTCTCACTAAACCTTTTGAGGAGAGAGAAAAGCTAGTCTCCTTTTGCATTAAAAGAGATGTTCAGGCAAGACAAACTGGTAAAGAAAAACAACTGAGAAATGACTTTTCATTCTCAGTTGTCTTTCTTTACCAGTTTGTCTTGCCGGAACATCCCTTTTAATGCAAAAGGAGACTAGCTTTTCTGTTTTATCTTGATGAACGAATTAAAGAAAAAGGGCAGAAAATAGACGTGAAAGGCAGAAATAAACTAGGCAAGGAAATAAAACAGGATTTAAAGGAAGGCTTGACGGCAGATGATAAAATTTTTGACTGTACTATCTCCGGAAGTTACTTATCTTGAACACCAGAATATATAATTGTACAAAATATCATGGTATTAACGAATAGAGCTATTGGTTTAGCGAACAGTACTTCCGCTTAACGAATAGTTCTTCCGCTTAACGAATAGTACTATTCGTTTAACGAATATTATTAGGTCCTCGCAAAACTTCGTTACAATCCAGTTCAAAGTTCAAGAATCTGGTTTTAGTTTCTTTTTTTTTCTTTTTTTAACGATTGCTAAACAAATAATTTCAATAGAACATTACAAACGGTTTGTGTATTTGTTTTCTTGACATAATTAATGTTTGGATTACAAATAATTCTATTTAGTTTTGTATCCGCGGAATTTATATGAGAAGGTAGGAAAAATTCGTAGTGCTAAACGTAAAATTAAGATATATAGATTATTTGAACTGCTAACTTCAAAAAGGAAACAAGTCCACAAAATTCAAAAATTCACTTTTTAATATAAATTAGTTCTGAATGGGTAGACACACCATTTACTGCTAAAAGGGATAAACCTGAAATCATTTTTGTAAGCATGGCATCAGTTTAAATTTTGCGTTTAACGCAGAAAGGAAACACGTCCGGGACTTGTTCCCTTTCTGCGGTAAACATTTGTAACAAAAAATAAAAACATTTTACTTGTGACTTACAAATTTCTTTGTTTAAAATGACTTTTTCAGATTAAGATGACAATCCTTTAAAGAGAAGAAAAAAAAAGGAGTTGTTAATTTAAACATATACAAAAAATAAAAACATTTTACTTGTGACTTACAAATTTCTTTGTTTAAAATGATTTTTTCAGATTAAGATGACAATCCTTTAAAGAGAAGAAAAAAAAGGAGTTGTTAATTTAAACATATACAAAAGGCTAAAGTGGCAGGAAAAGAATATATAAACATGGTTGGAAAAAAATACCAGCCAAGAAACCAGCATCTAATATTTGCAGGTAAACTTTTATCGATTTTTCATTAATATTCATCTAGAAAGTTTTTTAAATACTGTTATATGCCGTGTCTTCTGCATAAAATAAATCGGCTGAGGGAAATTCACAACACTTGTAGGTTTCTGACCGTTGTCATTATGTGCCATAAAATTTTGCATTTATGATTTTTGAACATAGCTAGGCTACTTTAGAATTAATTACAACTGGCCCAGGCAAAAGGGGGCTCATTCTCAAGTGTGAAAATTATTTCTATTTGATTCTATTAAAAGTTATGCACTGAAAAACTGTGATCTTTTTGATTTGTTTATTATTGAAATTTAATTTTGTATATTTAAATAAAGTTTACTTTATGGACGATCCCTATCTTTTTTATTATATTTAAGTTTCAAAATTTTAACAAAAAGTTTTAGCCAATCATTGCTTTTAAGTTTCACATTTAGTTAAACTTTCAAATGTGATAAGAATGATGGCTAGCAAGCCTCTAAGTGGAGCAGCTAAACGACGGAAGAAAAAATATTTAGAAAACGAAAATAAAAAACTATGAAAAATTGACTCATTTTTGTTAGCGACACAGACTAAAAAGGAAGAAAAAAAATCTGTTGCAAAAGTACTTAATTTGGAAAGTGAACAGAAGGATACCAGAGAGAGTGAGATCTCATTATAAGCAAAGAAAATGAACCATTTAACTCTGCAGCACTTGTAAACTTTGAAGATCCTACTGATAGAGGGCATTATACAATTAATATAGTTAATCTAAATATGAAGAAATTTATTGTTGCACATGGGTCATGTAGACTAAAGGGACCTTTTCTGACTGGCAGGGGTTTTCTAAAACAGTTTGAAATGCCATACTTCGTCTTGTATAATATATGAACAATGGAAACATCACAAGACTTTGAATGAATCAAATAAGAAAGAAATTCAAAAAGATAATAAATTTTAGCGAGTAGTTTTGAAGCGGCTTGTGAAAATTACTCTACGTTTAGCCTGCAGTGGACAGTCGTTTAGATGGCATAATAAACATATCGATGCGGTTTATAACGGCAATTTTTTTATGAATAATCCAATAATGAATGAACTTTTAAGAAAACCTAAATACAACAAAATATTTGAGTTTGGAAATGAAATAATTACCATACTATCGGAGCATCTTGATAAACAGATTACAGAAGAAATTAAGTCTGCATTATTCTACTCAATCATTGCTGATACTACTCAAAACATTACAGAGAAAGATTAATTAAGTTTAACTATCCGCTATGCAAAAATAAATAACAGTAGTGATGGCATTGTAACCGAGATATCAATAACTGAAAGTTTCATAGGCTTCTTCTGGACACATAATCAATGTACTGAAGGATTGTCTAAACAAATCCTTGAAATTCTGAAAAAGAAAGGAATATCTTTACAAAAGTATCGTGGGCAGTGATACGACGGTGTAAGTGTTATGTCAGGTGTTTATGGAGGTATTCAAAAACGTATTAGTGATGAACAACCATCTGTGGTATATGTACACTGCGCTGCACATAACCTTAACCTCGTTATAAACGATGCTGGTAATGGAGTTCCAGAAGTTGGTGATTTTTTCACTGTTCTTCAAAATGTATATAAATTTTTCGGTATTAGCATTAACAGATGAGATATGTTTAGTAGTGTTACTAAAGAATCAACAGTAACATTGAAAAAAATAAATCCGGCTCGATGGACTGAACAAGCACAAAGTTTGCTTGGTATGAAAATTAACTACTTCAACACCTTAAAGCTATTGACTTCTATTATCTAACATCGCTCAAAAAAGAAAAAAAGGATGGATATTTAAGACTTAGAAAATCCGTTGAAAATTTTGATTTTGTTTTTCTGCTCGTTATGTTTTCTAAAATACTTGGAGCAATTGACGTAGCCTCTAAATATCTTCAAAAAAAGAGGAGCAGATTTGTCTATTGCTTTACAACATCTTAAAAATGCATTGGAGACGACTACGAAGTACAGACTGAATTTAGACGAAGCTAAAAAAGAAGCAGTCGCAGTTGTTAACAAGTAGAGTGTTGAAGTAAAATTTAAAAACAAAAGAGTTCCAAAAGTAAAACAAATTTGATGAGTTAACCAATGATCAGAGATTGACTGACCCAGAAGACAAATTTCGATTTACTATTTTTAACCGTGTGTTAGATATTACACACTATTGAAAAATAGATTACAAAGAATGCATGACATTGTAAGCAGTTTTTTGGTACTTTTTCCATCAACTCTTCTTGCTGTGGATGACAACAATATTCTCAAAGCTGCAAATTCATTACAGGAAAAATATCCCAACAATTTCTCACCAGAGTTTCCGCTTTAGTTGCTGTCGTTCCGTATGTCAATGAAAAGTAAAATAAAAAAATACAACAGTTAATCAATTGGAAAATTTACTAATTGTGCATTACACCTCCATTTCATCTTCATATCTTGACGTGGTAACTTCTTTGATTATGTTTTTAACATTGCCAGTCATAGTGGCTACAGCAGAAAGTTCATTTTTAAAACTTAAGTTCATAAAAATTATCTTCGTAATTCGATGGGTAAAAAACGCTTTATCGGTTTAGCCTTGTCGAGCATTGAAGCTTCGCGGGCAAAAGTTATGGATGTTGACCAGTTCATTGACCGATTTGCAGATATAAAGAGTGATCGCAAGGACTTGTCTTAAAATACTCATCTGTACTGTGTATAATAATATAATATGCATAAATATATAAATGTATCTAATATGTATCATGCTCAATTTTTATGCAAAAACTTGCGTGAAATAACAAAAAATTTGGTAAAAAAGATCGGTCGATCGCAGAAGACGACTCTCACACGGTACGGACATGCATTTCTCAAAAGTGAGTCGATAATTAAAAACATAAAATTATTGTGTACCAAATTGTCATGTTGTCAATTGTTGCCAAATTGTCTTTAAAAAACCTTTCGTTGGAGGGGGGCCAGAATTTGAAGTTACGCTACTAAACACTATACTGGAAGAGATAAAGAATTTTTACCGGCTAATTTAGGCGTAAAAACCATTTGTGAGATGTTTATAAAAAAATAGAATTATTTGCTTTTAACTACACTTGGCAGTGAGAAAAGGCTTTCGTATAAAGTTTTCTGGCATCATTTCAAAGAAAATTACTCATTACGTTTTGGCCAACCTTCAAAAGACGCATGTGTTGCCTTTGAACTTAAGTTAAAAATAAAAAGTCCTTTTTTTAATGAAAATGAGAAAAGACACGCCATAGCAGAAATTTTAATTCACAATAGGAGGGCTAAAATGCCACAGAGAAAGTGCGCAGTGGTAGCGCACTTGCCTCAGGAACGTAAGATCCGCGGTTCAAACCACCTCTCGGCAAGTTTTGCGACATCGGTTAGGAAGGAACTTCCTATTAAATGCTCTTCCGCGGTGCTCTGTGATAAGACCGTAAGGACTTCTTGGGGCACCTAAATCAACATTAAAAAAAAAAAAAAAAAAAAAAAAAATGCATAAAAAACCATAAACAAGTTGGATTATGTGTAGATTACATGTCTAATGTGACATTACCGTGCATACTAGTACAAGATAATTATTATTTCAGGAAACTCACAGAAACGTCTTTGGAATTCACGACATTGCTTCCCGAAAAATGACTGTTTTTATTTATCATGAAGGCGAAGGAGGTAAAGGTTCAAATGAAATATCCTCTATGCTTATGTGGTACGTAAAAAACAAAATTTCAGATGAAGTTAAAACTTTTCACCTATTTGGTGACAACTGTGCTAGTCAAAACAAGAACCACACCCTTGTTAGAATTATGATGGCTCTTTGTGAAACTAAGAGATTTGAAAAAATAAATTTGGTGTTTCCTGTTTGGGGACATTCTTTAATGCCTAATGACCGTGATTTTAGAATTATAAGAAGTAAACTAATAAAAAGTAGAGAGATAAAACTGATGAAATAAACTGATGAAATAATTAATCTGATGAAAAACTGATGAAATAATTAATCTGATTAACAGTTCTTCAAAAATTCCTGGAAAGTTTACTGTGAAAAAATGTCATTTAAAGACTATATTGACAATGGGGCCTGGTGACCCGAGTTTTACAAGAGAACATGCTTAAGAAATGACTCTTATGGGAAAAACTTACTAAAATCTAACAAATTAAGGTTTTCAATCTCAAAATATCGTGAGATGTCAGTTCTTCACGTTTTTTACGTACCTCATTTACTGTAAAAAGGGATCATGTTTAAAAATATGTCCTACACTTATAACAAAATACATTTAAAAAATTATGTATGTATCTTTCCGACCCCTACTAACTGTTGAATAACTAGGAAAAATTTGAAAACCCCAAGTTTGATAATAAAGGGTCGAAACATTTTTTTGTCTATCCTCTAAAATTAGGACGTTTTGGACATGTTGTCTTTCTGTGGACGCGTGGATCTTTCTGCGGTTAGCGATTCATTTAATAAAGAGAATTTATTTTTATTTTTAATATTATTTTATCATTAATTAAATTTGATGTTCCTCCTTTGATCATATTTTTATTTGACATATCACTTGCAATCACTATCAATCACTTGCAATCACTATCAATCACTTGCAATCACTATCAATCACTTGCAATCACTATCAATCACTTGCAATCACTATCAATCACTTGCAATCACTATCAATCACTTGTAATCACTATCAATCACTTGCAATCACTATCAATCACTTGCGATCACTATCAATCACTTGCAATCACTATCACACAATTATTTGTCATAAAACTTTTTATTCACTTTTTATTTTTACTGTTACTTTTTATTATAACGATAATTTTTTTTATTAACACTATTACTATTATTTTTCATTTATTAATTTTTAGCATCACATTTTAGTATTTTGTTATATATAGTATAATATACATTCACCCAATGCAGAAAAAATTGTGTCAAACAGCTTTTCTCTATTTTTCTGTTTCTAAATTAGTTTTCGTTGACAAATTTAAGTATCTAGGTACATAATTGAAAAAAATTTATTACTGTTAAAAAAATTCCTTTTTTGCCATTTTATCTATTATTAACAAACATTATTATTTGTTAAACGAAGTTTAACGAATAGCATTATGAACAAAGTGAAAAAGCTCAGCGCTCAGTTATTTTTTGTAATGTCATTTTTGGATTAGTTGAATACATCCTTAATCATCGAGACCTTCCACCAGATGGTACATGGTCTAAGTAGGCGTTGGTGGAGTAGTCTTAAGGTTTGAATGAATATATTGGATAGGCTTTAAGGTTTGAATGAACATATTGGAAAGGCTTTTAAAAAAAAAAGCACAAGTTTTCCTATTCAAAAGCATGTTCTCAAAAAGAAATTCACGATCTTGGCAACTGTTGAGTCTATGAAATAATCTTATAAGAACTTAAAGCAAACTTTGAAGTTTCTTTGTCTTAAAAATGTTGTTTTAACTGCAGCTGTAGACATTTTTTTTTTTTTTCGTCATTTGACACATTTTACAATGTTAACCTTACATTCAAATAAATTTAATGTAAAAGACAAAATGTCTTATCATCAAGCCCCTTCGTGAAAATAAAAAAAACAAATTAAAAAGTTTGAAAAAATCAAAAAGTTGAAAAAATAATTTTTAAGTTTGACAAAACTAAAAAGTTTGAAAATAATAAAAAATAAAAAAGTTTGAAAAATAATTTACAAATCCGTACATATGCGTATACATATCCGATAAACTTCATAATATATATTTAAATATACAAAAGATATTTTGAATTAAAAAAGATTCCGAACATTTTATAGATTTAAGTTCATCTACTCATATTTTTTTTTAAACAAAATTAAAACAGACAAACAAAAAGAAACAAGAAGAATATATATAAGAAGGATATATGTATATATACATATACACACATACATATACACTTACACATACACACATATACATATACACATATACACATACACATATATATATATACATATACATATATACATACATATATATACATACACACACATATATACACACATATACTTATATATATATACATATACATACACACGCAAAATACATACATATATATATATATATATATATATATATATATATATATATATATATATATATATATATATATATATATATATATATTTTTAATTAAAAAAATGAAAGAATGTACGTATTGTTTAAATTTAGTATTTGTTTTTTTATAGCTCTTTTAAATATATCAATAGATTTTATTTTTTTCATATTTTCGTCTAGAACCGAGTTCCACAAGCGTGGTCCCCGACATGTAATTGAGAAGTCAGACTTTTTGAGTAATGTTAGTGGGATGTAGTAATTATTTATTGAGTGTCTTGTTTTATATTTATGATTAATAAGAGAGAAGTTTTTATAAAAATATTTTGGAATTAATTCGTTTTGAAGTTTAAACATAAATAACAAGTTATGGTAGATGTTTAATTTGTATACATTTAGGGCATTTATTTCCTTGAGTAACGGCTCGGCACTTTCGTATCTATCCATGCCCGAAACTAATCGACTTGCTCGCTTTTGTTTTGTGTAAATAGTTTTTAGGAAAGATGAGTGATTGTTTGCCCAGGCAATATTACAATAGTTAATATGACTATGTATAAACGAAAAATATAAATTTTTTAATCATATTTTGTTCAAAAGAGGTTTAGTCTTATACATTATCCCTAAAGTCTTTGAGACTTTGTTTTCGACTAGCTTTATTTGGCTTTTCCAATTTAAATGTTCGTCAAAAATTATTCCAAGTATTTTCATTGAAAACACTCTTTTTATTTTAATATTGTTAATAGTTAGTTCTGGTAGTGTAAGTGGAAGATTCTCGGATTTAGATGGTTTGGCAAACAAAATATATTTTGTTTTTTCAATATTCAACGAAAGTTTATTTGCTATAAACCACTCATTGAGATATGCTAGTTCAGTGTTTACATTACAAAAAAATTTTTTTAATTTGAATCAGAATAAAAAACATTAGTGTCGTCAGCAAAAATAATATAATTAAGTATTTTTTTATTGATTCTTGTGGAACTCCACAACTTATTGACTCAAATGGGGAGCATGTTAAATCAAATGGTACTACTTGTTTACGATTTTCTAAATAACATTGCAGCCACTTTAAGTTAGAGTGAGCTACTCCGTAATTACATAGTTTGTTGATAAGAATCTTGTGGTTGACAGTATCAAAGGCTTTGGATCTAGAAATATTCCGAGAGTGTAACTATTGTTTTCAAAACCATTTAGAATTTGGTTCGCAAGATCAATTACTGCATGCTCCGTAGAATGGTTTTTGCGAAAACCAAACTGTTTATGATAAAGAATGTTAATAATTTCAAGATAATTGTACAGCCTGTTGTGCATAATACGCTCTAGCACTTTAGAAAAACAGGAAAGTATGGAAATTGGTTTATAGTTAGATTTAATCGAATCATCACCGCTTTTGTATATTGGAATTATTTTTGCTAGTTTTAGTTGGTCAGGAAAAATGCCGTTTCTTAGGGAAAGATTAAAAATTATAAAAAGAGGTTTCTCAATAATATCAGAGACCGCTTTTACAACATCGGGGTTAATTTCATCTAAACTCGCACTCTTATTTGTTTTCAACATACTAATTGCTAGCCGAAGTTCATCAACCAGAAGCTCCGACTCATCCATTATGGAATCTGATTTTTTCAAAAAGGATTCAAATGATTTACTCCCCTCAGGAATTGCACTGGCTAGTTTTTTCCCTATATTTATAAAAAAGTCATTAAATGTATCTGCAATTTCTTTATTTACAAAAGCATCTCCTATATTACCATCTCTTTGCAATCTTTTTGGAAAATTATCAATTTTTACATTTCCTACGCATGTTATTTCTTTAACTACATTCCATATTTTTCTTGCATTTCCAAATGTTTTATTAATCAATAAGGAATAGTAATTTTTTTTTGATTGCTTTTATAACTTTTCGAAAGAAATTTTATGTTTTTTGTATTTTATTTCATTTTTGTAGTTCTTTTTTTTTAAAAATTTTTGGTAAAGTTTTTGTTTCTTTTTTGATGACTTAATGAGTTCTTTCGTCATCCACGGACTAAGCAAATTTTTAGAATTAATAATTTTTTTAACTTTGGGAATAGCTTTTTCGTATTGCTTAGTAAACACGCGAATAAAAAAATTATAGCCATTATTTACATCATTGCAATCAGTCAATAGTTCCCAGTTTATTTCTTGTAGGAGGTCGCGAAAAGTGACGATTGATTCATTATTTATGTTTTTTACATAAATAGTTTTTGTTTCTATTTTTTCTCAGGGGTTGCCGAATCAGAAAAACTGGAAAATGATCAGTGATATCTGTTTTAATAATACCACTTTGCATTTTAGCCCTTGTGTAATTATTAGTAATGATATTATCGATAATGGATGCAGTTGTTGATTATGGGAAAAACGCTGTATTGCAAAAGTGTATTTATAAAACTCGCAACGTGGTTATCTGTTTTATTATTAAGAAAATTCAAATTAAAATCACCCAGTAAATACACGTGTTTTTTATGAGCTTTGGTAGCAAGTAATTTATGTGGTTTTCAAACTGATTGTAACTACCATTAGGCGGTCTATATAATGCTGTTATAAATGTATTTTTAATTGCTTTATTAATTATTTCAATAGTAAATGACTCACAATCAGCGTCATTTACTTTGAGGTTATCTACATGCTTAAAGGTCAATGAGTTTTGGATAAAAATTGATACGCCCCCGCCAATGCCGTTTTCTCTCCGGTTGATGGAGGATTTATATCCTGATAATTGAAAGTTAGAATTAATCGTGTCTCGATGACACTAAGTTTCTGTCAGACAGATAATACTGAAATTTTTTTTATATTATTTAACATTAATTTTAAATTTTCAAAGCTTTTTTAAGTGATTTTTTAAAATCTTTAACTACTAATTTATCATAAATAACGACAGAATACTTACCATTTGTCCTGTGAGTTCGCATTTCTTCAAAAAGAGTTTTTCGTATGTTTAGGGTATCCAAAGAATAATCTTCGTTTATAAATATTCCTGTTCCTTTTAATTTTTTCGAGTTTTTTAATATGTTAACTTTATCTTTGTAGTTCAGAAGTTTTATCACGATTGATCTAGGTTTACTTTGCCCAGTTTTTCCGGTTCTATGTGCCCTTTCAATAACCACGCCACTTACATTTAGTTTGTTTTCAAAGATACTTAAACCTTTTCTTCAGATTCATTCCAACTTTCAGATTCGCTCTCCGTTATTCCTTCAAGCTTATTTTTTTCTTCTACACTAAATGCTACTTTTGTAACAATTTTTTTTTTCAATTTTATTGATTTTCTCCTCTTGGGTATCTTGTGTAAAAGTGATACTGTGTTCAATATCTTTTTGACTGTGTTCAATTATTGAGACTCTGTCATTTGTTTTTACCATTTCAGATTTTCTTAAATTATTTTCAATTTGTAAAGTTTTGCACGTTTCTTTTATTTCTGCTATTTCTTTCAGCAGTCCATCAACTCTTTCATTTGTAATTTTTGAATTACCACCAATAAGTTTGAGAATGTCTTTTTGTTGTTTCTTAAACATCTCAGAGAATATTTCACGAACTAATTTCACAGATATTTCTGAAGCTTCTGTATTTAATTGAATTTCTTTTTTATCAATACTTTTATTTTTATCCATTTTATTAACAAGTTAAATACGAATGTTTAAAGTTCAATACCAATTATAAACAAAAATTTTAAAAATTAAGTTCAAACAATTTTATTAAAAATTTACAGCGCAAGAAAAGCACGTCCAATCACTTCCGTGTTATATGAATACTGACTTGCGAATCTTTTCTTGGATTAGACTCAGCTGCAACCACATGTCCCTGACCTTGGTGTAAAACTTCGAAGAAAGATTTTAGAAACCAAGAAACGACAGGACAATTAAGGGCACTTTGGGTGATTAGTTCCCTCCCAATAATTATCAAAAAGATCTCACTACTCATTCAAAAAAAATCTCTCGAAACCAAGTTACAAAAGTTGCATGAACCTCCTTCTGTTTGATCTTTCAGATGAAACAAATAATCTAGATATTTTGACAACCAAAAAAGATTTGAAAAGCATGATATTATCCAGCAAAGACTTCCTCCAAATTTACAAAATGACATAAGGTCTTGTCGCAAAATCTTTTTAAAAGTAATAATAAAAATAAGGGATAGTCCATAAATTACTCAACGTTAAATTTAACTAATAAATTAAACAAAAAAGATATAAAGTTTTCACTTGCAGAAACTTAATTTAAGTAAAAAATCAAAATAGCTCATTAAGTTTAACGAAAATCGCCGCGTAAAAGAACTTAAGATCTCCTACTTCGTTTATAAAAACAAATTTAGCGTTGTATAATTTATGGACGATCCCTAATCATGTCTATGCATATACTTAAGACATTCTACAAAAATTTTCTGAGGAAATTTATTTTTACCTTGATAGTAATTCCATACGTTTTTTTTTTTGATGTTGTTGTTGTTCTTAGATTTTTATGTTGTTGATATTGATGTTGTTGTTGTTGTTTGATATTGTTATTGTTATTGTTGTTGTTGTTGTTGTTGTTGTTGTTGTTGTTGTTGTTGTTGTTGTTGTTGTTGTTGTTGTCGTTGTTGTTGTTGATGTGGTTGTTGAGTTATATGAACAACTGTTCATATAACTCAATAACCACAACAACAACAATAACAACAACAACAGCAACAACAACAACAATAACATCAACAACAACAACATGATTTAATAGTATCATACAAACATTTATACGGACCGAACAATCAGACGACGTGCTTTTGAAGCCGGATTGTTTTCTCGGCGCCCTGCAAAGAATCCGCTGATTTCACTAAAGAACCAGAAGAAAAGACTCCTGTTTGCTACATCTCATATTGACTGAAATGTGCAGAAATGGCGAACTGTTCTTTTCAGTGATGAATTGAAGTTCAACATCATTGAATGATGTTGAACTTCATGTTTGAAATATGCCTATATCAATCGTGATAAAACTTCTGAACTACAAAGATAAAGTTAACATATTAAAAAACTCGAAAAAATTAAAAGGAACAGGAATATTTATAAACGAAGATTATTCTTTGGATACCCTAAACATACGAAAAACTCTTTTTGAAGAAA
Source organism: Hydra vulgaris (assembly GCF_022113875.1). Classification (NCBI taxonomy): domain Eukaryota; kingdom Metazoa; phylum Cnidaria; class Hydrozoa; order Anthoathecata; family Hydridae; genus Hydra; species Hydra vulgaris. The sequence goes on along the minus strand of NC_061167.1, from coordinate 18,600,635 downwards.
TGCGAACTCACAGGACAAATGGTAATGACCGCCTCGATTACGTTACTGCCATAAGACCGTGAAGCTGGGTGAAGGCGATGTAATGGTCTGGGGGTGTTTTTCTGCTAACGGTCTAGGTCAAATACATTGAATCGATGGAATAATGGACTCTTTTATGTATAGAAATATCCTGAAAGATGTTATGTTACCTCATGCTGAATGAAATATGCCAATAAATTGGGTTTTTCAGCAAGACAACGATTCCAAAAACACTGCAAAAGTAGTCAAGCAGTGGTTTTGAGACAACCACCAATCGGTGATGGATTGGCCGCCTCAATCTCCGGATCTCAACCCTATCGAGAACCTGTGGGAGATCGTCAACCGCTGAATTAATCGTGAAGGTGTTTGTAATAAGGATCAACTGTTTGAACAAACCCGAAAATCCTGGGCAGCGATTCCACAAAGTTTCATTGATCACCTGATCGAATCTATGTAAGTCGGCAAATGTCAATGAGGCAGTTGGTAAATTTTAAAAAACGAGGATGTTTTTTTTTTAAGTCGGTAAAAGTTGTCTTGGCACCCCTACGTGACGCCTACTCGCGCCGACCCTGGTCAAGATAAGTTGACGTCAACAATGTTAATTTTTTTAATGTCATCGTTGTTATAATGTGCTTTAAAAAGACAATATAGAACAACAAAAAAAAGCACACACGAGATGTTTAGTCGTAACACGTAACAAAATTGTTGTTGGTTAGTCTGCTGTGCAAACAAAACAAATGTATGATAGTACATGGTCTACATTATATTATTAAAACGTTTACACCAGGGGTCGGTAACCTGCCGCTCTTAAGCCTTGAGTGGTTCTTTAGATGTCAAGATCTTTAACTCCATGCACAAATATTAAAATAGTATTGAAATCAAATCAAACCGTAACATAATTTATAGGTGGACTCTAAAAATTTGATAAGATGCTGATAAGCGGGAGGGGATGGTGGTGGTAAAAATTACCGAAAAAATTGACCTAATTAATGGACAAGTACTTTAAGTCTCAGTCTGCATTATATGTCTATATTTTTGTAATGTAAATGTTTCTTTGTTACTTATTTTTGTTATATGAATTACGATAACAGCGTATTGCTTTTTAGTTAAATAAAAGTTTTCTGAACAGGGTTGTTTTCTATTATCAACAAACGCTAATGCAAATAAATTAAAGTTTTTCCGGAACAATTTTATTTTTTTTTTATTTTTCACGAAGCAAAAAACTGGTCCGGGAAAACCTGGCATGTGCGTTTATCGAAAACAAGCCGGTTCAAAAAATTTTTATTCGTTTTATAAAAAAATTTAGATAAATTTTAAAGAGAATTTTAGTTCTTACTAACTTAAATAAATTTATTAATAAACCTATATTAATATCATGACAGATTTCGCATCATTGCGAAAGTCTGTCATGATATTATTGCCGTTCACAACGAATTTACCGATTTTCCATCCCTAGCACTTTTCATTTGTTTACTAAATTAAAAAGTCGAAGTAAAATGGGAATATTTAATAAATAAATATTTACTACTCTTTTTTAAATTTTAACACACAAACAATGCGAATCTTTTTTGAGTAACATTTCAACTTTAAATTAAAGGCTCTTGAATAATATATAAATGCTTTTACATGCAAAGTATAAAAATGCCAAAGTATAATTATTAAAACAATTAGATTTTTTCAACTTCTTTTTTTCATTTAGTTTTAGTGCTGTATTTTTAATTGAGTTAACTTAAAAGTTTCTTTATTCAACTTTACACTAAAAAACGGATTTTGTTTGATGGTTTAAGTATGCCATAAATTATATAACATAAATAAGAACAAAAGTTCTTTTTTTGTAACGTTCAAATCTTTATGATTGAAACTTGAAAATACTCCATATTTTTACACAGTTTTATTATCATTATTATTATTATTATTATTATTATTATTATTATTATTATTATTATTATTATTATTATTATTATTATTATTGTAATATTATTACTATTATTATCATCAGAATCTAATGCATATAATCTTGTCTTTTTATCATATTATGTGTGAAATATTTACTTTTCTAATGTGCAACAAGGCAAATATGTATATGCAAACATATATATATATATATATATATATATATATATATATATATATATATATTATATATATATATATATATATATATATATATATATATATATATATATATATATATATATATATATATATATGCAGTGGTTTTGAAGGTAACAAAGATAAATTTAAATATAAAATACCTGTAAATTTAAGATGCATAATGCCCTGAGCCTTCATTAAATTTTTTATATCATTATTATTAAGTTTTAGCACAGGCTCTGACATAAGGACATTCAGTCATAGTCCAACAGATAGTTTGCTTTTATTTTGCTCTTTTATATTTTTGTGCGAAAATTTTTTATTCCCACTCTATCCTTCTGAACTTATGTGATTAAAATTTTTGTTTTCACAACTAACATTTTTTTCTCAATCATTTCACAACTAACATTTTTTTCTCACTCATCTTATCTCATCCGTTCATTCTCTCTCTTATTCATTTTTCTTAGCTTTACTCCATTATATTTTTGTTCTGATTCCAACTTTTTTATTATTATTGTTCCTATTACTTCTTTTTTTATTACTTGTATTAATGTAGTTTACTTTCTTTTATTATTTCCTTGTTTTAATATTTTTTTATTTTATTTGTTTATTTTATTAGGTATCACTCTATTGACTAGTTTTTAACTAACTATATGAGTGACACCGAACCTAACTTAGTAAATTATAAATAAATTTGCAATTTTTGATTTTATGTTTAAATAAATGGATAAAAAAAAAAAAAAAAAAGTATTTTTTTATGAAATTTTTTGATGTGATCAGTTTTAAAAAATTGTTAGGTAATTAAAAATACAACAGGGATATTATTTTGTAACAACTTCTTTATTGGTAAGAAATTCATTTTAAATATATAAACAGCCTATTTCAATTGTTTTACATGACAGCTTTTATAAAATTTTAATCTGAATTTGTTAAAAGTGTTTTTTTATTTTAGGAGTTTGTGTCAAAGAGTGAGAGAAAAGTTTCTTTATGAACAGGAAAAGATATCCGTCTTTAACAATGTGATTTTGTTTTTGATTTGAGTTGCAGTGGAACTTTTACAGATGATGATAATAACAAGTTTCTTCAAAAAGAATCTTTCAACTTTCTAAAATATTTATATTGTATAATTTTATTTAGTTAAAAAAAAATTATTCAAACAAAATGAGTATGTATAGTTGGGGCTGCAATGCTTATAACCAACTAGGTTTCAAAAATTTGCAAGAAAAAGATGAAAATGAACCCATTGATAATACTTTTCCAACTCCGATTTTGGGTAAATAAAGTTAATACAAAAATGGTGATTAGTAGTTAAGCAAATCGTATAAAATTAAATGAAAAATAAATAAATGATAATATATAATAATGTTTAAAATTGTATTTAAGACTTTTGAAAGTTATTTTTTTTTTTCAGTTAATACCTCGTTTTGCATTGAAAAAATAATATGTGGCTGGAATCATACTTTGTTTCTATCAGGGGGATTAGTTTATGCTAGTGGTTTGAACTATGATGGAGAGCTAGGCATATCTAATGAAAACACAGAAGTTCCAGGTAAAAAACTTTAAAAAATGACTTTAATTATAAATTCTAAATAAAATAAAAAAATGGTTTTAATAAAATAAAAAAATCAGTTTTTATTAGCTTAGTTTTGATTTTATTTTCTTGAAATTTCTTGTTTTAAGTTAAAACTTTTTCTATTTTGAACTTCTGTTTTTCAAAAACCTTTTCATTTAAGTCTATTATTTTTCATCTTGCCAATGCTGAGTACAGAAAGGTCCAGAGTTTTTTCCCATGGCCAAAAGTACTAAAAATTTGATTCTTCTAAAAAAAATTCTTTAATTTTTGCAACCTAGATATTTCACACTATTTAAAACTGTATGATATACATATATATATATACATATATATATACATATATATATATATATATATATATATATATATATATATATATATATATATATACATATATATATATACATATATATATATACATATATATATACATATATATATATATATATATATATATATATATATATATATATATATATATATATATATATACATATATATACATATATATATATATATACATATATATATACATATATATATATATATATATATATATATATATATATATATATATATATATATATATATATATATATATATATATATATATCACACACACACACACACACACACACACACACACACACACACACACACACACACACACACACACACACACACACACACACACACACACACATAATGGTTTACTTTATTTAAAAAGAATCTAGAGCTAGAACCAACATTTTTCTGGCATTTTACACCTAAAATAAATTATAGTTTGTTCAAACTTTAAATTTTTAGAGCGAATTACCTGTCTTGCAACTATTATAACAGGAAGTTGTGGTGATGGTTTTAGTATTTTGTTGAATGAGAGGGGTCAGGTTTACAGTTTTGGGAAAAATCATAATGGCCAGCTTGGCCAATCACATGAAATTCAAGTTTCTTCTGTTCCAAGGTAATGTTATATGATTATCAGTATTATTGTTTAAGAATCAGGGTGTTATCTTCATCTGAAGACATAAAAATCTTATTTTTTTGCATATAAAAACTTAAGTAAAAATTATAAAAGCTATCTTTATGGTGACAAATATTTAGTTCTTTTATGTTTTAAATCTTTATTTGAAAAAAGTGTGTAATATATAATACATGATATATATATATATATATATATATATATATATATATATATATATATATATATATATATATATATATATATATATATATATATATATATATATATTGCTAATAAGTTTATTACACTCAGTAAAGTATTCTACAGTGTTACTATTTTATAAAATATCAAATTATTATTTTTTTTTTTTTTATTCAAATTAAAAAGTTCTATTAAAAGGATTTGGACCCACAATTGAATATTGAACATTTTTACATCTTGTGATAAAAGATAATAAATTTTTTTTGTGGTCAAACAATATTTTGATTGCAAGCTATAATAATTGAAACGCTGTTAATTTTTTTTTTTTTTATACTAAAATTTGTTGACTAACTTTTTAGTTTGACTAAAAGTAGTCAACCAACTTTTTGTTTGACATTTGTCAAATAACTTATTAGTTAGATTAAAATTGTCTGGCTAACTGATGCTAACTGACTAGCTAAACAAGCAGAAGGTAGCCATATTTAGTTGACTTATCAATCTTAAGTTTGACATAAGTTAGTTATATTTTACCTAAAGAAATATCTTACAAACATTTATGCTGAAAATATATATGAGTAATAATTAATAATCAAGTTGATATTGTCAACTTGTTACAACCTAGAATGTTGTACGACACAGGTTCAAATCCTGCCACCGCCAACTCAGTGCTTGAGTAGTACTTCTGTATGCAAAAATGTTGGTCAATAATGAACGCTACTTTGGATTAGTCTTTAATGACTATTTTTAGCTGTTCCTATGCTAAGCCAACAATATCTTCGGATATAACATTGTATAGAAATGTTTAGCATGAAAAATTTAGCAAGAAAAATTCAAATAAATAAAAGTATTTATGCAACATCATAATTGGTTTTTTTTTCAACATTGTATTTTTGGCTAGTTGTATTTTCCCCTCCAACCATAAAATTATCTTAGAATCTGTTTTATTAGCTTTAGTTTAGATTAAGATGATTGGGTTATTAATATACTCATCAGAATTATGGGTAAACTGTATATCTGTAAGATCCAGGGGTCATTTTCTAGATTTTGTATTATTGGAAATGCATTTAAATGTGAAAAAAAAGTGATATGGATATCAGAGAAACCTGACCTGATAAAAAGAAACTGATGGTATTTTTGGAATCAGCACCCAAAAATTAGAAAAGAATAGTATCTGGCTTCCGAGATGTTATTTTTGTTGTTGACCAGTGTTATTTAAAACAGTTATAAATCAAATACTTTAAAATATATATGAGGTCATCAAATTCTCAGTTAATTAAAAAATGTGAACACTCTATTGCAAAAACTAAAAAAAAAATTAAAAAAATAACTTTACTACTGACAAAATTAATAATATTTAAAACTTACATATTTTAAACTATTTTTTGTTAAAACACAAGACAATTTAAGGAATATAAATAAAATAAAAAATTATAAGAAAAAAACAATATTTACTAAAGTTACAAAAAATTTGCACTGTTATTTAAAACTCAACTAGTAAAAAATATACTGAAGCTATTTTTAAATTGTATGAAACGTTAAAATCAATTTTTGTTTCGGGAAAAACTTCGAGAAATTATTTAACAAAAAAAATTAAATGTTTTAAATAGAAAAATAAATAACTGATAAGAACAATAATAATAAGATATATTTTAAAATAGGCTGGTAACGCTTTTTTTTTTTTTTTAAAAAAAAAAAGAAAGTTTTAAGTTAAATCTTTGTGTATTGACTTTTTTTTGTTGATTTTAAAAAGATATGTTTTTATAATTAAAAATGGGAAGTGGGAAAAAGAAGACTAAAGAGTGGGAGAGGGGGGAAAGTAACTATAATTGAAAATAGTGCTAAAGGTTTCTTGTAATTATTTTCTTGCTTTGGCATAAGGTAGTATAAGTAAAGCCCTATTTAAAGCCACAAAAAATTGAGTTTTTACAAAAGCATACAAAATGTGACCATCTCAATCTGTCAAAAAATTTAAATAAAAATTATGATTATGTATTTCCAAATAATGATTTAAATATTAGTATCATCTCAAATTGGAACAAGTTTTTCAGCATTTGTTAGCTCTGTTAGTTTGCCAACACATTTTGTAAATTTTTGATACCATCATACATCATCATGTCAGCTAATTTGAAACAGAAAAAATATATTGATATAAAAATAGCAAAATTTTTCTTCACTGCAAATGTATTATTTAAAACCAAGAGTTTGTAGACATGATCATTTCATTAACACTAGGGTATAATTCAGCTAACCATAAAATGCTTGGAGGAGAGCTCCTAGAAAATGTTTATAATGAAACAATAAAATGAGTCAATTTACCCTTGAAGTGATAACAATACCCAGATGTCATCAAATATGTGGTTGAAGTGCAAAAGTATTTTTGCAATACACATCAACCACATGTAGATAATATGTTTTGTTTTTCTGGATTATTAAATAATAATCTGCAAAAACAAAACATAAAAAAATAATATATAACAGTTTAAGGTCAATAAATAAATATTTTTTTAAGGGATGATTGAGTGAGAAAGAAGGAAATATGTCTGAGGTACCAAATGATACCCACTGAAACTCCCAAATTGACTGTGTAGAAACATACATAAAAACCTATCCAATTTATGTATTGTAAATAGTTATAATATATATATCAAAATCAGAAAATTATTGAAAATCAAGCAATATTTAGAGAAACTAACAGTCTTTGCAACTTGATCAATCGCAACTCAAAATAATTAGCCTTGTTTTAGATCAAGTATTTAATATATTTTAAAGTTTTTATTTCAGAATAAAGCTTTATAAGAGTAAAGGAAAATTAATAAAAACAAAATCATTATGTTGATTAAATACAATGTTTCTGTATGCAAAGTTGTAACTTATCAGAATGTGTCACTATCAACAACTGTGTCACACAGTTGTTGATAGTGACACATTGTCACTACCAGAGAAGTTAAAAATCAGTTTAGTAAAAATTAACTGAAAGATTTGTCATATTTTTTTCAAATTTCAGATATACACTGCTAGCTCAGGATCAATAGAAAGAATTTTTTTCTTATTTTGTTTTATCTAATCAAAAGTTAGGGAAGTGAAAAGGAAAAAAGCTTATGTGAATATATAGACAGTATCAAAAATAGGCTCATGGTTTTATTAAAAGGTAACTATTCAAAAATGATGTAAAAAAGTATCCAACTATTCTTATCAAAAGCTTATTATGAAAAATCTTATTGAATCAATCTTTTATGTTGTTTGGTTTTCAGCAGAATTTTTTTGAAAAAAATATATTATTAAAAATAATATCATATTTGAATTGAAATTTCCCTTTATAGCTAGCTACTATAATATGTTTATTTTCTCACAAATGTTGGTCATATTAGTTCACAAATGTTGGTCATATTAGTTCACAAATGTTGGTCATATTAGTTCACAAATGTTGGTCATATTAGTTCACAAATGTTGGTCATATTAGTTCACAAATGTTGGTCATATTAGTTCACAAATGTTGGTCATATTAGTTCACAAATGTTGGTCATATTAGTTCACAAATGTTGGTCATATTAGTTCACAAATGTTGGTCATATTAGTTCACAAATGTTGGTCATATTAGTTCACAAATGTTGGTCATATTAGTTCACAAATGTTGGTCATATTAGTTCACAAATGTTGGTCATATTAGTTCACAAATGTTGGTCATATTAGTTCACAAATGTTGGTCATATTAGTTCACAAATGTTGGTCATATTAGTTCACAAATGTTGGTCATATTAGTTCACAAATGTTGGTCATATTAGTTCACAAATGTTGGTCATATTAGTTCATAAATTTATAAAAAAAAAAAAAAACAGATTGCTCAGATTTTTTTGGGTTTTTTAAGTCAGGTTTTGATTGGATTATATTAAATGGCAGGTTTTGATTGGATTATATTAAATGGCAGGTTTTGATTGGATTATATTAAATGGCAGGTTTTTATTGGATTATATTAAATGGGTTTTTTAATGTCATCCTTACTTTGTCCTCTCTGACATGCTGCTAACTTTAAAGTGGTTACAGAAGAAGCTGATTTGGATAATAATTAAAATTGTTTTATCCACATTATTCCGCATTGAATAACCATTTACCTTTTTAAACAGCAAAGAAGAGTGAATCTAAAATGATCTTTTAGCAAAAGCTAGAAAAATTGTCTTACATTTTCATCATTTTTATCTTGTTTCTATAATTTTGGATCCATGATTGAAGCTATATTATCTCACATTAGATGTGAATAGGATATTATATAATCTAACATTCAAGTTTAATATCAAATTTAATATCAGAACCATTTCATTGTGGCAGGGAAAAAATTAAAAAAATGTTTAACACTTAAAGATTGTTTAGAGAGCATGATGATGGACCATCAGACAATAATAGAGCTTACCATCAGACACTTTTTTTGTACCAATTTCTTGCAATGATAAACAAATGTTTGTTCAACAGAGAGATTCTCTTGTGAAAAAGATAAAAGAAGTATTTAAGATTAAAAATTGTAGCAACATAAGAGAAAGATCTGCAAGAAGGAATAAAAGATTCCATGCTTGTCTTAATTCAAGAGTTAAAAGACAAAAGCCCAAGGACCATCACAAAGAAAATTACAAAAAGAATCTCAGTCAGCCTAGTATTAAGGTAGTGTTATAGTTAGTATTTAAGGTGAGTTTGACCTTCAAGATAAAAATTTTATCTTGATTATAGCAGAATAATGAGCAACTGAGCACAAGCTAGAGGCGAGACACAAATCAACAAGTATCATCAATCGAATCAATCAAAAGTAAAAGTATGCGATTACATTTGTCTGTAAAAAGTAGTCTGTAAAAAGTAAATATTTATACAGAAATTATAATTGTAATAATTAATAAGAAAGACAAAAAAATTGAGTTCTAGAGCAAACCAAGTTAAAAAGTTAAAAAAAAATACATAAAAAAATGGTCAGAGGGTTCAAAACTGGTTTTAAGGAAAATAGATGAACCGATGCATAAGTAAATAGAATGTGACTGTTTGAGTTTTTTCTAATCAAAGTATAAAAGACATTGAAATCCAAAGATAAAACAGCATAATTTAAATTTTTCTCAAACAGAGCAATTAAGTCGAATGAATTTTGCAAGAAGTACAATTCAACAAATAACAGGAACACTATTCATAATCAACATGGCACTGTTAATTCTTTAATATTTTACAGTTGTTGATGGAACCAGTCTCTAAGAGCTATTACTGAGTCTAGCTTTATTTCTATACCAGACTATTAGATGGGGTGTAAAACTTTTCAACTTTTAAAAGGGGTGTAAAACTTTTCAACTGAATATTTTTTTGCTTACCTTTAAAGTCCTTTGCAGAGGAGGCCTTTTACAAGAAAGTAACTAGATCAAACATCTGCTAAAAGTATTTTTATTGAGATCTCTAGTCTTTACTCAATTGAGGATACCAGTAATAGAGTTTTCATGATGATTCTAATCCTGACCTGATCATAATTAACTGCAACATTTGGAAAAATACTGCAATACACTGGATTATTATTTATACTAACAACATTTTAGTTTTCTAAATTCAAACATTCTCTGTATAATTTAGATTAAAGTTTTGTATCTGCCGAAGTAATTAAGTGTAATTTTAATGATTGCTGATACTAAAGTTTTCTTATTTAAAGCCATTAAATTATTTAAAACTATTAAAAAATTAGTTAACAATGACTGAGTTCTGATATCAAATATTGCAGACCATAAGCACATGCTAATACAATTAGCAAATAAGAAAGGGAAGAATCAATGCCTACAATTAGATAAAAATAATATATATATATATATATATATATATATATATATATATATATATATATATATATATATTTTATATATATATATATATATATATATATATATATATATATATATATATATATATATATATATATATATATATATATATAGTAATTTAAAATATTTATCTTATAACTTATTAACTTAAAA
>NC_061167.1:18374804-18587304 GCF_022113875.1 Hydra vulgaris | reverse complement strand
GAAACTAGACAAATAAAAGTTTTTAGAGCATGCATGGACAGATGCAGTAAACAAATAAGACTTAAATAGTCCAACTATGATTACAATGCATTGTTGGACTTTTTTTTCTAGATTTTTGTCTAGAAAAGAAAGAGCATCAGTAGAAGAACCAGCCTAAATACAACAAAAGTGTTCTATACAAGGACAAATAAGAGATTCATATAAGTAGAGATTGGAATCAGGAGTAAAAAAATGGCGAGTACAATAAAAAGAAGCAACCTTAGCGGATCCTACCTTAGCAATCAATTGTGTATATGGTTTACATGAAAGGTTAATAGCAAACAATAATACAAGGAGATGTAAAAAAGATGACTCAGTGAGATTTTAAAATAAAACATCTTTTTATGGATTTATTTCTATTTGTTAAAAATATATTTACTTTTATGATATTTCGAGGAATATTGATACCATCATTATCAAGTATAATAAAAACCGTTATAAAAGATGAAACTGCTATACTATACAAAACTGTTTAAATTTATGAAGCAATGATGCCGGTTAAGACCATTGTTGCAAAAGGTACTTTCATTGTGTTGTATTTCCAATGCTTCCCTAACTTTTCTATTAAAACTATTTATTTTTATTTTTAAGGTAATGCGACCATTCCAGTGGAAATTTCTTTGGCAAATTTTGGAATGTTCAGCTACAGCTAAATTTTCTCCTTTACCACTTGTTTGATGCTAACAAATAATTATTATTAACTATATCTCTCCTTAAATTAGTTTATGTTGGAAAGTTGTCAAAATAATTAAAACTTTACTGTCCAGCATTAAATTAAAGCAGCATTAAATTTATACTTGATTGACAACCCCAGCATTGAAGTTATCTTTGATGGATTCTTATAAAACTTATCTGGGAAAGTTGTCAAAATAATAAAAACTTTTCTGCCAATGAAACTCCAAAAAGAGAATATGAATTAGGAAAGCAAGAAGGAAGCGAATTCCAATAAACTGATGTTCAAGGAAAAAAACAAGACAAATAGGAGTTTTTGGAGCGCTTGGGAACAGTCACAGAAAAAGGATGACTTAATTGAATGACGATTAACACAAGATTGAATTTTAGTAGATGGCACAAGAGACACTAGCTCTTTAGAGCGTTGTCCATTATAGTGTTCGTAGAAAAGAGAAGGAGAAGCAGCATTACAACAATCAGGTAGATGTAGGTATGATGTAGATCAAGTAGATGGAGGTTAATGGCAAGAGAAAGTCTAACTATTTTATAATGCGTTTTTGCACCTTGTCTAAAAGAGAAAACACATCATTAGAAGATCTGCCCCAGATATGACAACAGCATTCCATACAAGGACGGATTTGAGATTTATAGAGATAAAGAATAGAGTCTAAAGTAAGAAAGTGTTGAGCAAAATAAAGTGATGCAACCTTAGCAGAAGCTAATTTTGCAATGAATTTGATATATGGTTTCCAAGAAAGATTGGAAGTAAGAGTTAATTCTAGAAGATGAAGGGTAGAGTCATCGAGTACATCACCATTCATAAATATAGGATATAAATTATTGCAATAACAATTGGCTTAAAAAAAAATTGAGTTTTATCTGAATTAAAGTTCACCAGCCACTGTGAGCCCCATGCTGTAGCAGAAGCGAGATCCTTTTCAAGCTCAGATGCCCCCTCCAAGCAATCAGAGAGTGTTGGCTTCTTATCATGACAAGAACAAATGGTCAGCGAACAATGCCACCTTAGATGTGAGAATATCTAGAAGATCATTAATGTAAATTAAAAAGAATAGAACCTTGAGGAACCCTTGAAGTTACAGGGTATGAAGAAATGTGCTGTCCACAAGGATAACTTTTATACTACAATTAGTAAGGAAGGATTCAATAATCTTAATGAAGTTATCTGATACACTTTAAGAAGAAAGTTTATTGAGAAGATCAGCATGCCAAACTTTATCAAAGGCTTTAGAAATGTCAAGAGCGATAGCCTTAACCTCTTCACCTCTAAGGCACGATAAAACCTATTGGTTATTACTGTCAAAGCAAATCAGCTAGAACAAGAAGATCGAAATCCATATTGATGATCAGAAAGTAGGTTATGAGATTCGAGATGAAAGATTAAGTGTTTGTTAATTAACGATTCAAAAACCTTGCTTATGATAGGAAGAAGACTAATGGGACGGTAGTTAGATGAATCAGATCGCTATCCAGAATTTTTAAAAATAGGGATAACAGATGCTGCTTTCCAGCAGGCTGGAAAACAAGACTCTGATAAGCACTTGTTAAATAGTTTTAAAAGTATAGACGATGACTCTGGAGAACACTTCTGCAAGACTATAACAAGTATGTTGTCCGAACCACAAGCTAAAGAAGAGTCTAAGCAGGAAAAGTTCTTAACAAACTACTCAACTTTGTCTTTAGGTGAGGTGATATAATCTGAACCATACAAGAGAGGTGGAATAACATATTTGCTCTTATTAATGATACTGTGAAAGATTCTTCAGAATTCACGAGAAACTAATTTTTGTGATGAAATACGAGATTTCATGACTTGAGATTTACATATATTATATATACAAGATTTCATGAATAGCGTTAATAGCATGAATAGCGATTTCATGAATAGGCTTTGGCATTATACTAAACCTTTTTACCATGGTTTTAGCAATAGTAAACAGATGTCAATTTTCTAGAGAATTGCTTTGCTGATATGGAAGTAAAGGTTTTGAAAATTGCAGCAACACAATGTGAGGAAAACTATGGAGAAGAGTGAGACTTGACTTGGAATGGGAGCAAGGGAATAAATGATTCCATGCCAGCCTGATTAGCAACAAGAATAACAATAAGAAATCACTCAACAATTTAAAGATATCCTTTCTCTTTATATATATATATATATATACATATATATATATATATATATATATATATATATATATATATATATATATATATATATATATATATATATATATATATATATATATATATATATATATATATATATATATATATATATAATGTTTATATAGATATTATGATACCTTAAAACCTTTTTAGATAGAGAATCAAAACTTGCTGTTTATAATGTGGTGTGGTAATCTTTTGTGTTAATTCTTTTTTAGATTTTATTGCAGAAAAACTACAGTTTTTATATCAAAATAAAAAAAAAAAACAAGAATTTCTATTAGTTTTTCAAGTTTTTTTTTTTTTTTTTGGGATTTATTTAAGATTTCCCTTTATTTGAATACTAAGTTGATCTATTTTAAAAAAAAATATTTTAAAATCAATATTAGGGACCTGTTGCATATAAAATGAGCATGAACTAAATATTGGACAATTAAACATAAAATTAATCACAAAAGATAACTAAAGCACATGAAAAAAACTAAGTTCTGATTTTTCATCTAAAGGAGGGTTAAAGGCATTATTGTTAATATTACACTTTGATCAGCAAAGACTCTTATAATCACATACTAGGCTTCAACATTTACTTATGCATTAATTTACCTATTTGTCCGGAAATCAGGTTTCATGTTTTATATTTTCTTTTTCTCAAGACTTTTGGATTTTGTTTCTGATCAAAATAAATAATAATGATAAAAATAATTTCTCATTATACCTCTGCCGCTATAGTTGTTAACGATAACTTGATACTCATCACACTAAATAGTTAATCTTTGATTGTGTCTTTCACTGTTTTAATTTTTTTTTAAATTGATGTTAATTTTTTGAAGTTATAAGGTTGTTGTTACTCTTATCATGTAGAACATTAAAATTGATGACTTACATGTAAAGCTTTATATGAAAGGTATTCCAGTTCCGTTACCTAAATGTTACACCATCATATAAATTGTAAACACAGGGTTTACAATTTATATGATAGTGTTTATTTACTAAAAAATATTATGAACAATTTATTAAATTCAAAACAGTTTGTATTTTCACCTTTCGATTTCATTGAGTTTGATGATATTATTCATGTTGAAGCTGTCTTGAATGTCTATGTTACCTGCTAACATGAAAAAAGCTTTTAAATTACCTCCTCTTTAAATATTTTTGAAAAAACTAATCTGCTGCAATCATCAGATATTTTCCAAATGAAACTGCAGCTGCTGGATTTTGAAAGCTTATTAATATTTGGTGGAATATTTCTAATTCAAAGGTATTGTTTAATGCAAGTAATATGATTGGTAATGCAGCTATTTCAAGTGATAAAAAGCCACAGTTTTTTCAAGATTTTGCTACATGGATTAATGAATATAAAAAGTTACAATTTAATAGATGTAATAAATATACTTTGTCTTTTAAAACAACTAATGCTTTAATTACAACACTGAAGGGTAATGCCAGTGTTGTGGAAGATTTATTTTCAGAACGATATAAGTTTGTTTTAACTAGCAGATTTTAAACTGATCCATTAGAAAGGCGTTTCAATAAAAATCCTCAGATGAGTGGTGGAAGATTTTTAGTCACTTTATATGAAGTCAACTGACTAAAAAGCTCTGAAAAGATATTAAGCATGAAATCCCTATGTAAAGCTAGAGGTGTCCCGGATAACATATTTTTATCCGACCAGATATCAAATACCCCTATATTTAAAAATTATCTGGCTGGATAATGTAAATTAAATCCTAAAATATATATTTTATTATGACTAAATATTACCGTGATAAACCTTCAAAACGGCAAGTTTTGTTTGGAAGCTTTTCAAAATTATTAAAAGCTATGATTTCACAGCAATTTTTATTCTATGTGGAAAGCAAGGGATATAATAAATCTGGTCAGAAGTCATTTTTCAAAACTTCACTGTATAATAACGCAAAAAAATTTCACTGTAAATTGTATGAAGAGGAAAAAAAAATTAATATTGAATCTTCTTCAGGTGCACAAGGAAGTTCAAAGGAAGTACCGAATAATACTCCTATCTGGCCTGGATATCCAGCCGGATAGCTTATCCGGGACACCCTTATTTAAAGCCAAATCAATAGTTGGGTAAGTAATCTGAAATCTGATACAAAAATTGATAAATGATTTTTTAATAATATTAGAAAGCTTTAGGAACAATATTTAGGAGAATGAGCTGTTTCGTGACTCTTATGAAGTTGCCATGAATGTAGCTGGTTACATCACAAAAAAAGTTGTGGATAAATCTAACTGTGCTAACTGTCTGACATCATTAAGTTTTAATCAAGTCATAACAGAATATCTTGAAATTCTGTCACATAGTGGTTTAATAAAATCTTCTAAATCGTCAGCTAATTATGTTTGTAATGGGTTTACAGGCCTTGCGATGAATAAGAACTGCGCGACGCATAAGCACGACGTGATTTTTGACGTCATTAAATTCTTTTTATTTGCTTTTCATATTTATCGACATTAACTGCACCAATTTATTTAATTACCACAAAACTACTTTAAATCGTTTATGTAGAAATGTTATTATTTAAAAATGTTTTGGAATGTTTCGTTTTTTAAAATGTAAAAACATTTGTTTATTTTCTCGACGTTTGTCACGTTTTGTCTATACTAAACGAATAAAAAACATTATAACTTAAATTTAAAAAACATTATAAAATATGATAATATTTGATTTTTTTTTTCTTAAATATGTAATTTAAAGTTTTTCAAATAATTATTTTTTCTTTTTAAAAAGTCAGCGAGTAATAAACTGGAAGTTTTAATATTGTACGATTAAAAACTGTGCAATAGCTAATATTTTTACAAGCGATTTTATATAATATTTATTTATTTATTTTTATTTATTTTCATAAAGCGGTTGATAAGCACAATCACTCGTATTAATAAAAAACTTAAACGAACGTTTTGAATAGATTTTTAATGTTAACAAGGAATTTTATTTCTAGTAAAATAAAATGTTAGAATAAAAATCTTATAGGTATAAAAGAAATATTTCAGCGAAAAAATTATTCTTAAAAATTATTCTTAAAAATTATTCGAAAAACTATTGACGTTCTATTTTTCAGCAGCTGTTCTTGAGCACGCTTCGATGAGTTTCGGTAACTTTTAACATAAAAGCGATCGTTATTATTTAAGTAATTTTTTTGAGTTACTTTTTACAAAAATTTTAATAACTGTACTTTTTTATTGAATCAAGTAGAATACGTTTTAATATTAATCTTTTTTTTTTTTTATTTGCCCTGACCAATTTTTAAAATGTTTCCTCGAAATCACTCTTAAATACTTAAAATACGTCTAACAGTTAATAAATATTTTTAAATCTATGGAATAATTTTAAAACCTATCAAACCCCTATAAAATAATTATTTAAGTTTAAAATCTAAAAGAAAGTATTTTTGTTCAATTTTATCGACAACGTTGCTATTGCTGAATAATTTTATTAAAATGTTAGCTTAAAAGATTTAAACTTTTTTTTGAATTTTTGAATTTTTTCTAATTGTAAATAATGAGCATATTTAATTTTTTTAAATTCAAACTTTTATTTCAACTGCGTGCGGTTTTTAAAATACTTTATTAAACGTTAAAATAATCGTAAATTACTTCATTAAAATTCCGCTCAAAAATATCTTTAAATATATTCAAACAAAAAATTTTTTGCTCGACGCAAATAGCCCTAGCTACACGCAAAATCGCCCTTGGACGACGTAAAATTCACATCGCCCGACGCTTTATCGCAAGGCCTGGGTTTATAATTTTGGACACAAAGAATTTATTATTAAAGTATTCCCACAATATAAAATGTGCATCCTGTGCTTGAAATGTATCAAGTAAACGCTAGCAGTTTTATGTGTATAGAATATGAGGAATGGGTAAGGAAATTGGTAAACACAATTGTTGCCAACATGTATTTCAACAATGAGCAACAGATTAAAAATGGAAAAAATAGAAATGATGAGGTTGCTGCCTTTATAGTTCGACAAACCATGAAAAACAAATAAATAAATCCATAACAACATAGTATTTATTTTTTCTTTGAGAAATAAAAGAATCTTTACTTGATAGATTTTGTTGTTTTTACTAAATTTATGTGTACATTTTAAAAAGAAATGATGATAATTTTACTAACATATTTCTCTATTTTTAAATTATTTTAAATTAGTTAAACCTCAATTTCAAAACCTCAGTCTTTACAAAATAACCTTCAGGTTTTGATTTTGAATTTAAAACTTTATAAAATCGGTCCACTAAGTCTTTGACCGGATTTGATGCAAAGGCACCATATCTGGTTGTGTTATAGTAGGCCATGATATATATATATATATATATATATATATATATATATATATATATATATATATATATATATATATATATATATATATATATATCCTAAAGAAATATTAACTGTAAATATGGTATACAGTATACTGTAGTGGTGTACCGATTAATCAACATCAGCTTAATTGACCTTTTTTTGCACAATCATAATCTGTATCCGTTCCAGCCTTTTTTTATTAATTTACCGATTTTCCAACCGATGGCATTCTTTTTATAGTAAAATAAAACTAAAAAATGTATATTTTTTATACATTTTTTAGTTTTTTCAAAACATTATTTTAAAAGTTATTTTCGAATAACTTTTAAAATAATGTTTTGGCTTTAATTTGGGACCAAGTATTTGTTTACTAGTACTGATTCCATGAAAAAGATTACATAATTTAAAGTTGTATGGTTTAATATTTTCAAAATTTTAATAATTAGTTAATTCATCGGTATCGGTATCCATATCGGCCTTTTCCCATCCATCGGCATCGGCCAAAAGAGCGGTATCGGTACATCACTATTGTACTGTGTGGTTTGGTTCATTCAGTTAATTTTTATTTTATTTTATAATTACTAATTATATTTCTTTTTTATTTCTATACAGATGGACATGTGTTTAGTTGGGGTAGCAATGAGTTTGGACAAGTTGGTATCAATTCAAAATTTCATAAATATGTTTCACCTCAGTTAGTAAGAGATTTATCTAATTGCCCAATAATACAAATCTGTGCTGGAGGTCATCACAGTCTAGCTTTAACTATTTCTGGTACAATATTTGCTTGGGGAAAAAACAGGTTTTTTTAATAATTTATATGACAGGTTTTAATATTTGTTTTATACTAGGTTGCATTTATTAAAAATGTTTTTAATGATGTTAAAAAACTGCCCTTATTTATTTACTATAGCTGATGTTAATTTTTAATTGCTGTTAATTAATGACTTATATGTATATATATATATATATATATATATATATATATATATATATATATATATATATATATATATATATATATATATATATATATATATATATATATATATATATATATATATATATATTAGTGTATTCTACAAATAGAGTGCTCAATGTTCTTAAAGAACAGAGCAATAATATTTAGTAGAAGCACTTATCTATTTTTTGTGCTCTTCAACAACATGTTTGATGGTGAAACATGCTGTTGAAGAGCACAAAAGTTATATATATACATATATATATATATATATATATATATATATATATATATATATATACATATATATATATATATATATATATATATATATATATATATATATATATATATATATATATATATATATATATACATATATACATATATATATATATATATATATATATATATATATATATATATATATATATATATATATATATATATATATATATATATACCCAAACGTAGTCCCATACTGTTTGACTTTTTTGAGTTCCTAAACTAATGTCTCCAATGTAAAGACTTCATAAAATATAAACCATAATTTCCATAAACCATAATTATGGTTTATATTTTATGAAGTCTTTACATTGGAGACATTAGTTTAAGAACCCAAATAAGTCAAACAGTATGGGATTACATTTGGGCACAGTTTTGTATACGGATACTTATTTATATATACATACATACACAAAAAAAAATTATCAATGATTTTATACTAATTTATTAATACATAAATAAATAAAAATACAAAAAAAAAAATTACAAATTTTTACTGAAAGTTACATTTTTAATTACATGAGTAATATGTCTGGTTATATATATATATATATATACATAGTTAAATTTTTTCATTATTTATACAATTAAATTTTTTCATCATTTGTACAAATTAATTACACTCCATCATAAAGAGAGGGTAAGAAGTTTTGATAAATTTTTCACATCTATCCATTTTAACAGCAAAACAAAATCAGCTGTGGCTTTTGTTGAGTTCAACCAAAAACTTTTTTTGTATCAGATTTTAAAAAGGTGGCAGCATTACTAACAGAAAAGTAAAAGTAAAAAAGTCAATTAAGATCTCACAAGTTGCAGAGTAAAATTTTGGTACAAGAAGTTTCTTTAACTGAAGTGTGGTAGTGGTGTAGTGGTAAAGTGCTCACTTCATAAGCAAGATGTTCTGAGTTTAATCCCCACCACGTCTCTTGTTGTACCACGCTCAACTTGTTTCTCCATGTAGCAGCTTTGTTTGTCAAGGTTCATGTTTTGGAGTTATAGAGTTGAGAGAGGGTTATAACCTCAATTAAGTAGCCTCCTCGTCTGTAGTGGCCTTCTCGGCCTTGCGGATGTGAATTAACATGGAAAAAATAAAAAAAGTTTATGACAAGCTTTTCCAAAATAAATATCAGTATTCTTTGTTAATAAAGCTGTTTAAACTATTGTTAATTGAAGCATGGATTTTTCTGTATCTGTGTCATCTTTAGATAAGTTAATGCATTTTGTGTTGTTGTTTGTTGATGTTAAATTTCCCTGTAAATATATATATATATATATATATATATATATATATATATATATATATATATATATATATATATATATATATCAATTTTTTGAAGTCCTACTTGAAAAACCTTTATAATTATATATATGTATGTATATATATATATATATATATATATATATATATATATATATATATATATATATATATATATATATACACATTATATATATTTTTTATATACAATTATGTCTAGATAATATTTATTTTTTATTAGCTTTGGCCAACTTGGTTTAGGAGATCAGCAAGGTAATTTTTATTAACAGTTTATATGTGTGATCTAAAATTTTAAGAAGCAACACAAATTCTATTATTATCGTTTATATGAATTCTTGTGTTAACTTTTTTGATAGTACAGCTTACATATAATGTGCACATAGTAGAAACATTTTTTGCGTACAAAAAATGCTTCTATGTGAATATTATATTGCATTGTAAATACTATGTGAATATTATATTGCATTGTAAATACTATGTGAATATTATATTGCATTGTAAATACTATGTGAATATTACATTGCATTGTAAATACTATGTGAATAGTATATTGCATTGTAAATACTATGTGAATATTATATTGCATTGTAAATACTATGTGAATATTATATTGCATTGTAAATACTATGTGAATATTATATTGCATTGTAAATACTATGTGAATATTATATTGCATTGTAAATACTATGTGAATATTATATTGCATTGTACTATGAATATACTACTCCAATTTGAAGACTCTGCTGAAAGGGTTCTGGTTTCAAATCTCCCTTAGGGAACTTTTCTTTTTAGTTTTTATGTTTTATTTTATAGAAGTTTTATGTTTTTTAACTATTATTGTTGTTTATTTATAGTTATTTTTTTTATTTATTTTAATTTTTTAAAGTTTAATACAATAAGTGCATCAATGTGTACATAATTCAACTGATATAGCTGTAATCCCATTGGAGTTTACATACATTGACTGCGCATTGAAAAAATTGGTATAATTAAAAAATAAAATTTAAACTCTGTTTAAAGACATGCATGCAAATAAGAAAAAATTAGTTGTACCCGCGTGCAAATAATGTCTACCAACTTTTTTTACAAGAATTGTTATAAACTTTTGTATGAATAACATTTTGAAACTATTCCAGAGTCTTACAAAATTGTAAAAGCTTTGTATTTATTTATATGAGTTATATGCTATGAAATTCTCAGCATAAAAGAAGAGTTTGTGTTTTTAAAAATTAGCATCTAATTGATAATTGTTGACATTGGTTTACTTTGAAATTTTTGTAATATTCTCCTTTGTATAGATAAGGGAAATATTGATTTGTCATCTTTTTTCTCTGTGCACTCTTGTATTATATAATAAATATAACTGATTGTATTATATAGTTTATTGCGTGTTTAGTAAATTTCTTAAATATTTTTTATAGATAGATTGTTTCCTACAAAAATACAGTCAATGAATGGAAAACATGTGCGTTATATTTCTTGTGGAGAAGAACACTCTGTTTTATTGACATCTGTATGCAACATTTTTTGTTTTTAATTTAAACAGTTTTTACTTTAAACATCTTACACATTTTTATGTTGTTTTATAGGCTGGTCGGGTTTATACTTTTGGTTGTGGTTCATCAGGGCAGTTAGGGCATAATGAGTTTGAAGATCAGTTCATTCCAAAAATGGTGAGTTATAAAAATTATAGAAGTGTAAAAATTGTTTAAGTCAAAGTTATGATGATGTTTTATTTTTATTTTATTTTTTTGTCATTATTTTTTATGACAGTCATTGTTTGTTGTTATGAACATTGTTTGTTGTTATGATCACTGTTTGTTATCAGGGCTCAATTTAACGGTCGGACATCCAACATTGTCCGGCTATGACATCCAACATTGTCCGGCTAAAACCTTAGATTGTCCAATCAATTTAAAAAGTAATCAGACATTTTGGTTGACAGGAATTGAGTTCTACAAAATAAATACTTTATTGTTGAAATAACTAAAGAATAAACAAAATAATTCCTTACAAAAAAAAAAAATTTGCTTTAAAATAAAACTCAAATAATTCAAAGTGAAAATTATTTTTTGTTATGTTTTTAGATGGGATTTGAAAATAATTACTTTAAAACTTATCTTTTGAAACATTTTATTGAAGTTAAGCAAATCGCTTTAACAAATTACTTCTATTGATTGTTTAATAAATGAACAAATTTTTTTTAATTATTGAAAAGTGAAATTAAATTATTGAAAAGAAAAAAATATAAAATTTTTAAGTTATATAGGCATTTTTTTTCAAAAAGTTTAAAAATATTTTTAAAAAAATAACGTAGTTTTTAAAAAATAGCAATTTTTAATCTTTTCATGCTTTGATAATTAAGTCAAGTTTAAAAAAAAACTTTGAAACAATTCTTTGTAAAAATAGAAAAAATAATAACAAAGCAATTAAATCATGGATTTAATTTAACTTGTTCATAATTTAAAGTAACTTGAAAAAATAATCTTATAAAAGATATTTAGAAAGATATGGAATAATAGTTTCAAGCGTTTAAAGTTATCATAAAAATATATAGGGGAGAGGGGGGCACCTTTGAACACTTTTACTCTTTTTATTATAAATCCAATAAAAAATTATTTTAACAACTTTTTTTGTTCTGAACAGTTAAACTAATCATTAAGGAAAAAAATTGCTTCATTTATATAAATTGTAAGTTAAAAGTTAAGTCAGTATTCTCGTTCCAGCAAGGTGCGCAAAAATGTTCAAATCTGCCCCAACCTGGGGCAGCTTTGAATTTGCATGGGGCAGATTTGAATTTTTTCTGGCAAATGGAAAAAACTAGTGACTAGTTTACTTTTTTTTAAATAGAGCATTAATTTATTATTAAACTTCATTAAGTTTAAGTTTCAAAAAGCAAGAATCAAATATATTTTCTATACTATCTAATCTTATAATCACTCTAAGGGGTCATCCATAAATTACATCACGCAATTTTTGACCGTTTTCGAACTCTCCCGCCCCCCTCGTCACAAAATCGTAACACTTAAGAAGCGAGTTTTGAATGAGTCATCACAAAACCACCAACCCTCCTTATAGCGTGACGTAATTTATGGACGACCCCTAAAGAGTTGGTCAAACAAAAGTTATGTTTTATCAAAAAACTTTCAAATATTAGGAGAATTATTTTAAAAAAAATCTTTACAAGCAACAAAATCAGAACTTTAAGATATAAACTGTGGGAAAAAAAAGTAAAAGTTAAGATCAACATTAAAGTTAAGAAAAAACATTAACAAAGTAATAAAGAATATATATATATATATATATATATATATATATATATATATATATATATATATATATATATAACATTAAATTTTAAAAGCATCGTTACAAGCAACAAAATTTGAACTTTCAGAAATCAAAATAGTTTAAAGCTACGATAACTCAACATAGATTAAAGTATTTTTCGTTTTAGTTTTGCTTTTGAGGATTTAGCTCCAATTTTGGGTGTTTTTTGTTTTGAAATTCCTAATGAGGTTTGAAGTTTTGTCTTGCGTAAAATATAAGATTTTTTTATTTCTTCTCTTTCTGGGATGTTAGTAAGAATTTTAGTTAATTTCCCACTTTTTCTGCCTTCATTAGTTTTTTTACGAGGTAGAGCTTTTGGATATGGTCTTACAGATTCAGGTGTTATTGTGTGCTGTGATTGTAAGGCATTACTTGTACTTGTTTGCTCATAATTTCTTATAATCCACTTTAAAATCTTCTTTTTGCATAACTGTGCCTTCAGGCTTATTTAGAATTTGATGTGAATTATCAGAAGTAGCTTTACTGAATGTTTCTGACAAAGGACGATTAGTCACTTCAGCACTTTGAAAGTTGTCATTGCAGAAAGCAAGGCGTAAAAAAGGACATATTCCAGGTGTAGAAAAACCTGCAACAATATTCCTGGCAATATAGTTGTATTATATGCTGGTGTCACAATGCCAACTAAATCGTGTATTGTTATTGTTTACCCCGGATTGCGTACAAGCCAGTCGTTCTGAGAAATAGACAGCTTTTGCTTGAAAGGACCATTAACAGCCACATCCAAAGGTTGCATTCTGTGAGTGCAGTGAGGAGAAAATGTTAAAACCACCATTCCATTTTCAAAACAATAATTAATGGCATCTAATGTACAATGGCTTTCATGATTATCAATTAAGAGTAAAACAGGATCCTCTTTCGAACATCTGACTAGTTTTTTTATATGTTCTAGAACCTTTAAAAGCAGTGGCCCTGTCATCCAGCCACTTTTTGGACTGTTTGCATAACCAATACAACCAGGAGGTCCTCCTTTTAACATGGTGTCATGAAACCATGCTCTTGGAAATATGAAGACAGGTGGAATGAAATTTCCTATACCACACATAGTAATTAGTTGTCCACGTTCAGCAGATACACACTGTCCAACTTTTGTTCCACATGATGCTATAACATGGGGTGCTTGTACTACTGTCGTTATGTTGGTTTCATTGATATTATAAATTCTATCAGGAGTGAAATGATGTTTTTTTAATACTTTTTCATAGTTATCAAAAAACTGATTTACATTGTGCTCATTAAAACTTGTTGAGCGAGACAAACTCGTATTTTCAGGTTTTCGAAGTGAAAGTTCTTGGTGGCGTTTTATGAAGCCTTTCAACCACTCTATACCAGCTTGTTTATTTTCCACCCATTTACTTGGACATTTGCAAAGTTTCATTGCATAATGAAATGCTAATTCCTGTGCTTGTTTATATGTCAACCCATAGTTCATTTTAGAGCTTTTTATTAGATAGTCTTTCAACATTATTTCCTCATCTTCATTAAATACTTGTGCGACAGTATATTTACTTGTCAAATCTAACTTGGTATTGGGTAATGAATTTTTATACTTCTTTATTCTGTAATGTAAAGTATTACGTTTTATATTATAGGTTTTAGCTGCTTCGTTTGGCTTCATTAATCCATTTGCAACTTGGAGAACAGCATCATTGACATCTTCCTCTATGACTTCAGTCACTCTCTTTTTTTTATAATTTCGCACCATTTTTATCATTAAATAAACTAAACTCAGTCCGTAAATAATGAAGCAATAAAGTGCGGGAAGTTGAAAGAATGAATTACAATGATTCAAAGGTGCCCAGTTCATTTTTTTCAAACCTGCTCCAATGGCGTCTTAGAGAGTAAATGCCAATTTTTGGAAACAAAATATTTTTTTTTATGAAATTTTTTGCATCATTGTATAGAGAATAAAATAATCTATATAATAAATAACATAAAGTTCAACATTTGTTAAAAATGTGGTCAGAAAACTCTTACAACTTTTTATCAAAATGTTTCAAATTTGTACTAAAAAACAAAAATATCGTCTAGTTTGTCCACTTTTAATCAAATGGCAACATATTCAAGTGATAGATGTGAGGATAAGTATTGTCATGTTAAAATAATTCTATATATCAAATTTAAATACACGCGCTCTTCACAAATGCATTAATTCAAAGCTGCCCCCTTCTCCCCTACCTACTAAATAAAAACTTCAATATAACATTTAATTTGCACATATTGTGTTTGTTTTAAACAATCATTATAATAAATTTTTAATTTTATTTAAAGCCTTTGCATAAAATAAGAACTAAAAAAACAACTATTAAAAATTAGTCGTAACATAACAATTTTTTAAATTGCATTTAAATTGTTAAAACATCAAAACAGCTGTCGTCAAATACTAAAAAAAAATAAAACACTAAAATATACAATATTGAATTAAAACTATTTTATTAATAAGAAGAAAAAAATTTGTGATGAGATAATCTAAATAAAAAGGAAAGAAACTTTATTAGACTAATGTTATATAAACTAAATAGCATGACACAGATTTCTATTGCATAACTTGGTTCCGTAAAACTGTAAAAGTTTTATTTTTAAAATTTGATCTGACATGTTACGACCGTGTTTGCTTGTTATCAATGTGAGTATTATATGTTGTTAGAGCGGGTATTGTTTGTTTTTATGGTGGGCATTGCTTGTGAATTGTTTGTTTCTAAGTTAAAATGTTGTTGAGTAAAGATGTTGCTAAGTTAAGTTGTTGTTAAGTAAAGATGTTGTTAAGTAAAGTTATTGTTAAGTAAAGTTGTTGTTAACCCTGCTGGCACAAAGACGTCTATAAGATGTCTAACAATAACTTAAGTAAGCATCTGAAGTAAAAACGTCTAATTTAAGTAAGCGTCTGAAGTCCTAAAACATCTACCTGTTAACACCTTCTGTAAGAAGGTTAGTATTAGGTGTCTCATTGACATCTAATTTAAAACTCGCTTGAGTGTCTAAAGAACGTCTTAAGACATCTATTTGTTAACATCTTTAAGATGTCTTGCCAAGACGTCTATTAGACGTTCTCTCAGCATTTGTAGTATTACATAATGAATTGACTAAAAAAACAGACTTAAATTATATTTAAAATCATATTTTATATTTTTTTACATTTAAGATAATTAATAACCAAAATGTAAAAGAAACTATGATCTGCAATAAAACATGCAAAATCAATATTATTTTTTATACGACTGATATATTTTTTTGCTCGTGCAGGGGTATTTCTAAGGAGGCTCTAAACAACTTGATAAAAATTTACTTACCGTCATCTTGTTGTAGGTCTCGCTTCCGCCAAAAGCTAACTCATTTTAGCTTCCCGTACCATTCATGTTCATTTCACGCACAAAATAACCCAGTGAGAATTATTTTCTTGATCATATCTTTGTAATCAAACTCTCCTATAGGCTTTAGTTGTACAATCTAAAAAGTAAAAGTCACATTAAACTAGCAGATTTAGTACACACACACGTATGTACCGACATACTAAATAATATCGATATTTTAATCTTACTATTTCTTCTAGGAATGAATCCAATTTCATATTTTTTTCAAACATGAAAAACTGCTCTTGATTTTATACACTGTCAAATAAACGTAATAAACGTTTGTTTGGAGTTTGTTGAGAAATTGAAGTTATTGGTAGAGATAAATAATTGTATATATCGCTCATCTATTTAATAACTTTTTCTTTCTCTAAAACCTAAAAAAAAACAATTTAATGTACTTTTTCTATTTATCATTAAAAATTGTAATATATAATTCAAAAAATTTTGACACAGTTTTATACAATATTCTCAATTTATTTAGTATTAAAATTTGAATTTAAAAAATCTAAACTTCTAATACTAAATAAATTGAGCTCCTACTATTTAATTTTATCAACTATTCAATAAATAAATTTAAACTCACAATAAATAAATTTAAACTTGCAATAAATAAATTTAAAGTAATATAAAATAAATCACCTTTCTAATTTAATTGATAATTAAAAACTCTGAATAATTGAATAACGAAAACTTACTTGCATTTGATATAGAATATGTTAAACTTGAACTTGGAGTTTAAATTAATTCATCTGAAGTAAATATTTTTGCTAAAATGGAAAAATTTTATCAGTTTTAAAATCATTGCAGAAAATTCTGAACATAGGTTCAGTTTTTAGACTTACAATTTTGCAATACTAGAGGTGTAGAAAAAAAAGAGGTGTAGATTTCATCACTTTTTTACCTTTACATAATGCTACTGTGTTTTTGTAAAAAAATTGTGAAAAATAATTTAATAAGTTGAAAGTTATCTTTGGTTTGTTCTAAAAATAAATTAAACTCCATAAATTTATAATGATCTAAAAAAAATTACCTAAATTTTCCCTAATTTTTAACATTTTTACAACCCTCATATGTACCACTACTATATAACGAATAACGCCACAAGTGAATTTTACAAAACTTTTATTTAAAATAAAAAAAATAATTAAATAAATACCATTTATGATTTTTTATTTTGAAACTGATAATTTGTGATTCCAATGTTGAATCCTCACAATCATCGCAATCTTTTGATGTGTTTGATGCTTTCGGTTTGAAGTATTATTTTTTCTGAAGCGCTTTGAATTTGTATCATCATGAAACACCGGTAAATCAATTCAAATTTGTTGACACTATCTCATTGCCATCCTTTTTTTTGTCCTTTTTTCCTTTATCCTGAGTTGTATACTCACATGTCATGCACTCAGTTTTATCAGCTACAAAATATTTTTAAACTAATAAATTAATGCAAATATTAAATGTATTAAATTTTATAACATATGCTATGTTTGAATTAATAAGTAAATATTTAAATAATAAATATAAGTAACTGACCATGTGTTTACCTTATTTTTAAAATTAGGCAAATATCACAAATCATTTTACTCATTGTTTTTTTCCATGAATATCCTTTTAGTGGCCAACGCAATACACCTGCTTTAATCCAAATATGAGGAACAACATCTTTAATTACTCGAGAGTGTTCTTTCCACACACAGAGTGACCACATTCAAATATTCGAAAATTTAATAAATAAGAAAACCTGTAAGAAATAATAAATTTAAGTTTTAATAAAAATATCAGTTATATGTAAATACCTAATAATAATAAACAATTATATTCAGGGATGTAAGTTCTAGGGTTACCCAGAACTTATATCCCTGAATATGATTTAATTTTCCTAGTTTGAAATATATACTTTGAAACTGATATTTGATTCTATTATAATTTTAATCAATTAAAATAGAATCCAAAATATTAATAATAGAACAATAATAATAGTAATAATAACAATGATATCAAGAGGATAAAACAACAGTAATAATAATAAATATTATTGTTATTAATATTTTTACTAGCAGTAAGCAACCCGTAATACGGGTTAGTAGTAAATAAATCAAGCAGTCTAGCAGTAAGCTACCCGTAATACGGGTTAGTAGTAAATAAATCATTACTAACAATTTGATATTTATTTACTTTCTCTAATAAAATATAAACTTATTTATACAGTAAGCAACCCGTAATACGGGTTAGTAGTAAATAAATCATTACTAACAATTTGATATTTATTTACTTTCTCTAATAAAATATAAATTTATTTATACAGTAAGCAACCCGTAATACGGGTTAGTAGTAAATAAATCATTACTAACAATTTGATATTTATTTACTTTCTCTAATAAAATATAAATTTATTTATACAATAAGCAACCCGTAATACGGGTTAGTAGTAAATAAATCATTACTAACAATTTGATATTTATTTACTTTCTCTAATAAAATATAAATTTATTTGTACAGTAAGCAACCCGTAATACGGGTTAGTAGTAAATAAATCATTACTAACAATTTGATATTTATTTACTTTCTCTAATAAAATATAAATTTATTTATACAGTAAGCAACCCGTAATACGGGTTAGTAGTAAATAAATCATTACTAACAATTTGATATTTATTTACTTTCTCTAATAAAATATAAATTTATTTATACAATAAGCAACCCGTAATACGGGTTAGTAGTAAATAAATCATTACTAACAATTTGATATTTATTTACTTTCTCTAATAAAATATAAATTTATTTGTACAGTAAGCAACCCGTAATACGGGTTAGTAGTAAATAAATCATTACTAACAATTTGATATTTATTTACTTTCTCTAATAAAATATAAATTTATTTGTACAGTAAGCAACCCGTAATACGGGTTAGTAGTAAATAAATCATTACTAACAATTTGATATTTATTTACTTTCTCTAATAAAATATAAATTTATTTATACAATAAGCAACCCGTAATACGGGTTAGTAGTAAATAAATCATTACTAACAATTTGATATTTATTTACTTTCTCTAATAAAATATAAATTTATTTATACAATAAGCAACCCGTAATACGGGTTAGTAGTAAATAAATCATTACTAACAATTTGATATTTATTTACTTTCTCTAATAAAATATAAATTTATTTATACAATAAGCAACCCGTAATACGGGTTAGTAGTAAATAAATCATTACTAACAATTTGATATTTATTTACTTTCTCTAATAAAATATAAATTTATTTGTACAGTAAGCAACCCGTAATACGGGTTAGTAGTAAATAAATCATTACTAACAATTTGATATTTATTTACTTTCTCTAATAAAATATAAATTTATTTGTACAGTAAGCAACCCGTAATACGGGTTAGTAGTAAATAAATCATTACTAACAATTTGATATTTATTTACTTTCTCTAATAAAATATAAATTTATTTATACAATAAGCAACCCGTAATACGGGTTAGTAGTAAATAAATCATTACTAACAATTTGATATTTATTTACTTTCTCTAATAAAATATAAATTTATTTGTACAGTAAGCAACCCGTAATACGGGTTAGTAGTAAATAAATCATTACTAACAATTTGATATTTATTTACTTTCTCTAATAAAATATAAATTTATTTATACAGTAAGCAACCCGTAATACGGGTTAGTAGTAAATAAATCATTACTAACAATTTGATATTTATTTACTTTCTCTAATAAAATATAAATTTATTTGTACAGTAAGCAACCCGTAATACGGGTTAGTAGTAAATAAATCATTACTAACAATTTGATATTTATTTACTTTCTCTAATAAAATATAAATTTATTTATACAGTAAGCAACCCGTAATACGGGTTAGTAGTAAATAAATCATTACTAACAATTTGATATTTATTTACTTTCTCTAATAAAATATAAATTTATTTATACAGTAAGCAACCCGTAATACGGGTTAGTAGTAAATAAATCATTACTAACAATTTGATATTTATTTACTTTCTCTAATAAAATATAAATTTATTTATACAATAAGCAACCCGTAATACGGGTTAGTAGTAAATAAATCATTACTAACAATTTGATATTTATTTACTTTCTCTAATAAAATATAAATTTATTTGTACAGTAAGCAACCCGTAATACGGGTTAGTAGTAAATAAATCATTACTAACAATTTGATATTTATTTACTTTCTCTAATAAAATATAAATTTATTTGTACAGTAAGCAACCCGTAATACGGGTTAGTAGTAAATAAATCATTACTAACAATTTGATATTTATTTACTTTCTCTAATAAAATATAAATTTATTTGTACAGTAAGCAACCCGTAATACGGGTTAGTAGTAAATAAATCATTACTAACAATTTGATATTTATTTACTTTCTCTAATAAAATATAAATTTATTTGTACAGTAAGCAACCCGTAATACGGGTTAGTAGTAAATAAATCATTACTAACAATTTGATATTTATTTACTTTCTCTAATAAAATATAAATTTATTTGTACAGTAAGCAACCCGTAATACGGGTTAGTAGTAAATAAATCATTACTAACAATTTGATATTTATTTACTTTCTCTAATAAAATATAAATTTATTTGTACAGTAAGCAACCCGTAATACGGGTTAGTAGTAAATAAATCATTACTAACAATTTGATATTTATTTACTTTCTCTAATGAAATATAAATTTATTTGTACAGTAAGCAACCCGTAATACGGGTTAGTAGTAAATAAATCATTACTAACAATTTGATATTTATTTACTTTCTCTAATAAAATATAAATTTATTTGTACAGTAAGCAACCCGTAATACGGGTTAGTAGTAAATAAATCATTACTAACAATTTGATATTTATTTACTTTCTCTAATAAAATATAAATTTATTTGTACAGTAAGCAACCCGTAATACGGGTTAGTAGTAAATAAATCATTACTAACAATTTGATATTTATTTACTTTCTCTAATAAAATATAAATTTATTTGTACAGTAAGCAACCCGTAATACGGGTTAGTAGTATATAAATCATTACTAACAATTTGATATTTATTTACTTTCTCTAATAAAATATAAATTTATTTGTACAGTAAGCAACCCGTAATACGGATTAGTAGTAAATAAAAAATTACTAACAATTTGATCTTTATTTTCTTTCTCTAATGAAATATAAATTTATTTGTACAGTAAGCAACCCGTAATACGGGTTAGTAGTAAATAAATCATTACTAACAATTTGATATTTATTTACTTTCTCTAATAAAATATAAATTTATTTGTACAGTAAGCAACCCGTAATACGGGTTAGTAGTAAATAAATCATTACTAACAATTTGATATTTATTTACTTTCTCTAATAAAATATAAATTTATTTGTACAGTAAGCAACCCGTAATACGGATTAGTAGTAAATAAAAAATTACTAACAATTTGATCTTTATTTTCTTTCTCTAATGAAATATAAATTTATTTATACATTTTTTTTGTTGTGCTCACTTTTATTTTTCTTGGCTTCTTAGTTTAAGAGAACTCTTAGCTTCATTAAAGATAAAGTTAACCATTTCTTTTGCAATGTTCAAACATTGAATGCGCAAATCACAACCATGTAGTAGTTAAAAATGACTTGAATTATATGCACAGAACATTGATGTCAAATTTTCAAATTCCGTAAAATTGTTTAGGTAAATATTGGGAATATATTTTACTCTTAATTTTGCTTTAAGCTGAGTCGTTTCTTTTTTTTTTTAAACTTTTCATTTTACTGAGTGAAGAACTTAAAAATATGTCACTATCGCACCTAAACTTTTCAATATTTTTAATATACTTTTTAAATATTTTTAAAACATCTAAAATATTACACCAAACTTGTAAGCATAGAAGTTGGATATCTGGAAAAACTATGAGTTGAAAAATATATCTCAATTCCAGAAAGGGCTTAGCCCTGCATACGGATCCTATATTATTATATAATAAAGATTATTACTAAACCAACGTTTTTTTAAATTAGTAATCCAGCAGAAACTTGTTTATAAAAAAACAATAAAGGAATATATGGATTTACTTTAATAGCTAACGTATATCAACATATTTATTTCAGCATACATCCAATCCATATTTATACTAATTTTATAAAATGTCCGGAATACATTTTGTCTTAACTTGGCGTTAAATTATTAATTTTTGTATAGATCAAGTTAATGATAAAAGCAATTGGATTTTACTCAATATTTTTGAAGTAATTATTCAGCTTTAATAAAATTGATAAAACCATATGAGACAGTTAAAAAATATATTTAAACCTTTGTTCACTTTTTGAAAATCCGTAAAAAAGCAAGTATCAAGTTTACATATCTTTAAAAGAAATTTATTTACATGATATATAGTTAAATATTTAACAAAAATATTTTAAAACAGAAGCATATATAAAACACATTTTTCTTAAAAAAACAAAGTTGAAGCCACCATTTACAGCACGAAGAAAACCATATCAAATAATTTAAAATATTTATTACCGATAGGGACGACAATTAAACATATTTAAAAAACTACATGATTCCATATTAGTAGGATTGTTATAGAAAAGTATATTAAAAAAATATTTAAAAAGTATATTTAAAAACAAGTGTATTAAATAAAAAACAGATTTTTAAAAAATACCTAATTTTGTAAGCATTTTGCCAATGGTGTTCAATTTTGAAACCAATATCTTTAATGGAAAGTCGTCTTGTTTAACTAATCTCATTCAAAGAACAAAATTATTTACACTTAAAGATAAAGAAAAAAAAAATGAATGAGATATAAACAATCGTACTATAGTATTATATAGATAAGTAGATATATATGGAAAAAAACAACAACTGGAAAACAGTATACCTGCTTTTGCACATTCGCACAATCATGCCCTTTGTATATGTATTTGTACAAATATTTAACAGCCTTTACAGACATGCAAGCTTCAACATTAATGTGGGCTTGATATTTCTTTGATAACCAAGGATTGTAAGGTACCACCCAACGGTTATCTACATTGTTGCCTTTAATATTGATAACCAACCCAATATCACGACGCCTATAGCGTGGATAACCATTGTGAACAGCTACTGTGTTGGCATTAAAATCTTTAGGATAATTTTTGCTGCACACCCCATCTTTTATGCAGGGAGAATTTGGATTCAGTATCCCATATGGGCCGTGAATCATGCAAGTTTTGATAATATCATAAAGTTCACGATTAACTATCGGATCTGGAATTTCTGCACAAATCAAATTATCGATATCCTGTGATGTTTCAAGTTTATCATCATTTGCTAAATGAAGTAAAATGTGGGCATGCGGCAAACCACGCTTTTGAAACTCAACAACCTGAACATGCATTACAACTTTGCCTAATACACCATGTTTGAATATATCATTGAGGAGGTTATTTAACTTGAGTTTAAATACTCAAGTAACCAAATCAGGTCTATCATTCGCATTCTGACCCGGATATAAATTTTCTGTTATTTCACGCAATTTTGGGTTGCAAGTAAAAGTAATAAAAAGATCTGGTTTACCATACTTTTTAATAATTGCCATAGCATCTTCAAAGTTTTCTTTTAAAGCTCTAGGACTTCCTACATAAGATGATGGCAAAACTACTACTCGTCCTGGTCTAATATTACGATCATTGGCAATGTTGTTAATATGTTCATGTAAGGCTCGCTTCTCAGCTTATTTTGATTATTTCTGATATAAGCAAGACGCTGGCCTTCAATTTTTACATATGCATCTACAGCATATTGCTGAAATAGTTTCTTGCCATAAAATAATGAACAGAAAAATTGCCTCACAGAAAGTCTATAATTGTAGAACTGAGATAATGTAACATGATTTCTAACCAGTGTGGCACGCTCAGGGTTATGCACCAACTGATTATGCCAACCAGCATCACCTCTTGGGAAAAATAGCGGATAAATCATAGGATCCAAGTTGGCTGACATACTTGATACAATTTTTAAAGGATGACCTCTTGGGTAAATAACAACTTCCCTGGAAGTTGGGGGAGCACCAACTTCGCCAACAAATATAACTGCAACTTCATCATGTGAAGGTAGATTATAACGACGTCTTTCACCGCCCTCAAGTAAAGACATTTTTACAACAGAAGCTGAGTGACCTTCTATAGCCGCCTTACGAATTTCTTCATCTTCTACATCAGCCATTTTTTTAAATGCAAGAGCAAATGGACTTAGTTCCATAATTATAGTTTGCAACTGAAACATTAAATCATGTAAACAAAGATTATTACCACGTTGTTGCATTCTAAAATTTAGTGCAGCAAGTGATCATAAATATTTAGTTGAAAATATATTGTTGGAATATCTTGATCTGGCCTAAGATTACCTACACGATGAAAAATCTGGCCACATATTTTAAAACATGGAAGCCCATGACTCATTGGTTGAACTACATTTGCTGTAAAAGAAGCAAAAGAAAAGCAGGCATTATAATTTCGAATATGTTTTAAAAAATTAGCATTAGCATTACGATCTACATAACTCCCTGTAAACAAATCCTGTAAAGCTTGTGTAATTGGTGAAAGTGGAGGCAAAGCTACCTTACCATTATGGCAACATTGAAAATGTGTTTCATCTGAAAATTTCTTAGCGCCACAGTGCTGACAAATTTGATTCATTTCTCCTAAATAATTATAATCTGGAATAGCATTACTTCTCGCTATAGAATACATTCGTCCTTGTCCAACAGCTCTTCTTTCATTTTGGCAACGATTAACATTATCTTGATCGAGCCTATTTCTTTCATTTTGTAAACGATTAATTTCATCTTGCCTAAGTCTATTTCTTTCATTTCGTCTACGATTATTTTCAACACGCCTTATAGCACTTACATCATCTTGTAAATACATAACTTCATCTAGCCTATCATCCATTTCAATGTCATCATTTTCATTAAACATATTTATCAAAGCAACACTAATTATTTCTTTTTTTTTACTAATCTAAAGTTAACAATAAAATAAAAAAACTTAATAACTAAAAAAATCATACTCGAAAAATTAAAAAAAAAAAATTCTCAAAACAAATATATATAAAGAGACCAAACAAATGCAAAATAAAATTAATTTGCCATCATCAAAAGTAATACAGGTTTCTTAAGTTTATTTGATAGAAGTTAAGAAAAACCTGCAACCACATCAGCAAAAACTTATTAAAAAAAGTTAAAATTTATTTTATTTCTAATAAAAAAAAAAAAAAATTGCGACAGCGTAATATATATAGTTCATGCGTTGGGAGAAAACATTGAACAAAACACGTGATAAAACTTATTAATGCATTATGTACAATAAAAAACAGGTTATTAACGCGGGTTTATAATTTTTTTCTCCTAACACACTATTATGCTGCCGCAACTCCAAGGATATATATAGTTTTATATATAGTTTTGTATATATATATATATATATATATATATATATATATATATATATACATATATATATATATATATATATATATATATATATATATATATATATATATATATATATATATATATATATATATATATATATATATATATATATATATATATATATATATATATAGAGAACATATATATATAGAACTATTTATTAGTGAAAACATATGAAAACCAAAATTTTTTATATAATATATATAGTATATATTTGATAAATAAACCTCTACAATTTCTTTGGTTCAACAACTCGATTATGATTAATAACAACTCAGTAAACATGAATTTTCTAATAATTTAAATCTTAATAAATTATAAACAATTAATTACTTATTTAAACAAATAATTACTTATTAAATTTTAAAAAGATTTTATATATACTTAATGTCTACTTAGACATTGAAATACTTAATGTCTATTTAGACATTGAAAAGATCTACAATTTTGAAAACCTGAAACTTTAAATCTACCTCAAAAAAAATACAGATATATATTAAAAAGTATTATTTCTTTTTAAAAATTTAAAAATGCTTTTTAACTTACTCCCTCCAATATTATTATATAATTTAAAGTATAAATTGATAAATAAACCTCTACAATTTCCTTGGTTTAACAACTTGATTATGATTAAATAACAACTCTATAAACATGAATTTTCTAATAATCTAAATAAATTATAAACAATTAAACTTAAATAAAAATGTATGCAAAGTATAAATGTTATATTAAGTACAGAAAAACAAACATATAATAACACAATTATATCCTAAACCAAAGTTCATTAATGCAAGACAAATTATTATATATTTATTGAAAAGCCAGAAACATATTTTTTTTCAAAGAGCCAAAGTATTAACAATACTATAGATAAATTTCATTTATAAAAAAATGTTGTCATGGCTTTTATTCCAATTATTAAAAGTATGTGAAAGCATGAAACTACCCATAAATATCTTTTAACGGTAGACACCATAGTAATATCTATATTTTCAATATTAACATCTATAACACGAAGCTTTAAATTTAAAAGTACAATTTAAAAGAGATTAAAATAAATTAATTACTTATAAAATTTTAAAAAGATTTTATATTACCTATCTACTTAGATTAAACATTATCTACTTAGACATTTTGAACTCGTACCATGAAAGGTTGCGACTTCTTTAAGAGAGCACGCGGTTATGAAAAGTCAAGAAACTACTTAAAAAGTGTATTTTACAAAATTCAGAACCGTACCGTAACTATAAAACAATAGGCGTAACTATGCCACTATTCATTAGAGTATTAATATTTAGATTACTATTTTAAAAATTGATTATTAAAAAAAAAAGCAAATGAAATATTAAAAATAATAAATCACAAAAAAAAAAAAAAAAATTATAATATTTTATGTAGTATATATAGCAATAAATAAAAACAAAAAGAATAAAATAAAACTTACTTTTTAGTAAAACTTTTATCAACATATGTGCTATTTAAAAATTCTCATTTTATACAGTCAAAAATGAGGAAGTAAAAAACAATACAAATTTTATGTTTAATATTTAAGGATGTTCTGAAAATCTTTATAAGCATCATCAAGCTATCTTTATAAGCATCATTAATCTTAAATCATAACTGCTTAAATAAAAATTTTACATTTTCTATATAAAAAACATGGCTGCTGTTTCTTTTACGCTTGTTCAAATTTGAATGAATGCAAATAATAGATAACTTCAAGGCGTCAAAATTTTAGACGTCTTGAAGACGTAGTAAGATTTTTTAAGATGTAAGAATTGATACATCTTTAAGACATCTACCAGAGAGCGTGTCTCAGACATCTAAAATTAAGACGTTCTGTAGATTCTCAGAACTGTCTTAAACATCTAAAGATGAATGAGCAGTGAAATAGACGTCTAATAGACGACTTGTGCTGGCTGGATAAGTAAAGATGTTGTTAAGTAAAGATGTTGTTAAGTAAGACATTGTTAAATCAAGATGTTGTTAAGTCAAGATGTTGTTAAGTCAAGATGTTGTTAAGTCAAGATGTTGTTAAGTCAAGATGTTGTTAAGTAAAGATGTTGCTAAGTAAAGATGTTGTTAAGTAAGACATTGCTAAGTTAAGTTGTTGTTAAGTTAAGTTGTTGTTAATTAAGTTGTTGATTTAAATGTTGTTAAGTTATTATTAAGTCAAGATGTTGTTAAGTAAAGATGTTCTTCAACTAGCATTTAGTTCTATGAAAAAAATGTTAAATAAAATGTTTTGAGTTACAATAACAGAAATTATAGATGTATGAGATATAATATTTGTAAGATATAATAGATAATTTAGGTATAATAAGGGTATAAGATATAATAGATATATAGTATATTATTACCATTTTAGGTATAATTGGAATATATGATATAACAGGTATATAAAATAAAATAAATATATGAGATATAACAGTGATTTTAGATATAATAGATATATAGGATATAATATATAATGGTATAAAGTTTTGTATAAAAAAAGTGGCTAAGTATTTAAATGATTGTAAATTTTAAAATATTAAAGTTTTCAGTATTTAACATCATAGTATTAAAGACAATTTTTACTTATTAAAAATAAAGTTAAGTTACGTTTAGTATTGACATATTAATTTGTTGCAAATTTGTCATTTCAGGCCTTGCGATAAAGCGTCGGGCGATGTGAATTTTACGTCGTCCAAGAGCGATTTTGCGTGTAGCTGAAACTATTTACGTCGAGAAAAAAATTTTTTGTTTGAGTATATTTAAAGATATTTTTGAGCGCAATTTTAATGAAGTAATTTAAGATAATTTCAACATTTAGTAAAGTATTTTAAAAACCGCACGCAGTTGATATAAAAGTTTGAATTACAAAAAAATTAAATATGCTCATTATTTACAAGTAGAAAAAATTCAGATTAAAAAAAAAGTTTAAATCTTTTTAAGCTGACATTTTAATAAAAATATTCAGCAATAGCAAAGTTGTTGATAAAATTGAACAAAAATACTTTCTTTTAGTTTTAGATTTTTAACTTAAATAATTATTTAAGTTAAAAATCTAAAACTAAAAGAAAGTATTTTTGTTCAATTTTATCGACAACTTTGCTATTGCTTTTTCAAATAATTATTTTTTCTTTTTAAAATATTTATATATTTTAAAAAGAAAAAATAATTATTTGAAAAACTTTATATTACATATTTGAGAAAAAAAAAATCAAATATTAGCATTTATAATCTTTTTTAAATGTTTAGTTATAATGTTTTTTATTCGTTTAGTATAGACAAAACGTGTCAAACGTCGAGAAAATAAACAAATGTTTTTACATTTTAAAAAACGAAACATTCCAAAACATTTTTAAATAATAACATTTCTACATTAATGATTTAAAGTAGTTTTGAGGTAATTAAGTAAATTGGTACAGTTAATGTCGATAAGTATGAAAAGCAAATAAAAAGAATTTAATGACGTCAAAAATCATGTCATGCTTATGCGTCGCGCAGTTTTTATTCATCAC
This sequence comes from Hydra vulgaris, assembly GCF_022113875.1. Taxonomy (NCBI): domain Eukaryota; kingdom Metazoa; phylum Cnidaria; class Hydrozoa; order Anthoathecata; family Hydridae; genus Hydra; species Hydra vulgaris. The sequence continues at coordinate 18,557,842 of NC_061167.1, read as the reverse complement.
AAGGCCTGCATTTACATATCATTTATAAAATTTTTGTTGATTATATGATTTACATGTGACTATGTGACTTTCCATTTAATGACACCTAATGACATCTAAGAATGGAAAAAAAAAGTTTGTTTTTAAAGGTCCTGTTTTTAACTCTTCAAAAACATTTTAATGTGAGTATTTTAATACAATAAATAGTAAAAATTTTCATAACCATGAAAGCAACTGCAAGTGATTCAAAATTTAACAATAATAAGAATGTTCATTTTATTGATTGTACTTGAAAAGTTTTATCCATCTGAACACAAGCTCTTTAACTCAAAGTAATGTGCCTAAAATAAGAACTAAATAATAAATTAGCTATATTATATAAATATTAAATAAATAATAAATTGCACTATTTAAACATACAAATTTGTTCACTCAAAGTTCAAAATTTGTTTACTACCAACAGCTTGAATTAAAAATATTTGAAAGCTCATAAAAATAAAATAACTTGTTTATTAACTGAAATGTTTGCTCAAGAATTACCTTACTAATCAAGGATTGTCTTACTTAACAACTACAAATAAATTGTAAATGTGAAAAAAAAAGATAGCATAGTCAAGTAACTGCTGTAAATGTATCTGGAATATTCAGTCCTATATGTTTACTATCAATAAATTTATTAAGTCACTTTTAATTGTTTAGGTTGTTGATCTGATGGGAACACCAGTTACACAGATTGCTTGTGGTCGCAAGCATACACTTGCTCATGTCATGAAAGGAAATAAGCTATATTCATTTGGTTTAAATGTCAAAGGTCAGTTAGGTATTGGCTCCTACGAAAAAGCAAGAATTCCTATGTTGACAACTTGGTCACAAGACTCTTTTGAGCATAACATTGTACAAATAAATAAAAAAGAAAATATAAATTGTTACTTTGAAGAAGATTTTAAAGAATATGTGACAGACTTTCAGACTTATATAAAAGACTTAAATAAAGATGGTAAGTTAATTAAGGAAATATTCTCTGGTGGTCTTCAGTCATTTGCACTAGTAGAAACTGTTCAGGTATATTTATTGTATATTGTACATTACATACTATATGTTTGTTGCATATGTTGTCTAGTATATTTATAATATTTTACAGTTATAAGTAAAAACTGTTGAATTTGTTAAAAACGCAAAATATCTGTTATATATCAAAATGAGACTGGGTTTACTTTTCACAATGTTATAACTATTTTTACTTGGGGATAGACAACCAATTTTCTGAGAATGAGAGTTAGACAAGTAAGATTCAAAAAAAAATAATAATAAAAAAAAAAAAAAGGGAAATAAGTTTTAAAAGTTTTTTTGGTTTTTAAACTCTTGAGTTGTAAAATAAAATTTAAAAAAAGTAAAATTTTAAATTATCTAAAATTATGACAAAGATTTTTTTTTTGTCAATTTTAATTTAATTTTAAATTGTCAGTTAAATTCTTCTTCTTTTAACTTCTAATATCTGTATTAAAAATATGTCTATGTTTATTGGATGTATTTTTTATATTTTTGTTGAATTTAAATATTATATATCTATATGTCAGAGGTAAACTATATTTCTAAAATTTGAAAAAAAAAATTTTTTAAAGACAATTTTATTTTCAATTTATCTGTTATACAAAGTTAGTATATCATGATAATTGACAACTAGAAGCAGCATCATTTAGTAAACATAAAAATGCACCTACTTTAAAACAGTAATCAAATCATTGTCCCTCTTATGCACTAATATTTTATTTTTAAATGAAAATAAAGTACAAATTCAGTTTTTGTGGATTGTTGTGGGTTATCTTACAGTTGTTTTTGTAGTTATATACTATTTTAAGCATTTCTTGTGAAGCAAAAATTTTAATAGAAGTTTAAAACTCAATTTTGGCTTCATAAAACTTACCTATATAATAAAAAACAATTAAAGATGAAACAAAAGTTACAAAAAATCAAAAATAATGTCAAAACTAAGACTCACTCTTTACTCCAAGTAAGTTAAAAAAAATCAAAAACTTTTGAATTATGTCAAGATTAGTTTTTAACTAGATTTTGGAATCCCAGAAATTTAAAAGTATTAGGACTGTATTACAGGTGGAAGATTCCTGTATAGGCTCAATTCTATACAGGAAACTTACAGGTGGAAGACTGGACATAAATCTTTTACAGAAGGTGAAAGTGAAAAGATTCTACTTATTAGATTTAATCAATAACTTTTAATTTTCATTTTCAGTTCTGCAAATTATATAGCTTAGTAGTTAAAATTAATAAAGGTTAAATGAGGTTAATGGAGTTAAGCAAAAAGTATTACATCATTTCTTTTGCAAGAAAACAACAAGCAAATGTTAAGAATTCAGTTTATATGGAAAGGTGTTTTTTAACTTTTTTGTTTCTCAAATTAAAGAAATTAATTTTAAAATTTCATTTTAGAGTAATAAACTTCCAGTATGTCATAGTTTGATAAAACAAGAAGCATTGGTATTTTTAAATCAAAGAATTACAGATGATATCATGAGAGATATTAAAGAGGAAGCAAAAAATAGTGAGCTTTTAAAGAGGTTTGATGATTTTAATTTTGTCTTGTTTTGTAATTGAGAAATACATGATAATAAAAATAAATCATTTTTAATTTTGTGTGAGAAATAGCCATTAAAAAAAATTCATTTTGAAGTTTCCGCACTGCCTTTTTGAATTTTAATTTGAAACCAACAAGTGTAGTGAAAAATCAAACCAATATAAACAAATATATTGTGTTAGTGGTGTAGTGGTAGTGCGCTTGCTTTATAAGTTTATAAGATTTTGAGTTCGATCCCCACCTCGTCCCTGGTAGTACCATGCTCAACTTGTTTCTCTGCGCAGCGGCCTTGTTCGTCAAGGTTTGTGTTTCGGAGTTATAGAGTTGAGAGAGGGTTATAACCACAATTAATTAGTCTTCTTGTCTTGACTAAATAATATTTAATAAATATGTATAAATATAATATATATAAATAATATGATAAATATATATAAATAGTATATATATAAATAATATATAGCTAGCTGTTTAGTATATTTGTAAATCAAGTTTCCATTTTTAAAAAATAAATCAAGTTTTTTGTATAATTTTTTAGTAACTTAGTTATCAAAATGTAGCTGGTATATTCTGCTCATTTTAATTTTTGAAATGAGCTCTGAAACTTTGTGACGTTTTTTAACAATAACAACAACAACAAAAGTACAAAATGAACTTTTTGTTGTTGTCAAGTAATTTCACATCGAATCATTCAAGTTTTTGGAAATTTTAAACCATATATCCTCATATTTTTTTTAAACTTCATGGGCTGATAGATTTAAAAAAAAAAACGTCTCTTAAAAAATTGACCTAAAATATTAAAATAATAAGAAAGGTCTTCAAATAACAATGAGACAAATATGAAAATACGAATAAGAAAGATATGAAAATAATAGTGAGAAAGATATGAAAATAACAATGAGAAAAAAGTTCAGAATAATTTTTGATGTATTAGAACGTTGTTATATAAAAGGAACATTCTTAAAAATTAGGAAAACTTCTAATTTATAAAACCCAAACATTGGCATCCAATATCTCTAAAAAATGCGCCTGAGAATATTTGATTAGATAAATAACAGAAACATATAAAACATTAATTTTCAAAGATATACCACTTTTTCAAGAAAGTTATTTATAAATAAAATTCTGATTAATTATGTATGATTATGTATTTTATTATGTAATTATTTAATTTGGTTTATAGATTCTTTACAGAAAAAAACAATCAACATGTCATACCAATTAATTTTATCGTATTTAGCAACGTCCTATTGGTTTAAAAGCATTAGAGGCAAGCGAAGGTTTAATGTGTTATTAGAACTTTTAACAATGAAGTGAAAAGTCTTTGTAATAATTAATAAGCTTAACAATATTTGTTATAAGACATTCTACAAAATATTTGAAAATGTATCTTAAGTAGAAAGCTCTATGTAACTGTATAGTGTGATGCAAGTTTGCTGGCAAAAGGAGTTGTGATAATGCAAGGTGGCCAAAAATAGAAGATGCGACATGGCTCTAACCAAAGTATGATGCAATGCATATCAATGTAGCTGAATTGGATGCATGTATTAAAGGTCTAAATATGGCATTGAAATTGAACCCAAGTGATGTCTCTTTTAAAACTGATTCTCATAGTTGGTTAAGATCTGAATTGACTTGTGATAAACGTGTAAAATGTGATGGGCAATGCGCAATGTTAATTTGGCAAAATCTTCAAATATTTAGAATATAGGTTGATGATTATGCCATAAATATAAATGTTACATGGGTACCAACAACTAAAAGTATTACTGATGAACTCACAAGAGTGCCAACAAAATATATAAAAAACAAAGTCGCAACGCAAGAATGTAATACTATTTATATGTATGATAATCAGCAGGTTTGAAAAATTCATTCAATAGCACACATGGGAGTTTCCAAGAGTATGGAGTTATGTACATGTGCTGGTGTACACATTAACAGAGATGCAGTGAAACTAGTTGTCACTAAATGCGATGAATGTAATTAGATTGATCCTAATGTAATTAGGATAAAGTAGAGTGTAAGGAAATCTTGCTGTTAGTAAAGTAGGAGGAAAAATTTCTGCCACGTTGAGTGATGTCAATTATGTTGATCTGCAATGTTGCTCATGTCGATTTATTACTATATGTCATCTGTATTGATTGTTGCCCAAGCAGATACAGGTTATGGACACCAGCAACAAAAGTGCAGCAATGGTTGTTCAATCATTAAAAGCATTATGGTCATCACTTGAACCTCCTTCTGAAGAACCTCCTTCTGAAGTTCTCCTAGATAATTCCAAATCATTTAGATCTCAAATTATGCAAACCATGGTATCGAAAGGGGAAGTAAAACTTATCTATCAAGCTGTTGAAAGATCATCTGGAAATGGAATTGTTTAAAGTGTTTGTTGGGTGGTAAAAAGAGCAAATGCAAGAGCAAAATGTGGTATACCCATATCTGAATTCTTGATGTTCCATCAAAACGCGGTATCAATCTTTCATCAAAACACATAACACTTTTAGAAATCTTGTGCCAACATTACAAACTCGTTTGAATTCCTGGAATTGATAAAGTTGAATCAACACAACATTTTTGACTGAGTTTAAAAAATGAAAAGTTTGTGGTAAAGTGTAGATGAAACCCTAGAGTAAACCGTTGTGCACACAGTGGTGGTTGAGAGGATGTATAGTAACACTGCATAAAGTTAAACTCAATGGACATATGTTACCAAAACATTTCTCTCATTTGCAGCATCATCATGTAGATAAAAAAGAAGATCTAAGAGTTGATGGCGATTACAATTTGACGCTATTCAAACCACCTGAAACTTGAAAATTTTAAAATATATCCTCTGTACGATAGCAACGCTGACAACAGTATGGGTAGCGTTGATCACAACTATCTAACAATTAGTGAGAGTCACAGCTTCAATTCACTTGCTATGGGAAGAGAGTACTAAACCAAAAGTAACACAGTTTTGTATGAGCTCTTGTTAAGCTGGTGGAGATGTTGTGATTTCGATTTAGGTCATTTATTAGCTTTGCTAGTTAATGTCAAAAGTCACACATTTTTTTATCATAATAACATTTTGGATAATGATTATTAATTGGTGACAAGAGTCACAAGTTGTATTTTTGATAATATATGTAGCGAACAATTTTTGTAACAAGACAAAATTGTTTAAAAAGTAAGAAAAACATTAAAACAAGATGGCTTTCAAATGCATTGAACACAGTTTTTCCATGTCAACGAAAATCACCAGGCAATTCAATTGGAAATACTGTAAAAAGGTTGCCAACATCTATACTGAAAGCAAATAACTACATCAGAAGTCATGTATGAGTTTTGTATTGAGAAAATTCATTGTTCAAAGTGTTGATTTCATTTACAAAAGAGATTAAACTTGCTGTTGCAACATGGAGATATGTACAATGGTGTAACAACTCTACCTGGAGATGGGTACAATGGTGTAACAACTCTACCTGGTCTTCATAGCTTTTACTAGTTTATAGATCTTGGGATTGGTACAAATAGAGGTAGAACAGAAAATAACTACACAATAATTCACAAAGCAATTTAATGTATTTTAAATTAATTTTGTCACTTTAGGAGGTTATGTAGCATTAGTCTATGATGATACTTGGTCATTTGGCATTGTAGCTGAAATCAACCAAGAAAAAGGTTATACTGGAGTTAATTTACTGGAGTCCTCCATTTATGCTGGAGTCCCCTATTTAAAAGGCCTTTCTGCTTAATCTAACTATCCTCAATGAGATGATACTGTTTTTTAGTTGACACAAATATATTGAAAAAAAATTTCCACAAGTTTGCTCTACTTTTAGTAGAAACTGTTTAAAAAAACTGAAACCAAAAAAAAAAAAAAATGAATAAAATTATAAATAAATAAAAGAAGTACAAGAAAAATGACAGCAATTTAGTGAGAATATTGTGAGAGATGAGAACAGCATTGTAAACTAAACAACTTTTATTTTTATTTTATTTGTAATTTTTATTTTATTTGTAAATAATTAACACTAGCTGTCCCATCAAATACAATTTATGGCAAGTCTGTTCCACATCAACCATTTCTATACTTATTTTTAATATGGTCTCTTTACTTTAATAATTTTAAATAAATGGCAAATAATAAATTTAAAAATCTAGGCTTTGAAAAAACTTTTCTTCAAAACTATTCATTCTAAACTTCTAATGTTAGGCGGGGTAAAAAGCTTAATTTTCTTCTTAACCTTTTTCCACATACTTAAAACACTCACATAGTTATTAATTTTGAAAAGAAAAGTTTGAATGTATTATCTTATATATATCTATATATATATATACAAATAGTATTGCAAACTATTGTATGCAATCTGACTTCATACTGAAATAGCCTTTGTTCTATATCGCTCTCCCTCATCTCAAGACTGCACTCTTCTTGATGTTATTTCTGATTATATTGACCAAGCCCTCATTCTTTATCCATCAGCCAATATTGTTGTTGTCGGTGACTTTAATGTTCATCACACTGAATGGCTTGGCTCTAGTGTCAGTGACTCTGCAGGCATTAAGGCCCACAACTTTTGTCTTTCTCAATACCTAACTCAAATAGTCAACTTTCCAACTCGCTTTCCAGACAACCCGAATCATTTACCTTCTCTACTCGACTTATGTCTTGTTTCTGATCCTAGTCAGTGCTCAGTTTCTTCACACTCACCCTTAGGTGCGTCTGATCATGGTTTGGTCTCTCTAAAACTATTCATCATTCTTCTTTACCATCAGAATCCCCCTATCATCGTACATCTTACAACTACCTTAAAGCTGACTGGGACTCTTTCCGTGATTTTCTTCGTGATGGCCCCTGGGTAGAAATCTTTCGTCTCCCTGTTGACAAATGTGCTTCTTATATAACTTTGTGGATTCAGGCTGGCTAGGAATCCTTTATTCCCTCTCAACGATTCCAGGTCAAGCCTCACTCTTCTCCATGGTTTTCTTCACATTGTGCTGCTGCAATTGCCAATCGAAACTATTACTTCCATATCTATCAGCAAAACAATTCTCCAGAAAACAGACGTCTGTTTATAACTGCTAGGAACCATTGTAAAAAAGTTTTGTCTAACGCCAAAGCCCGCTATTCTCAGATCATGAAATCTCGTATTTCATCACAAAAATTAGGCTCTCGTGACTTCTGGAGAATCTTTAATAGTATCAAAAATAAGGACAAGTCTGTATTTCCACCTCTTTTGTATGGTTCAGACTTTGTCACCTCACCTAAAGACAAAGCTGAATTGTTTGCCAAGAACTTTTCATCAATATCATCTCTTGATGCCACTAGTTGCGTACTACCTGATTTGCTATCGCATTAGATAAAGGTGGAGAGGTTAAGGCCATTGCTCTTGACATTTCTAAAGCGTTTGATAAAGTTTGGCATGCTGGTCTCCTCCATAAGCTTTCTTCTTACAGTGTATCTGGAAACATCTTTAAGATTATTGAATCCTTTCTTTCCAATCGTTGTATAAAAGTTGTCCTTGATGGGCAGCACTCTTCTTCTTATTCTGTAACCTCAGGGGTTCCCCAAGGTTCAATCCTTGGCCCTATACTCTTTTTAATTTACATTAACGATCTTCCAGATATTCTCACATCTAAGGTGGCATTGTTCGCTGATGATACCACCATTTATTCTTGTCACGATAAGAAGCCAACTCCCTCTGATTGCTTGCAGGGGGCATCTGAGCTTGAAAAGGATCTCACTTCTACTACAGCATGGGGCTCACAGTGGCTGGTGAATTTTAATTCAGATAAAACTCAATTTTTTTTGGCCAATCGTTATGGCAATAATTTAGACCTTCCTATATTTATGAGCGGTAATGTACTCAATGAGTCTCCTACCCTTCATCTTTTAGGATTAACTCTTACTTCTGATCTTTCTTGAAAACCTTATATCAAATCCGTTGCAAAATTAGCATCTGCTAAAGTTGCTTCTCTTTATCGAGCTCGTCACTTTCTTACTCTGGATTCTATTCTCTATCTCTATAAATCTCAAATCCGGCCTTGTATGGAATACTGTTGCCATATCTGGGGCGAATCTTCTAATGATGCCCTTTCTCTTTTAGACAAGGTGCAAAAACGCATTGTAAACATAGTTGGACCTGCTCTTGCTGCCAACCTTCAACATCTGTCACATCGTCGTAATGTTGCTTCTCTTTCTCTTTTCTACAAATACTATAATGGGCACTGCTCTAAAGAGCTAGCGCCTCTTGTGCCATCTACTAAAATTCATTCTCGTGTTACTTGTCATTCAATTAAGTCTCATCCTTTTTCTGTTACTGTTCCTAAGTGCTCCAAAAACTCTTATTCGTCTAGTTTTTTTCCTTGAACATCAGTTCTTTATAATTCTCTTCCTTCATCTTGCTTTCCTGATTCATATAATTTGCAATCTTTTAAGTTGTCTGTCAATCATTTTCTTGCTCTATAATCTTCATCTTTTCTCTTACAGTAACTTCCAACACTAATTCGTGGTTGCTTGCAGCCTTGTTGGAAGCGAAGATAATTAAAAAAAAAAAAAATCATATTATTTCTTATATTTAAATATAATCTTATAATTTTCTTGTTTGGCAGAGTTTAAAATAGCATAAGTTACTGTTATTATTTACAACTTAAGTTATAACTTAAAGTTTAAGTTGCATTTGTAATAAGCAATAAGGTTTTTAATACTATTAAGATTTTTCTTTAAGTATATTTTTACTTAAAATGATACTTAAAAAAGTAAAAGTAAAAAAGTAAGAGAAAAAGCAACATTACATTATCTAAACCAAATTAATTAGTCAAAGAAAACTATTTAATACGTTCATGCTGACATTAAAACATGTGTTAATTTTAAAAAGTATTTAATTGTTAAAAGCTATAAAACAACATTAAAACAAACTGCAAAGTTGTTTTAAAAATATAAAGAGCATGGGTTAATGTAAAACAAATTCGTGACGCTGTTTCATGTTGATTTTTACAGTTTATAAAATAAAACACGTTTAAAGTAAAAGGAAGCAAGTAAATAAAATTGGTCTAGTTAATAAACTAAAACAAAACATCATATTTGCACTTATAGACCTATACGAGTTTATAATCTATAGACCAAACGAGAATCAAAAATTTAAGTGTAATTAAGTTTTTCATTCAAATGGTTTTTAAACTGAAGTTTTCTTTCAATTTTTTTTTATTTTATTGTTTTCCAAAAAAAAGTGAAACAAAAAATTTTGTTTAATAAATCGAATTATATTAAGTATAAGAATATACTAAAATTATTTTTTTAGAAAAATTTTTTTTTGAACAGAAGTAAAATAATTTAAATTTCATTTAAATTTTTTATAATTTTTATTTTAACTTGCAATTTGCAATCACTGCTTGGATGTTTGCAATAGAATGTTTCTACTTTTAAAACTATTTTCAAGGAAAAATATATAATTCAAAACATTAACAAAATTTACGATTTAAGAAAAAGAAACTTTTTTCTTCATTCTCCCTTGTTTCATCATCCTTTTTTTAAATTTAAATTTTTTTTTTTTAATTTCAAACTTCAATCACAAAATTATTTGAATAAGTAAATTTTAAGTTCGCTTGTTCAAATTGATTTTTTTTTAAATAAAATTCCTGAAAACAACTTGCGTATTTTTAGAAAATGTTTAGTCTAGATGTCGCTATAAATAAAATGAAAATATAAAAAATGTTGTCGCGTTTTTCATATTCTATTTGACAATTTTTGTTAAAATAATTATTATTTAAAAGCTTATATGTGTTAACAACATGTAAGATCTAAATTGAAACATGTCTATGGCTAACTTTTGCGAGTATATTAAATAAATTAATATAATTGTTAAATTAATACTTGAGTTGCTGTAAGTTACTATCTTAACTTAACTGGCTGTTTTGATTTTTTTTTTTTTTTTTTTATTTGCATTCACTCCCAACAAGGCTGCAAGCAACCACTATTAAGTTGGGAGTTACTAGGAAAAAAAAAGAACAGAGTTATAGAGCAAGGAAACGGTTGACAGAAGACTTGAAAAGTTGAAGGTTGTATGAGTCAGGAAAACATGAAGATGGGAGAGAGTTCCAAAGGATTGAAGTGCGGGGAAACAAACTAGATGAATAAAAGTTTTTAGAGCATGCAGGGACAGATACAGTAAACAAATGAGACTTAGCTGAATGACGAGTAAAACGAGAATGAATTTTAGTTGATGGAACTAGAGATGATAACTCCTTTGAGCAGTGATCATGATAGTATCTGTAGAAAAGAGAAAGAGATGCAACTTTACGACGATGGGAAAGAGGTTCAAGCTTAGCAGATAGTCCAGGTCCAACAACATTTACAATGCGTTTTTGGACCTTGTCCAGAAGAGAAAGTGAATCGTTAGAAGAACCAGCTCAAATATGACAACAGTATTCCATACAGGGAGGAATAAGAGATTTGTAGAGGTAGAGAATGGAATCAGAAGTAAGGAAATGGCGAGCACGATAAAGAGAAGCAACCTTAGCAGAAGCTAATTTAGCAATCGATTGTATATATGGTTTCCATGAAAGGTCAGTAGTAAGCGATAATCCAAGAAGACGTAAAGAGGAGGACTCAGTAAGAGGATTGCTATTCATTAATATAGGATTGTTGAACATATTACGGTAGTTGTTTGCAGTAAGCAATTGGGTTTTTTTAGAGTTGAAATTCACAAGCCACTGTGAACCCCAATCTATTACTGAAGTGAGATCAGATTCAAGATCAGCTGCTTGTTCTAGGCGATCGAAAAGAGAAGACTTTTTGTCAAGACAGGAGTATAAAGTTGAGTCATCAGCAAAAAGAGCTACTTTAGATGAAAGGTTGTCAGGAAGATTGTTTATGTAGATAAGAAACAAAACAGGGCCCAGGATGGAACCTTGGGGAACCCCAGAAGTTACTGGAAATAAAGAAGAGTGTTGGCCTTCAAGGATGACTTTAATAAACCGGTTAAAAAGAAATTATTTGATAATCTCAAAAACTTTCCCAGAAACACCATATGAAGCAAGCTTATGGAGAAGACCAGCATGCCAAACTTTGTCGAAAGCTTTAGATATGTCGAGAGCAATAGCCCTAGCCTCACTGCCTCCATCTAATGCACAATAAAATCTTTCAGTTACAGCAGTTAGCAAGTTGGCCGTAGAGCGAGAGGATCGAAAACCGTATTGATTGTCTGACTGCAGTTTATTTGACTCAAGATGAGATGTGAGGAATTTGTTGATCAAAGACTCAAAGACCTTGCTAATAACAGAAAGAAGACTGATCGGACGATAATTGGAGGGGTCAGAATTTTCTCCAGAGTTTTTTAATATTGGAACCACAGATGCCATTTTCCAACAAGCAGGAAAACAAGACTCAGTCAAACACTTGTTAAACAGTTTAGAGAGAATTGAAGAAAGTTCTGGAGAACAATTCTGCAAGACTATGACAGGAATGTTGTCTGGACCACAAGCTGTAGACGAGTTTAATTGAGATATGACTTTAGCAACAGAAGCCGGAGTGATTTGAATGTCTAACAATGGGTCAACCTGTTTGACTGGAATGGAAGGAAGAGAATGTCCATAAGATTCAAGAGTGGAATTAGAAGAAAAGTTCTTTGCAAATAGTTCTGCCTTATCCTTGGGAGAGGTAATAAGATCAGTCCCATGAATGAGAGATGGAATGTTAGATCTACCTTTGTTAACAATGCTGTTGAAGATTTTCCAAAAGTCTTTAGAGCCTAACTTTTGCGATAAAATGCGAGATTTAGTGAACTGAGAATAATGGAGTTTAGCATCAGAAAGCACCTTTTTACATCGATTTCTTGCAATAATAAATAGCCGTTTGTTCTCAAGAGAGTTGTTCTTTTGAAAAAGATGAAAAAAATGATTACGATTGGATATAGCAGCCGCACAAAAAGGAGAAAACCATGGAGTAGAATGAGGCTTGACTTGAAACCAACGCGAAGGAATAAAAGCTTCCATTCCAGCCTGAATCCAGGAGGTTATGTAGGAGGCGCATTTGTCAGCTGAGAGAGAAAAAACATCAGCCCAAGGACCATCACGAAGAAAATCACGAAAGGAATCCCAGTCAGCTTTAGGGTAGTAGTAGGTGGTGCAATGATAAGGTGAGCCCAAAAAAGGAGTACGAGAAGAAAGATTTATAGAGATCATTGCATGGTCAGAACCACCTAAGGGAGAAAAGGGAGAAACTGAACATAAGCTAGGGTCAGAGACAAGACATAAGTCAAGGAGTGAAGGTAAATGATTAGGGTTGTCAGGAAAATGAGTCACAAAGTTAACTATCTGAGTAAGAGATTGAGAAACGCAGAAGTTAAAGGCTTTAGTGCCAGCAGGATCAGTGGTGTTAGAGCCAAGCCATTCAGTGTGACGGGCATTAAAATCACCAACAACAACAATATTGGCAGAGGAGTAAAGAGAGAGGGCATGGTCAATTTGATCAGAGATAACATCTAAAAGAGTGCAATCATGGGAAGAAGGAGAACGATAAAGAACAAAGAGAAAAGTGATAGAGTGAAGAGGTGCTAGGCGAAAGCACATAAAAGAATGGTCAAAGGATTCGAACCTGATTTCACGACAAATAGGGGAATTAATGCGTATGTATACCCCTAAACCTAGCATGTGACTATTGGAGTCTTTACGAATCAAAGGATAGTACCCATCAACACTGACATCTGAAGAAGGAATTGCAGAATTTAAATTTGTTTCACTGAGTGCAAGCAAGTCTGGTGAATTTTGCAGGAGGTAAGACTCAACTGATGAAAAGTTGCTTTGTAGACCGCAAATATTTGTAAAAGATATATTAAAATATTTAGGTGGTCGGGATGGTTTTTTAGGTTTTAAATTTTTGGTTACTTTGGTCATGATTTGGGTTTAATGAGAACTTGACTCATTCATAGATAGAGCACAGCCTCCTAATCAATGAGCTATGCAGTTGTGTCTGTCCTGTTAATTAACCCTAAGCCGTGACATAGGGCTCCTTATGTGGTTTTGACAATGCACACCAAAATCATTAACAGAAACACCATCCATGCGCAACATGGCACTGTTAATACTCTGATATTTTGCAGCTGTTGATGGAATCAGCCTCTGAGAGCTACCACAGAGTTCGGGAAACCTTACTACCAGCCGGCCTCAGAACCATTAAACTGAGTTTTAGAGCTGTACCCTCATATGGAGATAACAGGAAGAGTTGCATAGCCATTATCAAGGAGACATAAGCAAAGTTCTATGAGTAGAGTCAAGGAGATCCAGCATTCATCATCCTAGGCAGGAAACAATGTAACATAGGTTACATCTATGCCAGCCTAATAGATGAAGAAGGGGTTCGAGGCTGGTTAGCAGAATTTTTCTGCTTACCCCTAAAGTCTTTGCCTAGGAGGCCTTTTACAAGACAGTAGCTGGATGCAGTTAACATCTGCCCAAGATGAGTATTTTTATCGAGACACCATCTCTAGCCTTTACTCAACCAAGAGCCCCAAGGCAGGGGATGTTTAGCTGGATGCAGTTAACATCTGCCCAAGATGAGTGTTTTTATCGAGACACCATCTCTAGCCTTTACTCAACCAAGAGCCCCAAGGCAGGGGAATTTTTAGTCGGAGTTTATTTCTCCTAGCCTTTGCCTAAGAAGAGCACACTCAGCAAGGCAGCAGGGCTTGTGGCAGGTGGTACTGGGTTACGTGATACCAGTAGCAAGATTGGTCTTGATTATCCTGACCAGACCTGGAGTAGTTAAAAGGAGTTACTTCCCGCAACAGTACTTTGAGAAAACCAGGCATGATATTTTGGAAGTGCATTAGGAAAACACTGCATCTAACAAAATGCAGGAGTCTAAGGTGAGAGTAGGTTTTGTAGTTATAGTAAGAAGTTAGTTACTGAGCTCACGCTGCATTAGAGTATAAACAGAACACAAACAAACATAAATCAACTTACGGGTGAGTCAACACCACGCCAGAGGTTCAGACAGAACACAAACATACATAAAAAACATAAAGTAACTTACGGGTGAGCGAACACCGCGCCAGAGGGTCAGACAGAACACAAACATACATAAAAAAAACATAAAAAACATAAACATAAACATAAAGTAACTTACAGGTGAGCGAACACTGCGCCAGAGGTTCAGACAGAACACAGACATACATAAAGAACATAAAGTAACTTACGGGTGAGCGAACACTGCGCCAGAGGTTCAGACAGAACACAAACATACATATAACGTAGATTATAGGTGAGCTAATACAGTAACTAAGGCACCTCCAACAATATGGAAAAAAAAAATTACTATAGGCATGACTGATATAAGATAGTACTGATGACAGGAAGAACACTCCTTCCAGCCTTTGCTTAGATAGCAAATCCTGCAAGGCAGCAGAACATGGAACATGTTGCACTGGGTTACATGTTACCAGTAGCAGGATGATCATGAAGACCATACTCCTGACTAGACCTTATTTAGGTTATAAGTTAATTTACTATGATATACTCTATCTATTCAGTAAAGTTAACTAAATATAATTTCAATAGTTTCAAGGTCATTAAAGCGAAAAACATGAAAGCAAATAGTTGCTGGTTTCTATTAGCACATTTTACTAATAGAAATTTTATTTAATAAAATCGAATTAATATATATTTTATTATACTTAAAGTAATAAAAATAACTATATAAAATTGTTTATAAAATAATAATTTAAATCATTATTAATAAGTTAATTTGGAGCAACGTTTTTTTTAAAAAAAGATAAAATGATGTTTTGTTAAAAAAAATAGAATAAAGAAAAATTCTTTTTAACTTTTTTCTTTTTAATTTGCTTCTACGCAGAAATTTAAAGTAATTTAAATTAAAAAGTGCTTTACGTTGAATAAAAATTTCTGCGCAAAAGAGCAAATAATCATGCTTCTATTCAAAAGACAAACTTTGCGTGATATACTCTACTATGAAAACATTACTTTTAAGAATTGCCAAAAAAAAAAGCTAAATTAGAAAAATAGTAAATAAACAACTAAAATAGTAAACCAATCGCGAAAATATATATTTTAAGAAAAAACTAATCGCTAAGGTGTAAAAAGCAATCGCAATCACGATACGCTTAATTCGAGCCCTGATATATATATATATTTAATGTATTTAAATTTGTATTTATGGAAAATCTTTATCCAAAATGCAAAAAAACTATTTATTCTGAAAAAAAGAATCCTTGTGTGTTAGATTCAAAAATATTACTGATTGATAACATAAACACATTACTAACTTAAAATACTAAGTATCTCTAACCTAAATGACAATTTTGTTACATTCAAGGTGTTTTTGGTGCTTTTAACAAAATAACTGGTGATAGTTCATTGAAAGACAATTTTTCATTGACCTATATTTTCACTGAAAAATATTTTGATGTGAATCACATATTGCAATCTTATTCAGAGCATAACAATTTTTTTTCTTTTTTTTGCTTGTTGTGTTTTAACTAATTCTTAGAAATTAGTTTTGGAACGTGCATCAATAAAAAAGGCAACTGTATAATTGTCATTCCTATTAAACTGAAACCATGCTTTAAGGTTGTAGTGCAGATATTAAAATAATTTTGGAGTTATTTGCGCTATATCTATAGCAACTATAGAAATTAGAGTGGTGGTAATCGGACTCGGAACCCGTTGCTTATAAAGCGAGCGTTTTGACAGTGTCAACTGTATTTAAGCGCTGAATTGGGCGCTGCCCTAATTAAAATTTGAGGACCTTTTATTTATTTTTGTTATGTTTTTTATTTTTTATTTTTGCAAAAAACACCCACAGATTTTGCGCTAAAGTTCGCTGGAATGAGGGGGCACTGCTGCCCAAATTTTTTTCCTAGAATAGGCCCTGCAATGGTATTAGTTATCATAAATATATCCTAAGCCTGAAATAAGTCTAAGTTATACAACAATATCTTACATTAAAGTTAACAAAAAAATTTAATTTTAAATATAACTTTTAAGTTTTAATGGAGAAGCTTTAAGTAAAAAATGATTAAAAATGTAGGGTAAAATATTATATGTCCTTTCAACAAAACTTATTTACAATTGTTTGAAGTAAAAGAAAATATAAATTGTTATAGCTAGAAAATATAAATTCTATAGTTATGATCATTTGAAACATTTGAAAACAACAAATGTTGTGCATGCTTTTGCCAAAATTGTTTTAAGGACCGGATATTTATATTTTTTTTAACAAGCAGAATGAGATGAACAACAGAATGAGGTGAACAAGCAGAATGACATAAACAAGCAAAAACACTGATAAAAATAAAAAAAAGTGTAAACACTGATAAAAAACAAGAGTTGGAGAATTTTTAGAAATAAATAATCCGCTTGAGATGCAGGTGAACTGCATTAAAACTTTTGTTTCAAATTGCATCAGAAGGAGATGGACAGCATTAAAGCTTTTGTTTCAAAATAAATTAAAAGCAGGTGGACAGTATTGAAATTTTTGTTTCAAATTACATCAGAAGCAAGTGGAAAACACTGAAAATTTTGTTTCAAACCTAGAGCTAAACTTATAAAAAATTGTACTCTGCGTTTTTAGTACCTCCTAAAACTGAGTCCAAAAGAACAAAAGTAAAAACTGGACCACTAAAGAGAGGGTGCTTATGGTGGAAAAATGAGAAAAATAAAGCAAGTAATACTTCTTACAATCTTGCTCTAAAAGCAGCTTATATATACACTATATATGTTTTTGCATATATTAAATTTGGAAAATTTTATTTGTTCTTATTAATGATAATAAAAAAATGTTTTTTTTTCTAATTTATTTAAATTATCCCATCATAAAAGTAATTGGTTAGTCTATAATGTTTTCCCATAAAAGCATTTGTTTGTTTATAATGTCAAATGTTTTATTTTTGATTAATGGTAATAACTTATAACAAAACAAAATAGTTTAAAATTTTAAAAATCTTTTTTTCCTGCTTGATAGTGGAGTCACTCCTTTAATGAGCTCTTTTGAACACCCAAAATTTTATTATAAGTCTTCATGTTATTAATCAATGAAGCATAAAAGTTCTTGCCATTATAGACACAGATCCCACCACTATAGTCACCTTTTTTCTTATAGCTTAACATTTATGTTTTGTTTATGTCATGTATTGTTCTTTTAACTTTTTTTATAGACATCTTGAAAATCTTGTTATCATCTTTTCAAGTCAAGCATGTCTAAATGCATCATTTTTAAAGAGGTGAATGTTTTATTATTGATACAATTCCATTTTCAGAAACTAGTTAACTTGAAGTTTTATTTATATTTTTTGCATAGAGAAATCCATGAAAATACATCAGCTAAGCAACACGGTTTGCAATTGCTTTTAATACGATCAGCACTTAACAAACTATGTTCTGTTAATTCTGTGAACAAAGCTGTATGTAGTTATTTTTATATAAAATTTTTATAAGTTAGTAGTTTAATGATTTTTTTATGAAATATTATTTTAATATTGATATTATTTTAAAAACAGCTTTTAAATAGTAATGTCTGAGTAAATTTGACAGATAGTTTGATCTCAATTCAAATCAAACTGAGTATAACTAAAAAGGCTTAAAAATAACAATGCTATTGATATCAGAATTAAATTTTGGTTATAGGTGTTTATCATTATTACTATTATTATAAAACTAATGCAACTGTAGAAGACTTTTTTTCCTTTTATTGTTTTTACTTTTTTTATTTCTTTTTTTCATTTTATTATATTTTTGTTATTTTATTAACTTCATTCTGTTCTTTTGGATTTTTATTAAACTTTTTTTTTAGATTATTCAAGCAGTGACCACAAAACTTATTCGTTCATTATTTTCATCGCCAAAAGATATTGAGGCTATGAGAGTTTTTTTAATAATTCCAGAGTTGCCCTTTTTTTTTAATCCTGAAGAGATTTTGACAGTTTTAGTTCCGTTTGCAGATGCAATGCTTTCTATGCAAAAATGTTCACAGTCTATATTAGGTAAGGTTTTTATAATTAGTTGTTGTTTTTGTTTTGTTTGTGTGTGTGTGTGTTTAAAGCTTTTCCATAATAGGTCTCTTACATACACAAATGTTGTATTCTCATTCCTTTACTTAACAGGTGATGTTTTTACTGTTGCTAGTGAAATTGTATGTAAACCTAAGAATACATTATAAGATACTTATTAGGAGATATTTACCCCTGTCTATTGCTTATGTTGTTCACATTGTAACATGCAGACTAATAAACTGTATCTCAGGTCAGTACTAGGGTCATTATGATCTCCAAAAGCTAGAGAGGATGTCTTACTAAAAATACTCATTTTAGACAGATTTTAACTGCATCTAGCTATCGTCTTATATAAGGCCTTTTATACTGAGACTTTAGGAATATTTATCAGCTTTTCATGGGTAATTGCTTGTTCCTACTTGGTTGTGGCTGTGCAACTCTGTTATTTTCTAATGAGGGTATAGCTCTAAAACTCAGTTTAATGATTCTGAGGCTGGTATCGTAGGTATCAAGGTTATAAGTCTTTATGCTTGTAGTAAAGTTTTCCGATTTCTGTGGCAGCTTTTAGAGAGAAAATTTTTTTATATTTAAATTTTTTTTTTAAATCCCAACTACAGCTATTAAATATTAGAGTATTAATAGTGCCATGTTACAGGTGGAAGATGTCCCTCTTAGTGCTTTTGGTCTGTGTTGTAAAGGCCACATTCAACCCTTTTTTTACAACTTTGGGTCGATTAGCAGGAACTAGGCTCTTTAAGGTGTAATACACTATTATAAATAGTGTATTACACCTTAAAAATAGTTTTTGACATCTTAAGCAATAAGTATGGTTTATATATCTTTAGTATTTATAGATTAAGGTGTACATATGTTATGATTGTTTCAAGTTCTCTAATTATTATAAAATTATGAATAATACCTGCTTTTACCAATTAATACCTGTGTTTAAGAAGCGTCAAATAAAATAAAAGTAACAAGAAAGAAAATATGGTACCAATCCAATTCAGTATTTTTATTATTGATTTATAAGTTTAAAGTAAGTTTAATTAACCTTATATATTGTGACCATTACTAGGGCATTTATTAGTAAACTAATTTTAATTATTAGAACTAAATTATAATAATAATATAACTAGCTGAGATTGAACCCATAAAAATATGGGTCTTTGTAAGTCTATTCCAAACCAAACTTTTTTATACTTTTTCCTTATATATTCTAGCTTTCCGGATCCGTAAAATACAGATCTTCACCAAACCTACCATTTCAATACATACCTATTCCACACCAATTATTTCTATACCTATTGCTTATCTACTTCAATACTTTTTAGTAAAATAATTTTGTTCTGAAAAAAACTTTAAGAGCAAAAACATTAACATGCGCACCTTTTCCGCATACGTAGAGCTTATAAGAGACTTATAATTAGGTTTGTTTTTCTGCTAAATGCATTTCATTGATAGCTCAGTGGTTAAGTGCGCTGTCATCAGTGTTGTTTAGGGGGGTTTAAGACCTCTTTATAAGACCTCTGCGTTATAAATTATGAAATTTTTTACATCTAGTTTATATATTTACAGGAAAAAAATAATAATATAACAAAAACGATTTCTAAAATTTTAAGTAAATTTTAAAGTTTTCTCATTTTATAGATATATTGTACGCAATTATTCCATTTAATGCCTGCAAACTCAACATATGCTAAAGGCGCTTACACTTACAGACATTTGTACGTAACGCTATACAAATGGAACTAAGAAGATCTTAGACCACTAAAATGTAGTCATAAAAAAAAAGTTCATTCTTATGATTATGAGTACAAACTAAAGAATAATAGTAAACGCTAATCTAAAAGTTAAGCGAAAAACATTTTGTGCATTGAGATCGGTTTGTGGCAAAATAAACCTTTATGCATCAAGTTTCTTTTGCATTTATCTTACATTTTTTGATTAATTTTTATTTTGTTGCATACAAATGCATAAAAATATATAAAATTGGTACAGATATATCATTTCACGGATAAGAGATTGTATTTATTACAATAGTAATAAAAAAATAGTTTTTGTATTTATTAGAATATATCCCATGAAAATATATTCCATATATCTTAAATAGAAGAAGCTTTTTTAAAAATTTAATTAAAACCTTTTTTCTAGTTTGTTTTTCTAGTTTTTTGCCACAAAGTGATGTCACATATGCAAAAAAATTGTATCTTCAAGGGTTAACGAAAAAACCTTGACTATCGTTTTTTAATGGTCTAAGAATCAGATGACGTAATTTTAGCAATCAGAAATTATCAAGAGAGGGGTGAATCTAAAATTGAAGTTTTACATTTTTTACTTGGATGAGACTATGTTTTGTGCTTTTTCAATCTGGTCAATTTTTTAAAATATAATAACATACGTACAAAAAATCAAAACAAAACAGCTTGAGCAAAAAAGACTTTTAATTATTAGAAAAGTTTTCTTATACTACATTCAATTCTGAATAAAATGTTATATAAGTGGATTTTTTACATTTAATAAACAATATGTATAAACAAATAACAGTACAAGTTAGTTTACATTAAAATTAAAAAGTGATTTATATAATGTTTCTTTGCAAACACCAATACACCTTACTTAAAATTTTTTAGTACTGAACTGCTACACTAAACTTTTAGGTTTGGCAATAATATATAAAGATAATAATAATAACAATAACAATAATAATTAAAAATAATTAGAAAAAAAATTAAAAACTTAAATGTATTGATTTATATTGTGTTTTTGTATTAATAGAGTGTATTTATTTAAATTCATGAAATTTCAAAGTATCTAAAAATATTAATTTAGAAAACCATCATTACCACCATTTTGTTTTAATTTATTTTTAACAAATATTTGTTGTTTTCAAAGTAACTTTCAATCAATTGAATCTTCTGCAAAATTTGCTAGACCTACATGCTCTTTAAACTTCTACAGAGATTAGTTTTAATTTGTCTGTTCCAGTCTTTAAACCAATTTCTACAGAGATTAGTTTAAATTTGTCTGTTCCAGTCTTTAAACCAATTTCTACAGAGATTAGTTTAAATTTGTCTGTTCCAGTCTTTAAACCAATTTCTACAGAGATTAGTTTAAATTTGTTTGTTCCAGTCTTTAAACCAATTTCTACAGAGGTTAGCATCTAAATAAATAGCAAACATGTTTATGTTCATATTATGTATGCATAATGTGCATCTTGGAAGCTTTTATTCCGTCTCTTTATTTTTAAGTCAAGCCTCATTCTACTCCACATATTTCACCGTCTTGAGCAGTTGCTTTATTAAGCTGCAATTATTTTTTTCATTATTTTCACAAGAGCATCTCTTTTAAGAACAAATATCCTTTTATTATTGCAATAAGCCAATGTAAAAAGGTCCTGTCCAATCTTAAGCTCTTTTATTTTCAGTTTACTAAATCTTGTATCTTAGATATTTTTAGAAAGTCTTCGACAGTGTCAAGTTTAACATTTAGTCTCTTATTCATGGGTCTAGTCTTTTTACTTCTTTCTAGAATAGGCCAGAGTTATTTGGAAAGAACTTTTCCTCTAAATTCACTACTGAATCTAAAGGCCATATTCTTTCTGTCATACCAGTTCAACAGGTTAACCCATTGTTAAACATTTAAATCACTCTGGCTTCCAATGTTAAAATTAATTTTCAATTAAATGCTTCTACAGTTGGTTCTTCAGACAAAATTTCCATCATGGTCTTAAAAATGTGTTCTCCAGAACACATTTTTTTTTTTCTCTTCAAGAGAGTTCTGGAGAACAATTAAAATCTGCTTGTGGTTCCAATTTTTAAAAACTCTAGAAAACAATTTGACCTCTCCAACTATCCTACGATTTGTCTTTACTCTAAAATTAATTTCTTTATATAAATTTTTTGAGACTGTTAAGTCATTTCTTTCTAACTGCAGCATTAAAGTTGTTCTTGAAGGCCTAGACTCTTCTTTATTTCAAGTAACTTTAAGGGTACCACAAAGTTCTATCTTTGCTTCTGTATTGTTTCTTATTTACAGTAACAATCTTTATGAAAATTTTACATCTAAAGTAGCTCTATTTGCTGGTGACTCAACTTTATACGATTGCTTGACAAAAAAGTCTTCACTTTTTTATTGTTTAGAACAAGCAGCCAAAGATTAGAAGCAAATTGTAAATGTAATTAGACCTGATTTATTTGCCAAGCTTGAGCCACTTTCCCATTGTTGCATGGTTGCAACAATGGGAAAGTGGCTCAAGCTTGGTTTTTCTACTAATACTATTGTGGTCAATGCTCAATTGAGCTATCATCTCTATTACAATAAACCAAAATTCATTCTTGTTGGGCTTCTTATTCAACAAGTTGCATCCTTTTACTGTATCTATCCCTTCATACTGTGAAAACTTTTATTAATCCAGTTTTTTTCCTTGCACATCAAAAAAACCTTATAATTCTTACCCATCTTCATGTTTTCCTTTTTTATACAATCTACAACTTTTCAAGTCTTCAGTAAACCGTTTCCTAGCTCTTTAACCCTATCCTCTTTTTTAAGGTAACTTATAACTTAATAGTGGTTGCTTACAACCTTGTTGGAAGTAAGTTTAAAAATATATAAATGTATGCCAGTATTTAATAAAAAGTAAATGTAAGTATAAAATTAAAATATATAAAGTATTCTAAATTTTTCTAGCCCCAGCTAAATCTTATAATTTTACCGGGTTTGCAAAAAGTATCATTTTTAACCATGGCCCGGGCCGGGGCCCCGGTCACTTTTTATATGGCAGCATTAGAGTTTATTAAAGACTCTATTGTTGTTTTGTTGATTTTTTTTTTTTTAAATTTATGAGGTTTACTGCTTTCTGATTGTCTTGGGTTTATTTATGCTAAAAATACCTAATTGGTTTTATATGTCTTAAAAAGGAATTTATTAGTATTTTTGTGTTTCTACTAGAATTTTAATTTATTATGTTTTCATGTTTTCTTTCAGTGGTAAGTGATTTGTTTAGTTATTTTTTACTTATTTTGGAAAGTAGATCTACACTTTTAATATCAAAAGAATATTGGTGCTTTACAGATTTGGGGATGGTTGGGTTTTGGCTATTTGTAGTGAGTCCTTTTACTGCACTATAAAATAGGCAACCCTCGGAATTAGGAAAAATGAGGTCGGCAATAATTTGCTGACCTCAATCTTTTTGAGGTCAGCATCAGGTCGGCAAAAATTATTTGATACAGAGGTCTGACCATAAAAGATAAAAACAAGGTCAGCAATTTTTTGTCGACCTCAAACACTTTCAGGTCGGCATTGCCGAATGCCGACCCTGATTCCGAGGGTTGAATAGGCGTAAATCACAGGGTGAAGCATAAGCGGCAATGAGGTTTGTCTGACAGGGTAAACTAGTTATTAGTGCTTATCCTCATCGAAATGTCAGTAATAGTAGATCCAACTCTGAGGAGACGTTACACAAATTATTAAATTAAATTGCTACACAAATTAAGTAAAATCAGAATCCTCCGACTATTGTTTCACTTAGCACCTCTTCCCACTTTCTTTTTTTCACTTAGTACCTCTTCCCATTTTCTTTTTGCTCTTTCTTCTCCTTCTTACCTCGGCTGGGCACCTTTATATGTTTTTTCTGGTCAAGTTAGATCAGCCAATGTTTTGACTGATGTTTGTTTCATTAAATAGCTTGGCTCTAGTAACTCAAATTTTTAATCTATTATTGATAGTTAATTTTTTGAATAGTTTTCTAGACATCTCTAATTTTACTCTTTTATTTTTTTACACTTCAAAAGTTTATTTATAAGAATTATTTTTTAATAATGATTTAGTAATTACATTTCTAGAATAACTAAAACTTTTTGATGTGAGTAACACATGATAACCAAAGAAAAAAAACAATTTACTACTATTTTGTAGGGTTTTTCAAAACCAATTTAAAAAAACAGGTTTTTAAAATAAATTTGACATATTTAAAAACCAGTTTTGAAATTACGAAAACCGGTTTTCTATTTTTTAACATTTTTATAATATATTGTTGTTATGCAATAACATTTTGTTAATTTAGTTTAGTAAGCTGCTTCCTTTGTTTTTTTAACAAGCAACTTTAGCTTTTTCTCTGTGGTATTTTGCAAAATGTTATATAATAATTACCCAATAGAAGCAGTTGCTTGTCAAAAAATACATGAATATAAATACAAAGTTGAGGGAAAGTTTTGCCAAAATGGCTTCTTAAAAAAGGCATATTCTTCTTGAATAATTTGGATTTAATATTCGTTCATATGTGTTTATAAAATGTATTTAAATGTAAGATTGTATTATGTTTATGTATTTATAAATGTAATAATTTAAAATAAAGAACCAACAACTCATTTACTGTAATTTTCAAAATCCTGAAAAAGTTTCCAGCCCAGCATAAAAACTAGTGTACTTTTTTTTGCTTCAAAAATCATTTTGACATTGCTGATACATGTACACTTGGTTATATATAAGTTATATGCAATTTAAATATATAAAAATAAAAAATAATTTTGAAAATTATAAATAGTGAGAAAGAATCCGTTGTATTTTAAACTTTAAAACTAAAAAAATGTATTTTCATTCAATAAAAACACTTATACTATTATACTAATGCATTACTTTTTTATTTATGAGTTTTGGTTTTTAAATTGTTGGGACTTTAAATCGTTTCAGTTTTTACTTTCCATTTATCACTTTCTAATTATTTTTAACTATTTTAATTCTTTTAGTGGAGTGGTGGTCATCACTTCCTGCTTCATTTTTTGAGAGGCTTGTACAGGTTGTTGTTTTTATTGTTTTGTTTTGTTATTTAATTTTTTATTAATATGAATTTACTTTTTCAAAAAAATTTTAAAACTATTTTTTAGTCTTTCAAGAAATCAGTAGTAGAACTATTAGATCATAAATTGCCACCTACTGCAAACCAGACGGTTTGTTTTTATTATTTTTTGAATTTTTAAATTAGCACCCAAACTTATCATAATTAAATTAACACTCAAACTCATCATAATTAAATTAGCACCCAAATTCATCATAATTAAATTGGTACCCAAACTCATCATAATTAAATTAGCACCCAAACTCATCATTAAAAACATCAACTCTGACAATTATTTGCTATATGTTTTCACTTTATTGATGTGTACCAAGCATTTAAAAGTCCCACACAAATAGAATTTGGATTATCTTCATCATATTTCTGCTGAGTATTTCTGCTATCATGTAGCATATTTTTTGGGGTATTTCTGCTATCATGTAGCATATTTTTTCTGGGTATTTCTGCTATCATGTAGACATTTCAGCTGGGTAATTCTGCTATCTTGTGGCATATTTCTGTTGTTGTAGGTTAATGTTGTGTAGATTTTTTTCTCTTGAAGGTTTTTCTTTATCTTAAGCTTTTTTTTTACCATATTTTTTCTTTTCATAAGAATTTATCACAAACCTATTTCCTATATTTGTTTTTTATCATGAGGTTTTCTCCCTGGTTTACTCTTTAGCCTAAGTTAGTGAATAACTCTTTACATTTTGGTTATTGCATAATTTTTGTACTTTTCTCACTGTTTTTATCATCTTTATTTTTATTTATTTTTTTTGCATTTTACTGAGGGTTTTTTTTAGTGAGGTGTTTTATGTTTTACATTTTGTTATCAAATTTAAACTTTCAATAAATTTTTAGGTTTTTATGCTGCATGCAGCAATAAAAAGTTGTATGATGGTTTTAGAGAGGTTGAACCAGGTTGGTTAATCTTTATAACAAAAATTGTTTATTGCATTTAAATTTAATTTGAATTTAACATTAACCATAAGGTATCCAATTGAAAAAAAAAATTTTTAATAAAAATTTTATCAACAAAGTAATAGAAATACATTTTACTTGCTCACGCACCTTCATTCTGAGATCTTGCATTACTGTAACTGTATTTTATTAAGTTTTAAAACTATTTCTAACATAATATCCAAAACAAGAGACAATGGGTTGTTTAAAGTTATCATTTGCTGTTTTTTAATGAAATGTCTAATAACAAGGCAACTAGATGAACAAAGCTATAAGCAACAACCATATAAACTGGGAGTTTCAAGAAAAGCAAAAAGAAAGCAAGGTCTCTAGAAAATAATTGAAAGCTTTAAAAACTGTAACTTTTATGAGTCAGAAAAACTTAAAAACAGAATAGAATTTGATGTTCAAGAAAAAAAACTAGGCAAAAATATTTTTTTCAAGTATTAGAAATAAAATAAAAGTATAAGGAACAAATCTAATAATAATATATCTATAATAATCTAATAATGATATATAATAATAATATAAAAGTTTAAGGAACAAATCTAATAATAATATATCTATAATAATCTAATAATAATATATAATAATAATATAAAAGTATAAGGAACAATTCCAGTTAAAGACTAAGTGACAAGTCACACAAGATTAAGTTTTGGTTAACAAGTACTCATTTCAAAGAGTACATTAAAGAACATATAACAAAAATGCAACAAGTACTCATGTCAAAGAGTACATTAAAGAACATATAACATAAATGACAAACAATAAAGTTCATTGAAAAAGTTAGATTGATGCCATGTTAAACTTTAAAAAAACTTAATAGAGTTTCTCTATCAACTCTATAAAGTTTTTTTTTTTTTAAGTCTTTGAAAAAATAAAAAACTTTGACTAAAATAGCCACCTAGATTTGACAAAGTGAACTTATATAAAAAAATAAATAAAATGATAAAATAAACAGTTATTAAAAAAATTGTTATATTTAAATAATATTTAAAAAAAATTTGATATTTTTTTTTTTATGTAATAAATTTAAAATTGTTGTTAGATAAATGAAGCTGAAAATAAGATTCCTTTCAATGCATTTTACATTGAAGATCTAACTGCTAAAATACCTATAAAAGACGACTTTCTGAACTGGCTACAATATCCTGTATGTGTATTCTTTTTAATTAATGTTACAGTTATTATTTTTTTCACAATTGTTTGTTTACTATTTAATAATAAATTTTTATTTAGGCTGACTTTTATAAATGTTTTTTTTTTAAATTTAGAATGTTTTTGCATTTTGCCAATACCCATTTATATTAGACATCAAGATAAAAGTTGATCTTCTTATGATAGAGTCAGAGTTTCAAAGAAATGTATTTTTTTTTATTTTTTATTTTACATTTGTGTGTGTAGTAAGGTACTTGTAATAGGGTGTGTGTAATAGAGTGCCAATATAATAGGGTGCGTGTAATAGAGTGCCAATATAAAAATTTTTTTGAAAATGAATTCTATGAGTGATAAAAACTCTCTTTCTCTAATTATGTTCTGTAAATTAAAATGATACTAGATTTCAACAATTCATAAAAATTATACTTAAGGGTATCTCAATAACCTTAAACATTAGACAGATCTCTAATATTAAAAAAAAATCGATTAAAAGCATGTCAAAAAAAAAATTGATTAAAAGTATGTCAACCTGGATCTCAAAAGCAGCAAAATCATAAAAACATTTTAGATATAATTTTTTATAAAACTTTATGAATAATTTTTTAGAAATCTTTATGATTAATCAAGTTTTCTTATTTTAGTATCAGGTTTTTGATAAGTTTTCATAATGGTGAGCAATCTTTGTCAACTGCAAAAACAGTTTAAGCATTATCACCAAAGTTTACAAACTGGGTTTTATAGAAGTAGGGCTCTACATAACTGAAAGCTTAATTCTGAATTAAAAACTTTGAAAAATTTTTTTGGGGATAAATCACTGCAGCCTATTAGTAACAGTTAAAAATGCAGAATGTTCATTATAAATTTTATTTTCAAAATTTAAAAGTTTGTCATTAAAAACATTTGGTGAATATTTGGTTTAATTAAAAAAAAAAAAAAAAAACATTTGCTTCAAAATATAAAAAAAGTTTAAACCTCAGTGTGTGCCATAAAAAATCATTAGAAATCAAAAGAATAATTATAATTATATTTATTATACTTATAAAAGTTGTAAACTATTTGTGATTTAGTGCATGGGGAGAAAGGATTCGTATCTTTCAATACTTATTTTTGCCATTTTGTAAATATTTTAAACTTTTTTAAGCTCAATCTGGCAGAAGTTGTTAGAAATCTCCTCAAAAGAGAAATTTCCACATAAAAAAGAGGGGGAGGAGAGTAGTAACAAAATTGTTTAAAAAAACAATATAGCAGTGCAATATATCAATATATCACAACGGTGTTAAAATATTGTTCAAGTGCAAGCTTTGCTTAATCAGTGCATTTATTGATGCCAAAACCAGTTTTACAAAAAATATGTAAATTTTTATATAATTGTTCTTATTATTATTTTACATGTTGTTCAAATCAAAGTAATTTTCATCCTTAATTCTCATACTATTTTATAACCTAAAAAAATTATTAAAAATAAGGTAGTTGGTATAAATAAATTGAAGGTATTTTATGTATTATATTTAAATTTTAATATACAGCATTGCATGCTTAATTAAAAAATTATTAAAAAGTTATATTTTTGTTTAGGCAGCTATCGCTCAAACTTTGTTTTGTGCTGAATCTAGTTTACTAAATCCTATTCTTATATTGGATATCAGAAGATCACATATTGTAGAAGATACCCTAAGTCAGATACTATCTTTATCAACAATCAAATTAAAAAAACCTTTAAAGGTGTCTAGTTTATCTTCATATATATTTGTTGGAATTTTTTGATTTGAAAACTTTATTTTAAAAGAATTTTTTTATTTTTATACTAATTGTAATTAAAAATTAAAACGTTGTGTTTGAAAAAACTTTTTTGTCCTACAAAAAAGTGTTCATTGCTTTTTTGTCCTACATAAAGATTTCACTATTTTGTTAATAGTAACAAATAATGTCATGTTGTTTTTACAATTTTTTATTTTATTATTATCTATTAATTAATAATAAAAAGTAATAATAAATATTACAAATAATTATTATCTAATAATTATTAACTAATTAATATAAATAATAAATAATAATAAAAACATTGAAATAATTTAAGAAAGTAATTAAATTTTTTATTAAATTATGAGTAATTCCATATCAATTCATCTAAGCCGCGTCACCGTATGTCTCAGATTTTACTGATTTTTATACAGTTGAGAGTACTTAGTAAAATAAGAATTCCTTAAAAATTTTAGCTTCTGGCTCCAAAAAGATCTTGAAATTTGATCATTTTACTTTTAACAGATCTTGGCCAGGCCCCTCTTGTCCCCTCAGAATTGTGACCTAGTTTTAAAAATATTTGATCATTTTACTTAAAATTTTTTACCTGGCTATTTTTAGGGGGAAAAATCCAATAAAACAATCAGAAATGTAAAAAACTATTAATAAGTACCTGTAATTATCAATTTAAATAAATTTAGGCAATTTTTTATATACCTGATTTTGATGCTCAAGAAACCCATGTGGCCTTGATGATATTAAAAAAAAAATTTACACGTCATTCTATATTCAATAAACTTTCAGAAAACATAAGAAAATTAATCTGCAAGTATGTGGATTTCCATACATGGATAACAGGGCACAGGCCCCACTTTTTTGTATCGGAATCTTGCATTACATTTTTCACTACCTTCCAGACTAGCTGGAGCTCTGAAACTTTTGGCATTTTTGTAGTGCCAATAAACGTGTATTTTAAAATTGTTTCGAGGGCCCATGACACTAGGGGAGGGGGCTGGGGCATGTGTTCCACTTTTTTGAGCGCAATATTGAGATGAATTTTTAATAACCTTCCAGACAAGCTGGACTGGAGCTCTGAAACTTTCAGCATTTGTGTAGTCCTGATGAGCATGTGTTAAAATTGTTTCTAGGGCAGACAACCAGAGGGCCATGGGGTTGGGACAACAGGGGTAATGCCCCACTTATTTTCTTAAAAAAAAATATTTTTTTTCAACAAAGAATTTTGATTTGCAAAGTATATAGATTAAAAATAGTCATCCATCTAAAATAATGATTTTAACAGAATTTTACATTGTATAATTTAAAACTTTTCAATTTGAAAAAAATTTCTATACTTTAATGCTAAAATGTTAACTGCAAGTTAATTAAATAAAATCCAACAGTAAAAAAATATCCTGTTATAACATAACATTAATAAAAAATGTATATATATCACTTTTTAAAATTATTATTTTAATTGATATTTGCTAATTCTAAAATGTTAAATGTTTTTTTGTTACTTTTATCAAGGTTAGCTTTAAAGTGAGAATGGATTTATGTGATTTTGGAAAACTGTTAAATGATACTTGTCATAAACTGATTTATTGTAGAAAGACTGGTTTAAAGAGATTTGATTGTTATAGATAAGACGCCAAAGAAGAATTAATTTGGAGATCTGGAATAACAGATGACAAAATTGTAACAATCTGCCTTCACCATGAAAATTTTTTTGGTACAAACTTTGAAAAGAAGTGCACAAAATGTTGTAAATTATTGGACAAGCATAAATCAAAAAGAAAAGCAATCAAAAGTAAATAATTGATAAAGAATCATTGTAAAATCTGAATAATAAAATTAAAACCTACTAGTTTATAAAAGTTTGAAAATAAGCTGGTTTGGTTATGCATTATATAATTGAAATAAGAACAAATAGTTTTCATGTTCATAGCTAATCACTAAAAACAAATTGTACTTTTCATTTCAGGTAGTCTTGCAATAACATTGATATGGCAAAGCAATTGAGAATTAATTTTCCAAATGTTATCCGGATATCTATGCCTGAATATCAACTTTGTCAATGCTGCTATGATGCTATAATAAGTAAATTTAATGAACAAGATATTTATGAATTTGAGCAATCTTTTTCAACTTTGGAAAAGAATCAGTCATGGGAGGCATTAAATGTTAGTTTTGAAATAATAGGTGTATTCCCCATAAATCTTTATTGCATTCCAAAGCATGTTGATGCTTTGGTTATCTATTGCTAAAAGTAAAGTTAAAAAAACTCAAAGTATGAAGATAATATTTCAAAAGTATATAATGTTAGCGAAGCAGAACTGAAACATAAAATTCTTCATGCCAAAAGCAAATGCGATGATCTAGACAAACTAACAGCAGAAATAAAAGAAAAGTTAGTTGTTTCTTACCGTAAAGTTCAAATTCAGATGTTAACTTTTACACCTGAGTCTGGTCAAGAAATTATGCTGCGATATTTCAACATCCCTGAATACCGAATAAGAAAAGAAATAAGTGGGATATTTGCAAATATGCGCAAACTAAATGAAATAAGTGGGATATTTGCAGTTCCAGACGCATGGAATTACTCTTATGCAATAATGCAACTTATTATTATTATTTTATTTTTATTTTTTTCAGCTAAAGGAACATTTTTTATTCTCTTTTTTTTTTTTTTTTTTTTTTTCAACAAACTCCCAACAAGGAAGTAAACTTAATAGTGATTGTTAGTAAACAAGTAGATTAAGATTGTAAGTAAGTAGGAGTTACTAGAAATAAGTTGGGAGTTACTAGAAATAAGTTAGGATTTACTAGAAATAAGTTGGGAGTTACTAGAAAGCAAAAGAGGCAGAGTCAAAGAAAAAACTTAAAGTTGTTTAAGTCAGGAAAGCATAAAGATGGGAGAGAATTCCAAAGCACTAATGTGCAAGAAAAAAAAACAAATAAATAAAAGATTTTTTAACATGATCAAAAAATTACAGTGAAATGATGCAACTTTTATCACTTTTTTTTTTTTCCAAAAACAAATGGTTTTTATCACTTTAGGGTAGATCATTATATCATACCAGGAAGATCATTAATATAGGCGAGAAATAATGCAGTACTAAGGGTGGAATCTTGTGTTATCCAAAAGCTTACTGGAAAACAGGAAAAATGTTTTACATCAAGGGCAACTTTAATACTGTGGTTACAAAAAAATGATTTTAAAGTTTTTTTAGATATGAAGAGAGCAAAAGATCAGCATTCAAGATTTTTATTTTAAGAAATTGATATGTTAAGAGCCTCTTTTGTCTACAGCTTTAATTTAATGCATAATAGAACATTTTTATTGTAACAATTAACAAATTTTTTGTTGTAACAGTTAACAAATTTTTTTGTAACAGTTAACAAGTTTTGTTGTAACAGTTAATAAGTTTTGTTGTCAAGTCAAGCAGCAGAATGAAAGGATCAAATTCTATTTGTTTTTAAACTCATGATGTTTGTTAACTAAATACCTGAATAATAAAATAATAAATAATAATAATGCTTAAGATAAAAGTAAGAAGACTACAGATGCCATTTTCCAATCTGATTTCACAACAAATATAAGCATATGCCAAATGTAAGCACAAACCCATGCATTATATATGCATTATTAATTTCACAAGGAACAAGTAGTTTTGATGAATTTCAAAGAAAATCAGATTTAGCAAATGAAAAGATAGAATGAAAAATTATAGTATTACATTTTATTAGATATTTTACAGCTGTAGATGGAATCAACCACTCTGAGAGCTGCCACAGAGTTTAGGAAACCTTACTACTAGCCAACTTCAGAACCTTTACACTGAGTTTTAGAGTTGCACTCTTATTAGAAGATAACAGAAAAAAATAACCAAGGAGGTGTAAGCAAAATGTCATGACTAGAGTCATGTAAACCCTGTGTTTAATATCCTAGATGGAAACAATGTATCATAAATTTATATTTACCCTCTCCTACTAGCTGAAGGGTTCAAAGAAAATTTTCAATGTTCAATAAAAATTTTCTTGATACCCCTAAAAACTGCCCAAGAATAGAATTTTGCCCAAGAATAGAATTTTTGTAGATACTTGTAGTGGTAGAATGCTTGCCTCATAAGCAAGATGTTCCAAGTTCGTTCCCCACCACATCCATGCTAGTACTGTGCTCAACTTGTTTCTCCACACAGTGGCCTTGTTTGTCAAGGTACGTGTTTAGGATTTATAGAGTTGAGAGGGTTGTGTAGCCACAACTTAAGTAGCCTCCTCGTCTGTAGTGGTCTTCATGGCCTTGGGGAGGTGAATTCAAATAAAAAAATTTTTACTGTCTCATACTGTTTTTAGTATTTCAATTTATTTTACTTATTTTGTAATCATTATATAGACATATAAATATATGAATATAAAAATATATATATATATATATATATATATACATACATACATACATACATACATACATACATACATACATACATACATACTACATACATACATATATATATATATATATATATATATATATATATATATATATATATATATATATATATATATATAAAACCCTCAGAATTAGTCGGCCTTAAAGTGTTTAAGGTTGGCAATTATTTGCCAACCTTAAACACTTTAACATAACTCGTTTCGATATTTTATGGTACCTTACCTTAAAATATGAAATTTTCTTTGCGGACCTTTAAAAGATTGAGGTGGGCAAATTATTGCCGATCTCAGTTTTCCTAATTCCGAGGTTTGTATATATATATATATATATATATATATATATATATATATATATATATATATATATATATATATATATATATATATATCGAATGACACTGATTATGTTATCACACTTAAAAAAAAAAAATTTTATTAAAATTTTTTTTCTTTTTCTTTTATCGAAATTAGTATAACTAGTTTAGTTGAAGTATGTATTAAAGTAAACCAAATGTAATATAGTGATGAACATTAGCTATGAATTTTGATATTATTTTCAAAAATGTTGATATATTCATGCTATGCATAATCTAATTTAAACCATGTTTTAAATCATTATTTTGTTATAATATAATGTATTTATACATTAATAATGTAGTTATTTCATTTAGGTTCGGTTCCGTGGTGAGGAAGCAGAAGATGCAGGTGGTGTTAAAAAAGTAAGTTTCTACTTATTTTATATGTATATATTAGGGATGGTTGGATGGTAGGATGGTTGACTTATAATCTGCTGTAAGAAAAAATTCATAAGATTTAATGATTTAAAACTTTTGTTTTAAATCATTATACAAAAGAGTTTTTAATGGAGTCATTGCCACCATTTACAAAAGAGTTTTTAATGGAGTCATTGCCACCATTATACTAAAGAGTTTTTAATGGAGTCATTGCCACCATTATACTAAAGAGTTTTTAATGGAGTCATTGCCACCATTATACTAAAGAGTTTTTAATGGAGTCATTGCCACCAATATACTAAAGAGTTTTTAATGGAGTCATTGCCACCATTATACTAAAGAGTTTTTAATGGAGTCGTTGCCTCCACTATACTAAAGAGTTTTTAATGGAGTCATTGCCACCATTATACTAAAGAGTTTTTAATGGAGTCATTGCCACCATTATACTAAAGAGTTTTTAATGGAGTCATTGCCACCATTATACTAAAGAGTTTTTAATGGAGTCATTGCCACCAATATACTAAAGAGTTTTTAATGGAGTCATTGCCACCATTATACTAAAGAGTTTTTAATGGAGTTGTTGCCTCCACTATACTAAAGAGTTTTTAATGGAGTCATTGCCACCATTATACTAAAAGACTCTTTTGTATAATAGACTCTTAATTAGTTGTTTATGTATTGTATTATAATAAAATAATATAAAAATAATACAAAAACTCTTAAATGTAAAACAGTGCTCAATATTACTATAATAGAGCAATAAATATTTAAATTTTGTTTAAATGAAAAATAGCATTGTTAATAGTACATAAAGTTTCTCGCCATACACAGCAATCATCAACTATTAAATACATAAAAAAACCATTAGAAAAACCATTTAAAAACAAAATATTTTACAAATGAATTCAAAATTATGGTAGAACGTCTTCTGACGTAATAAAAGATGTAACTATTTAGTCTCTGGTATCAAAAGATGACAGTAAACATTTGTTGGAATGTCGATACTTAAATAATATTTTGTTTTTTTTATTGAGCAGGTTGTTTTCTTTGTGATATAAAATTATAAATTTCTCATGAAATCAGAGATTACAAATTTTTAATGGTTGTTTTAATGTGTTTACAGCATTTTATAATTTTCTACTTTATTGTGTGCTTTATGTTTTTTTCTTTTAAACTCCAAATCTCCTTAGAAAGCTCGGTATCATTTCTGTATTTCACAGCGTTAAAAGATTTTAAATGATTTGCATATCTAAGTTTGAATGGTGTCTTCCTGATACCGAAATATATTTTTTCTTTTTCTTTAGGATTAGGATTTTCATCAGTCACAATAGCTTGATAAATAATATTACTTAATAAACACTGATTGTTCAATGGGCAAGCAGTATTTGTAATGCAGTTACAAGTTCTTGCATTCACATTTGTAAAATGTGAATGCAAGAACTGTAAAATCTTGTGGTTATGTGAACTAGTTATAGACTTTACATTTTGCATACAGCTATAACTAACTTTGATTATTAATTCTGACTAAATGGAGGGTTGTATCATATAACTTTTTGCTTTTGGTTTTTGTTTTTAGTCAAGGTGACTTGAGGTTGGTATTTGAGCTTACAATTAAAGCCACACTTTTTTAAAGCTTCTTTGTAAGGTGGGATAGCATTATAAAAAAAAGATTCATTAACTGATGTGGCAGATAATCTCAATTTAACAGTGCAAGGGAGTCTTTTGATAATATTAGGTGGGTGGTTTGAATCAGAGTGAATATAATACAGTTCATTTTTGCATTTACAGTATGGTTGAAAAGAATTGTTGTTGAGATCAAATGTTATATCGGCGTAACATTTGATCTCAATAACAATAACTTATTGTGTTGCATATTTTCAATCTCTCCCAGGACACCAATATTATTCAGCAATTAATCACAATAAAATGAATTCCAAATATAAATGCATTGAAATGCAAAAAATTACTAAAACATTTTTAGTTTGGCAAACAATTTGTGAATGCAGTGAAAATAGCTCTTGTTTTGTGACTACAAGAACACATCAAGTATGAAGAGTGCCTCAAGAAAAGGAATCTCATGCAGTTAATCTGTTATTTTAGCTGGATTTAGTATCATGTTACTACTGTGGTACAATTATAAACTGGCTCAGAGATCTTAAAATAGATTTTGTTGAAAAACACTGCAATTCACCGAATTGTCCAAATTATGTCCTATCAAAAGATATTGGGCTATTGTCAAATGAAAACTAAGGTTCATTGTAAAAGAAGCTAAAAACATCCAAAACTTCCAAAATAAATACATAAAAGCTACCAAGAAAGTTCAGCCAAAAAAGCTGATGTCCTGTGTAAAGTGCAAAGTGCATGCATTTTCATGTATGCAACTTCACAAACTCAAACAAAATTTAAGAAAATTAATATGTACTTTTAAAATTTATATAACATTCAATATCGAAATACAATAGTTGAACAAATTTCCTTTAAAATATCTGCACAGGTTTTTTCTGGTACAAGTCTTAAGCTCAGCTTATTTGTGTTTTGTGATTTAATTTTGAATATGTGTGGTTATCAGTAACACAGATGTAGAAAAATTGATTATATAAACCAGTGTAACATACTGGTTATACCATTAAAATTGCCATTTAAAAAAAAGTTTTTATATTTTTATGCATATTTTTTTTTTTGTCAAAGGAAGGGGACCAAGATGTAATTTAGAGGCACAGATTAAAATTTTGCAGGATGAGAACCATTTTTTTTTTTGCAACTTTACTATATATATTTATGTATATGTGTGAATTAATGCAAAAAAATAAATCACGAAAAAAAAAGTTTTAACTCCCCATCCCCCTCCCTTATCTCTGTCACCGCTTTGCTGTAAGGGAAGAGGTGTGTTAGTTTAAAATTTTTTCTATTTTAGTTTGAATTGTTATTTTTTAACATAATATCTCTCATGTTTAAATATTATCTTTTATAATTTTTTCGTTTGGCGAAGTTTAAAATAGCGCAAGTAACAGTTAAGTTTATAAAACATTTTTAAAAAAAAGTTTTTATTTTTATGCATAATTTTTTTTTGTCAAAGGAAGGGGACAAAGAAGTAATTTAGGGGCACAAGTTGTTTTTAAGTTAATGTTTTCAATTTGTTTTAATTGTTTTGTAATAAAAATTGAGAAAAAAATTTGATTTATTAAATCGAATTATATTTTGTTAATTTTAAGTATAACTATTAAAATTATTTTGAAAACAAGTTATTTTTTTGGAAAAAAATTTCTTCAAACAGAAGTAAAAAAAAGTTTATTTTTTTTAATTTAATTTAAATTTTTTAATATTTAACTTTTGCTTTCATATTTGCAATAATCACTGGGTTAATTTTTGAAATAAAATGTTTTTACCTTAAAATATTAAATTTTTCAAAAAGTTTTTAAGATAAACAAAGATAAAAATTGTGTTGAAAAAAAAACTAAAACAATTCGCTTTATCATCTTTTTGCTTTTAAACTTTTCACTTTATCAACTTGCTACCATTACGGAAGCTGCTGCAATTAAATTTTCTAATATTTTCTTTATTTAGTTTCAAATTTATTTGATTGAGGGAATTTTAAAAGACTAAAATTCTTTTGTTTTTATAAAAAATTCCTAAAAACAACTTGTGTATTTATAGAAAATGTTTAATCTTAGTATGACTTTAAATTAAAGGTGTCCGGGATAAGCTATCCTGTCTTTAAAAGAAGCTATTCAGCTTATTCAATATTTTTGTTATTATTATTAAAATTATATATGCGCAAAAAATATAGTTTATCACTCATTTATAAAGTTATTTGCATTATGATGCATAAATAATAACATTTCTCCACATTGAATTAACAACTCTTTCTCATAAATATTTCCATATTCTGAAAACAATCTTTCCAAAAAGGCAGCGATGCAGGTGGTGCTAGTAACTTAAGTGCAAACTCTTTTATCATTGGAAACTTCTCTTCATGTTTCCAATAATTTAAAGCGTCTTTTTTTTTTTTTTCTTTAATTAAGTGATTAAAGAAAACATTAACTTCTTGCTTTTACAAGAAAGACTTTATCACAATAAATTTTGAACTTTCTTGTGTAGCTGAAGAGGATTCAATATTAAATTTTTTTTCCTCTTCACACAATTTATAATGAAATTTTTTAGGTGAATATGCAGTGAAGTTGTGGAAAATGACTTCTGATCAGATTTATTACATTTCCTACTTACCTGCCTTCCACATGCCATTACCTTCTACTGCCTTCCACATGCAAAAAGCTGTGGAATCACAACTATTAATAATTTTAAAAAGCTTTCAAACTTGCCATTGAGAAGGTTTATCACGGCAATACTTTGTCATAATAAAATATATTTTAGGATTTAAATTACATTGTTTGGTCAGATATTGGGCCGGATAGTTTTTAAGTATCCAGGTATTTGATATCCAGTTGGATATTTTAAAAATGTTATCTGGGACATCGCTATCTGGGACATCGCTTCTTTAAATAAAAATGTTATCTGGGACATCGCTTCTTTAAATAAAAATGTTATCTGGGACATCGCTTCTTTAAATAAAAATGTTATCTGGGACATCGCTTCTTTAAATAAAAATGTTATCTGGGACATCGCTTCTTTAAATAAAAATGTTATCTGGGACATCGCTTCTTTAAATAAAAATGTTATCTGGGACATCGCTTCTTTAAATAAAATGCGTTTTTCCTATTCTATTAATAAAATGCGTTTTTCATATTCTATTTAAAATTTCTTGTTAAAATAATTTTTAGTTAGAAGCTTATATTATATGTTAACAACGTATAAGTAGAAACATTTGTATGGCTAACTTTTGCAAATCTTTATTGCGAAAATTTCAATTTTAGTTTTATGATTATTTGCTTTTTGTATGTTTTTAATATGGATTAAAAATATTTTTATGTTTTTATTATGGATTTAAAATTCCATTGGTGATCCGAGGTTTTAATTTTAGTTTAATTTGCTTAGAAGTTGTTTAAAGGGTGCAAGTCGATCAAGAATTTTGTTAAAAGTATATAAAATTTACTTAATATACTCAATAAATTCAAATGTTATTATAATGTATATATAGTAATGACAAATTATTATGTTTGTTAGCGAAAAAGCTATAAAAAACAAAACAAAACTATAAACTTATGATTACAAAAGTAATAACACTCTAGTCATTGTAGTAAAAGTAATAACACTCTAGTCAGTATTATAATAGTAATAAAACTATAATAGTGTTATTACTTTTATAAAGCACTTAACACTTAAAGTTCATTTTTTTTTCAAACAATATTAGTAATTCCAAACTTTAATCAAAGCAGATAAGCATCCAGAAAAAATAAGTGGATATTATTAAAAACTTCAGGAACTTTTACAAATACACTTGAACAATTTTATAAAAATGTACTTTATAAAAAGTTTAGTATTATGAAAACATCCATAAAAATGTGCATTAATTTCAAAATAACCAATAAAAAGTTTTTATTAGTTGGTTTTTAAAATTAATGCACATTTTTAGGGACCATTAGTAACATTTTTCATTATGCTAAATTTTTTATACAGTACATTTTTATAAGGTTGTTTAAGTTCCTTAATAATTTTTAAATATTATTTGAATATCCACTCTATTTTTCTAGATGCTTTTCTACTTCAAAAAGTGTTATTACTTTTGTAGTCGTAAGTTAATTGTTTTATTTTTATAACTTTTTTGCAAACATATTTAAGTTGATTCACTCCTTAAAAAACAAATTACACGGTTTTGCATAAACTAAAATTTTGAAGACCAGATATTTTTCTAGATTTTTCGCGATCGCTTAATTACTTTAAATGATTTTCAAAGTTTTCTTTTTTTTAAACTTCAGTCACCCTTGACAACCATGAGAATTTCAGTCACCCTTGGAGAAAACGAGTCGTCCGTACCACCGGACAACCATGAGGGTACACCCATGTATGTGTATATATATGTATATGCACACACATGTGTGGTTTATCTTTACATTGTTATCTGCATCATTTAGTTTCATTTCTTGTTAGGTAAAACATAAAATTATTTTGTAAGCACAAGATTACTCAAGATACTTTTGCTTAAGTATATTTATTATGAGTATTTTATGTGTTGTCCATATAGTGCTTATAATTTGGAATTGTGAAATTGTTGTTCTTTTGTTTTAAAAAGCATTAAATGTTATATTTTATTGTTTTCTTTGCTAAACTTAGCATCACCATTTTGAATTTCATACCTTAACACTATCAGATAATTTAATTACAAAATTACATAGAACATTGATCTTTTTTTCTCAAAATCTTTTCACTTTTTTCATTAGTTGACTTATTTTTTTCTTGTTATATCTAAGCAGAATATAGACTATATCTTAGAAATAATATAAATTACTAAGGCAAATAATTATTGCATAATATAAAAGATTTGAAAGGATGTTTTATCACGTAAGAACTGATCTGAGATTCAAACCACCTTCTGATCTGAGATTTAGACCACCTGAATTTAGAAGGTTTGCTATATAGCATAAGTATTTTAAACTAAAATTTGTTACAGTAGAATGAAAGATAACAAAAATCTTTTGAAAAATGACCAAATTTGGTTCCAGTAACTTGGCTTACCACATAATGCAACAACCACAAATATATATTTGTAGCAAAAAATAGTTTAATCAGATTATAAGAATTATAATGCCAGCTACCTAGCTACCAAGCTACCACAACTAAGTTAGCCTTAACTTATTGTAGAATATTTTCTTTCACATTCATCAATTTATTTCTGCATAGTTTTGTTTGTTGAGGTTTTTTTTTTGTAGTTGTTTTTTGTAGGGTAAGAAAAGACTATGACAACAATTAAAATAATTATTAATAAAAAATAAAATTCTACTGTAATATTATTAAAAATAATATTATTAATAATATTATTATTAGTAATTATTAATCTTGAATATAATGAGTTTGTTTTATATATATTATTTTTATATATACTGTATAAAACTGTTTTGCTTTTTAAAATTTTATTGCTGAAATATTTTAGGAGTTTTTTTTGCTTCTTATGAAAGAAATCCTTGATCCAAAATATGGAATGTTTGATTTCTACACAGAGTCTCAAGTGGTTTGGTTTAAACGTAAGGTAAATATAATAAATTTTTATCTGATTTTTATCTGATAGTAGGTAACATCTACAATTGTGTTATTTGGTCAGTTTTTTGTCATTCTTTATATATATTTAAATATACCCTAATGCAATATGCATTTTATATAGCATTAGAAAAGAGTTAAAACAAATTTTTACAACAAAAAGTCTCTTTTGATTGTATGGCTAGTTGTTATAGTTTCAACAAACTATGGCTTGAAATCACATGTTCTTTTGTTACTTTTTTGAGATATATTTTTTAAAGTATAAAATCTGACCAACAACAAATTGAACATGTTTGCTCCATTTTCACGTTAAATTAATTTGGATTATGCAAATAAATTCATGGTTAAAATAACATCTTACAATGATACTTTATTTATGAAGCGACAATGAGTAAAACCGTAACTTTCGAAAGCATAAAAATGAATTAATTTTAGTACTAAAGATATATTTTAGATAAACTTTCATGTTTCTACATCAATAATCATTTGGTAAAAGTTGACAAAAAAGTGAATAAAATCTTCAATGCTCAAAGAAACCATTTTCAATGCTCAAGAAACCCATGTGGCCTTAATGATATCAAAACATATATTACACATCATTCTTTGATATTTTAAAAATATAAATTTAAATATATATTACACATATAATTTAAATATATATTACACATCGTACATTGATCTTTTAAAAATATAAGGATTTTGATCTGCAAGTGGATTTTCATATATAGATAACAAGAGGCAGTCTTCACTTTTTTGTAGCAAAATATTGTGGTTGATTTTTCACTACCTTTTAGACTAGCTGGAGCTCTGAAAATTTCAGCATTTGTGTAGTGCCTATTAATGTGGATGATAAAATTGTTTTCAGGGCCCCAAAACATTGTAGGGGGGGACTGGGGCATTTTTTTTCTTGTGGAATTTTGGGATAGATTTGATACAGTGGACCACTGTATTCTCTTAGATAAATTAAGACATTACGGAATAGTTAATAAAACTTATTATTGGATTAAAAGCTATCTTACAAACAGAAAACAATATGTAAATAATGCCCAATCTGGAGTGTTAAATGTCGTATGTGGAGTTCCGCAAGGATCGATTCTTGGTCCACTTCTTTTTTTAATATATATAAATGACTTCTGTAATGCATCCTTAAAACTTAATTTAGTCATGTTTGCAGATGACACGAATTTATTTCTTACCAACAACGATATCAAGAAATTATATGCGGACATGAATATTGAACTAAATAAAGTAAATAACTGGTTTAAGGCTAACAAACTCTCACTTAATACCGAGAAAACAAACTATATACTTTTTCATAAAAAAACACTAGAAGAAAATCTACCTCTCAAGTTGCCGAACCTAATTATAAATGATAAATTAATTAAAAAGCAATCCAATATAAGATTCTTGGGAATCGTTGTTGATAAAAAATTATCCTGGCTTCCTCATATAATATATATCCAGTCAAAAATTACCAAAATCATAGGTTTAATGTATCGAGTTTGCTCGTACATTAATACAAATAGTCTTAAATTAATCTAGTTTGGGCTAATTCACAGCCTCATCAGCTATGCAAACATTTCATGGGCAAGTACTCAAACAGCAAAGCTTAAGAAACTTTATAGTTTTCAGAAACATGCCTGTAGAATCATTTACTTTAAAAATAGGCGGGAACACGCTAATCTATTGATGAAAGATATGAAAATGATGAATGTATTTGAAATAAATATCTACCAGCATTTAATTTTCATGTATCGTTACAATCACAATATCTCTTCTATAAGCTTTAATAATAAGTTTGAGTTAAATAAAAATGATAACTATAATCTTAGAGCGAATATGTTGAACACATATAAACTGCCAAGGATAATAAATAAATATTCAAAATACAGCATTTTATATAGAAGTCCAAAGGTATGGAATATTTTTCAGAAAGAGTTCAAAGGTACGGTGAGTTCGTTAAGTTCATTCAAGTTTTTAACAAAAAAAGAAATCTTTAAAACCTGTGAAACATTTTTTCTTAATAATGCTTTGGATAAATTCTCTTAAATAAGTTTTTGTTTTGTTTCTACTTTTGTTTGTTGCTTGACAATTTTTATTAGCGGATTATGCATTTTGTTATGATATTTTATTGACATTTTAATTTTGTATGTCATATTACGATATTTTAATTAAATCTTGTTAAAGGGGTTCTATGAAAAGATTGCGATGACATTCTGTCATCCTCATCTTTTTTGAGTCCCTATCTGTTTTACTTATTTTGTTAAATTTTATATTATGTAGTATAATCTGTAAAATTCTTATGTTATGTAAACAGAGAAAAAAAAAAAAAAAAAAAAGATTTTTTACTTCCTTCCAGACAAACTGGAGCTCTAAATATTTCAGCATTTGTGTTGTCCTGTGTTATCCTGTGTTAACATGTGTTAAAATTGTTTTTAGGGCAGATGACCAGAGGGTCCGTAAGACTGGGCACTGGGGGCCATATCCCACTTTTCTCAAAGAATTTTTTTTTTTGATGTTTTCAATGAAATATAGATAATTTTAAAAATTTTGTCTTCAAAAATTTTTTTGG
Organism: Hydra vulgaris; assembly: GCF_022113875.1. Taxonomy (NCBI): domain Eukaryota; kingdom Metazoa; phylum Cnidaria; class Hydrozoa; order Anthoathecata; family Hydridae; genus Hydra; species Hydra vulgaris. The sequence goes on along the minus strand of NC_061167.1, from coordinate 18,513,687 downwards.
TTTGTTCAGTTTTACTTATTTTCTAAATAAATAAAAATTGTTTTTTATTTGTGTCAAGATTGTGTTAAGATTTGCTTAGATGCGTCTATGGTCAAAGTATACATATGTCCAGTTGTTGTTACAGATGCTTCAATGATACAAATTATGTTAGTAATTGGAACCCAACACTCATCTGCTTTAGATGGCCAGAAACATTTGTTAAAAGGACCGTGTGGGTGCTTAAATGTTACCAAAATATCTTGCTCAATGTTGTCAATTTCATTTATCATACCAATCCAATGAAACATATCATATTTACACAGAATAATTTCACCAAATTTCAATGTATTGATGTTAATTTAATGATTAGGTTGAATACTTTGAATACCAGTGGTGCGCAATTCTTTTAGTCTTTTATTTTTTAATCTTGAAAAAAATAATCCCTTTAAATATTATTTGTACAGTAGTTTACCATTTTATTACAGTTCAATATCTGGTCATTTATGGGGCTTTGTTGACTTGCATTTGCAATAAATCATTGTATAGTGCCACCAATACCATCACATAGTGACTTACCATGACTTGTAGCAATAAATGTCCACTCTGCATCAATGTCAAAATCATCTTTATAGAAACAGATATTGTAAAGGTTTTTGTTGTTTTTATAATGTGCAGCACAACCATCTAAAAAATAAAGAATCTTTGAAATATTAAAATGATTTTATTTTAAATAATTAACTACTTGTGTCTGAACTACATACGCAAAACCAATGCCATGCTCATTATCTTCTGACATAAAGCAAAAAAATTTTTCTTGTCAATTTAAAAAAATATTTTTAAGCCAGTCATTTTTTGTCAATTTAAAAGCTATTTTTAAACTTTAATCAAACAATAAAAAAAGACAATCAAGTTATTTAAAGCTTATTAAACTTATTATTTGATTATGTAAATTTAATATGCTTGTTTGATTAATAAAGTTGGTTTAAGTTACCATTGGTGCTTAATGACCATTTAGCACCAATGGTAACTTTGGATATCATCTTGAATCACAAGCATGTAGTTTTCTGCAAAATCAACTTAAGACACTTTAGCAGTCCTTTGCAAACTTTTTATTTTGTTGCCTTAGGTATCTTGCTTGATATTTTGCAATGTAGGAATGAGCTGTTAACTTGTTTGCTTGCCTCTGATAACACCAATTTGTTTGTTTGTTTTTTTCAATTCAAAAGGTTTTAAATGATACAATACAAAATTCTGTTAAAATCATTATTTTAGGTGAATGACTGTTTTTAATCCATAAACTTGCAAATCAAAAATCTTATAAACATTTCTTATAAACATTTATATTTTCCTAAAATATTTTAAGAAAGATCATTGAAAAAAGAATGATCAAAAACCAAATGGAACAAATATAAACCAATAAAAATTTTTGAAGACAATATTTTTAAAGTTATCTTTACTTTATTAAAAGTGCAAAAAAAATGTTGAAAATAATAGGTCCCCAGTGCCCAGTCATATGGTCTCTGGTCATCTGCCCTGAAAACAATTTTAACACATGTTCATTAGGATTGCACTAATGCTGAAATTTTCAGAGTTCCAGTTTGTCTTGAAGGTAGTAAAAAATCAATCACAAGATTCCACAACAAAAAAAATTAGGGTAGTCCTCCTCCCTAATATCTTGAAGCCCAGAAAACAATTTTAACATGCACATTGATTGGTAATACATAAATGCCAAAATTTTCAGAGCTCTAGCTAGTCTGGAAGGTAGTAAAAATCAATAACAATATTTTGTTACAAAAAGTGGGGACCGTGCCTCGTTATCCATATATATATATACTTGCAGATCAAAATCCTTATATCCAAAAGTAGTCAGACAAGTGTAAAAGCATGGCCGAACCAACAGTTCAGTTTGTGGTAATGGTGAATGACCAATTGTAGTTGAAGAGCAGTTATTTAGTTTTAATGGTATTAAAACTAAATAACTGCACTTTGCTACATGTGTGAATTACCTTCATTTACTACATACCTAACTAAATACCTGCATTTTTCTACATGTGTGAACAATTTATAAGATAAGATTGAAAAGTACTTCATGGAAGCAAGTTGTAAAATATGTGAGATCTACAAAGCATACTATGTCTGAATTGTGTCTTGAAGGTAAGTTGAATAATCTCTTTTTGCTTAGATGTGCTGTATTATATATATATATATATATATATATATATATATATATATATATATATATATATATATATATATATATATATATATATATATATATATATAAATTATTATTATATATATTAGGGTAGGTCATAAAATTTTTTTTTCTTGTTCCAGGCTCTAAACATTGCTAGAAAGTTGTTTTTTTATGTACTAATTTAGGAAAGTATTTACTTTTATGGATTGAACAATGTCTTCCACCCGCAACTATAATTACAAAAATTAGCAGGCCCTATTATTATTCTAAAAAAAAGTTTTTCAAAATTATATAATGTAGGTACTCAAATAAAGCGAAATTTTATAAAAATTTCAAAAATAATAATTTTTTCATATAAAAATTATTATTTTAGATTTTATTGCATAATAACTGTAGTTTTTTAACTAAAAGTGAAAAAGGTGCATTTTTACATGTTTTTTAATAACAATTTTTTTCAGCAATTTGATTTTTATAAAATGATTATTATTTTCGAATTTTTTATAAAATTTCGCTTCTTATGAGTACCAGGTTGACCTACTTTTGAAAAACTTTTTTTCTCTAAAATATCAGGGTACCGGTAATTTCCCCAATATAGTTGCGCCCTTTAAAAAAATTTTTGACCCACCCTAATATATATATATATATATATATATATATATATATATATATATATATATATATATATATATATATATATATATATATACAATTCATTTTAAGAAGTTGCAATTGGTAGTTTCCATATATTTTAAAGTACAAAAGGAAAACACCTTATATGTTAATGTTATACCCTGAATAAAGGTATGTGAAATTTCCTTTCAAATTTATATAACTATCTTACAGTTTGATACAAGGAAAAAAGTTTGAAAGTTCAAAGTCATTAGATACTTCAAAATAATGTGTCATTCATTATTGGACCTTTAAGGCAGGACAGCTGTCACGCAACTGTACACTATCACAGAAAGGACTGGACAAGAAAAATGTGAAGCAGGAGCAACTTTATAACAAACCTCAGAATATGCTTATATTGTCACACAGTATTCCAGAATTATTTTTTTTTTGTGCCCAAATATGCTAAAAATGTCAATTCTTCTAAAGATTTTATTTTATTTTTAAGACAGTTTAGGCTAGTCCTTCATATGTTAAACTTGCTTATGTTAAACTTGCTTACAAGTTTTTCTTGTTCTTGTTCTTATTGAAACAGAAAAAGAAAAATTTCATATTTTTAGTCTGCTATTGAAAAACAAAAAAAAAATAGTTGCATATCAAATAGACAAAGAAAGTAACAAATCATTTAAAAAGCTTCAGGAATGAGTAGATTTTCTATATTCATCAAAATTCTGTAATACTCTATCTGATAAAAATATTTAAAGTCCAATATATCTTGATGAAAATATATCTTGATGAATATATATTTTGATGAAAATATATCTTGATTAAAAAACTTGCTCATCTGAGTTTATTAAGATGAGAATTAAGGATATGAAATTTAGCTAAAATTTTGCATCTCAATTTGGCATAATCTTTTATAAGCATCTAAACCAACTCCACATAATTTTCAGCCTGTGAATAATCAAGAATCCATGAACAACTGCAACAAAACTGGTCTCCCCATCTTGTTCAGGAGCTTAGTGTACTTGTCACATTCTATGATCTTCTTAATTTGTGGTACAATGAAGATACCAACACTACCCACTAGTATCAACACTAACCTTTGAAGTCTTTGACAGCTTTAGAAAAATACCTAAGAGGTACTTAAAATACCTTGGTTTGCCTTCTTGTTAAGAGCAATTATAAATTGCTTTATGCATTCTAACTTGATATGCAGTGACGCACAGTGGTCCAGTTTGTTTTTTTTGTTGTTGTTGCTGTTAAAACGATTTATTTTTTTTTTGCAATATTTCTTTGTCCTTCATTCTACTCAAAAATGTATTGGTTTAATTACTAGATATAAAGACATCTTGCTAGAACATTTCATAATGGCTAAAAAAATGACTAAAATCGATTTTACATTTTTTTTAGTCATCATAAAATTAGAAATATTTTTAAAATCTGCATAACTTTTTAAATAGCTTCATACTATTTTTATTTTAAATAAACATATTAATGTGTTTATAAAAAATGTTTTAGTTCATTAAATGCCTGCAATTTTTTGACATTTTTTAAAATTTTATGTTCTTTGATTTGAATGCTACCAGAAAATTGTTTCATAATTTTTTTTTATATTTTTATTGTTTCATTATATAATTTTTGCATTTACTAAACGATAGTAGTTGCTCAAGAAAAAAACAGCTGCGACCACATACCCTATATGATATATTTTTGAGTTCAAAATTGACAACTTTATAACTTTTAAAAACAGGCTGATTTAAAGTTGAGATGTTAGTTTCATGAAAGTACTTAAGTATTATTTTTTAATTTTATTTAGCAGATCTAACCGTTATTATTAGTTATATATATTTTATTTAGCACATCAAAAAAACATAATAAAAATATTTTTTTTTGATATACATAGTAATATTTTTGTTAATGGAAAAAGAAATTTTTTCATTATAAATACTTAAAAATCACACATTAGAATATTTGATTCTATACAAATGGTGCTCTCTCAAAATTCACATTACTGATGTTTTAGAAGAATAAAGCGAGAATCAAATTTTCAGACATTAAATAAAAAATTTATTAGTTTAGAATTTGAAATTTCAAAATTGATTTAAAGTTGATAGTTACAGGTGATTTTTATATTTCTTTATTATTTAATCTCAGTTTTGTCACTTTTGAGATGATGGCATTTGGATGGAATTTTTCTATGTACTGTCATAAAGCTTGCGTCAAATGTAGTCATTTTTCCATCATCTTTAAATGTAACATTTATACAAATTAAACCTTTAAAATTAATTTTACATTTTATATAAATTCAAAAAAAATAATTTTATAATATTCAAGTACTTTTTTTATAATAAAGATTTTTCACTTTTAGAATAAACTAAAAAACTTATACAAAAGCTTGTATACAAAATCATGCTAATAAGAGATTTTGTTTTGTAGTCATTTGAAGATGCAGACATGTACATGTTTGTTGGTATGATATGTGGCTTGGCTATCTACAATTCCACAATGATTGATTTTCCATTTCCCCTCTGTCTTTATAAAAAGCTTCTTAAAAAGTATTTTTTTTTTTTTATGATGATGATAATGATGGTGGTGGTGATGATGATGATGATGATGATGATGATGATGATGATGATGATGATGATGATGATGATGACAATGATGACAATGATGATGATGATGATGATGATGATGATGATGATGATGATGATGATGATGATGATGATGATGATGATTATATTTTGAAAAATTTAGAAAAATCAACTTAGATGACTTTCGTGGTATTCAACATGAGGTTGCTAAGTAAGTTTTTTTTATTGTTAAAAGATTATTATTAAATGACTAAATTGCTTTTGGGTAATTTTTGGATGAACAATAAAATTACAATTATAAGATTTTTATTTTATAGAAATCTTCAATATTTACTTGATTATGATGGCGATGATTTTAAGGATGTCTTTGAAATGAATTTTCAGGTTAGTTTAGTTTTCTTATTTAACCTACTTCAATCATTTTTGTTATCAATCATCCAATGTGAATGTGAATGATGTTAGTGTGAATTGTTTGACTTTTTTGAGGTTTACTTTTTCTTTAATTAGTAGCAAGTAAGTGCTTTTAAATACTTAGTAATATGTAATATTACATAAATGATCATGTCATACAAGAAGTTGTTGCATGTCTCCAATACAAAAGATCTTTTGTTTATTTCATTTTAATTTTGAAAAGTATGTATGTACCTTCAACAAAATATGCACTTCATGTTATATTACCCACAGAGTTTTCTAATAAATTAGCTACAAAACACTTTTATTATCAATACATAACATAATAATGCTTAAATAAATATTTTAAGTATTACTTTTTCTGCAAAGAAAAAAAAATAAATTAAAAAAGTTAAAATATTGTTTTCTGCAAATTGTTTTGTAGAAAAATGTTTTTAAAAGTAGTTACTATAAATCTGTTGCTAATTAATATAAGTATTATTATTTTATAGAAATTTTTTTGATTGGCATTTAAAATAATGTATAAGAAAAATTTTTAAATGTAAGGGAGAATGTAATGTATAGTTGAGAATGTGAGGTATTTAAAATAATGAGATTTATCTTTAAATGCAAGAAATTTTTTCAAATTTATTAAAACAAGAATTAAGTATCTAAAATACTAATCAAGAAAACAATTATTACCTGCAAATTATTTCAATCTTTTATAAATACTTGTGATCTTCAAATAACATCATTTGAATCTTACCTTTTGCAAAATCCATCAGAATTACTTATTTTTAGTCTAATTAAAATTCATCTGGATTTCTGGATCCATGGATTTTGGATTCCTCTTTAGATTTCAGTTTTAATGGCTGTTATCTGAGTCATTTTCTTACTCTTAAATCCATTCTCTACCTCTAAAAATCTCTTATTTTTCCTTGTATGGAATACTATTGCTTACATTTGGGCTGGTTTTTCTAACGCTTCTTTTGTCTTTTTAAGAAGGTCTTGATGCTTCAGCCAGACCTTGTTGAAAAGAGAAAAAAAGAAACTTTTCTGTAATAGATAAAGTGGCTTGATTGTATTGCATAATTTTAGTGCTAACTACTTAGTACTAATCAAGTTCCATTTCTGAATTACTTGTTAATTCAAAAACGGAATTCATTTTTAAAGTAATTTTTTCATTTGTGTTAAGACATAAAAAATTAGTTTCTGAGACTCATTTTAATTTGGCTGTTCGATTCAAATTTTAATGTTGGGGTGTTGTGATACATCCATAATGTTCTAAATTGTGACCATTTTTTTGAACATTTTTTAAAGCCATGAATTAAGGTGTTTCGGTGTTAAGACTGGAAAAAAGGTTCAATCATCTTTAAAGGAATTTGAGTTTTTTAGTTGTCTGTATCAATTTCTAATGGTTGCAGAAACAAAATAAATCTCTTGGAACCATTAGTTTAAATATTTAATATGTTAATAATAATAGTAGATTTTATAACCAAAAGCAGGTATTTTGGTAGATTTTGGCAGCTGCAACAAGAAACTCTGTTAAGGTTCTTTGCTCTTTTTTGCTCTTTTTAGTTTTCTTTTTTGTTACCAAGTACACCAACTACTACGTCTCAGTAAGAAACATTACAACTGTGACATGAACAGCCTACGAACAGTGACACACTTTGTTGTCTCTTCTTTACTACCTTAAAAAATACCTCACTATAAAGAGCAATATTAATCACTCTGTTAAAGATTTGTTAATATTGGATGCTGTTATCATGTCTGTCACAACTGAATTCGAAGTCTTTTTAAAAGGTTCTGGAAGAAAAGACCAACAGGCAAACAGAGTGCTTATCATCTAAAGAGAAAATCGTCAAAAAAGAAACTTTTTGGGTAGGGTGAGCAAAACCATAGCATCTTTAGAAAGATTGCCTTGATTTCTTTTGGTTATGTTTTGTCTTAAAAAGCAATTTTAAGATAAAACCGATGGATGTCAAAAGCCATTTGTTGTAAGATGACATTTCAAAAAATTTTGCTGAATTACAGGGTGGCCACTGGTCATGTTAATCATAGAAATGTCATGGAATTTTATTTGGTCATGTAAAAAGTCATGGAATCCCTAAATTTTCACTGAAAGTAATGGAAAATTCATGGAACTTTTTAAAATGATCTTTATTTTTTTCTGCTTGTGATATTTTTAGGATGCAAATGAAAAGTACTAGTATGTCTAGTCTAAGTCCTTTTTGAAAAATATATTTTTACAGTGTAAGTTATAGATTATCAGAGAAGTAAAGAAAAAAAGTTTTAAAAATAGTAAAATGAAATATTAAAAAAAAAAATTTCACATTACTATTTTACAAAATCATTATTATGACATCATCATTGACATTATGATTGAAGCCATCATTGATTAAAAGTAATAGATTTTAATTGTTTACTTAATTTTTGTTAAACTGTTTATTGTAATTATTTGTAATTGTTGAGATTGATTTAAGTATAAAAAAAAAAATTTCTTAAGATTATTGAAGAATCATTTGGGGAGTTAATAAAAGTCAACTTGGTTCCCCACGGTGAATCTATTCCAATAACAATTGATAACAGGTTTTGTTTTCACTTATTGACATATAGTTTTTTATAATGATAGCAAATTTTAAATAAATTTTTTCTGATCATTAATTAAAAATAAGTTCAATGAGCATTTAGTTTTATTAAATCATTTGAGCATTTAATTTTTTAATATTTTGTTTAAAATGTTTGTTAATGCTTATATTATTACATTTAGGGAGATCTATGTAAATGCTTATATTATTACATTTAGGGAGATGTATGTAAATGCTTATATTATTACATTTAGGGAGATGTATGTAAATGCTTATATTGACTACATGATAAACACTTCAGTAGAAAAGCAGTATCAAGCGTTTGCTGAAGGTTTCTTTAAAGTTTGTCGCAGTAATGTGCTTAATTTTTTTCATCCTCAAGAGCTAATGAATATGATGGTTGGTTGTCAAGACTACGATTGTAACGAACTGGAACGGGTATATTTTTTTTTAAGTAATATAAAATATAGTCATTCAACTTTGACTATATTTTATTTGACTATACAAGTTGACTAATAAAGTTATAATAAAAATTTATTTGCACTTTTATTCTAAATCTCTATCATAATCCATATTATATATATATATATATATATATATATATATATATATATATATATATATATATATATATATATATATATATATATATATATATTAATCTGATGCCTAAAGATTGTTTTTAAATGTTTTTAAATAAATTTAAATGAAAATGATTAAAACTCATATTTAACTTGTTTTTGCAGGTAGCAGAATATAAAGGGGAGTATTACAGACAACACCCGGTTATAGAAAATTTCTGGAAAGTGTTTTATGAATTTTCTCGGGATAAAAAAAAGAAGTTTCTTGGTAATTCTTTTGTTATTTTATTTTATTTTATATATATTATATATATATATGTATATATATATATATATATGTATATATATATATATATATATATATATATATATATATATATATATATATATATATATATATATATATATATATATATATATATATATATATATATATATATGTAAAATATTATTAAAGTAGTTAGTTCTATCAATTAAAACAGATAGTGATAATAATAGCATTGGTAATAAGTAATTATGATAATTTTGATAATAAGTAATTATTGCTTTGTTAACTTGTTTAAACTAATGTTTTTAAACTAGAATAAACTAATGTTATAATAAACTAGAATTTGTAAAGGCTTTTTTGCTTCAATTTAAACTTTTTTTTTTGTTTTGGGTTTTTAGTTTGTATTTAATATTGTTCTATACTAATGGAGCAGTTCTCTGAAAATTAGCGAATCTTTTGTTGTTCAATAAAATTCGAAAAATTCTAAATGACTTGCATGCTTTATTCTTTACAGATTTTTTATCTTTAGTTTCTTTTGTATGATTTTGAAAAAAATGAAATGGTTTATTTTCTAGCTTTTCTAACAGGAAGTGACAAAGTATCTATATTTGGTATCAGAAATATGAAAGTAAGGTTTTTTTCTGTTTAATTTGTTAACTAAGAAATTAAATGTTTTCAAAAATGGAGTTTTATCTTATTATTTAGTTTGTCATACAGTCAGTTGCTGGTGGTGATAAAGGAGACCATTTGCCAGTTGCCCACACCTGCTTTAATTTGCTTGACTTACCTAAATATCCAACTTACGAAATAATGAAGGAAAAACTAAACCAAGCTGTTGAAAACTATGAAGGCTTCGGCCTCGTTTAACCAAGCTATTAAAAATTAAATTAGCCAAGTTGTTGAAATATTTCTTGTTTAAATGTATGATAAAAAGATGAATGAAATAAAATAGTTTTATTAAAATGAAATAAAAAGTTTTTTTTAAGAATTAGGGTTTATGATTTTTTTATTTTTTTTTATTTTTTTTTTATGTTAACTTTAAGTTACAATTTTTTATTTTAGTAATTTAAAAAAAATGTTTACAATAATTTTGACTTTAATTTGTGATTCTTTTTCGGTATTGCTTTTAGTTTATGCTTTTGTTAATCAAATTTTTAATGTTGTCTTTTTAATCAAGTTTATAATTTGTATATAGCTTTAATTTATTCAATTAATTCTGTTTTAATCAAAACAGGATTAAGTAAATAAATTTTATGTGTGCGTTTATAGCTTTTATTTTCACTTGAAGTTAAAACATGTTTTGGTTTCATTAAATATTAAAACTAAAACATAGTTTTGGTTTCATTAAATATTAAAACTAAAACATAGTTTTGGTTTCATTAAATATTAAAACTAAAACATAGTTTTGGTTTCATTAAATATTAAAACTAAAACATAGTTTTGGTTTCATTAAATATTAAAACTAAAACATGTTTTGGTTTCAATATTTAATGAATATTTCATTTAAAATTAATTTTTTATTAGAATTAGTATTTGTAATATTTACCATCTCATTTATTCTTGTTATTATAACGTTTATTTATTATTCTAGATGGCTTCTTTTTTTAGTCTATTTTTACTTAAATTTGCTGCATTTTTACTTTGCATGTTATCACATATTTTTTTATTTTTTCTGACACTTTTATTGTGATTCGTCTGTTGTTGAATATCGTTGTTGTCATTTATCCTCAGCTTTTCTTTATTGATACAGTTAATGATTTGTATTGTTCCTTAACAGTTGATTATTTGTATTGATTTTTTATCGTCACTTTTTTCTTTAATGTTATTAATTTATTGACAATGTAAATCAGACATTAAAAAAAAAAAATTTTTTTGATCATTGTGTAACATTTTATAAAATGTTTTTCTTATTTAGACAATAATTTTTAAATAAATTCTTCTGCTTATTTTGTTTTTAAATATTTATTTTTTTTGATTGCATACAACTTGTGTAACGTTTGTAACAATCTTATATCGTTGTTTTACGTTTTAACTTTAAAAGCATTTATATCAATTTTATATTACACTGTTTAATGAAAACAATTTTAATGTATGATGATTTATTAATGTGATAAACTGTATAATATACTGATTTGACTTTAGTAATTCGTAAATGAATCGTGGCAATTACCGTTAGTTAAACATGGTTGTCTTGTATGTGTTTAAAAGATATCTTTTTCATTTTGCTAGAAGACCATGGACAGCTAACATTATAACTACCGGTATGAATATACTTTGCTTTTAGCATATAGCCTTTTGAAATCAAAGTCTTAGCCTTATGATGGAGCATCAAGTCCCGTATAAACTACCATTTAGAGAAATATTAATCATTTTTTACATTTGACGTGGTTTTCAGGGAGTTGATAATTTATTAAATGTTCTCACAGGTATCACTTTTGTAATTGGAGATTTTGTCTCTCAAAAATGCATTGAGAAGAAGCCATACAATTTTAAAAGAGCAGCTAAATTATTTGGAATAGGAACCTTAGTTGTTGCACCAATGGTGTTTTGTTGGTTTAAAGTTCTTGACAAGGTTGTAAAAGCTACAACACTGTTTGCAAGTTTGAAAAAAGTTCTTATCGACCAGTTAGTGTTTTCTCCATTCATAATATCGATCATGTTTACAATAACGAACTTTTCTGATGGTAAAAATTCAGACCAGCTTGTTGAGCGATTTAGAAGAGATTATTATTCAACGCTAATGAGTTCGTATCAATTTTGGCCATTTGTTCAAATTTTTAATTTTACCTTAGTTCCTACAGTTTACAGAATCCTTGTTGTGAGATTTGCTTCTCTTTTTTGGAATACATACATTAGTTTTGTTTTATTTAGTGAAAGAAAAATTGAAGACTTTCATCTTTGACATTGTAGAAAAGAAAAATGTAGTTATAAAGAATGACGTATTTGTATAACACATAATTATCTTTGCAAAAAGAAAAAGGCAAAAATACGCCTTTCCTATTAAAGTTTGCAAACAAAATCGAAGGTTAAAGTTTGTCTATAATATTTTGTCAGAAACTGATATAAACGAAAACACGTTTTTTTAAGTGTTATACTCATTTTTTTTTTAATTTTTTTTTATGCAACGGTTATTTGAAGGGCAACTTTGTATCGTCCCCACATGATATTAAAAATATATTAGATAAAGTTTTATGTGTATCGTGGGTAAATATTTAAAATATTAATGATCCTAGGATTGATCCCTGTGTGACTTTACACACTACACTAAGAGTTCCTAATTTCCCGCCATATTTTGTACACTAAGAGCTTCTTGGATATTTTCAACAATAACTTAAACTCTTTATGTCAGAGCTTAAATGTCTTTGGAAGTAAAATATCGTGATCAACAAAATTGAAAGTAAAGTATCGTAAAAATAATTGAAAGTAAAGTATCGTAATCAACAAAATTGAAAGTAAAGTATCGTGAAAATAATTGAAAGTAAAATATCGTTATCAACAGTATTAAATGCTTTAGAGAAATCTTTAAATGAGCTTTGTATATATAAATGAATACAGTATTTAAAAAGGACAAGTAATAAATTTTAAATTCTGAGCAAATTTTTGGCATAGTTTTTGTTAATTGTGCGATTGGATTGATAAAGATGAAATGTCTTGTCTAACATTTTGGGTAACGAATCTACACCACTATTTTTCAAAATAGAAAACAGTAAACAACTTTTGACATTATGATCCATAACAAAATAACTAGTTATATTTTTGTGATATTGATTAAAAACACTCTAGGGGTTGCTGCAGTACCAACTACCTTACTTCCTCCTCCTCCTCTTTCTTCACTTCATTTTCTACCCTCAAAAAAAATAAAAGCACAAAATAGGATTTACCTTGGCCAAATTTTATTAAAACCCATTTAAAAAAATAATAATAAGACTTTAGCAACACGTTTAAATAGATGTATGTGTTATTTTCAGATAAAATACTCAAGCTGCTCTCTAAATTGTGGCAGGCGTATTAAAGCCGCTCTCTAAAATGTGGCAGGCGTATTAAAGCCGCTCTCTAAATTGTGGCAGGCGTATTAAAGCCGCTCTCTAAATTGTGGCAGGCGTATTAAAGCCGCTCTCTAAATTGTGTTATTTTCAGAATTGTGGCGTATTAAAAAAAATCTTAAGCAGAGAAAAATACAAACAAAAAAAAATAAAAATATATATCTACAAAAAATGTTATATACCGTAAAACCCCCTAATTCCGTATGGTTTAATACTTAAGTCATCATAACTCGCTCGTTATAAAAGACTGGAACAATTTTTTTAAATAAATAACAAGGGAAATCGAGCGATTTAAAAAACTTTTGTTTTTTTAATTTAAATCTCTATTTTATTTAATTTTTAAAAATTATTATTTTTGTCTGGAAATAGGTGTCTATGTCCCTAATTCCGGATGCGTATAAAATATAAAAAAAAACACATACACAAATAATGCAAACATTAAGTTAATTGATTTAATCTATAAAACAAATTAAATTGTTTATTTAAAAAAGAAAATATATTATTTTATTCACATTTGTTACAATAAATTACATAGTTAAACGATATCCAACGACACATGTAAGGCAAGACCAATTAGAACACTCCTCACATGTAAGCCATTGCTTATCTAAGCTATTCGCCCAATAATTTTCGCAAGAATAACAAAGACGATTATCAGATACTAAAGTATTATTTGAAGCTTGGGTCTTCTGATTGATTCTTTGTCTTTCAATCTTTTTTACCTGGTGTTTTAGCCGACTGACTTTGTTTCAATTTTTTTTTCTTCTCTTTTCTGTGCATTTTCTGCTTATTGAGTAGTAGTGGCAATCTTTTTTTTTGAGTAGTAGTGGCAATCTTTTTTTTTGAGTAGTAGTGGCAATCTTTTTTTTTGAGTAGTAGTGGCAATCTTTTTTTGCTCTCTCAATTTCTTTGCAGCTTGTTTATCTTTTTTTTTTTTTTTTCATCGTCAGCTATGACGTAAGCTATGACGTAAGCTATGACATCCGCCAAAGTCATATTATTATTAGCTGGTCGCTCTATTCTCTCATCTTTTTGAACTCTTTTATTTAGAGTTAATGTCATTTGATCACGAAGCATATTTGACACTGATTTATTTATATATTTTCCCACTTGTTGAACGGCATTACTCAAAGTAAAACTTATGGACTAGATACTGTTGTACTGAAGTATTAAATAAATTTTCAATATTATTGTTTTTAACAGCTTGAAACACAGCACCAATGGATGTTTTTTTAAAAGAAATTTGCGAACGATCGAGTGGAAATATACTAGTATTTTTGAAACCACTCCTTGTATTTTCAGGTTTAAACCCACCATTTTGGATGAGATCCTTAAACAAGGCTGGAAAATGTCAATTTGTCAAGCTTTGAAAGTGATTTTTTGTCAAATAACTTTTGACTATTCGCTTCTATTCAACTTTTATTGTTTTAAAAACGCCAACATCTAATAGCTGTAAAAAAATGGCTAGTTTTTTCAGGCGCATAAAATAATAATTACTTCTATCCGGATTTAGGTGTCTTTCTTTTTTGCTGGTAGCAAATTTGTTTTTAATTTTTTTCAATTAGTTCAAAGGGTAATTAAATTTTTTTTAACTCAAAAAATCAGCATAAAATTCTGCATAAAATAGTGTTTTTACTTTTTAATTATTTCGTTGCAAATTTAAGTTTTTTTTTTTTTTTTTTTTTTTTTTTTTTTTGTTAATTTATTTATGTTACATTTCAAATTGAAATCTTTCATGATTGCATTGTTTCGTTTTTCATTTTTTTTTTTTTTTTTTTTTTTATATTGTTCGATTTGTCTGGTATAGACGTTAATTAATTAGAAAAAATAATTCATAAATTCGTTATATTAGACTAATTAAAATAATTCATAAATTCGTTGTATTAAACTTTTTACTTAAACCATCCGGAATTAGGTTACATCCGGAATTAGAGATATGTAAAATATTACATATAAAACTTTTTTTTAAATAAAAAAAACATCTGCTTAATATATTTTACTTTCGTTTTTTCTGATATTATTTTCTGATGTCACTTTTGATAGATCATTTTTTATAACTTATTTAGTCTATTGCTTTTAAGGGTGGATGGGTGGTTCAGTGATCCTCAGAAAAAACTTTTATGGATGGCATACTTGTTATGATATCATATTTATTTTATGCTTCAATATGACTTTTACGTACTTCAGAACAACATAAAAATTAAATTTGCTAAGTTATTTTAACTAACAATCACCTTTAAAAAATAAGAAAGACTTAATATTACTGCCGGTTGTTTTCAGAATATATCATACACAAAGCATATCGCAAGAAGCATTGACCATTGTTAACCATATAAAGTTTAAACCCCCTCAATTTGAGGGGGCTGCAAATTTTATATCGTCATTGTTTTTGAATGCTGAGAGATGATGAACTATGAAACTTAAAATTTATCGATAAATATAAGTCTAGTTGAGAATAGTACAAAAAGTATTTCATCAACTTGCTGCTCTCACGTTTGAGTCGGGGGGGGGGGGGGGACAAAATTTTAGGGCTTTTTTGTTTCCAAGCTCCAATCATTGCACTTTTTTGCAAAGCACCCTTATTTGACATAAGTATAAACATATAAATGTTTGGAGTTTACTCTATGTCTGGAAGTTAGATATCTCAAAGACCAAAAAAATGCTGGAGGCGCCCCTGCTCACGTTGATTTTATAAAGTATTGACAAATTAGAAAGACGTGATGCATTCTACTTCTCATTCAAGAGAAATAAAATGCTATCTCTAGAATGTTATCTCTAGAATGTTATCTCTAGAATGTTATCTCTAGAATCTTTATTCAGTTTACTCCTGTAAAAGAAAAATTATTTATTATCTTAATTAAATTAAAGTTAAGTTTAATTTATTAGAAGTTTCTTACTACAGAGTTAGCGAGAACATTTTTTTACTTATAAAAAGTCAATTTGTTGCATAAAATTTGCATCAAATGAAAAACTGGCTACTTATGTGGTAACATGATTCAATCCATTAATCTTTACTAAATTAAACAAGAAAAGATATTATGCAAAAAACATTTTTTCTGGGTTTTTAATTAATTTAATGTATCATTAAATTGAAAATATATGTAGAAGTTTGATTTTTATCATAAACAATTGAAAAAGTTATCAAAAATATGTATTTTTTTACTCCCACTTAAAAATGAAAAGTTAAAAATATTTAAATTTTTTTTAATAGGAATTACTAATAATTATTAAATAATTTCGTAAAATAATAATTAAAATGTTAAAATTGAAAAAATCTTTAAGAAATGTAAAAAAAAAAAAAGACGCTTGTGTGGAAAAGAAGTGACGCATTGTGGGGTGATTCATACTTTTATATTATATTATATTCGATATATATTTTTATATATTCATACTTTTATATATTCGATTTTTGAATTTGAATTTGCACCTTGATATAAAAATTACAATAAAAATAAAAAATCTTAAATGGTGATATTAAAAGTACTGAGGATATTATGAAAGAAATAACTGGGATCAAAAACTGCAAATTAAAATAGTTTCCTTGCTTTAATTATCATAAATAATATAGAGTATGACAACAATAATGCAATCTCAGAAAATTTTAAGTTTTTTTTTGCTAATATGGGCCTAAATTTGGCTTCAAAAATCCACGGAAACTTATCATATCATATGAAACTTATCTTAATAATGTTAACAACGATCTAATATTTAAAGAACTAAAAATTGATGAACTCAAAAATGCAACCAAAATCTCTTAAACTAAATAAATCTCCTGGGAATTGCAGTCACATTGTATAGAAAATACGTAAACCTATTTTCAAAATACTTAAATCATCGATTAAAACAGGAACTGTACCTGATAAACTAAAAATAGTAGAACCTATACACAATTTTAAAGTCGCTGAAACATTTTTAATAAATACCTATAGACCAATCTCAATACTTCCTACTTTTCCTTAGATACAAATTATTAGATAAAAATTAATTTGGTTTTTAATCACAACGCTCAACCAAACATGCAATTTTAGATATAGTTAACACCATAAGTGATTTTTTTGATAAAATGCAATTTGTGTAACGAAGCTTTAAAGATCTATCCTAAGCATTTGACATAATTAATCATGGTATCTCATTAAAAAAAGTTAAAAAATGTAAAAAATAAACAAGATAAAAGATAAAAAAACGAAACCCTTAATTGGTTTAAAAAATATCTTTAAAAGATAACAGACAAAAATGTTTTATTTCGAACAATGGGTTATTTTCGAACAATAGTAAATATTTAAATTTACTAGAAATAAATGCAGAGTTTCCTAAGGCTCACTTCTTGGTCTTCTTTTATTTTTAATTTATTTTAAAGACCTTTCACAATCCTTAAAAAAAACTCCATGCAATAATGCTGCTGACAATAATTTATTTTATTCATCATCATCAATCAAAGACCTCTATGAATATGTGAACGATGAGAAATTAAACACCTGGTCTAAAGTGAATAAATTATTTTTAATTACAGAAAAAATAAAATACTACCATTACTAAAAATTATTAATTTAGACAACAAAAGAACTCAAACAACTAAATTTCTTGGGGTAACTGTTAATGAAAAGATTTCTTGGAAAGCCAATATAGATACAATCAATACAAAAATACCAAAAATTATTGGCATACGCTACAAAGTTAAATCTTTACTTTCCCAAGAGAATCTAAAAATTCACCAGTTTTATTATATTCAATATTATCTAAGATATGCTAATATTGCATGAGGAGTAACGAATATATCTTATCTAAATTCTCTATATATACATCAAAAACATATACCAGAATTAATATACAATAAGAATCCCGGTGGGAAACGAGCTAACGGCTAGCTAGCTAGCCGCTACCTAATGGCAAAAGACATCTTTAAGACGTATAAAATACATATTAATCTGTGTTTTAGACGTTTTAAACATGTCTTGTCTCATCTGGCTATCTTTTTTCCACCGATATAAACTATACCAATCTTTAACTTTAAAATTTGATTTCATACAGTATTTATCAAATTAACATTTATCAAAATAACTTGTTTATGCTCAAATATAAGCTCGAACTTGTCCCAACTTATTTTACTAATAATTTTAAAATCAATGTCAACATACATATCACACGAGGAAAAGGAAACTTCACATTTCTCATAAAATACATATCACACGAGGAAAAGGAAACTTCACATTTCTCATAAAATACATATGACACGAGGAAAAGGAAACTTCACATTTCTCATAAAATAAACAAAATTCTCAAGATTTTCGTATTTATTCTAAAAACTCTCGATGAAAACACTTCTCTTATTCGAGTTTCCGTTCAACTACATAATTTTATAATAACTGCATATACTTTTATAAAATAAAATAAATAATATAAGTATTTTTGTTATTTTATATAAAATAACAAAAATACTTTTATTATTTATAATATAAGTTTAATTAATTATTATATACTATATCAAACGCTTTTATTTTCAAAAATATTGCTTAGCAAAGCTAAGCAATAATTTTATATATCAAATATGATATATTGCAATATATCATATTATATATAACAATATATCATATATATATTGTTAATAGCAATATATCATACATGATATATTGCTTAGCAATAATTTTGAAAACGTAGTAGTTATATTATTACCATTAATTATGCATAATTAATAACAATACTATTATTGTAACTAATTGTTTTAGTATAAATTTTTTAATCACATAATATATTAAAATTAATTATATTAAAATTAATTATACTAAAATTAATTAGTATTAATGATTAAAATTTTTATACTATAACAATTAGTAATAGTTATAATAACTTTAACTATATATACTAAAACTACTTATAGCAACTGTTACTATTAGTAATAAAACTATATATGTATATATATGTATATATATATATATATATATATATATATATATATATATATATATATATATATATATATATATATATATATATATATATATATATATATATATATAAACTTATAAAAAAGTCTTAAAATTGCAGCGTTCCTGAAATGAGCAATAATTTGCTCATTTAATGAACTTATTAGCGGCTTCACGCACATCCTGAAATAACAAATTTAATTTGTTATTTCAGGATTTGTAATTTTATAAAGAAATGTAGGGTAGGTGTGAGTAAAGATTCACACTTTGTAGTTTTGGGCTAATTGTGCCCCATTTATTAATTTGGGAAATGTTAAAAATGTCTGTTATTGTAGAACAAGTATTAGTCTAATAATCCCCCCTACCACCAGTGCTCCAAATAACGCACTAAAGTTATGATAGTGATTTTTTCAAAATTTTATTTTCGGGCAAGCAACGCTCGTTTTCTTGGAATTCTTACTGACAAGCGATTTCTTTTTATGAAATCCCTTGTCCAGTTCATACCAGCTAACTTAGGAGTCGCATAAAACCGATGAGCAATACGATTTGTTTCTGCATATTGATAAGCAAGACAAGGGAACAATTTTAAGGTTAAACCATGAAATCTGGCATCCAAAGCTTTGCAGTGTTCCACAATTTCGCGTTCCAGGTGATCCGAAAGTAAAAAAATAAACAAAATAAACAAAATAATTAAAGCAACAACGAACAATTTACAAAAAAGTAAAAATATAACAATTTTTTTCTGTGGGGTAAAGATCCTAAATGCGGATCTTTGCCCCATGTACAGTGCGGACATTTACCCAATTATCATTTGTTAGTTTTATCAATAAATAATACAATGTTTTTTAACTTGAAATATTTACATAAATAATCTATAACAAGTATTAAAAGGTAACAATCATATTTAAATCAAGAACAACTGAAAAATGTTTAGATATTGACTAATTTCTATAAAAGTTACATAAAAAATTAATAAATCATAACTTACCTCGTGTTGTCTAAAAAAATTGCACAAGAAAACTGATAGTTCATCAAGCAGTGATGTTCAAACGTTAGAAATACCTAAAAGTATCAGTTTCGACAACATATAGATTTATATCTTATTAAAGCTCTGCGGATCTTTACCCCCTGCGGATCTTTCCCGGTGGGAAATGAGCTAGCGACTATCGAGCGACTAGCTAGCTTTATAGCGGTTTTCTAGCGATTTTTTTTTTTTCTATTTTATTATTTTCTAATGTCTTTAACATCTTTAAAAATTCGACACATTGCTACAAAATACAACGATTTTGTAGCAATGTGTCGCTAGCTACATATCGTAGCTTTGTAGCTAGCTACAAAATATCTACAAATCTATAGCTGGTTGATAGCTACATATCAAATTTTTTTAGACAACGACTTTATTACGATATGACGCTAGCGCCAGTAGCCTTTAGCTTATTAAGCTGGCTGTCCTCTTAACCAAACGTCTGTCTTTATCTTTACAAATATCGATAGCTTTTCGCTAACTTAAAAAAGCTAGCGATCCTCGTGGCCAAATCGCTGTCTTTATCGTTACGATTATAGCTAGCTATTCGCTGGCCGATTTCCCACCGGGTAATAGATTTAGAATAAACTTTGTCAGCTAGATGGAAAACATTGTGCAATGGGCTACTGAATCAGATTAGTGATGGTAATTGTTAATTAAAATTAAAATTAATTATCACTTTAATGTTATAAATTTTTTTTGGTATTTTAATTTTAAGCAGCAATGAAAAACTTTCATGTATCTTCCAAGCATTGTGACGAAAAGTTTTTTTTGTTCACCATGACAATAGTAAGTTTTGTAGATCATTTAAACGATTTTATATCATTATATCATTGATTCATTTGAATGATTGTATATTATTATATCATATAAATCATTGATTCATTTAAATGATTGTTTATTGTTATATTATTATATTGCTTGATATTATTTTATCATATAAATCATTTTAATACTTATTTAGTTGAATAAAAATTGATAGAAAAAATTATTTAGTTCGATTTTTATCATGTAAAAACTAAATGCTTATTTCATTGCAATATTTATTTTAATATTTTTAACAATAATATTTTTTATTCTTTGCATATATATTACTTATATATATTATTTATATATTCATTTTTATTATTAAATATAAAAAAAAGTTACATAATGTAATTTTTATTATTTGTTAATATTATGCTTCTCTTTATTAGGATCCAACCCCAACTCTGAAATTTGGAGATGCTATAAATTGATGGAGATGCTATAAATTGATGGAGATGCTATAAATCCAATACGAATAAATTTTGTAGTTGGCGGGGTGACACTAAGCAATTATGTTCCTGATGTAACTTGTGGTTTGGGTCTTGTCAGCTGTTCATATTATATTTATGATATAGCGTATCCAAAGAAACTTCAAAAAAGTCTTTTCTAGAACATTCTTCGAACGAAGTTGTAAACTTCCTGGCAACATTCAAAACATTGCTAGTTTTTTGAACTTGTAATATTAAATTATAAAAAAATATACTTATGTTATTAATTTGTTTCAAAACCTTTTTTTAAATCAAGTTTTTTTTTTTTGAACTCTCTAATTTTAAGTTGTTTTTATTGAGAATTTTTTTCTTTTTTAACTGATATAATAGTATAATATTATGCTCCATAGTACATAAATCCTTCTATATAGAATACTATTTATATGTAACATTATATATTTATGTAATTTATATAAATACATATCAAAAGCATATATAAATATAGTAATAAATTAATAGGTTTTAGTTTTTGTATTAAATTGAAATCTCTGGTCGACGACTATTCTACATAACTCATAAAGCTAAGTTTAGTAAAATAATCTTAAATGCATTAAAATATGCGTTTCGTTTTAAGCATTTTGACATAAACAATCACCTTAATCGTTATTGCTGGAAAAACAATTTTTGGTTTTACGGCTTGTCCCAATAAACGAACTAATTTTGATTATTCAGAAAACCAAATAGCGTCGGTTTTCTAGAAAATCAAGTTAATTTGATTATTTGGATGTTCAAATTGGTTTTCTAGAAATCCAAATTATTTTGGTTTACTGAAAAACCAAAATAAATTGGTTTTCTAGATATTCGAATTTGGTTCGTTTGTTAGGACAAGCCGTAAAACCAAATTTGGTTTTTTGAAAAACCGATTTTCGTAAAAGTGTAGTTTTTTCAATTTTTGGTGCTGATTTAGTTTAATAACTTCTTAAAGTGACAAGACAAAGTCTACTATATTAAAATCCGTAAGTACTAAAAAAAGTCTTATTTAAGATTTGAATTGCGAAAACGTTTTTTTTTTTTTTAATATTAACAATATACTGAAGTTTTTTTCCACAAAATAAGTCCCCGGTACTGAATAGAATAAAAACATAACTTTAGATTATATTTTCGAGTAACAAAATTATTTTCTGAAAACTTGGTGGGGTAGTTATGACTTACTTCTCTAAAATAAGGATACCCAAGTAGCAAACAATATTGGCGTAATATTGGCACGATATTGGGTATCTTGGCTAAGATATCTGATATTGCGCCAATATAGCCAAGCAATATTACGCCAATATTGTCTTACCAATATTAGCAAACAATATTGCGCCAATATTATCCATTATCGATTTACTGATATTGTTATGCCCATATTGGCGAAATATTGTTTGCCAATAGGGTAAAGTGACCAAATTCCAGCCGCATCTTTACAAAATTGTTTCTACAGACATTAACAAAGAGGTCTATATGAAAATTATACATTTCTAGAAAGATAAATCTTTCAGCATTTAGGACATAATTACAGCAATTATTATAAATAAAAAATGTTTGATAAAACAACGATTACAAAAAGTATATAAATTTGACCAAAATACAGCCACTATGACCAAATTTCAGCCAGGCGTATGCGGAATGAACCTAATTACAGCCAATATAAATAACAAGCTTTTTATAATACTTTTATGGAAAAATTATCTCCATCTCCTGGATAAGATGAATTTTTAAAGGGGAAATTTGGGGCAAAAGATCTAGTTTTTGCAAAATCAGAAGCTAAAAGAGTTGAAACTGTAAAATCAACTTCATGCTGATCAATAGGCTGTTCAATTTCAGAGTAAGACATAATCCTAAAGCTGTCTTGAAACTTACTAGTAGCTTTATTACTTGCAGCTTTTAGTTCTATAGTTTTCATATTTAGTTCCACTAAATCATCACTCCTATGTTCTACTACGGTTATTGGTTCAGCTAAATAGTCGTGATCATTTGCTACAGCAAATCTTGGGTTGGTAATTAGATGTTGTTCAACTCAATATCTGGTAAAAGTACTTTTGTGCTGTCTGTTGTTTGCTTAATCTGCATAACTATTGTTGTATTATCAACTGTTTTAATTTGATCAAAGAGATTAGTCATTAACCTGTCTTCAGAATACACATAGTTTGGCAAGTAAGCTTCAGCTGGAATAATTGAAGGATTATATGGAAAGATTCCACATGATTTAAAGCCAGATTCAATATTAGCTTTTGTCATACTTTTATTCCAGGTTTTGGTTAAAAGTCCTGTAAAATTGGCCTTGTTTATTATAACCCCAGGGTGATTAGACATCATATCCTGGGCTGCTTTATTATATGAAACTTTGAATGGCTTAAATACAGTTCGATCACAAGGTTGAAGCCAATTGCTTGTATGAGCAGGTAATTCAACAATTTCAATTCGGTTTTGTATGGCCATATCTATTAACTCTACGAAATTATGGGAATCGTGGTCATCTAAAATTAAAACTTGTGGACGTTGTGGTCCAATGTTTTTTAAAAATGTAAGCTCAAACCATAGTTTTGCAATCCCTTGTTTAGTCCATCCAGATTCACTTGGACTCCAGTTGGTTCCTTCAGGGGCATCTAGAACTTGAAAACTTTGAAGGGATTTTACTGTCTTTCCTTTTGGAATCACATGAGGTGGTAAGGCTCTTCCTGCTGCATTCACACAAACAATTAAAGTAATCATTTCTCGATTTCCACTTGTTCTCATATGTAAATATTTTGTACCTTTTGCAGCAACTATTTTGTGCGCCTTAAAGTCTAGCTGCAGTCCTGTCTCATCCATGTTCCATATTACTTCAGGCTGACAGTCTTTAATGACTTCTTTAAGTGCAGTAAAATAATTTACCACCTTTATCAGATTCATGCATTGATGACGAACTGATGCTGTTGATTTTGGTTGTCGAAGAGTTACTTTTTTGTTATGTCGATTGTTAAGTAGTCGCCACCATTTATTAGATGGTTTGCCATTCTTAAAAGAATATCCATATTTTTTGGCAAGCTTGCCAGCATATACCAAGAATTGTTCTTTTCCAAAACCAATACCCATCCTAGCTCTGTTGTCTGCAAAATCGAGTAACTTTTTTTCAAGATCAAGCGGCATTAAACTTTTTCTTCCTGCTTTTGCACCAATATCAACTTTTCCATTTATCCTGCTCTGCAAAGTTGCTCGTGGTACTTTAAAAAATTTAGCAGCAGCTCTAACAGACATTTTAGGTGAACTAATAACACTGTTTATAGCTTCAAGTAACACTTCCTCTTTATATTTCATATATTTACCTTGAGTTGGATGACATTGTTTCTTATTATAAATTTTATTTTTATTATCAGCCATTCTAAAATGAAAACTTTATATTATAAATTATTAAAATTTTCAATTAAAGATTATTTTTTAATATAATTTCATTTATAAGTAATAATTTACATGAAACAATATAATATCTTTCAATTGTTTAGACTTTTGTTTATTTTCAAGTCATCATCCTCAAATTTTAAAAATATTATATAAATATTAAACTAAATAAATGCAAATATATAAGATTGATAACTTTTAGGAAATAAATGTAACATAAAGTACTTATATTAAAAGAATAAAATCTAATAATATAAATATCATACAAGTATGAGTTACTTTTAGACACTCGTGAACCTAATTTCGGCCTTGGCCGGAATAAGGTTTATACCTGGCCGGATTTTGGTCTTTCTACCAGGTGCAATTAATTAAGAAATACAATCTATAGTAATGACTCAACATAATTATAAAGCTAAGATTGTCTTTTTAAGAAATATATTTATAGTTTAAAATAATTAACATTTCATTAAGTAATAAATATTTAATATTTATAAGCTTCAAACTGGATGCTTACATGATATTTTAAATATAAAGTAGTACTTTTTTAAGATAAATATTTTTTATGATGTTACTTCTATTATAAACAGCCGCCAACTATAACAATGCTTTTTTTTATTGGCTGAACTCATAACAATCTCAAAAAAGTAGCATTTACAAACATAAAGCAGAAAACAAGACAGAAATAATAAATTTAAAATGTGGCTGGAATTTGGTCACTGGCTCGAATTTGATCAGTTTACGTTATTGGCTTTATATTATTGGTACGCATGCGTAACATTAAGGAATATTCATAATGTCCTTTAGTTTTGTTAAATGTGTTTAAATGTAAATAATAGCATCTTTTTACATAAACAGGCATCCTTATGTTATTAATTTTTTTGCAAAAACAAATAAGAGTTCAAAATAAAAATTTTAATTTATGAAAAGAGAAGAAGTAGGAAAAGTATTTTTAATTCAACATTTACTGAGTGAATCAGGAGAAGAAGTGTTGGTAATTTATTTTAAAACAGATAGTATCACGAGAAGAAGTGGTAAGAGTAATAAAATTCTTTCATTCAACATTACGAATTGAATTACGAGAAGAAGTGGTTGCAATTAATTTAAAACATATTGCATCACGAGAAGAATAGGAAAAATATTGCTATACTTAAGTATCAAGATTAAAATAGTAAGTTTACTCTTAAATGAAAACACTTTGAGAAGAAATAAATACGTCATTATTATTGTTTCTAACTGTTGTAAGATATATATATATATATATATATATATATATATATATATATATATATATATATATATATATATATATATCCTTATAGTGTAGTCGAAAGAGACTTTTATGGTAAAAAAAAGTCTCTTTTGACTACAATTTTTATTACCTCGTCTCTTAAGCTGTATTTGATTGTCATCGAAATGTCAAAGCAATTAAATTAATGCGGAAGTACATTAAATTTTATTGTTTTTTTAAAAAACCGCAATAATAATGAGTAGAAAGTTTTAATTAGTGGTGTTTGTTTTTGTTTTATTAAAAAAAAATTTTAAAACATGCCTAAGTGTTGCTACATCGACTATTTTATAGCCTGCTGCTACAAGGGAGTGTTGCTACATCGACTATCTTATAGCCTGACTCGCAACGGAGTGCTGCTACATTGACTGATAAATAGCCTGACTCGCAAAGGAGTGCTGCTACATTGACTGACAAATAGCCTGACTCGCAAGGGAGTGCTGCTACATCGACTGGCAAATAGCCTGACTCGCAAGGGAGTGCTACTACATCGACTGAGGGTTTGGTTTGGGCAGGCAGTCTATCATTTAGAAAAAAAAAATTATTTTTGAAGTTTTTCAACATTTTCTGGTCAGGCTTATTAACGCGTTCTTTAAAACAACAGTTTATGGGAAAAACTTTGTGACTACCATGCAAGACTATATATATATATATATATATATATATATATATATATATATATATATATATATATATATATATATATATATATATATATATATATATATATATATATATATATATATATATATATATATATATATGTATATATATGTATATATATATCTATATCTATATATATATATATATATATATATATATATATATATATATATATATATATATATATATATATATATATATATATATATATATATATATATATATATATATATATATATATATATATATGTTATAGGTAATAAACAAATCAATAAGTTAAACTAGATCTGCTACATCACGTTATGTTAAGAGTAGTTAAACAAGATTAAAGTAAAATTCACACAATAAGTAATGCTGAAAATAGTAAAAATTATATAAATGTGACTTTAAAAATGCAATAAACTTTAGTGAGGATTGATGATGGACATAAGCCTAGGAGAATAAAACTGATATAGAAAATTTATATCAGATATATTGAAATCTTTCAACACAACTCCTACTTCTAAAATTAAAAGTTTATAGAATAAATGACTAAATCTACAATTGGATTTTGATGTTACATAAGAGATCGGCATTAGAGTATCATTGTTGGTTGTACATACTCAGAATGGATAATAGTAAATAGTGGGGTCCCCCATTATTAACTTTTATGATATATAATAAAGATTTTTCTGATTTGGTTTTAAATGTTGTATCTGTATTTTTAGATGATACTAAGTTATACAGTTTGCTTTTTGATAGCTCACCATGCAATAACCTGCAATGAAGTATGGGCATTATAGCAAACTGGGAAAAGCTATGAAAACTAAGTTTTAATGTAAAAAAATGTAAAGTTATACCCTTAGGACCAACAAATACAAAATTCATTTATATACTCGTTTATAAAAAATCTCAATACTTCAATTAATATTAAAAAACTCTCTCGTCAATAAAGGGATCTTCATTGACAGTAATTTGACTTTTATTTTGTAAGTACAAAGAATAACACCGCTAATAAAGTTGTAGGAATGATCAAAAGATCATTTTTCAATCTCAATATCTTGACATTTCGTACTTTGTTTATTTTCCTTGTTCGTTCTCACCTTGATTCTTGCAGCTCTGTCTACTATCCTAGACTTTAAAAAGATCAACAGTTAATTTAAAATGTTCTGTGCTAGTCTAGTAAATTTGTTTTTGGCCAGACTAGACTCATTTACAACCAAAGAATACTGAGACTAAATTTAACTAGCATGAGCTATCATTTTTTATGCATTGACATGGCAGAAACTTACAAATGCATTCACAATCTTTATAATTGTAGTTGCAATCCTTTTGTTTCCTCATAAAATACCATTCAGTATTTTATCTATCAACACCTGTGTCAGAATGATGTCATCTGCGCAGCCATTATATTTATTATTGTAATTACAGACCATTAAGTAGTTAATCTGAGTTGTAATAGGATGCGTGTTAATATGGCCACTTCTTAATATTAATATATGATTATATATTTAGTTAGTATTTATTCCTCCAATATGACTAACTCCCACTTAACAAGATGTGATCATGCTTATAAATTGAAAAAAATGTTTTTTTTCAATTTATAAGCATGATCACATATGTCCGGAAAAAACTTTTCTAATATGGAATTCACAAATTTGTAGAATAGTCTACCATCTGAAATAGTGTTCAACATCTGTCACGACATTAAAAAAACATCTAGATTCATCTTGGGTTCATCAAATGTACAATTGCAAAATGGTAAATATTTACTTAGAGCTTCAAGTTGTTTATCTTCCTTAATGTCATATTTAAATAAGAAAATATTATCATAGAAACCTTTCCAAACCGCGCAAACTTTAAAATTCACTTTTTTTTACTAACCAATAATTAAACTCTACTTGCAATAAAAAG
The DNA here is from genome assembly GCF_022113875.1 of Hydra vulgaris. Lineage (NCBI taxonomy): Eukaryota > Metazoa > Cnidaria > Hydrozoa > Anthoathecata > Hydridae > Hydra > Hydra vulgaris. The sequence continues at coordinate 18,484,997 of NC_061167.1, read as the reverse complement.
CGATTACATTAAACATTAAGAAATGAAACTCAATAATTTTTAGACTAATATTTTCAGTCAAAAAAAAATAATAATCTGAAAGAAAAAGTTAATCTGAAGTTTTTTTATATCATAAATTTATTTGTGATTATTTTTTAGCTGATGTACTGTTAAACTGAAGGTGGTAATAAAGTTTACAAAGTTTGCTCTGACCGAATTTTTCAATGAAAAAACAATATGTGTGCTATGAATGTAATCTGTTTTTCATGGCGCATCAATGAAAGTTTGGTGTATTGGCCAAATCACTTGCAAGCATCTTGCCTTTAAACTGCCATACATAAAGTCACGCTTTTGAAATAACTGAAAGCAGCTGAATATAAGAATTTTTTGGTAATTGTCTTATTTACAATATTGTTTTTGTTTTATTTACAGTATTGTCTTTGTCTTTTTATCTAAACAGCTATGTTTGACTCAAATATAGTTAATGTTGACTGTTTAGTATGGTTTCATCTCTTCTTTATACTTTTTTTTGACAGTTATGAGACTGCTTTAGAACGGAATTATCTGTGCCTCCAGCTTAAAAGGATGCAGGTTACAAAAAAAGTGACACTGAGAGACAGATTGTCTCTCAGTTTCTCAAAGATTGAAGAAATCTTTAGTGTTTTAGGGTTAAGTGATTCCATCAGAGCTTTACTTGACTATCTCTTTCGATTTATTGAATTTATTTGCCGGTTATAGATGAAAAAAGATCTTTTAAACCTAGAAGTAGAATTATGGAACAAAGACACCTTATGAATCAATAGTATATGTCAGTGAATTGATATTAGTTAATATTTTCGGAAACAGTACCATGTACTATTAAAGTTTCTAATTTTTAAAATATATGATACATTTATATGAAACATACAAACAAATGATACAATATGATACGTGATTGACTATAATTATGTTGTATATCAGAATGTTTTATATAAATGCTTATTACATTTTATTGTGATTTTTATATTTTATGCCCAGTTAGCAATGTATTTTGTGTAGCAATGACTACTAATCTCAGATATCTTTGACATCTGTAGGGTTTATTCACCGCTACAGATGTCATAATCTATTAATAACCAATTGCTTTTACTGTTCCATTTGTCATATTTTAATAAGAATCATATTATGGAAAACCGTCTAAAACATACACATGAGGAACCATTATACTTTTAGTACAACCAATTATATTACATTTGTTTTCTTATTTTAGATGAACTTTCTTACTTCGGTTAGAGGAGATGAGAAACAGCTTACAGCGGCAATCTTAATACAGCTAATGGCCAAAGAAGTATGTTTTTCATACTCAGTGTATGGAATGAAACAAAAACGTCCTGCAAGGTCGTTATAGGTAAAGTACAATATTTGTATTCTACATCCCATTTCCTTTTAATAAATAAATATTTTAATAAAAGCTAATTACTTTACAATATTTATACGTGAAAAGTTATATATTTCAAAATTATATTGCGATGATATTTAAAAAACATTTTGTAGAGTTGCGTTTAGTCGTTTATCGTTATATTCGTTCATTTCGAAATCGCTACTGACAAAAGTATTAAAGAAAAAATTGGCAGCTTTCTGGCGACGGCCATTAATAGAGATTATGAAAGAAAAATAGAACCGTAACTGAGCAACGCCCAATATTGAGCAATGAAATAAGTATCGCCAATATAATAAAAAATCGTTGCCCACTATCTCATGGTGAGAGTATAATACAGTAGTTTATATATATAAATATATATATATGTATATATATATATATATATATATATATATATATATATATATATATATATATATATATATATATATATATATATATATATATATATATATATATATATATATGTACATATTTTTTGTACGTGTAAATAAAATATTTTGTACATTTAAATAACATTGATTTTATTTTGTTATATTTTGGTTTTAGAAAACTCTATACCTCTTTTTTTCATTTGTATCTGTTTCATATAACTTCATATAACTACTTTAAAGAGAGTTTTAATATCCCTGTGGGAATGAAACAGATAGGAGTTATCCGCAAACAGAAAAAATTTAATAAGTTTAAGGTAAGAGAAAGTTCATTTATATAAAGAGAAAACAGTAAAGGTCCTGTGTTGTAATAACTTTTTTTGTGTAGTTTTGTATATAAACTGGAGACATGTAAATATTGTTTTTTAGAATTATACAATATTGTTTGCAGTAAAAAAAAAGTTTACCATTTATGCAAAAATAAATTTGAGCCAAAATAAAACTTTTTGGATCCCAGCCGGGCCAAATATGTTAGGTGTTTCAAACGACTGGCAGGGACCTAATAATTTGTTTTAGACATTTTTTCATTCTTTTAAATGTTTGAATATTGGTTTGAATGTTGTTCACAGAAAAGGAAGGTGTTATAAAAATAAAGAAATAAGTCTACAAAATTTTCAGGAGTTATTGAAAAATCTAGATTTTTGCTTACAAAAAGGCATTTTATATTTTATTTCATTTTTATTTTTTTCAAAATCTTTGCTTCCAACAAGGCTGCAAACAACCACTATTAGAGTTGGAAGTTACTGGAAGAGAAAATATGAAGCTTATAGAGCAAGATAACGATTGACAGACAACTTAAAAGATTGCAAATTATATGAATCAGGAAAGCAAAATAAAGGAAACGTAGTCCAAAGAAGTGATGTTCGACAAAAAAAACTAGACAAATAAGAGTTTTTGGAGCACTTAGGAATAGTCACAGTAAAAGGATGAGACTTAATTAAATGACGAGTAACATGAGAATGAATTTTAGTAGATTGCACAAGAGATGCTAGCTCTTTAAAGCAGTGCTCGTAATAGTATTTTTAGAAAAGAGAAAGAGAGGCAACATCACAACAATGTAAGAATGGTTGACTGCAAGCGTAAGTCCAACTATGTTTACAATGCGTTTTTGCACTTTGTCTAAAAGAGAAAGAGCATTATTGGAAGATCCGCCCTAGATATGGCAACAGTATTCCATATAAAGACGAATTAGAGATTTATAAAGATAAAGAATAGAATCCGGATTAAGAAAGTGTCGAGCACGGTAAAGAAGTTCAACCCTAGCAGATGCTAATTTTGCAATGAAGAAGATGAAGAGTAGATAAATCATAGAGTACATCACCGTTCATAAATATAGGAAGAACTAAAGTTTTGCGGTAACGATTGGCTGAAGTTGGGTTTTATCTAAAGTTCACAAACCACTGTGAGCTCCATGCTGTAACAGAAATGAGATTCTTTTCAAGCTCAAATGCTTCCTCTAAGCAATTAGAGAAAGGCTTCTTGCTGTTCTGTTTTGTATTCAATCAGTTATTACTGTTAGCAAATCAACTGTAGAACAAGAAGATCAAAGTCTATACTGATGATCAAAAAGTATGTTGTCAGATTTAAGATGAGAGATTAAGTACTTGTTAATTAAAGATTCAAAAACCTTTCTTTTTGAATCTTTAGATAACAGATGCCGCTTTCCAGCATGCCAGAAAACAAGACTCTGATAAACACTTGTTAAATAGTTTTGAAAGTATAGACGACAGCACCTGAGAACACTTCTGCAAGACTACAACAGGTATGTCGTCCGGATCACAAGCTGTAGAAGAGTCTAAGAAGGAAATCACTTTAAATACAGAAGCGGAGTGATATGAATGTCGAGCAACGGATCAACCTGTTTGTCGACTATATCAGGTAGAACGCAGTGGTGTGTGACGTAGTGGAACCAAAAGATAATATTGATGAAAAATTCATAGCAAACAACTCAGCTTTGTCTTTAGATGAGGTGTGCAAGAGAGGTAGAATAACAGATTTGCCATTTTTATTGATACTGTAATTGGCTTTCTGGAGAATTTTTTTGCTGCTAGATATGGAAGTAATGGTTTTGATTGGAAATTGCAGCAGCCCAGAGGTAAACCAAGGAGAAGAGTGGAGCTTAACTTGAAATTGTCCAGTGGAAATAAAGGATTCCATGCCAGCTTGAATCCAAGAAGTTATGTAAGAAGCACATTTGTCAGCAGGAAGAAAAAAGATTTCTACCTAAGGGTCATTACAAAGAAAATCACGGAAAGAGTCACAATCAGCTTCAAGGTAGTTGTAAGAGGTACAATGATAAGGGGATTCTAATGATGAAGAAGAATGAGATAATAGTTTTAGAGAGATCAAACAGTGATCATAAGCGCCTCAGGGTGGGTGTGGAGAAACTGATTATTGGCTAGGATTAGAAACAAGGCATAAGTCAAGTGGAGAATGTAAATGATTCGAGGTGTCTGGAAAACAAGTTGAAAAGTTGACTATTTGAGTTAGAGATTGAGAAAAGCAAAAGTTATGGGCCTTAACGCTTGCAGAGTTAAGGACATTAGAAGCCATTCAGTGTGATGAGCATTAAAGTAACCAATAACAACAATATTGGCTGATGGATGAAAAGAGAGAGCTTGGTTAATTTGATTAGAAATAATATCAAAAAGAGTGCAGTCTTGAGATGAAGGAGAGTGATATAAAACAAAGAGAAAGACAATTGAGTGAAGTGGTGCTAAACAAAAGCACATAAAAGAATAGTCGGTGGATTTAAACTTAGTTTTCCGACAAATGGGTGAATTCTTACGGCTTAGGGTTTATTAATTACAATTAATAAACCCTAAGCCGTAACAAAGGGCTCTAAATGTGGCCTCGACAATGCACACCAAAAGTACGAACAGAGACACCGTCCATGAGTAAAATGGCAAAAGAAAGTCTTGCATTCAACATCCTAAACTGGAAACAATGTTTCTAGTTTAGGATGTTGAATGATAGACTGAATGCAATCTCAACCACGAGCCCCAAGGCAGGGGATGTTTTAAGTCAAAGTTGGCTTCTCCTAGCCTTTTCCTTAAAAAGCTTATCCTACAAGGCAGTAGGACATGAAGCAGATTGTACTGGGTTACATGTTACCGTAGCAGGATAACCTGACCTGAAGCTAGTTAATTTAAGTTGCAGGATGATCTGACGCTAGACTATTACGATGGCATTTGAGCATTAATGCACAAAACAGTTGGTATTTAAAAAACCGTTGTAAAAAGGATTAAAGTTAAATTAAATATTCTTGGTGTTAAAATTTTATTTTTAGTAAAGCGTAAAGTGACGGATGCTTATGATTAAAGTATTAGTAAAGAAAGTTTTTTAGTAAAGTATTAGTAAAGACAGTTGCAAAAGTATTCGATTAAAGAATAGAAATCTTTCTGTTTGCTTTTATCAATAAACTTTTTTTGTTTGGAACAAGTAGATGATTAGCCGAAATTAAATAAACATGCAAAATTGATTTTGCTTTATACATAAATGAAGACTTAATGTGCAATCAGTTTTATTTTTAGTTTACAACTAAAATAATTTTTTAAAAATATGTAAATATTTAAAGATAACTACTGATCTAATTTTAATAAAATGTTATTTTATTATATTTATCTCTTTTTTTTAACTTCTAATCCTTTTTTTTTAAATAAAAAATTGCAGTTAAGTTATAATACATTAAAAAAGTCGTTGTAGGCTGAAGATATTGCTCTTACCACTGCGGCCGTGGTGCATTGGTTTGAGCGCTTGCTTTAAAAGCAAGAGATCCATAATTTGAAACGAGCTCTGGGTATATTTCGCGCCATCGGTAAGGAAAGAGGCGTGAACTTCCTAGTTCACTCCTCTTGTCACGCCTATGACAAGACCGTTTGGTCTTCTTAGGGCTCTTAAAACAAAAATTAAATGTATATGTGAGGGGTAACGCTAGCCTCCCCCCCTGCCCAAACATGAGGGCACTAATGTAGTAAAATTTTCAACTTTACTATCGTAAACTAAATAAAAATTTATCGAAAGATTTTAAATTTTGTAAAAAAATATTGAAAATAACAAAAGTTATGTTACAAAATTTTCAACTCCTGCCCCCCCCCCCCAAAAAAAAAAATAATAATAATGAGGGGGTATAATCTTTGCATGGTCATCACTTTTTATAATTTACAATATTTTTCTACAAATTTTAAAATCTGTCGATAAATTTTAATTTAGTTTACGATAGTAAAGTTGAAAATTTTACTACACTAGTGCCCTAACGTTTGGGCAGGGGGGCCAGCGTTTTAAGGCTTTTTATTTCCCAGGCTTCCGCCGTCCCAATTTTTGTAAGGCCTCCTTATTTGGTATAGGTATGAAAATACTTGTGTTTAGAGTTTGCATAATGTCTGAAAGTGTCCTATCTGAAACATCAAAAATTCATCTCGACGCCCATGAAATGAACTGTGTAGTGTTGTTTTATCTTTTAACTGTGTAGTGTTGTTTTATCAACTGTAAACAGTTTATTAAGATAAACAATTTATGCTAAAGACTTAACAGTTTTTAGCATAAATTTGATTTAAAATTTCATTGACGTATTTTATGAAACTTTTTAACGTACTTGGACTTTGTTGAGAAATGCTTAAAAAGATAAGTATTTATGCTTTAAGGAGCTGCTAAATTATTTACGTACACATTGTGCAAAAACTTTATTTATTTTTCAGTTGGATCTTATGGTTTAGTGTGCTTATTATGTTGCCTGATTTGACGTCAAATGATGCAGTGCTACCTCGCGCAAAGTTTTCTCCAATTATATAGTTTTTAATATTTAAACAACAATAAGTAATCAACAATAAGTAATTTAAAACCATATAATGACAATTTGAATCAAAATGATATTCCTTTAGAGCATAAATCACTTTCAACTATCAGTCTACCACAACAGTCAGCTTTCCATAAAATACCATGCTGTTATACCAATGCTACATTCCTTAACAATAAAATGCCAGAGTTTCTTATGACCAACTAACTTATGACCAAAAAGCTAGCCCAGGTATCTTCCAGAGACAAACATCTTCTTTCGCGGTGACAGTAATTGTGATTTGGAAAATAATTGTGCTCAATGACTGTAACACTATACCTTACGGGGTATGCCAGTAAGGGTTATTTCAAAGGTTACATTCAATTGAGACATACAAGCCTTAAATAATCTTCGTTACAAAAACTTGGTTGTATGAATAATCGATAATTAAGACTGAAAACTATATGTTATTCAGAAAAGATCACATGTCCAGTAGAGGAGGTGGGGTGGTTATTTATGTCGACACTTCATTAAAACCGAATGAAGTGAGCAAAACATTTTTTATTAGAATTCCCTAAACAAATTTGGTGCGAAATATTGTATGGTTCCAAACACATTCTTCTGTGTTGCATATACAGGCCACACATGCTAGATCTACTCAAGAAAATTGAAGCGTCCATTATTAAAGCAAATGAAGTTTTGTCTAATATATACAGCGGCTTGTTGATTTGTGGAGACTTTAGTTTGCCAGGGATTAACTGGAATTCGAGAAATATCTCAGCTGTCAGCAACACAGATACCCTTTCAAGTAATTTTATTGATATCCTTGCCAATATGTTTCTGATACAATTAGTTACTAATCACAAAATCACGGCGAATAACATTCTTGAAAATGAAAATCGGGTCCTAAATATTATTCACCATACACCTTATTGTCTCTGAAAAAATCTCACCACGTCCTTCAATGGGATTATGTTGTTAAAGGCGCTACAGTTGAGGTAAACCTATTGAAAAACGCATTTATCATAAAAGTAACTTTGTAAAGATATCCAAATATTTTAAAAATATCGACTGGCAGATGGAATTCAATGGACACAATACTGATGACTGTTTCCTGAACCACTACGAGGCTGCAAATCGGCTGAACGACCACTTTCAAAGTGTTTTCAACAAAAATGAAGACGATGAACTCCCATATTTTATAACACAAACTGAAGCCATCTGTAAATACATAAGATCTGGTTAAAAAATAACATAAGATTTAGTTAAAAACCAGCTAAACAATTTATTAGTTGATAAAACCGTTGGTGTTGATGGTGTAAGCGCATATGTACTGAATTACTGTTCAGACAGTTTCTCAATACGTTTAAGCACAATTTTTCAGAAGTCGCTAGATAGTGGGTGTTGTTCTGAAGTATTGAAAAAGGCTAATGTAACACCACTGTTTAAAAAAGGACCCAAGCAATTACCGGCCTAGATCCTTAACATCAATTGTATGTAAAGTGATGGAAAAATTATTAGGTGACACTATGGTCAATCACTCAGTCAAACATAGCCTTATTTCAAAAAGTTTTTGATTTTTTTGTCAATAAAGAATAAAGATTTTGTCAATAAAGAAGCGTGTATGACTAATTTTTTGGAGTTGATTGACGTGATGTCAAAAACATTATCTGACAAGGTTTCTATGGACGTAGCTTTTATAGATTTCAGTAAAGCATTCGATATGGTCCCCCACAAGAGACTAATTTACAAACTCGAGGCATATGGTTTTACTAGAAATCTCCTGACTTGGATAAAATTGTTTTTATACCAGCGGTTTCAATGAATCGTGATGGGTGATTATGTTTCTTTGTGGCAAGAGGTATTTAGTGGCGTTTCTCAAGGATCCTTCTAAGGTCTAATACTTTTTATCATTTTTTTGAACGATATATCCGATATTGTTAACCATCCATGTAAAATGTATGTAAATGACATAAAACTGCTGACCCGTTTAGACCACCCCTTAGCATAACAAAAACTTTAAACTGATATCTACAACATAGCCGAATGGTGTAAAACCTGGAAAATGAAACTTTATCTCAATAAGTGTAAAACTATGCACATATGTAAAAGAAACTATTTTTATGTCAACTCAATGCCAGCTAATAACAATAACAGTGTTGAACTAGCATCGACTTTAGTTGAACATGATTTGGGAATCATGATTACGCCAGACTTGTAATGGCATAACAATTCAACTTATGTAACCAATAAAGCAAACCGTGTATCTTGTATCGTACTTTTGTAGCCGTAGCATCTTTTATCGTACTTTCAGTCACATGACTCCGCAACTACTTAAATTTCTATACACAGCCTTTGTACGACCTCATGTGGAATTTGCGGTAGCAGCCAGCAATCCATCGTCAAGAGTAGATATTGATAAAATTGAGAAAGTACAAAGAAGAATTACCCGTTTAATACCTTTGTACCGTCATACATCATACAAAGATCGTCTGAGTATACTGAACTTAACTTTCTTAGAACACCGTCGCATTAGGGGAAAACACTGTCGCATTAGGCCTATAAAATTATTAACAATATAGACATTGTCTCATGGAGTGTCCTTCGTGTTGGGGTGTCAAATAAAATAAAAACTAGAGGACATCATCTAAAAATGACTAGAGAATTTGTTCAAAGTTGTGAGCAAAGACACCAGTTTTTTACAAATCGAATAGTGAATCATTAGAATGCATTGCCGTCAGAAGTTGTATGCCCTTCATCTGTTAACAGTTTCAAGACTCAGCTCGATGCGGAAATTTCATATAATCTATATAAGTATCGAGATTATAGCTAAAAAAAAAAGAAAAAAGGATAAACAATAAAGTACAAACTTTCACTTTATTCTATATTACTTATTGCAAATTTTTACATATTGATATGAATAAAATTAGAGTACGAAGTAGATAAGGCTGCCAAAACCGAGGTTCTACAGGGAAACCTGTTGCAGCATTTTTTATCCTACTACTACTACTACTACTACTACTACTACTACTACTACTACTACTACTACTACTACTACTACTACTACTACTACTACTACTACTACTACTACTACTACTACTACTACTAAATTATTTTTTATTATTTAAATGAGTTAATAGGTGTGGAAAAAACTACAGCTAATATTGTTTATATTGGTGACTTTAATGTGTGTTTTTTTTGTGTGTGTTTTTTTTTTGACGTTGTCAGTTATTAAAATATTTCAACATCACCTTTTGACGTTGTCAGTTATTAAAATATTTCAACAAAAATATTTCAACATCACCCCTCCCCCCCTGCCCTAAAAAAAAAATTCCTTGATCCGTCACTGTTAATAATATGGTAAAAAAAAAGGCCCCTAAAACTCTTGTTTAGCCCGTGGTTTCGAGCACCATAATCTGGGTTTAGCTTTTTTTTTTATATATAAAGAATTAATATAGTTTAAATTAGAAAGGTAAATTTTTTTAAGATAGATTTTCCCCAAAAAATATTTTGATGTTGATCTATTAACCTCGCGTAATAAAAAGTATCTTATTTTAAATGACATTCTAAGCCGCAACAAAGATGGCGGCTTTCAAGAGTTCATCAAATACTATAAACGAGTTTTTTAAACTGACTTTTTTAAAATAATAATTATGATTTTTAAAGAGAAAATTTTGTGTAATATTTTTTGGGCAGTGGAAAAAATCAGACCAAACAAATGTAATTGTATAAAAAGAGAACGATTTTTTTTCCGTTTAAAAACACTATGGTTTTTAGTAGCTTTTGTAACACTATCGTCACATATAAAATTAGCTTCTGGAGAATATAAACCACCTGAAAACGCAGATTCTGAAAAATCTTTTTTTCAAAAAGATTATAAAACATGTAAAAAGGGATTAAAATTACCAGGTTACAGCCTTAATGGGGGTACGAAAGCTGGAGATTATATAAACTTAGGTTCTGTAAATATTTTTGATGAGTGCATTGACCTATGCTGTCAGGATAGTGATTGTGAAATAGCTGTTATGTTAACTCATAAAAAGCAACAGAAATGTTTTAAAGTAGTTTGTTTTGAAGTAGACGATGATTTGTGTAAGCCAGTGCGTGCAACAAAACAAAAGGAAAAGTATCATCCTTACTTATTCTTTCGAGGTGGAACAAAAGATTTATCAAAAAAAGAAGGTATTATTGCATTAAGTATAGTAGCAATTGTATGCAAAGTCTGTAAAAACAACGTAATTACATCATAAAATCAGCAAACTTTGTGTTATTTTGCACTCAATTAAATGTTTTGCAAATGCTTTTGTCATAAGTTATCAAATATGGTAAAAAATTGAGTTTAAAGAAAAAATTTCAAGTAATAAATCAAGTTAAGTCAATAGTTAATAAGTACAATGAATCGTCTAATTGACATCAAAAATACTATTAAAAGTATTTCTTCTAATAGAAAATATAAATTTTAAAATTATATTCAAGTAGACAAATATATTAATGCTTTATATAAGTTCCAAAATATGTCTCCAGCAGCACTTGATCGACTTGTAATGAATATGCTAAATAAAAACAATAATTTATGAAAAAATTAGTGTAGTAATACACTTATTTAGTTTAACTGATTTCAATGCTAAATATATAATAAACTACACACACACACACACACACACACACACACACACACACACACACACACACACACACACACACACACACACACACACACACACACACACACACACACACACACACACACACACACATATACACACACACACACACACACAAATTATCAACCAATTTAAAAACATTCAATTATTAAATACATGATTATTATTTATTTTTTAAGTTAAATCAATCAAATTAATTAACTCACTTATTTAAGTTCTTTATTGTGATTAATTGAATTGTAGTTTGTTGGTTTTTACAATATTAGATTTCTCGCAACCTGTTCCATGTCCTGCTGGCTTGTAAGGTTCTCCTTCCAAGGAATGGCTAGAAGCTACTTTAGTACTTTTCTTAATCTCTTACTCAAACTTTTTTCTTAATCATTTTTCATTCTCTGATTCAGATAATTAACTTTTTAACTTGTTTTCCAGACAACCCTAATCACTAATTGATTCTTGTATCTGACCCTACCTTGTATTAATTTTCTCCTTGTTCTTCTTTAGGTGGCTTCAATAATACAATGATCTCTATCAATCTTTTATCTTGTACTTCTTTTGACTCACCCTATTATCGCACTACTTACTACTACCCAAGCTAAATGGGATTTTTAATTATGAATTATGATTTTCTTTATGACGATTGTTGGGTTGATTTCTTTTGTCTCTCCTCTTGGATTCAGGCATGGTAAGAAACTCTAATTGCTTTTTATCGGTTCCAAGTCAAACTTCATTTTGCATCATGGTTTTCACATTGTGCAGCTACTATATCTAATGTAATCATTTTTTCTTAAGAAAACCCTATTGAGAACAAAAGCCTTTTTATTATTGCAAATCAATGTAAAAAGGTGCTGTCTGATATTAAGCTCCACTATTACCAGTTTACTAAATGTCATATCTTATCTCAGAAGTTAGGCTCTAAAGAGTTTTGGTAACTCTTCAACAGTGTCATTAACAAACATTTTTAATTAGAAAACTAATTTGTCTTCTCATTTACTGCTGATCTCTCATGGAAATCATATTTACAATCCATTGCAAAGTTGGCATCTGCTAAGGTAGTTTCTCTTTATCTTGCTCACCATTATCTTACTCCTGATTCCATTCTCTACCTCTACAAATCTCTTATTCATCTCTGTATGGAATATTGTTTTCCTATTTGGGCTTGTTCTTCTATGATGCTTTTTCTCTTCGAGGCAAGGTTTAACTTTAAACCCATTGCTTGTAGCCTTGTTGGGATTGAATTAAAATTTAAAAAAAAATTTAAAGATTGTTAAGCTGAGATTTAGTTTTAAGTTAGTTGTTGGGGGCTGAAAATTGTTTAACTTTTTTTGTTCAATAATCCTAATGTCTTACATTTTGTGGTAAAAAGTATCCTGAATTTACCCTTTTATCAAAGTTGAATTTACTGAGCTTAAAAATATATCACAAATTCTAGTAACATTTAATAATAACTTTTTATGTGGATTTTTATATACTTTGTTATTATATATTTTCATTGATATTTAGTTTAACATTCTTGAAGATTTTTAAATTCTTTTATAATTTCAATTGTGTCATGTTTTTTGGAGAGAAGAGTCCTATATTCACCCTGTCTACAAAAATTTACTGCAAAAGAATAATTATTTTTACTATTTTTTAATAAAAGGTATGTTTTATAATTGCAAAAGGTATTTTTTAAGTAAAAAATACCTTTTGCAATTATAAAACAAGTAGAAGTGCTGTGTCATTAATTTCAATGATATACCTCTATCATAAAGGTATCATATCTCTATATTTTAATATCCAACATATTTAGTTTGGCTTGTATCAGTTAACTTGTTATAAGCTAAACTGAATATGTTGTGACAATACATGTTCATAATACTCAAATTACAGGTTTCTACTGTTACCTTTGCAATAATTACATTCTAGGTTGTCTTCCAATTTGTTTAACCATTTTGAAATTTTTAAGAGTAGCAACATTTGTATAATTTTTTTTAATTTCATATATATATATATATATATATATATATATATATATATATATATATATATATATATATATATATATATATATATAATATAAAGACATTAAAAAATTTTTTGTTAAATATTAATGTTGAATTATTTTTCAAAATGTTGCTTTTAAATTTTTGTTTAGTTTAGTTAGTTTAGGAATAGGAAATATAATTATTATTACAATTTTATTATTTTAGCACAAGAGACATCAAGTACGGAAAAAAAATCTGATAGGTAAATCTTTTTGTAAATTGAATTTCTTTTTTTAATGAAATGTTCCTAAATTTAGTTTTTTTTTTTTTTTTTTTTAATTATCTTCGCTTCCAACAAGGTTGCAAGCAACCACTAATTAGTGTTGGAAGTTACTGGAAGAGAAAAGATGAAGATTGTAGAGCAAGATAACGATTGACAGACGACTTAAAAGATTGCAAATTATATGAATCAGAAAAGGAAGATGAAGGAAGCGAATTCCAAAGAACTGATGTTAGAGGAAAAAAACTAGATGAATAAGAGTTTTTGGAGCACTTAGGAACAGTAACAGAAAAAGGATGAGACTTAATTGAATGACAGTAACACGAGAATGAATTTTAGTAGATGGCACAAGAGACGCTAGTTCTTTAGAGCAGTGCCCATTATAGTATTTGTAGAAAAGAGAAAGAGAAGCAACATTACGACGATGTAACAGAGGTTGAAGGTTGGCTGCAAGAGCAGGTCCAACTATGTTTACAATGCGTTTTTGCACCTTGTCTAAAAGAGAAAGGGCATCATTAGAAGATCCGCCCCAGATATGGCAACAGTATTCCATACAAGGCCGGATTTGAGATTTATAGAGATAGAGAATAGAATCCAGAGTAAGAAAGTGACGAGCTCGATAAAGAGAAGCAACTTTAGCAGATGCTAATTTTGCAACGGATTTAATATAAGGTTTCCAATAAAGATCAGAAGTAAGAGTTAATCCTAGAAGATAAAGGGTAGGAGACTCATTGAGTACATTACCGTTCATAAATATAGGAAGGTCTAAATTATTGCGATAACGATTGGCCCAAAAAAAATGAGTTTTATCTGAATTAAAGTTCACCAGCCACTGTGAGCCCCATGCTGTAGCAGAAGTGAGATCCTTTTCAAGTTCAGATGCCCCCTGCAAGCAATCAGAGGGAGTTGGCTTCTTATCGTGACAAGAATAAATGGTAGTATCATCAGCGAACAATGCCACCTTAGATGTGAGAACATCTGGAAGATTGTTAATGTAAATTAAAAAGAGTATAGGGCCAAGTATTGAACCTTGGGGAACCCCTGAGGTTACAGAATAAGAAGAAGAGTGCTGTCCATCAAGGACAACTTTTATACTACGATTGAAAAGAAAGGATTCAATAATCTTAAAGATGTTTACAGATACACCGTAAGAAGAAAACTTATGGAGGAGACCAGTATGCCAAACTTTATCAAACGCTTTAGAAATGTCAAGAGCAATGGCCTTAACCTCTCCACCTTTATCTAATGCGCGATAAAACCTATCGGTTATTACTGATAGCAAATCAGCCGTAGAACAAGAAGATCAAAATCCATACTGATGATCAGAAAGTAGGTTATGAGATTCGAGATGAGAGATTAAGTGTTTGTTAATTAAAGATTCAAAAACCTTGCTTATGATAGGAAGAAGACTAATGGGATGGTAGTTAGATGAGTCAGATCGCTCTCCAGAATTTTTAAAAATAGGGATAACAGATGCTGCTTTCCAGCAGGCTGGAAAACAAGACTCTGATAAGCACTTGTTGAATAGTTTTGAAAGGATAGATGACAGCTCCGGAAAACACTTCTGCAAGACTATAACAGGTATGTTGTCCGGGCCGCAAGCTGTAGAAGAGTCTAAGCGGGAAATCACTTTAGATACAGAAGCTGGAGTGATACGAATGTCGAGCAATGAATCAACCTGTTTGACGGTTATATCAGGTAGAACGCAACTAGTGGCATCAAGAGATGATATTGATGAAAAGTTCTTGGCAAACAATTCAGCTTTGTCTTTAGGTGAGGTGACAAAGTCTGAACCGTACAAAAGAGGTGGAATTACAGACTTGCCCTTATTATTGATACTGTTAAAGATTCTCCAGAAGTCACGAGAGCCTAAATTTTGTGATTAAATACGAGATTTCATGATCTGAGAATAGCGAGCTTTGGCGTTAGGCAAAACCTTTTTACAATGGTTCCTAGCAGTAATAAACAGACGTCTGTTTTCTGGAGAATTGTTTTGCTGATAGATATGGAAGTAATGGTTTCGATTGGCAATTGCAGCAGCACAATGTGAGGAAAACCATGGAGAAGAGTGAGGCTTGACCTGGAATCGTCGAGAGGGAATAAAGGATTCCATGCCAGCCTGAATCCACGAAGTTATGTAAGAAGCACATTTGTCAACAGAGAGACGAAAGATTTCTACCCAGGTGCCATCACGAAGAAAGTCACGAAAAGAGTCTCAGTCAGCTTTAAGGTAGTTGTAAGATGTACGATGATAGGGGGATTCTGATGGTAAAGAAGAATGATGAATAGTTTTAGAGAGACCAAACCATGATCAGACGCACCTAAGGGTGAGTGTGAAGAAACTGAGCACTGACTAGGATCAGAAACAAGAAGTAGAGAAGGTAAATGATTCGGGTTGTCTGGAAAGCGAGTTGGAAAGTTGACTATTTGAGTTAGGGATTGAGAAAGACAAAAGTTGTGGGCCTTAATGCCTGCAGAGTCACTGACACTAGAGCCAAGCCATTCAGTGTGATGAACATTAAAGTCACCGACAACAACAATATTGGCTGATGGATAAAGAATGAGGGCTTGGTCAATATAATCAGAAATAACATCAAGAAGAGTGCAGTCTTGAGATGAGGGAGAGCGATATAGTACAAAGAGAAAGGTGATAGAGTGAAGTGGTGCTAAACGAAAGCACATAAAAGAGTAGTCTGTGGATTCAAACCTAGTTTCCCAACAAATGGGTGAATTCTTACGAATGTAAATGCCCAGGCCAAGCATGTGACTATTGGAGTCTTTATAAATTAAAGGAAGATAACCATCAACACTAAGATCACAAGATGAGACAGCTGAACTCAAATTAGTCTCACAAAGAGTAAGTAGGTCTGGTGAACTTTGCAAGAGATAAGACTCAACAGAAGAAAAGTTACTTCGAAGACCACGAATATTGTTGAATGATAGGTTTAGCGAACTTGGTGATGACTGTGGTTTTTTGTGTTTTATAGTTTTTGTTACTTTATTCATTTTTAAATTTGTTAAAGAACTTGACTCGAAACATAGATCGTACTCAGTACACTGTTCTATAGCTCAAGCCATTGCCTCATTCCCACTAATAAACTCTAAGCCGTAACAAAGGGCTCCAATGTGGCCTTGGCAATGCACACCAAAAGTACAAACAGGGACACCATCCATGCGCAACATGGCACTGTTAGTACTCTGATATTTTTCAGCTGTTGATGGAATCAGCCTCTCTGAGAGCTACCACAGAGTTCGAGAAACCTGACTACCAGCCGGTCTTAGAACCATAAAACTGAGTTTTAGAGCTGTACCCTCATTTGGAGATAATAGAATGAGTTGCCTAGTCATAAAAACAGAGACACAAGCAAAACCCATGAATCAAGTCAAGAAGATCCAGCGTTCAACATCCTAAACTGGAAACAATGTATTAAAAATACATCTGCGCCAGCCTAATAGATGACGAAGGGGTGCGAGGCTGGTCAACAGATAGAATCTGTTTACCCCTTAAGTCTTTGCCTAGGAGGCCTTCTACAAGACAGCAGCCGGATGTATGTAACAAGTGCCCAAGATGAGTTTTTTTATGAGACACCATCTCTAGCCTTTACTCAACCAAGAGCCCTAAGGCAGGGGGTGTTTTATGTTGGAGTTTGCATCTCCTAGCCTTTGCCTAAAAAGGCATATCCTACAAGGCAGCAGGACATGAAGCAGATTGTACTGTGTTACATGTTACCAGTAGCAGGATAATTCAGACCTGACAAAAATATAATAATATATATAATAATATAATAAAGTATATGTTATTATATATAAATATATATTATTATATCCTCAAGAACAGGAGATTAAAAGGCCAATTTATAAAAAGGCCAGTTTATAAAAACTTACTCTATTTTTATTCATATTCTAACATTTATATATCTGAATCTTGAATCTTGATACAAAATTTGAGGATTGTTACAGTTCATGAAATTATTTATAGATGGTTTTACTAATTTGTTTTCTGTATATTCAAACAGTACCAATAGGCTACTGTTTGAATATATCGAAAATATCTTTTAAGTTTTTTGTCAATCATTATCTTGCTCTATTAGCTTTATCTTTTCTCTTCCAGTAACTTTCAATTCTAATAGTGGTTGCTTGCAGCTTTGTTGGAAGTGAAGATTTAAAAAAATATATGTTTTAAGGTTCTATCTTGACGTAGAGTTGACATTTTAGGATGGCCATATCTGGGTTTGTCCGTGAATTTATTTGATTCCAAATGTTTCTTATACGCATTTTGTACAGGATGGCAACTTTTTTTCAATTTTTTAGCTATATCATTTAGGCTTAAGCCACTAATTTCCTTCAAAGCCACCACCTGGGCCCAAACTGTTGAATTATTTATTGATATTAATACATCTTAAAGTTACAAAAATATGTTAAAATGTTCAAAAATTGGCTATAATATTAAAGAACTCATGAAAATCAATATTTATATTTGGTTTAATACACAATTATTCATAAATATTTATAGATTCGTACCTTGTCAAATTACTATATACATTGTTATGCTTATAATGTTAACCTCACCATACGTATGCCGCAAAATGATAAAAAAAAACAGGTGGCTCTAAACTTATGACCAGCACTGTATATATATTTTATTGATTTATTTTTTACATGTATACAGTACCAATAGTTATTTTATTAATTTGTTTTCTATATGCATACAGTGCCAATAACTATTTCAATGGTTTGAAGTTCCACTAAATCCTAAAATAAATTGATTGATGAATTCACTCCACTGCTTTTTGCACAACACTAAATGTACACTGTCAATATCACTATCAATGTCAATGTATTATTTTTGGCTTATAATGGTTGATTCTTCATTCATTAACAAAATCTTGCTCTTTGTTCTATGAATTATAATAATTTTTTTCTTCATATTACTTTATGATTGATGCTTTAATTGATGATGGTTGATTAATTCATTTGTTTGTAAAATGAAGAAATTGATCTGCAAGAATTTAATGGAGTTGTAATACTCATTACAACTCCATTAAATTCTTGCAGATCAATTTCCATTTCAAAGTTTTTCAAGGACTGAAAACTTTTGTAGTGAACTCAGCTTCCTATCTAATAATAAAGTTTCTTCTATAAAAAAAAAGTTCATTATTGGACTTTAGATATTTTTATTTTCATCTTAGCTTCTAAGCTTGTTGTTTTAACGTTTTGGCATCTAGTGCAGCCAAGCTTTTTTTGAAAATCAAGCCACTTGTTTTTGGACAAAATAACTTTTTTTTTCTCCCTAAAACTTAAAAACGACCATGCAAATGACCATTATATAAAGAGTTTGATTATTTGAAAAAATACAACTTTGTGATGGAACTTAAAGTTTCATGCCCTTCGGCAATCATCAACCATATTTTATTCTTTAAATGAAGAAAAAACCGTTAAAAAATAAAAAATACAGAAATTAACAGAAAAAAACCATAACAAAGCAATGGAATGAGTTCTGACCTCAAAACAAACAGTTTTATAATTAATTAAATCTCAATCACCCGTGTAGAATAGGGCGAGAAGGAACTTGTTTTGATGCCTGCACTTGGATACCATTTCACTTTTTTTGTTTAGTAGATTTTTATTTTTTGGAAAATAGAATTTCATATTTTTCGTATGTGCATAGTTTGCAGGACTTCGTCGTTGGGTTGTAAGCATTGCACTGCTTAATTATTTTCCATTTGACAAGTGGGTTTAAGTTGACATCTTTTAATTTCCAAAATTCTTTTGATAATTCGGTGTCATTTTTGTATTTTAGAATATTAAATGATTTTATATGGTTGGCATATCTAATTTTGAATGGTGTTTCACTTATACCGATGTAGGATTTGTTGACAGGAGTGTTAGTAGGATTATTGGAACTTATATTGGCTTGGTATACAATATTTTTTGTTAAGCATTGGTTTGATAAAGGGCAGGTATTTTTATTAAGGCAATTGCAGTTGGTTTTAGGTAGAATTTTGTTGTTGTTCATAATTTGTTGATTGTGTGCATTTAAAGATTTCATATTCGGCATACAGCTATAACTTATTTTTATCGTGTTTCTGTTAAAAGTTTTGTGGAGTCTGTGATTTTGTTGGAAGTGTATATATTAAGTATAGAAAGTAAGTGTATATATTAAGATATAAGTGTATATATTAAGATATAAGAAGTATATATATATATATATATATATATATATATATATATATATATATATATATATATATATATATATATATATATATATATATATATATATATATATACAGTGTAAAATGAAAAAAATTTTTGTTAAGTGGTTTTCTACTAATTTATAATTGCTCTATTCTTTTAAGAACATTGAGCACTCTATTTTGTAGAATACATTTTTTTTTTTAATTGTTTAAATATATATATATATATATATATATATATATATATATATATATATATATATATATATATATATATATATATATTATATATATATATATATATATATAATATTATGAATATGTGTTTAGATAAAACCTCTGATGTCACACTGAAATAGCCTGTTGCAAGGGACTTTAGTACATACAATGACTATTTTATAGCCTATCATCCTCAAAGTCAGACTCTACTTCATTCTCCAGTCATTTCTGGGGTACTGCAGGTTTTATGGTCTTGTATTGTTTCTTATCTATATTAATGATCTTCCTAACAATCTTTCTAAGCAATCTAAAGTGGCTCTATTTGCTTCAACCATAGACCCCTATCTTGACAAAAAATCTTGTTAGGATTGCTTAATTAAGGCAGCCCAAATATGGCTGTCATATTTGGGCTAGTTCTTCTAGTGATGCTCTTTTTCTAGATGAAGTTGAAAAATGCATTGTAAATATAGTTGGACCTATTTTATCAGCTAAGCTTGAGCCACTCTCTCATTGTCGTAAGGTTGCATCTTTTTCTCTTTTCTACAATCATGAACTATGTTTATGCTTTCATGATTATAGCTCCTTTGCTGTTCAAAGGAACTTAAAGATTAGAGATTTGAGATTAAATGTTAAGAATTAGAGATTATATGTTAGCCTTACTGTAGTAAATGACATTGTTGAAGAGTTACCAAAAGTCTCTAGAACCTAACATCTGAGATAAGATACAAGATTTAGTTAACTGAGAATAACAGAGCTTAAAATCAGACACAACCTTTTTACATTGGCTTCTTGGAATAATAAAAGGACATTTTATTATTCCAAGTAGCCAATGTTCTTAAGAGAGTTGTTCTTGTAAAAAAAAGATGAAAAAAATGATTACTATTTAATAAAGCAACTGCTCAAGATGGTGAAAAATGTGGAGTAGAATTAGGCTTGACTTAAAATTGAAGAGAAGAAATAAAAGCTTCCAAACTTTTATTCCAGAGAAAATAAAAGCTTCCAAGATACAAACATATTATGGATATAAGCATATACAGTGGGATGCAGAATTATAACCTCACCTGTATAGAAACCTTAAAACTATCTTTCAAAGTTTGTTGATCAAATTCTATTTAAAGATCATTTTTTGAAATAAACAAAATAGTTTGAATGAATCTATTTATACTTTAATTAACTCAAATTATAAAACTGTTTAAAACCGTGGTGCACAATTATAACCTCGTTATCTAAATTGCATCAAAAGTTGTTAAAAAATAGTAATAAAATCCGTTTTCAAATAAAATTTATTACATTTAAAAATTATAAAAAACATTCTAATGAATGCGAGGAATTTCACTCTCCGATGATAAAAAAGGCAAGATTGAAGCCTACAGATCATTGCTTTTATTAAACAGGGCAATTGCTTGCAAATTGAGACGTTTACAACGTTTGATCAATAATTTCGTAAATGATCCAACAAATTATTGCACGAAGCATCGAAGTGGTAGAAAACCTATACTTACAGCTCGCCAACAGCAACGAATCGTGCATGCTGCTAGTAACCGTACAATCTTCGTGAGACAAATAGGCGCTGATTTGGAATTAAACTGCTCAAGATGGGCGGTGAATCGTGCAATTAACAAGTCAGGCGTTCTTAGATATGCAAAAAAAACGCACATCTCTAGCACTAACTGAAGCGCACAATTGCATTCGTCTTTAATGGGCCAAGGACTACATGACTTGGGAAAAAGAATGGCAAAAAATTGTGTTGTCGGATAAAAAAAAATTCAATCTTGATGGTCCAGACGGTTTTAATTACTACAAAAAGAAGGGCTTTGGGAGGCAGAGGAGTAATGACTTGGTATGCATTTGGTTATTTTAGAAAATGCTGAAGGATAATTTTGATATTTCTCAAAAATTTGGTAACACCAATTTTTTTTCCAGCAAGAAAATGCTCCAATTCATAGAGCAAAATAAAAAATCTCATGGATTACCAGCATGAAAATTCAATTATTAGAATGGCCAGCGCTCTCACCTGATTTAAATCCCATCGAAAATGTATGGGGCATCTTAGCAAGACGTGCAGAAGGGAAACAATATTCGATTGTCGATGAATTAAAAAAGGCAATTGCTTCCTGTGTGGATGAACATGTCTCTTGCAGATCTTAGAAAACATTCGGAAAGTATGCCTAATTGAATATTTGAAGTTATTCAGAATGGTGGCAATAAATCAAAGTACTAATATATATTCAAATTGCAATACAAAACATTATGGAATTTGGTAGAGTAAAATTAAAATGAGGTTATAATTTTGCACCATAAATTTTTCTGAAATTTTCAAGTCAATTAACGAAATGAAACCAGACTCTATTACAAATGAAATATTAATCAAGTAAGATATTAAGCAATTGAATAATTTAAAAATAATTATTTAATTATTTGTAAGATCTTGATTTTTTGGTGAGGTTATAAATTTGCACCACACTGTATGTTAGCTATTTATTTAGATGCTGTCAATCATCTAAATAAGTAGCAAAATAATGGATTTTTGCCATGACTATAATATGACGAGAAAAGGAGGCATAATCTTAGCCAGATTAGGAAAAAATAATGTATCGAACAATGTTTGTTAGAAGATTAAAGTGATTTAGTTATCAGCATATAGAGAGGTAGCAGCTTCAGGAATGGTAAAAGTAAGAAAACTTGAAGAGATGCCTTAGATTTGTATGAATGAACATAAGTTAAGGAAAGAAAATGCTCTTGATTATTTATATTAGAGAAACAGCATAAAAGAGGAAGGCTTAAGTCTAATGATAATGATGATGGTGGTGATGATGATGATGATGATGATGATGATGATGATGATGATGATGATGATGATGATGATGATGATGATGATGATGATGATGATGATGATGATGATGATGATGATGATGATGATGATGATGATGATGATGATGATGATGATGATGATGATGATGATGATGATGATGATGATGATGGTCATGGTCATGGTCATGATGATGATAGTAATAATGTTTATATATGCATATATATACAAAGTATTACATGAATTTTGAATTAAAAAAATATATTTTGTGATGTATAAATATTTATGCAGCCCCAATCACAAATCTAACCCTGGCCCCAGTTTTATTTTATCAAATCTAGCCCGGTCCAGCCTCTATAAAATATCAACCCCAGTCGCTTACTATCAATAACAATGAAAGTAATTTTAAAAAATGATAGCTTAACATGCTGTCTATTTAAACTCAAAGTTACATTATTTGCATGTGCACACACCTGTTAATACAGCATTATTTTTTTTGTTTTGTTTAGATTTTTGTTTTAGAGTGAGTTAGGGCTGCAAAACTAGAGCTGTTTTAATTATAGCTCCTCCATCCCCGTTCTATTCAACCCCCTCCTCTCCTCCTTTCCACCCTTCTTCCACCATCCACCCACTAAAAAAAATAAATTGTTTGAAATATATAATTTATGCAATAGTTTAGTTTGCTAGAGTTACTGATCCTTTAATTAATTTATTTAGACCAAAATCTGTGTGTCGCTCTTATACAGGTTCAGTCTGCAGTACTCACTTAGATCCCACAAAGATGTATATATATTCTGAGGATAATAATGAGACCAGCCTTGAAGATCATTTGCGTGCACCAATCCAAAAGATTAGCACAACAATATCAAAGAAGTGTCAAAGTATTGCTTTACAGGCTATTTGTTACAGAATATATCCACAGTGTACTGATCAGGATAATCCAATTCCTATCAAGATATGTGAAAATGAGTGCAGTAAAATTTCTAATGGTAAATGCGTAGCTGAGTTCACTGCAACTAATATGTTGTCTTACTTACAGCGCATTATTCCAAACTGTCAGGAGCCAAGTGACGAGTCTGAGGAATCCTCAGAAACTTCAGATTGTATAAAACTTAGTGAAGGTTTGTTGTTTTATTATATTGACCATCCAAAGAAGTGTTTTTTATTCATTTAATACAAAAACAGAAACTGTATTTGTATCAAATGATTTGTTCAACTTTTTTCTATATATTTTTATCTATCTATTTTTATCTTTTTTATAAGTTATTACATTTATAATTTGTTTCACTTTCTTTTATTATAGCTTTTAAATATATCATACAAAAAATCTAACATACTATTGTTATTTATTATATCTTTTAAATATGATAAATTAAATATATGAATCAATGAAGTAGTTTTAATTAATTTTAGGGTTTAGAAGTAATTAATTTTAGGGTGATTGAAGTTATTTATTTTTTAATGTTTATTTACGCTGTCATAGACATAATCAGTATGTATTTATTTATCCTTTGATCTTATAAATGTATAATTATATTTGCATATATTTACTCATGCATTTTTCAATCTTTTAAATCAATAGTTTGGCAACAATAAAAAAATTCATTTAATCTACTTGTACTATATGTCTACTTTATATAGTTTATAAAATGTTTTTTTTTTAAGAAAAACCTTTTAAAATATATTCTCTTATTTTTCATTAAATGCAACAAAACAGAAGTCTATCAAATCTATAACATAAAGACAGAAAAAAATCTCAATTGTATATAGTTCACTTTATGTTTATAAATTGCACTTATCATAAATCATTTATTGTCAGGTTTTATACAAAAATTTATTAGTTAACTGCTTTTAAAATTAGTTCAATAATTTTTAGTTTATTCTAATAATTTTTAGTTTATTCCTAGAATTTAACTGTTCTTTTGAGATTATTTTGCCTAAATTATAAATGATATTGGATTTTTCATTGTCTTTAATGTTAATTAATTGTTTAATTTATTTTCATTTCGAAGGTTCTCAGTGGTGTACACTGGATTTTTAGATGTTTGAGTTTTGACACTTACAGGCATTGTGCAAACTCCAAACCTTTGTATCTTCATCCTTATGTTAAATGAGAATGTTTTGCAAAGCATTGTGGTGATTGGAGCTTGGGGACAAAAAGCCCTAATTTGTGGGCCCACCTAGCCCTTAACGTGGGAGCAACAAGTTTATGAAATAATTTTCTTAGTATTTTTATCTAAGTTTATATTCATCAACAAATTTCAAATTTCTTGCAATTATCTCTTAGTGTTCAGTTCTTATGACCGTACAAAATTTACATCCCCCTCAAATTGGGGTTAAAACTTTATATGATCATAATTTTCGAAAAATAAGAGATTATTGCATGAAATTTGAAATTTGTTGATGAATATAAACTTAGATAAAAATACTAAAGAAAATATTTTTTGAAAATATTTTCTTTAGCATTTTCTTTAGTATTTTTTGAAAATAAACTTTTTGCTCCCACGTTAAGGGCTGGGTGGGCCCAAAAATTGGATTTTTTTTGTTCCCAAGTTCCAATCACCGCAACTCTTTGCAAAACATTCTCATTTGACATAAGCATGAAGGTACAAAAGTTTGGAGTTTGCACAATGCCTGTAAGTGTCAAAACTTAAACATCTAAAAATACAGTGTTCACTACTGGTTCTCTTTATGCTGGTCTTGTCAAAAGTATTAGTTTTTCATCTTTTAGGATTAACTCTTACTTCTGATATTTCTTGATATATATATATATATATATATATATATATATATATATATATATATATATATATATATATATATATATATATATATATATATATATATATATATATATATATATATATATCAAACATATCAAATCCATTGCAAAATTAGCATCTGCTGAGGGTACATCTCATTATCGTGCTCCCCATTTTTCTTTCTCAGGATTCTATTCTTTATCTCTATAAATCTCTAAGCCGTCCTTGTATGGAATGTTTCCATGTCTGGGGAGGATCTTCCAATTATGCCTCTTTCTCTTTTAGACAAAATTCTCTTTAAGACAAGGTGCAAAAACGCATTGTAAATATAGTTGGACCTGCTCTTGCAGCAAACCTCAAAAATTATAACATCGTCATAATGTTGCTTCTCTTTCTCTTTTCTATAAATACTATAATGGGCACTGCTCTTAAGAGCTAGCGTCTCTTCTGCCATCTACTAAAATTCATTCACATGTTATTCGTCATTCAATTATATATATATTTTTTTCTTTTTTGTTTTTTTTGTTAATTCACCTCCTCAAGGCCGAAAAGGTCACTACAGATAAGCTACATATTTGTGGTTATAATTCTCTCTCAACTCAATAACTCCGAAACACAAACCTTGACGAACAAGGCTGCTGCGCGGAGAAACGATTTGAGTGCAGTACTACCAGGGAAATGGTGGGGATCGAACTCGGAACCTCTCACCTATGAAGCGAGCGCTCTACCATTACACCACTACCGCATTAATTACACATCTCATCCTTCTACTGTGACTGTTCCTAATTACTCCAAAAATTCTTCTTCATCTAGGTTTTTTCCTCAAACATCAGTTGGAATTCGCTTCCTTCATCTTACTTTCCTGATTCATATAATTTGCAATCTTTTAAGTTAATTGTTATCTTGCTCTATAAACTTCATCTTTTCTCTTCAGTAACTTAAAGTAAATTCTAATAGTGGTTGCTTGCAGCCTTGTTGAAAGTGAAGATGTTTAAAAAAAATACAAAAAAATAAAAAAGTATTATATATTTATATTATAAATATATTATAATATATTCTATAATTCACAATTTTCTTCAACATAGATCTAACATATACTTTAATTTATTTTGTAGCTTTCACATACTTTGCATTTCACATCTTATTCTCATATTCACATTTTTTAGTGAATTTGATTTATTGAAGCATTAAACCTATGTATTCAAACATTAATTAGGGCTTTCTTAGGATTTACTCAGACACCATTATATATAAGGATAACATGAACAGTTTCAGACATGTGTGATAAGCATCATTTGTAATTTTTAAATGAAATTATGTTATATATTCTTAAAAAAAAATTATTTTCAGGAAAGATCAAAATGATTAATTTATGTAATTGATTTTCATAGTTTGTTAATTTTTTACATCAAGTAATTATATTATATCTTTTTTTTGCGAAAGTGAAGATATACTAATTGTGACAGCAAATCATTTTCGTTTTTTTCTTATCGAGTTTATAATTTTTGTAATATTTTTTTATTTCCTATATTAATCTGGCTCTGCACTCGTTGTTAGGTATTTAAGAAAAAAAAAGCATTATTTATAACAGTATTTATAAAGTATTCATAATTCAGGGATTATCTTTTTCCAGATATTTCTGGAATTATGGATATTTTTTTCAACTTTTAGTTTTTCCGGATATCCGAAACATTTTCAATACATGCAAGTTTTAGTATATACTTTTGTAATATATTTGATTTTCAGGCCTTTGTACTCATTACTCAGAAAAGTTATGAAAAGTGTCAAAAAAAAGTTAGAAACAACTTAGTAAAAGCGAAATTAAAAAGAAAATAAGAGAAAACAATTTCCAGATTTTTTCCCGATATTTTATGCAAATAATTTTCTGGATTTTTAATATATGATTAGGATGATCAATGATAATTAAATAAAGTTTAATTTCTGATTCTTTGTTTTTTTCCTCTTTTTCAAGGATTAATATTTATACATATATTTTTTCTTTATTTGTTATTTTCTTTTAATATTTGACACTATTCTTTTTTTACTAATATTCTTATTTTTCTTCAATAGAGCCATATGAATCATCCTTGGTTACTCAAAATAAAATGTTGTATTCCAAAGAGGATTTAGGTCAAAAATTATCCCAAAATTTCCAAATAGAAAACAAAACAGGTTTGACTTTTCAGATGCAACCTAATTATTCAAATTTATCACTTGGACCTATTGTAGCAGTATCTTCATTATTTCAAGAGTCTATTCCTCATGCTTTGGAACAAAATTTTTCTGCCCTGACTACTAGTGCTCCTATTTTAACTGTGGACGCACCTTTAAAAGTAATTTTATAGTCTTTATAGATTCTTTATTTTGTCCTAAAATTAAATTTTGTTGTTATTTTTTGTGGCAACCCAAGCTAAAGTTAATGTTTTTTTTATAAAATTTACTACATATAAATAATACCTAGGCCCCTAATATCTAGACACTTTTAATATCTAGACTCTTTTAATACCTAAACACTTTTAATAGATAAATACTTTATATACCTAGACACTTTTTTTATTATCTTAATAATTTTTAATGTTGTATTAATATCTTAATAATATACTAATAATTTTTTCAATATCTATGCTAATAATAATGCTAGACATTTTTAGATTAAAATAATTTTACTTAAGTACTTTTTATTCATTAGTTAACAAAAATCAAAAGGTTAATCTTTTTAAAACTTTTTTTTAGAATCATTTACCAACAGTTGTTAATGTTACAGAAAAAGACCAAATTAATTTCCAAGGTTAAAATCAAAAAAATTTAACATTATATTTAAATTTATTAGTTTATAATAAAATTAAAATTATCCAAAAAAATAATCTTCAAATTAAAAATGATATAGTTATTTAATAAAAACGAGAATAGTTTAAAAAAGATAAATATTGTTTTAGCTATTTTAATATGCCCAATTTTGATATAAGTCATTATGATGCTATAGAAACTGTTATAACAACAACAAAGGTAGCTGCTGTAACACCCAATCCTCCTCCACCTGGTAAGTTATGCTTAAAAATGATTATTAAAAAAATAAAATTTAAATTCACCACATTATTTAAAAAAGTAATATTCTAGTGTTACTGGAAGAAATACGAGTTTCAGCTGGAGACAATACAGAAATTATACTTCCTATAGAAGAAGCTAGTTTGTATTCAAGCACTTGGCCTAAAGAAAAACAAGGTTATTCTTTTAAGTTTTAAATATACTTTTTTTTTCTTTAAAAAAGAAACTAATGCAAGTGCACTATTAGGTTTAATTCTAGGTCCATTTTTTTTTTTTTTTTTTTTTGAAATATCAGTAATTGCAAAAATGGTATCGGCCAACCCTCTTGTCCTCTCAGAATTGTGACATTTATCTAGAAATCTCAAGTTAGATAGCTTTGAAAAAGTATTATTTTTCTTTTTACATAACCTGGCTTTACTCTGTACCTAGTTATTTTCTGAGTTAAGGGATCCAATAAAATGATCAAATATTTTTATTTAATTTTTATATATTCTAGATTTAAATATTCAAGAAGCCCATGTAACCTTGATGATATCAAAAAAGAATTTTCACACATGATTCTATATCAAATAATCTTTTTTAAAACAAAATATTTTTCATCTGCAAATGTACATATAAACTACAGTTACCTATCTAAAGAATTTAAATTTTTTACATAATACTTTATTTAACTCAAATGAATTTAAAAAAATGAATCAAGTTCTATAAAATTATAAATATCAAAATAAATATTAACAAAAAAATTGCAAATTTTGTTAAAAGTTCCATATTAGTGTGTGTGCTTAAACTTTGCTATAACATTTTGTTTGGTATTTTCAGTTTTATTTATCATACCACATCAATGAAGTGTATATACGTAAAATAATTGACTTTTAATGTATTAAGCATTGAATTTTTAACATATACATGGTAATTTTTTGATTAGATTAAGTTTTATTAGTCAATCATTTTACAATGATACCAATACCTTCACATGGTGACTTACCATGAATTGTAACGAAAAATATATTTTCTGCATCAAGATTAAAATTATCTTTATGGTGACAGATTTTGTCAAAATTTTGTGGTTTTTTATACTTCTATAACCATATGAAAAATTCATCTGTGTCTGAACTTCGTACGCAAAGCATGTGTCATACTCTTTGTCTTCTGATATGAAGCAAAATGGTTTCAAAAATGAGTTCAAAATTTAAGCTTTTCATTTTCTTTGGGTAATTTACTTTAAAAAAGGAAATCTAAAAATGTTATTGCTACAATGGGAACTTAAGATCTTGAATCACAAACATTTAGTTTTCTTCAACGTCAAACAATGCAGCAGTCTTTTGAGAAACTTTTTTTTTGTTGGGTTTTGCATGTTGTTAACTGTACCTTCTCATCAATTAATTGTGTATCATGGAATAATATATGGAATATATATATATATATATATATATATATATATATATATATATATATATATATATATATATATATATATATATATATATATATATATATATATATATATATATATATATATATATATATTGTGTATCATGGAATAATATATGAAATAATATAATACCTTCTCATCAATTAGTTGTGTATCATGGAATAATATATGGAATAATATAATACCTTCTCATCAATTAGTTGTGTATCATGGAATAATATATGGAATATATATATATATATATATATATATATATATATATATATATATATATATATATATATATATATATATATATATATATATATATATATATATATATATATATATATATATATATATATATATATATATGGGTTTTCTCAGCAATTTTAGGGATTTTCTCTGCAACTTGCTTGTAAAATTCATTTCTTAAAATTTGCAAATATAGTTGTGCAATGTGTTCCCACAACAGCAAATATTATATAAAAAAGTTAGCAAGAAATAGAGTAAAATCTAAAAAAATAACAAACTTGTTTGGTTTAAAACCCAAAAAATACTATTTTTAAAAAAATTTTGCTCTTTTTGGCTGAAAAGTTAAATAACTTAAGTCTTACTGCAAACGCAACTTTAAGTAGTACAAGTGCTTAGTCATCAAAAATATTGAGAAGCCACAAGTCAGATACTTTCAAAATTTTGATCAATTACAGATATTACATTGCGTCTTTAAGTTATTGTTTATCTTTTTTTGTTTGGTATTTTAGATCAACTAAATTACGTGATCGCATTGACTAAAAACATTTTTTACTTATCTACCATCTTTTCTCTACTAACTTTATTGAAAGACCATCTCTGAAGTTAAAAAATCAAAACTGGATTCGCTGCTTGCTTGAATTTAAAATGTAAAAGCAAATTTAAATGTTTTTGAACACACCATAATCATAACATTCTATGACCATAAAGGAAAAAATATTTATTGGTAATTTTTGTTGCCAAGATATTGTGCAAGCACTTGCGACCAATTTTTTTAAATTTAAAACGACATTTGTTGTAATTTTTACTGAGAATTTGTAATTGTAACTTTATTTTGCTATGCGATTTATGCATAATCAAAATTAATATAAAATTATAAAAATGAGCTCTATAAATGAACTCTAAAAATTAACTCAATAAATATGAAATATAAAATTTATAGGCTCGTGTTTAACATTTCAAACTTTTTCTATGTTTCTTTTTTTAAAACATTTCTTTTGAGGACACAATTTATTACATGATGGTGTAACTGTTTGAAATTGGAGCTTAATTTGCCGTTTCATTGTGAAACTATGGCTAATTTTTTGTTGATTTCATATTTGTCTTCAATATATTTTACAGACGGTATTTTATTCTATTTTTGGCGCTGTCCAACCATATATATATATATATATATATATATATATATATATATATATATATATATATATATATATATATTTATGGTGAATATATATGTGTATATATATATACGGTGTATGTATATGTATATATATGTATATATATATATATATATATATATATATATATATATATACATACATATACATATATATATATATATATATATATATATATATATATATATATATATATATATATATATATATATATATATATATATATATATATATATATATATATATATATATATATATATATAAATTACAAATAATATACAAATAATAAATTTTCTTATTTAGAGGGAGAATATTCTTACAAATGGTCAGAAGTATCTTCGCCACCACTTAGTCATGGTTACATTGAAGGAAAAAATTCAAAAAATGTTAAATTATCAAAGGTGGTTTTATGATTTTTTTTAAAAAATACATTTAAATATTTTATTGACAAGTATTGCGTAGTTGTTTTAATATAGTTATGATATTTATTCATCTGTAATTTTTGTATTCAATAAATCTTTTACAGATAAATAAGCTGCAGTTTTTGTTTAGTTAAATGTACCTGGTGTGTATACATTCAAGTTAGAAGTTGAGAGCTCTGATAAGAGACATGGTGTTGGATATATAAATATTACAGTCAAAGAAGGTATTTTGTTTACACATTAAAAACACATTACACATTAAAATTAAAAACACATTACACATTAAAATTAAAAACACATTACACATTAAAATTAAAAACACATTACACATTAAAATTAAAAACACATTACACATTAAAATTAAAAACACATTACACATTAAAATTAAAAACACATTACACATTAAAATTAAAAACACATTACACATTAAAATTAAAAACACATTACACATTAAAATTAAAAACACATTACACATTAAAATTAAAAACACATTACACATTAAAATTAAAAACACATTACACATTAAAATTAAAAACACATTACACATTAAAATTAAAAACACATTACACATTAAAATTAAAAACACATTACACATTAAATTAAAAACACATTACACATTAAAATTAAAAACACATTACACATTAAAATTAAAAACACATTACACATTAAAATTAAAAACACATTACACATTAAAATTAAAAACACATTACACATTAAAATTAAAAACACATTACACATTAAAATTAAAAACACATTACACATTAAAATTAAAAACACATTACACATTAAAATTAAAAACACATTACACATTAAAATTAAAAACACATTACACATTAAAATTAAAAACACATTACACATTAAAATTAAAAACACATTACACATTAAATTAAAAACACATTACACATTAAAATTAAAAACACATTACACATTAAAATTAAAAACACATTACACATTAAAATTAAAAACACATTACACATTAAAATTAAAAACACATTACACATTAAAATTAAAAACACATTACACATTAAAATTAAAAACACATTACACATTAAATTGATAATAATCTCAATCTTAATCATATTTACAATAAAAAGAAAAAGGAAATAAAAATGATGGTGAAAAAATAGAAAATGATGGTGAAAATAAATTATACTGAGAAAATCTTTTATATTTAAGATAAAAAACAATTTGAGTTTAAGTTTTTAAATATTGGTCTAGATAGTTTAATGTTTAAGTGTTCTGTTGGTGCAGAAGGGGTTTACAACAATAATGTTAGTAATAAAACTTAACAGAGGGTATTTTATAATAATCTATTTTAAGAGCATATGCCATTATATGACCATTAGTATGGCGAGCCATTATATCACCATTGTGTGTGTTTATGTGGCACGTGATTATA
This sequence comes from Hydra vulgaris, assembly GCF_022113875.1. Classification (NCBI taxonomy): domain Eukaryota; kingdom Metazoa; phylum Cnidaria; class Hydrozoa; order Anthoathecata; family Hydridae; genus Hydra; species Hydra vulgaris. The sequence goes on along the minus strand of NC_061167.1, from coordinate 18,451,788 downwards.
CACAAATAAACAAAAATAAAGTAACAAATTACTAATGATGATTTTTGTTCAAAGTATCATTGAAAGTTGTATATAATTTTGTATTTATTTATATTATACAAATTTTATAAGTACGGATTTTTGTATTAGAGGTGCCATGAATATTGATTTTTAAGGAATACTTAATATTCTGCTAGGCACTTGGGTGAAGCACCAAATATTCAGTGGCATTTAGTTATTTTGTGGGTTCCGACCTTCTTTGTTAAAGTGCATATGTCAACTACACTGTGGGCATTTTTTTTCATTTGTGATTAGGTTGTTTCACAGTATGCATTATTTGTTGACTGTTACATCAAAATTTTTAACTACAGTTATGTATAAAAGTATTATACTCTTCAAACTACTTAAAAAAATTTAAAAAATAACCAGCTCAGCTAAATCTTGCATTTCTGAGGTTATTTCAGAAGATGTAGTAGATAGATACAGTACAAAGAACTCTAAATTTCAGTGGGAATGACAATTATACGGTTGCTTTTTTTATTGATGCACATTTTAAAACCTATTTCCTAGGTTTAGTTTAAACGAAACAAGCAAAACAAAACAAAAATATATGCTTTGAGAAAGATTGAGATGTGTGACACACATCACTATCTTTTTCAGTGAAAGGTTAATCCTTCTCAGTGAAAGGCTGCTTGACACTGATGAACCATCACCAGTGTCTAGTAGCACGGATGATGATTTATCTCCGCTTCGTAAGAAAAAGAAATATAAATGAAACAATCAAACCAATCTCTACAGAAAATACGCACACATAGAGATTTGTAAAAAAAAAATGCTCAATTCCAAATGAAATCGGTTTTTATATGAAACTGTTTGCTTAAATTGGACAGCAAGTTGGATCAGCAAACCTAAAACATTATCCTTAGAACTTTTTAAAATTTTCTTATTATTTGCAGGTGGCACTTTACATAGCAAATGGCTATTTTTGGAAGTATGTATAATTTATGAAAAAAAGCGCAATCATTTGTTCTCATCAAATAATGAAATGGTTTTAATCATAACTTATCTTCTATAGGTTTTAAGTATCAATTATCCTAAATTTTTTACAATAAAAAAATAGTTAAATGCAATCCTTTTTTAAGCTTTTTTTTTTTTTTTTTTTTTTTTTTATTTTTTGTTACAGTTTAGTATTCAGCATTCAGCCTAATAGTTGATTTGCCTAATAGTTTGCATTATTTGACTGAAGTAAAAAGTAAGTAAAAAAAGTAACAGAATAAGCAGAATAGTCACTGAATATTGGTGGCATCTATTTTTATTATAATTTTTTTAATTTAATCATTTCAATTTTAAAAATGATGACTTTTTTAGACAAAAATAGTGTTTTAATGGACTTTATTAAGAATAATTCAAGTTAATACACTCAAAAAGAGTTTTAGTTGAAAAAAAAAGACAAATGTTTTTGAAAGCTGTTAGAATTAAATAACTTTGATCTTTAATAAAGTTTTTATATTATGGAAACACTTTTAAATAAAGTAAGAAATCGCTATACAAAGGCAACGCATTTCAGACAAAAGGAAAAAGTAATTTTATCTTTCCATTGAAGTAAAAATGATTTAATAATTTTATTTTTAATTTTACAACAAAGAAATTTTAAAATGTTTTTTCGTTTACTTTATTTACTTAACAGAGCATTTTTAAGGTTTAAATATTTTTCTGTTATTATGTATTACTTTCTATGAATAAACAAAGCATGAAGTTAAATAAGTGTTTATCTTTATTTTAATGTGTAATTATATACTACCATGTATTTATAAGGAAACTTACTATTTTTAAATTAGGAAAAAGAAATACTTTAAGTTAAACACAGAAGTTGTTACTTTATTTTAAAGGGTTTCCCATATTATTATAAGAGCATTAGTTAAGATAAAAGATTCAAAGTTATTTGAAACATATTTTAAAACTGGGTTTAAATTATCTTTGTGTTTCAGTCTTTTAAGTTTTATTTTAGTGGAGTTATATTTGTATTTTAGTTTTATTTTAGTGGAGTTATAACTGTAGTTTAGATTTATTTTAGTGGAGTTATATTTGTATTTTGTATTTAGTCAAGTTCTTTTTATTTTCCTTTTTATTAGGATTTTTTTTTTTTAGATAAAGATTTTTTTTCAAAAAATTATTTGTATGGTCATATAATGGTGTGTAATCACACACTTTCCTGGCCAAGAATGATTGCATAAGTACTGGTAGTACCAATACTCTAATACCATACTTTTTTCAAGTACCGGAGTTACTGTATTGGGTTTAATAATCCAGTATTTTTGTATTTTGCTTTAATAATTTTTTTAGTATTTTGCTTTTAATAATAATGAGCATTGCTAAGGCTTGGGGAAGAATGACAAGGGATTGCATGCTGTAACTGACCATGCTTATAATTTTTTTCCGAACAATTTGACCATGACTGTTTTTTTCCGAACAATTTGACCACAGCTGTTTAGCAATTTAAAAAATTGTTATGTTATGAATAACTTTTAATCATTACCTTTTTTAAAGTTTTTATTTTATTAAAGGCTTTAAAGAAAATAAAAAATTAATTATAATGGTTGTTTAAAATAAATGCATTTTGTGTAATTTAACAAAAAAAGTTATAAGTTTTTTTATGAAGGCATGTATTTTTTATGATAAATGTCTTTCTTAAAATCTTTTTTTTTTTTTTTTTTTTTTGATTATTGTTTGCAAGTTTTTTTTTTTTTTAGCTACTTTAAATTATGAATAAGTTCAAAACTTTTTGTGACTAGTTGCTTAGAGCAAGTGTAGGATCATTTTACATAAATTATATGAAAATATAAAATAACTTTATTTATTTATATAAGCATGTATTTTTTTGATTAATGTCAAAGTTTTGAAGTATTTTTTTTTTTACTTTCAATTACAATATGAATAAGTTTAAATCTTTTATGATAGTTTTTAAATTTTTAAGTTTTTAAAGATTTTAATCTTATGATCATTTTTAAAGAAATACCCTCATTGAAAATGATACTGGTATTGAATGCGCTAATAACAATATACATATACAATATAAATATAAAAAACAATTATAATTTGGAGGAAAAAAATTATTGAAGAATGTTCCATTTTAAGCATTAAAAGTTAGTTTAAAAAAATATTTCTTTTTTAGTACAAAACTTTTTTTACAAAGATCTTTCTACAAAAATTTTTTTTTAAAACAAAAAATGTTATTTATTTTTAGCTCCCCGAGTTAATCGACCTCCAAGAGCAGATATTTTTCCAAAAGAGCAATCAATAACATTGCCAATAAACACCGTAGTTCTTGACGGCTCAAGTATGTTTTAAGAATTTTGTTATAATTATTTCAACAGATTTTGTTTTATTTTTTTCAAATTCAAATTATTTTGTTTTTTTAATATTGGTAATTGTAGGGAGTTCAGATGATGTAAATATTGTTTCATACAAATGGGAATTAAGAAAGGGTCCTCTCAACGATAACAATGTTTTTGACTCAACTGCTGATACCAAGATACTGCAGTTGAAAAATTTACTGGCAGGCACCTATGTTTTTCGGTTAGTAGTTATTCATGTTTTGGTTAGTAGTTATTATTGTATAACATGTAACTATACTGGGCAATTTATAAAAAGAAGGAATAGTAAGGTGAAATATTTTTAACATTAAATATGTAAATATACTTATAAAAAGTCAATTGAAAAAGAAATTTTTTTTAAATATCTATATAAAAAAAAGAATGAATATTTAGGTGAAACATTTTTTTATAACAAACAAAAAAGTTTTAAAATAATTTATAATTATTATAAATTTATTAAATATTTAAAACTTTTTAATTTTATAATTTTGTCATTACTTTATTGCAACTGTTGCAGAATTATTTTATCTGTCTAAACTATTATCTGCTCTCTCTCTTGTTATTTTTGTCTCTTTCTCTTTTTTTAATATTATTTTTATTATATAGAATATATATCAATATATATTCTTCTTTCTTCTCATACTATCTTAATTATTAAAATTTTAACAATTTTGTATAAAAAGTTGCTTAAAATTGTTTATAACCAGTTCACATATAAGTGATTACTATTTATTCTCAGTAGCACCACAAAATCTCAAAGGAAAAGAATTTAAGTTTAATTTAATTTTGGCACAATATAAAAAAAAGCTCTTATTACAATAAAAGTGATTACAAAGTGTCGAGCACTTTCACAATGCATATTGCATTAAAGCATCAAATGTCCTCTTTGAGTCATTTAAGGGGTAGTCATATAAAAGAGGTGATTTTAAAAATAAAAAGAAATCTATAATATTCAAGGGTTTATATATTTTCTTGGAGAGAGTGAAGTTAATTTTTTAAAAATAATAAAAAAATTACATTTGGTTGATATGTAATGGTAGTAAAAGTGTCAAAAAGTCGGCAAAATTGATCACATTTCAAAATGCGTTAAGTCAATTTGTCTTTATCTGTTTTCAATTAAGTTTTAGTATATTCTACAGTACATCTAGATACTCCATTTAACCGTCAGATTTTACCTAAATCAGAATAATAAAAAAGTTATTGACTTTTTTGGATAACCCATAGATTTTCAAAAGTTTTGTGGGAAACGTTTAGGTCTATAAATCAGTATTCAGAGTGATTCATCAAAGTTCTGAGGATTAAATGGAGTGCATATATGTTGTAAACATATACTGAAAATTTGAAAACAAACACTCTATCCAATATCAAGTTACCGCATTTTAAGTTTTTAAGAAATGCTTGGAATTCGAAGCTGAGAAAAACACAAAAGGAAGTTTAAAAAGTTTAAATTCTCAAATAAATCTGTAAATTCTAATAACTTCCTGTATCATAAGATTTAATGGGTTCTTTTTCTTTTAAAATGTCATTGTAGCTCTTTTGTTTTGCTCTGATAGATTTTTTATTGCTTTTTTACATTGTCATTATCTTTTTTGGTCATGATTTTAAACGCAAGAAATAAACAGTTTCTATGCAATTTGATGTGAAACTGTTCCTGTCAATCCGAAATTTTCAAAGCTGCCAAGGATGCCATTGTTAAAATATATTACAGTATACATTACAAATATATTACAGTAATTTCTATTGCTTCTATTCCAACAAATATAGATTTTTGTACACAAGACCATATGATTGCATTTTATATCAGTCTAATATCAGTGGCATAGGAAGGTTTTTAAATGTTTGAAATAACCAACTTATAAACAAGAATATTCCAAATTTGTTTTACGTTTATATGTATGAAGAAAAGATTCTTTAAAAAAAAAATAAAAAAATATTTGTGTTCAAAAATTATGACCATATAAAGTTTAAACCCCCCTCAATTTGAAGGGGTTTCAAAACTTTATATGGTCATAACTTTTGAACACTAAAATACTATGAAATTTAAAATTTCTCTATGAATATAAGTCTAGTTAAAAATAGTACAAAAAATATTTCATCAATTGTTGCTCTCACGTTTGGGGCAGGGGGACTAAGGTTTTACGGTTTCTTGTTTCCATTCTCCTATCACAGTAATTTTTTTTTTAAAGAATCTTTTTGTCATACATAAACGTAAAAAAATTTGGAATATTCTTGTTGTTTATAAGTTGGTTATTTCAAACATTTAAAAGCCTTCCTGCGCCACTGTTCTATATATCTTACTTTTGTACATTTGAAAGGTAACTAAGAGCGTTACTAGGTAAATTTCAAAAAATGGAAACCTAAAAAGTTATCAATACTGACTAAAAAGGTATGGTATGTGATTCAATTTTTTTGGGAATGAAAGTAGTAGTATATAGGATGCTGTTTTAGAAAAAAAAATTAAAAAAATAATCATTTTTTTATGACAACCACCTTAAATATTTTTCTCTATAATAAAAAATTATTTCAGTATTTTCTTTTTTTTATCTATATAATATTTTAGCTAAGCTTTAAGCAACAAAATTATAATTTTTCAATTTTTTGAAAGCAGTGTGTGTGTCTGTTTGTGTGTGTGTCTATATATATATATATATATATATATATATATATATATATATATATATATATATATATATATATATATATATATATATATATATATATATATATATATATATATACATATACATATACATTTACATATACATATACATATACATATACATGTACATATATATATACATATACATATGCATATACATATGCATATTAATGCAGCATTAGACGCACACTGATGACGTCATACTAAAAGAGGTGGCTGCGCAGGCTTCATTACATAGATCTACTATCTTATAGGCTACTGCTGGTAGGAGTGTTCCTACATCAACTGAGGATTTAGCATGGGGCAGCTATCTTTTCTTCCCATATTCTTTCTTTCTTTTTTGTTCTTTTTCTGGAAAATTAAAATACACATTTTTAGAATGATATATGCAAAAAGCATATTAGGAAATTTAGTCCTTAGGTATGACCCTGATAATGATGATGATGATGATGATGATGATGATGATGATGATGATGATGATGATGATGATGATGATGATGATGATGATGATGATGATGATGATGATGTCTATTTTATAATCTCAGGTTAACAGTAAAAGATTCTGATGGAGAAACAGATAGTACTGAAACAACTATCACAGTTAACAAAGGTATGATGATAAAATATTTTTCTTATTTATAAAATTTAAAAGAGTTTTTATAGTTATTAAATAATTTTTTAACATTACATGTTTTTATATATTAAATTATAATTCAACAATATAGAGCATAATTATCCACCAAAAGCAAATGCTGGATCTGATGTCATTATTCAACTTCCTAACAATTCTGTTGTGCTTCGTGGAGACAAAAGTACTGATGATAAAGTATGATCAATTAAATTTTAATTTTTAACTCTTTATCAAATGTTAGAAAATATTTGTGCATCAATTAGTGGTATTATGTAAACTAAATGATATGTGTATATGTAAACTATATGGTATATGTGGATCTAGCCAATTTTATGGCTGATCACTTTTACAGATAGACACCACATTTCACTCAATGTATGTACACATTTTTCCCAATTCCTCATCAATTATGATTTCATTAATAACTTTTGTTTCTTTGTATATAAATTAGCAGCAGTAGACCATTATCTCAGTTACTTTGTTACTTTTAAAATAACATATCTAAATGACTTTTTTATTTGATTATTTTATTTGAATGATTTTTTTTAGTCAATCCTTACATATGAGTGGAGAAAAACATCAGATAGTCCAACATGTGATATGCAAGTATGATCAAAACTTTAAGATAGTGTTGAGAATGTTTGAAATAGTTTTTCAAATAATATATATTTTTAGGGTTCAGATAAACCGTTGCTTCATGTGTCTCGTTTAACTGTTGGAACATATGTATTTATTTTAAAAGTAACAGATGCAGAAGGTCTGTCTGATGAAGCTCAAGTCAAAGTTATTGTTCTAGCAGAACATAATACAAATCCTGTTGCTATAGCAGGAGACAATTTGGTAATTTTTCAATGCATGTTTATCATATTTATTAAGTTATAAATATATTTAAATAGTTGTAAATATCTAGTTCTAAGTTATTATTATTATTTTTTTCTTCAATACTTTTTTGATGAATTCAATCTGAACTTTTTTTAATTAAGATTATCAAAAAAAAATTTAAAATTGTAAATAGTGAACAAGTGATAGAGTGAACAAGTTCACCCAGAAACTCATGAAATGGTTTAAATTTTTACTTAGAATAAGATAATTTTAAAATTGGGGCTAGTTTCTTTCAGAATAAAATTAGTTTTGTTGTTGATGTTTTTTACTCGTCTTACAAAAAAAAAAAAAAAAAAAAAAAACTTGAACTAAAGTGTCTTTTTTTATGTTATATATATTAAAATAAATAAATTAATAGTAATAATATATTATCAATTTATGTTTACATGAAGTTCAGAAACTCAAAAGGTATTGTAAAATAAGAAAATAAAAATAGATTCTTATTTTATAATTTTTAAGACAAGTTTCTAAACCACTGTTGCTCCACAAAATTTAATTAAAAAATTACTTCAAAAATAAAATAAATTCTATACTATTGTAGGAGCTTGTCTACCCCGACGATTCAACAACACTCGATGGCTCGTTAAGCAGAGACAACTCAATGATTGTATCTTACCAATGGGAAGTCCTAAGGTTTTATTTTCAACTTTCATGCAAATATTTTTATGTGTTATGTTAACAATTTTCTATAATAATGGGAAGTTTTTCACTTCTTTTTTACTCTGGAAACCTTAAAAATCTGGTATGTACATGTCTGTAACCATGTAAACCATGTCCGGTAAGTGCATGACTGTAACCATGTAGATGTACTCACAGTGTTCAAAGTCCTTGTTCATAAAATGTTATTAAGTATTTTTTCAAGAAATATACAATTGAATTTAATAGTTTCCAAATGTAAATTTATTAACACATACAAATAAAAACTCTTTGAAAAAGATATAAAGAAAACACAAATGTTAAGTTTTAAATTAATAACCAGGTTGTATAAAAATTTAGTGTCATTTATGGTAAGCAATTACAGAGCTACAAATTTACTCAGTGGTTTTAATACTATTATTATTATTTTTTTTTTTTTTAATATCCATTAAATCCATAAATCAAAGAAATCACTAATCCAAAATGCTTAAAGGTTTAAATAAAGATATTGCATGACATCCAAAAACATTTCATCCAGTTGTTTAATCTGTATGTCTGGATTTTATTGCAAGTTAAACACTTTTCTTTTTGTCAATTAGTGTTTAACTTGAATTTGTTTAATATTAGATGTGTCTACAACAAATCAATATTGTCACTTATTATAAAAAGAAACACAAATAATTTCTATCCTGAAAGTATTATTGAATTACTTATTAGATAATTATTACTCAGTAGTGTTTCTGTTATGGTAATGCCAAATGTAATTAAGCATGTAAGATTATGTTCATCATGAGAAGTGTTTTGTTACATTTAAGTGATTCTTATTTCGTTAGATTGGTGAAACTGAAATGACAAAGTACACAGAGTTAACTTCACTTTAGGTTATATGACAACTCCCTGAGTATTAATAAAACATGATACTAAATTCATCATAATCTCATAAGTTTGGAATTAAAAAGTATGATTGAAAGTAAATGAAATGTCAGAGTTAATTATTATATTTCAATATTTCACACAGAACAATTATTGTTATTCAAGTTACATTTATTACTATTTTAGTGGTCCATCATTACCAAAACTTGTGAATGCTGATAAACCAAAAGTGTTAGTTTCAGATTTGAAACCTGGTACTTACAAGATGCAATTGACAGTGACAGATGATAAAAATTTGAAAGGAACAGACATAGTCGAAATTCGTGTTAAAAAAGGTAAAGTTCAATTTATCAAAATCTTTAATATCATTTCTTTTTCTCTCTCCATTTTTTAATGTTTTTCTTTTTTTTTTTTTTTTTTTTTATATTCTTGATTAAAGTGTTGTTTGTTGAAACTAGTTTACATTTTAAAAGATGTTTTTAAATAACTAAAAATTATTTATGTACATGTTTTATATTTAATATATTAGACCACAATGAACCACCTGTAGCCAACGCTGGTGAAGATCAAGTTATTTATTACCCAGAACGCTCCATTGCTTTAGATGGCACAAAATCACACGATGATGAGTTCATTGTAAAATATCAATGGATTCGAGCTGGTTTGAGTCCTGCAGCTGGTGTATGTTATTTGTTGTTCATCAGTTTCAAATGAAAATTTTTTTCCATAATTTTTGTTAACTTGCAAAAAAATAACAAATGTAAATGGCATACATTTAAGCACATGGCAAATGTCTAGAAATAAAAAGTTTCAAATATTCAAATTAGTTTAATATATTTTAAGTTTAAAATATTATAAGTAATATTAGTTACAAATCAAAATATGAACAAAGATAATATAAGATAGTATATATAGAAATGAAATTTGAATAATTGTAAGATAAGCATTTCAAATAAGATATTTTTAAAGATAAAGTCACAAAACGGTTTTTTTATACAGGGTGTCCCAAAATTAACGCAAGATTTGAATTGAATAGAAAACACAGTTTTTAGTCTTTTGATTGTAATTTTTTATTGATTCATAAAGTACATAGGATAGGATTATTTATGGAATAACACATCAGAGAAATAGCCTCCGCGGCTTTGCATACACATATGCACTAGTTTGTTGAAATTTTCCATGACCGTTCTGCATAAGTGTGGCTGAATTTTGTTGATGCAAGGTTGAATCTCCTCCTTTAATGCACACGGCTTGTTGACGTAGAAATGTGAACCCCATAAAAAGAAATCTAATGGTGTTAAATCACACGATCTAGGGGGCCAATTCTGATCACCAAAATGAGAGAGTACACGACCTGGAAATGTCTCATGCAGTAATTGAAGTGTTTCACAGGCTTTATGGCATGTGGCACCGTCTTTTTGAAACCACATATTGGCCACATCAATATCATCCAATTTTGGCAAAAAGAACTGTGTTATCATGTCGTGATATCGAGCACCAGTAACAGTCACTGCTTGACCAGCCTCATTTTCAAAAAAGTATGGTCCAATTATGCCTCAGACCAAAATGCACACCAAACAGTAACACATTGTGGATGCATTTGTTTTTCGACAATCACATGTCATTCTGTAGGTTTTCAGAACCCCAAAAGCGACAATTTTGGCAATTAACAAAGCAATCAAAGTGAAAATGTGCTTTGTCGCTAAAGATGATTTTGCTTGAAAAATCAGCATTCATTTGTTGTTGCTCAATAATCCATTCAACAAACTCTCTTCGCTGTGCATGGTCATTGGGCTTCAGTAGTTGTGTTAATTGAATTTTGTAAGCATGGAGACACAGATCTTTAGTGAGTATACGGTGTAGAGAGCTTCTTGACATTTGCAATTCTTGTCCACAACGCCGAATTGAGGTTCATGGATTGTCATAAATACTCGCATGCACCCTTTTATTAACCCTAAACTGTCAACTGTCAATTTATTTTGTTTTTAGTGTTGTCAAGACTGTACTGCATAAATGGCGGCAAATTCAAATCTTGCGTTAGTTTTAGGACACCCTGTATAATGAAAAAAAATTGCCATAATAACATTACAATAAAATAGTAGCAGTAGTAGGAGTAGCAGTAGCAGTGGTAGTAAAAGTAGCAGTGCTAGTGGTAGTAGGAGTAGCAGTGGTAGTAGGAGTAGCAGTAGTAGTAGTAGCAGTAGTATTTAGATTTTTATAATTATTTTATAAAAATGAATTCATTTAATTTTCAAAAGAACCCCTATTTACAACTGCCTACCCCTCCCCTGATTGGGCAGTATGGGGTACCTTTCTATGGGTCTGTATATGAAATATGACCAGATTAGTGAATGTACAAAAGAAGTTTTTTCATTTAAGTTTAAATTTACTTTTAAATGTCTACTTCATAATTTTAGTCAACGGTAAAGCGATTGACTCTGCATACTTTTTAAATATAGATGAATTTAATGCATCTACTCCACACAATTTATTCACATCAATTTGTCTTTTGAAAACTAAAATAGCCCAATCATGTCTTTAGATTTTTTTCATCATTTCATATTCCTTCTTCACATATCACAGCCAAATGAATTTTGCTGCTTTTATATGTAAAATCTTCATGTTTATTTTTACTTTTTCGAAAGATTGCTTTTAAAATTTTTTTAGCAACATAATTTCTAATGAAAAACATATAATTACCGCATAGTTTAAAGTTATCCAATCACATAGCACTTTTTAAAAAAAAGAGATAAAGATATTTTTCAGCAAGCAAAGCATCACAAATAATATATAAAAGTTTAGAAAAATAAGTAAACAATATTTATCGATTAAAAGTAAGTTCATAGTTATTTTTTATAATGTGTTGTTGGTGACTATAAATAAATGTCTAAATTAGAATTAAATATTAAACATTTAGATTAGAATTGGTAACTTTTTTGTATGATTTACAGTGTTTTATATTACATTCCTACATTTAAAATATATTCATGCTTGTAAATGCGAGAGAAAAAAATACAACGATATCTAACAGTTGTTTATGTTTTATTTATTTTATTGTACTATTTATTTTATAAAAGAACCTGTGTGTGTGTGTGTGCAATCAGTGAAATAGCTTTCATGGTCTGCATACCATGCCAATAAGATTACCAATCCAAATATAAATTTATTAATAGTTTCATTATTGCCACTATTTCAGGATTCTTCCAATAGTGTTGCCATGATCCGACACTCAATAGCTTAATGAATGTAATTAAAAAATCTACCCATCATCTTTATCCTAAACAGATCCCTGTTATTACATTTGATCAATCACTGTATGCTATTGCTAAAACTATTCAATGGAACTGGCCTGATTAGTATGAAGATAAATTTGTTGTTATGATGGGTGGCCTGCTTATAGAAGTAGCTAGTCTTAAAACACTTGGTAGCTTATTAAAGAGAAGTGGCTTGGTTGAGGCTGTTACTGCAGCTGGAATTGTAACATCAGGCACCACTGAAGGTCTTTTGTCTGCATCCCATGTAAAATGTTGTCAATATATAAATGAAATTTCTGTTTCTTCTATTCATATACTACAGTATCAGACATACAAGTCATATTGTAGTTTGCTAGATGATGGTGTTCAACCGTTGCCTTTCACTAACTGGTGTGTAAAGCAAATGGTTCATCCACAGTTATTTTACACAGTTATTTTACACAGTTAGCTTATTGGAGTAAAGTCAAAGAAATGCAGCTTATTCTGTTTATGTTTATCAGGTCTCTGTACTTCAAGCTTTCATCTATACTTAGATAACTTGACAAAACTGTTGCCATGGTTTTTTTCACTTGATTAACTTGATCAAACTCATTATGTTCATTATACTCTTGATCAAACTCATTATGCTCGATGGTTATCTGTCCACATTTGAGACATGGTTTGTTTTTTGCATAATTGTCCATCAATATTAGCTGCATTTAACAGGGACAAATTTACAGTTAAAAAAACTATACAAAAAATTTCAGCAATGGCTATTTATCAAAATCATGAACAGTACAATGCTGCAGTTAAAGCCAATGGTGGTGCTATTGGCTTAACACAAGACGAACACGCATAACCTCATTGGATAATTGCAGGACCGGAAGTATATAGGCTTGAGAAAGAATTTCTATTTGAGATGCGTGGGGTTAATGCAGATTTTAAATTTGATCAACAGGAAAATATTCAGACAGCTTTCAAACATAATGCAGATGTTCTAGTTGATACATTAGTTGATATGGGCAACCTATTTCAAGATGACAGTGAAGATCTTGTGATATTACATAGCAGGCATATTGTGAGCTGTGCTGCAGCCAATATTATATCAATTCATGATGTAAGCCAAACTTAGTACAAGGAATTTGTTCAAGATCATTTTGTTAACAGAACTTCTACTGTATATGCACCCCTAAAATGCAACAATCTGTTCCCATTTACAAATCGGCACTCAGCAATCATGTATAATGTTACCAAATGCTTGAAATCAATGCAAAGCGACTGTGATTTATTTTCCAGATTATACATTGGTTGTCAAACTGGAGACAGGAGTTTAAAAACATTTTTTGAACATGGAAATCAGTCATATCACCCTTCAATCTCTGAATTTGGGACTCAGTTTAGAACTAAGTCTGATTTAATTACATGCTTAGCAAAAATCATCCAATGCAACACTGAACTAAATATTAATTCTTCTACTCTACATATAATATGATGGCTCTTAATAGATCTGCAATTATTCAGTTCTTAAAGCCTGGTATAGCTAAGACATTTGCAACTTATGCATCAGACATATTTCTGCCTTATCTTCATTTACAAATTGCTACAACAAAACAATTAGATTTGGGACACCTATAAAGCTCAAAGCTTGAAATCTGCTACATGTGCAAAGCAAGGAACTGGAGCCAGAGTACGTGTTGGACCTCATGTGCCTGTCCCACATAAATGGCAGGAATTTCTGAAAAAAACAGCATGATCTACTTGGTCTTCTTTCAATGATGTAACTGATGCATTTTGTGGCACTTTCTGCAGCTCATGATCTAATAACTGAAGAAAAAATGTTGTTGAAAGATTTGTCATTTTATTGTATGACCAAACTGCTGAGTAAACAAGTGTAAATTCTGCAAGGCAGTATTTTTTTACTCAAAAGAACTGGCAGATTGGCAATGTTCCACCCGCGCATGATGCACTAATGCAGCATGTGAAGCGCTCAGGGTATCAGGCGCATATTTGGAGTCAAGCATTAATAGTATCATCAACTTTACATAAGCCAAGTGACTGGGGTTAGAAGCTAGAAGGAAGTGATTGGCATTCAATACGGATAACATTTCTTGAAACTGATAAATGCTGTCCAGAGTCAATTCAGTGCGGATGCAAGACAGGTTGTACAATACGCTGCAGAAAATGTGTTTGTATCAGCTTAAAATGTACTGCTCTTTGTAGCTGTCAAGAAGAATACCAGAGATTAAAAAGCAGCAATCTATTGATTAATATAGACTAATACGCTTATAAAAGTTGTTTTGGATTCTTATCTGCTGTAAATTTTTCACTCAGATTAGGGTTTTTAGAGAAAAACTAAACTTGCAAAAATTTCGCATCTTTATCTACCGTAATAGAATTGTTATTGCGGAAGTTGCACATGCGAAAATGCACATTCCGTAACGCACTATACGAAAATATAAAAAAATAAAATTCCGTAATAAAGCATTGCAAAAGAAAAGTTGCGAAACAAATCATTTTGTAAGAATACTTACGAAATATTTCCTTACGGAAGGAACATTCCAGAATGTGCAATTACAAAAAAGGCGCAAAAGATTTTATGTTACAATATATTTAAGACATTAACTGTTAATAGTTTAAATAATTAAATAATAAATAATAAAATTATAAAAAAATGTTGTTAAATGATTTTTCAAGTGTTTATACAAATATATCTAATATATATATATATATATATATATATATATATATATATATATATATATATATATATATATATATATATATATATATATATATATATATATACCGTAAAATCTCGTTAAGTTGGACTCTCAATGGGAACATTTTAATATATATAAATTAATGTTCCCATTGAGAGTAAATTAATAAATATATATAAAACATTAAAAATATGTTTTATATATATTTATTATGGCACGTTTCGTAAGTTTATTTCCGTTAAAAACTCTTTTGTATGTTGTGATGCAAAATACTTTCGTTTCGAAAGAAATTTTGCTTTTTATCAATATTTCTAAATATAAAACCATAAAAATTTAATATGTTGTTATACTGAAAATTAAAATTCATTATAAACATTTTGGGATTTAAAGATGTTAATTTTTACAATTAAAATCAGTCTGGCAAACAAATATTCTTTATAGACTTCTAAAAGTCGTTTGGCGAAAATGCTTGTTTTGCAAGTGCGACTTCCGAAGCTGCAACTTTCGTATGTTGCAAAATAGTTTTTTTTTGTATGTCAATTTGCAAAATGCTAAATTTCGGTAGTAACCTTTGCAAAATGAATATTGGCGATTTTAAATGTTTTGTAACATTCGGTACGAAAAAATGTAATTCCTCATTCTCAATCTCCTTATGAAAGAATGTTGTTTTTCCGGAATTGCACAAAATCCTCCGGATAACAACCCTAACTCAGATACAATCTTGTTACTAATATTAAAATAAAAATAATAATAATAATAAATTTCAAGGATGGCAGGTGGGGGGCGTGTTTCTTGGGGAAGAGGGCCATGCACCACTCCCCTCCCCTCTCATTGATGCTTCTGCAATCAATGTATACTTACTATGATCTACCTTCTCTAAGATTTTGTCAAAGATTAGTTAAGTGGATTAAAACTTTATTAAGGTTTGTTTAAATCCTAGATGGCAGTAACTGCCCTCTTAGATTTAAGCCAATTCTGGTCATGCTGCGCTGTGCCACCATATCTTAAAAAAATCAGCATAACTTTTATGTTAATAAAAATTTCATGATTTTAACTACTTCTGCACAATTTCAGCACAAGTAGATAAAGTCATGAAATGATTTTATCTACTTGTGAAAATCATGAAATCAAACTCAAAAATAAAACAAAATCATGATATTGTTTTATTTTTGAGTTTGTAAAACAAAGAAAAAAACTACATTCTTGACTTTTTTCTACAAACAAGTCATATAAATAAATAAAAAATACAAATATATACTTTTTTCTACGAACTTTTTTTTTTTACTCATAAATTGATTTTATCAATATTTTCACTTATTTGTTGGTACTCTGCTCGTGTATAATCAAAATGGTACTTGAGAATTTTTTCTTGTATACAATTAAGTGCAAATTTGATACTTGAAACAAAATTTACATGACTAATATTTCCATTGGATTCAAGTAATTAAACACTTTTAAACTTGAAAAAGTTAGACATGGAAATATAAAAAAAAAATTATATTATCAACAAATGTTTTTTCAGTTGACCTAACCCAAAATATCTTTAATTTATGTAAGCAGTAAAATTTTGTTATTTTGAGTTTTAACACAAAATATCTTTGATTTGAGTAAAATTATTTTGAGTTTTAGTTAAGACTTAATAACTCATCAAAACAAAATAATAAAACAAAAAAACAAACGTATTGACTGTATTTACATTAAAATACAAATTTAAATCATTTTTAAAAAGTTAACATTGTGATCTGGTCAAATATTTATTTACCTGCTAATAGTGGGTTTTGCTTGTAAAAATGAGTTCTGTGTGTAAAAGTGGTTTTATGCTAAAAAAGTAAAGGTAGAATTTTTTTTTTTTTTTTTAGTATATAAAGTATTAACATATTTTTTTCAGGATGTTCTTAATGGTAGCGATAAATCTCCAGTTCTTTATCTGGCTAATTTGGTATTAGGAAGATATCTTTTTGACCTTGTAGTGACTGACAATAGAGGTTTAACTGGAAGAGACTCTGTTGTAGTACTAGTTAATGAAGGTTTCGTTTGTTTTTAAATGATTAGCAAATATAATATGATAATTAATATAATGTTATCTAAATTTCTCTCTATATATATAAATATATGTGTGTATGCATCCAGTGAATATAAAATTTAACAATATAAATTTTACCTAATCTCATGTTAACAGAATTACAATGAATATCTTTTTTGGGAAAAAAACCAAATTATTATATAATATTTTAAGTGCTAATCAAACTTTTTATCTATTATGTTATTTGCTTAACAACAAAAGTACTAATACAATACGTACTAAAGTGACAAAACTTTTTTTAACTGTAAAGTTAAAAATTATTAAATAAAAACTTAAATCCCATTTTTAATCAGTAATGTATTTTTAAATAAATGTGTTTTATTTTTTTTTATAATGGAAAGTAAAAAAGCTATTGTAATTTTACACATAAATATTTTTCTTTTTTTTGATAAAAACAGATCCAAAAAGTGATGGTCTCGTGGAAATTTATTTCGATGCTGATGTGAGTTCATTCATGGAAGATCACAAGGTTTTATTTTTTTAAATTAATTTAAATTAGTTTGTAATATCAACTAAATAATGACAACAGTTGATCAGGGTAACACATGACAACAGTTGATCAGGGTAACACATGACAACAGTTGATCAGGGTAACACATGACAATAGTTGATCAGGGTAACACATGACATTAGTAGATCAGTATAACACATATTGGCTGTAAATTGTTTTAAGTTTATTTCAGTTTTTAAAGACAATTCATGTTTAAAGGTTAATCAAGCCTTTAACAAAAAGCTTAAAATGTCCTCGCAAAAAGGAGGATGATTTTTTTTTAACACCAGAAGCCTAAATTTTTTGTATGCTATACAATTAATGTATGTATACAATTTTGCTGCAAGATCATTAGGCTAAGTTTTAAAGGGTAATTAGAGAAATATTTGTTTTTTTAAACTCAAATATAAAAAAATATTAAGAAATTAAGCGTAAATAAAAACTTATTATATATTTATATATATATATATATATATATATATTTATAAAAAATTATAACTTGCATGAATGTGGTTTGAAAGTATAGCTAAATCAATGTTAAAATTGTTTTTTATTAAAAAACATTGACTCCAAAACATGACCTTGGTTGATAAAGTTAGTGAGAAATGTCTCAGATCTATTTAAGAAATAATGTTGTCGATCTTCAAAAAATAAAAAAGTCAATGTAACTAAGTGGTACAGTGGCTTAGCCATTGTACCACTATCAGATTTAAAGTAGTTTAAGATAATCATAAAATAAATTTTTGAATATATTTATTTTATTTTTATTAAGTTAAATTACAGTATCATTGTATCTTATATAAAATACATGAATAGGGGAAAGTGAGGCAACATGGCAAACGTTTTGAAAGCCCTGAGTTATTGAAAAACTATAAGTCGTGAAGCCATAATACTTTCTCAGTATGTTTATGCTATTAAGTTCTTTCATTGCCTGCATGAATTTTCAGTTTAAAAATATAACAATTTGAAATAAATATTAAAATAAAAAGTTCATAAATTTGTCATCTGGTCACGTGACCGGGCCAAGATGACTTATTATGCAATTTTTACCTCCAATTTTATAAAATTTTAAAAACTGCCAATAACTCTAATTAAAGTAACAAAAAATAAACACAAATTGCTAAAACTATTTCTAAAGAAGTTAAACTTGAAGGACACCAACCATTATGAGAAACCGAAAGTGAGGAATTTTTTTTTAAGCGCAAGAAGTAAACATATTTGTATAAAATGGCGTTATAATATTTCAAAAAACCATTTGGTGTTTTAAAATACAAGATGCAAATACAGTTTCGTTTTCACCCAATTTTAAAATTTTTTGTTGAGTTGTTATATGAAAACCCATCTTGCCCCATTCGCCATGTTGCCCCGCTTTCCCCTAATATAAATTATTTTAGTATTATAAAATTATATTTATATTATTTTAGTATTACAAAAGATACTTTATTAAATTTTTGTATTTATTAGTAATAATTAAACATTAAAAATGTTGTTTCTCTTTATTATTTTTTTTTTTAATTTTTATAGAAACAACTTCTTAGACAAATTTCTGTTATTCTTGAAGTTGGTGAAGACTTAGTCCATTTAGAAGGATTGCGTAGCGTTGGTTATGGAAATAGCATTATGCTTTTAATTTATGTAGTTGATCCTAAGTTAGAGCGCATTATGGATGGTAAATATGTGGCAGACTTATTAAAACTAAAAATTGGGTTTGGTGGTAAACTTTTTGACTATACAATGGAGAAGGTAGAACCTTATAGTAAGTGTTTTTATTAGTTTTATAGTTGGTTATTTTATATTTTAATTGCTTTTAAAACTTTTTATTTTTAACTTTAGCAAATGCTAATAATTTTTTTATATATAGTTTTCATGAGATGTATGTATTTATGGTATGTAATGGGTTATAATGTACTTTAATGCATATGCACAAAAAATCTATAAAATGTTTTTTTTTATTATTTATAAAAAATTTATTAAAAATGAGGTTAAATACAGCAGAGTAAGCATCTTTTGTGAAGTCACCTCAGAAAAAAAAATTTTTTTTTTTAAATGTTCATATAAAATTGTGAATCATTTCAAAAAATAAGAAATAATTCGAAGCATAATCAAAGATAACTTTAAAAAGCTTGGTAATATTTTTTCTGATAAAAAGTGTTTTCGTCATCTGGACTAGAAAAAAAAAAGTCAAAAAAAAGAGACTTGTCAAACAAGGATAACATGTTATTAATTATTTTCTTTCCTTAACTGATGCTTTTCTGTGTTATCTGTAATTTTTTCTCTCCAAGTTTTCTTTTTCTCCTGAAACTGCTAACTCTTCAAGGAAGATTAAGGTAGTTTGGGCATGTAGAGCTTAAAGACTCAATTAACTGATATCAGTCGATTGGGTCTTTATGCTCTACATGTCTAAACTAGCTTATTCTTCCTTGAAACCAAAGAAGCCATTTTCTGGCTTTTTTTCATTTTCCAGAAAAACAAGATTCATCACATGTTTATTTTAGAGAGCAATCAAGTTCTGTAGTACACTCCTGTAAAACCATGACAAAAACATTGCCATAAGTTGTAGAAGAGTTTATGCCGGATATAACTTTAGCAACAGAGGCTGGAATGGTTTTGATATCTAACAATGCATTAATTTTATTCTCTGAGATGTCAAGAAGAGTTGATTATTAAGTTCAAAACATGAATTAAGAAAAATGTTTTTAAAAATAGTTCTGTCTTGTGTCTGTTCTTGGTAGTAATTAGATCATACCCTTGTATGAAAGGTAGAATGTCAGACATGTGTTTGTTAATGACACTATTCAGAATTTTTGATTCTCAATAACAAGTATTCTCTAGAATCTAACTCTGTGATAAAATGAAAGAATTTGTAATCTGAGATTGATGGACCTTAGGAATAGGAAATACACTTTTGCATCAGTTTTTATATCAATACAATGATAAAAAGGGAAAAATTTTCTTGAGAGTTGTTCTAATGAAAAAGATGAAAGAAATAATTACAATTAAAAAATTTTGCCCGTCTGGTTTTAGGAGATGACACAGGATGTACAAATTTTAGCTGAGACAAAGGACATCAGCTAAAAACAAAGAAAATTGCTATGTACAAAATGCGCCATGATGAATAAATGTAGAAGAAGTGAAAAAATAAATTTAGGTAAAACCATGGTTTCAATTGGTCATAGTTTCCATGGTCAGAATCATCTAATGGAAAATAACGAGAATTTAGAATCAGATAGACTCAAATAAACTGAATAAAAGATTGAAAAATAATAATTTAGGCTTTATTTCAAGTACTTGCCTAACTATATACAATATTATATACTGCCCCACCCCCCACTATTTCCCCTCAAATAAAATTTCATAATACAAGCCTGTAGTTAGAGCTTGTAGTTGGAAAAACAAAAAAACTCTCTGAGTTTTACACCCTTTTGCGTTCTTTTGCACCCCTTGCAACCCTGGATAAAGTATGAGTTTTTAGAAATTTTGGCATTATTAAGTAACATCAAACTTAAAATTTAATTTATGACTGTTGAATCTTATGGACTTGTAAAAATTAAATATTTTTTATTATACATTATTTAATTTAGTCATTTACCAACACATAATTATAAACTATTATCATTGTCTTTTAATTTTCAAATAGTTAATTTTTAGCATAATTTTTAAAATTGTTCTTATGTAAATTTAAACCTGTTAAGATATAACTAGTTAGTAACTATGCATAGTTTAAAATAATTTTATAAGATAACATCATGTTAATACACTGCTTCTTATAAAAACTATGATTTCCATTGATAATAATAATTCAAATGCTGTTGGGAGTTCTTTATACTGTCGTTTAATTTTTTTTTTTTTTTTTTCAAATTGGTGTCAATTTTTTTGAAATAAGTACATCCTTTACTCTTTGCATTAAAATGAATTGTTTAACATTTCTAAACAGCTCCTAATATCTCAAACAAAAATAACTATTTGCCAGAATCATAGAAAAATTAAAAATCAACAATTACATCAATTTTATGTTTTTATCTTTTACTCCATCCAGTGTCTATATTTTATTATATTTATCCATCATTAAGCTCCATTTTATTAGTAGCATCAATTATAAATGTGTGGTAGAAATCTTTAGTTCAAAAAGTAACTATTTATAAGAATTATGGGTAAACAATAATTAGTATGAACATAATGTTCAAAGTTTATTAACAAAAATCTCAAATTTTATTTTCTACCTAATTGTCAAACTTAAACAAACATAATACATAAATTGCCAATCATATGTTTGCACATAAACAAACATAATACATAAATTAAACATGTGTACTTTTAATCATACATTCACCAGTGTAAAGTAAGAATACTAAAGATTTACACCCTTGTCCATCAGTGGTATCCAACTCTTTGAAGCAACTTTTACCCCGTTATCCCTGTTAAGCAGTACTGGGGATTGTTTAACCTCCTGAGATATTTGCTCATAGTTAATTTTAAGCAATTTCCTTATTTTCTATTCACGATAGTTGTTATTTATAGATAAAGTTTTTGGGTACAGCCAGTCAAATATCCCATGGCATTCTTTGCAATGCTCAGTTGCTCCAGAAGCATGCCAATTGCCATTCATGCTATTAGCTTGGTGTTCTATGCTTCTTTGCAAAGTTCTCTTTTTTGTTTTCCCAATATAAATTCCCCAAAACGTTTCCTCAAATAAAAAAAGAATAAAAAGAAAAAGAAAAATTAGTTAGTATGATGCTGTTTTTGATGTTTTATAAATAATTATATACTATTAATATATATTAGTATAAATATTTTTAGTTTGCCGTAACACTTGCTCTGGCCATGGTTATTGTGATAAATTAACCAAACAATGTGTATGTGATAGCTTCTGGACTTCAAATATTTTAAAATCTCATTTTGGAGAAAAGGAAAGTAATTGTGGTAAGAATTTTTTATTTTGTGAGTATTGCACTTATTTTTTGTAATATTTCATTTCAATTTATGTTTTATAATAAAATGATTAAGGGTAAGCAGAAAACATCTTGTGATAAAGTATTGTTTGTAGGGCATTTTAGTATTCAGTAAACCAACTCACGCATAAATATATATACAATACAATCTCTCTAATTCGAATTTCCTTAATTTGAAAACCTCCATAATTCGATTAAATTCGATAAAAGTCACTGTGAAAAGCACTTAAGAAAAAAATCAACTTTCTATAATTCGAAAATCTCTTTAATTCAAACTTTTATTTTTCCCCATAAAATTCGAATTAGAGAAATTTTACTGTGTATATATATATATATATATATATATATATATATATATATATATATATATATATATATATATATATATATATATATATATATACTTTGTGTCAAAACTATTTGTGACAGATTTTATTATACAGCAGCGCTGTATAATAAAATCTGTGACAGATTTTTTATACAGCAGCGCTGCTATCTGAAAAATCAGAATTTTTTGAATTCTTAGGATAATGTTTCTTTAAATAATTTACTATTTGTGTCTGAACTTCATAAACAAAACCTATGTTATGGTATACTAGAAATATACTTTATATGTTTTTCTCCCAGAATACCTCTCAAGTTTTTTAACTATCACAGTATTACTAACAGTATTACTGATGAATCGCAACACTCGATCTCAGTCTTCTTTACTTTATGTCTACTTAGATTATCATTCACTACTGACCTTTTATGGAAACCATACATAGAATCATTACAAGGGTAGATGTTTACTGAAAACAACTATTGCAGTATTATCATCAATAAAAATATTAATAAAATTTTAAAAATGGTAACCTTCTAATTGAGTTCTCTTCTTTAAGTTTTCTTGAATTGTTATTCACTACTGACCTCTCATGGTAACTTTGGAATTGATTGTATATGAAAACCATATACAATCAATTCCAAAGTTACCATCTAAGGTTGCTTCTTTTTATCATATCTCTACTTCTGCAAATCTTTTATTTGTCCTTGTATAAAATATTTTTGTCATATTTGGGCTTTCATCTTCTAATGATGCTCTTTCTCTTTTAGATAAGGTCCAAAAACACATTGTAAATGTAGTTGGAACTGTTTTATATGCCAAGCTTGAGCCACTCTTCCATCATCATAAAGTTGCATCTATCATAGCCACTGCTCAAACGAGCTATCATATCCAGTTCCATCAACCAAAACTCATTCTCGCTTGACTTGTCATTCAGCAAAGCCTCATTCCTCAAGCCTTCGTTTACTGTATCTGCCCCTGCATGTCCCTAAAAACTTTTATTTGTCTAGTTTTTTTCCTTGCACTTTAATTCTTAGGAACTCTCTGCTATATTCAAGTTTTCTTGACTCATACAAGCTTCAACTTTTCAAGTCTTCTGTTAACCGTTTCCTTTCTCTTTAACTTTATTTATTTTTTTTTCTAGTAACTCCCAATTAGTTAGTGAATTAGCTTTTAAAAAAAAAAGCTGGAAGTATATATTGCTAAGAGAGTTCCTAAAATTCATGAGTTTTTTCCTTAAAATGTATTTTTTTTTTTTTTTTTTTTTTTTTTTTTTTTTTTTTTTTTTTTTTTTTTTTAATCGAAGTTTTTATTTTAAACAGATATTATAACATAAATAAAAAATGCGTTTTTGGCATTTTAAGTCTATTTAGAACTTTGCGAATAAGAAAAAGTTAAAAGGTAATTTTTTTTTTGGAACACCTTAAAAAAAAAAAATAATTCTTATCATCTTCTGATATAAATCAAAATTTAAAAATTCCTCTTTGTCTACTGATAAAAAGCAAAATAGTTTTAATTCAAGCTAGTTATTTTCTTTAAATAAAGGAAAATCCAAAGTTACTATTACTTCAATAGCACCGTTGGATTTTATCTTGAATCACAAATGTTTAGAGTTCGGAAATGTCAAATAATGCAGCAATCTTTTGCTAAATTTTCTTTTTGTTGCTTTTGGCTTGACATTTTGCAATTTAGGAATGAGTTGTTAACTGAAAATTGATGTGAAACTAGCCTACACGCTTTTTCTTTTTTTTTAATACTATATGCATTTAAGTTGAGTGATATTTTTCTCAGGTTTAAAAGCAACTTTTAAAATAGTGTTTTGTTCAATGAAATTTGATGCAAGTTAATAAATATTAACAGTTCTATGCCCTTTCTTGGAGTTCATTATATACAGAGGTAGAAAGTAACAATTTACTATTGCTACTATAATTGAGTAGTTTTTTTTTTAGTGTACTTCTACTTTTAAAATTATTTTTTAAAGCTTTTACTTTTACTTAAGTATTTTTTGTTGAAAGTATTGTACTTTGCTACATTTTTTAATTTATTAGTATGTTTGTAGTTAGTCTAACCTTTCTGTTTTAAAAAAAATGTTCTAATGAATCCATTGTTCATGCTATATTTATTGGTTGTAGTTTTATTTTTCTTTGTTTTTTACACTAGAATTTTGCAAATAAAAGTTTTAAAATAGTGTTTTTAAAAGCAACTTTTAAAATAGTGTTTTGTTCAATGAGATTTGATGCAAGTTAATAAATAGTTATATATATATATATATATATATATATATATATATATATATATATATATATATATATATATATATATATATATATATATATAGTATATATATATAAAGTTATTTTATATTTTTATATATTTATATATATTCTATAGTATATATATATTATAGAACACATATATACATACTATAGAGTATATATATATATATATATATATAGCATATATATATAGCATATATATATATATATATATATATATATATATAGCATATATATAGCATATATATCTATATTGCTATCTTATTAGAATGGAGTATCCTATATTTATCTGTCACAATATTCGGTGTTTTTCTCTTTTTTGTTGCACTAGAATTTTGCATCCCACCCAGGCTGTTTAAAAGCAACTTTTAAAATAGTGTTTTGTTCAATGAACTTTGATGCAAGTTAATAAATAGTAATAGTTATATATATATATATATGTAATATATATATATATATATATATATATATATATAGTTATTTTATATTTTTATATATTTATATATATTCTATAGTATATATATATTAAAGAACGCATATATACATACTATAGAGTATATATATACATACTACAGAATATACATATAGATATATATGCTATATATATATATATATATATATATATATATATATATATATATATATATATATATATATATATATATGTACAGTATATATATATGTATAGTATATATATATGTATATATACTATACATATATATATACTATATATATATATATATATATATGTAGTATATATATATATATATATATATAGTATATATATATATATATACTATATATATATATATATATATATATATATATATATATATATATATATATATATATATATATATATATATATATATATATATATATATATATATATATATATATAGTATATATATATAAAGTTATTTTATATTTATATATACTCTATAGTATATATATATTATAGAACACATATATACATACTATAGAGTATATATATATATATATATATATATATATATATATATATATATATATATATATATATACATACTACAGAATATACATATAGATATATATATATATATATATATATATATATATATATATATATTATTATTATTATTATTATTATATCTTATTAGAATGGAGTATCCTATATTTATCTGTCGCAATATTCGGTGTTTTTCTCTTTTTTGTTGCGATCGCTTGGGGAGTTTGTTTTGTGTTTGCAAGGTATTTTTTAATATAATATATTTTTTATTATATTCACGCTTTGTTATGTCTCTGTATATTTATGTCTTCATCGAAAAACTTAATTTTTAAGAATCCTGTTATTTTACCACATTACATTTATCCAACATAGAATGGTATTACAAAAGAAAACAAAAGCTTAGCTTGAAGTTTACAGATATATCATTTTTATTTTTTCAAAGTAAAAACACTAAATTTTAAGGAAGTGATTTAAAATCATAAAAATAGCCTACTTAAAGGAAATCATTTTTAATTTCTTATTCAAATTCTGTTAATCTCTCAAAACATGTTATTATTAGTAACATAACATAGTGACGTGTACTATTATGACGTACTATTTTTCAAATATTTAAAAGCCCATATACATTATTAAGTTATTTGTCTACTTTTTGAGAAATCTAAGATAACAATTTTTTAGTTGTTACAACTTTAGAAAATTAAACTTTAAAAAATAAACCAAAACTTTTTTTTGATAAGGTATTAGTGCATAATATTGAAGTGTCCGTTAATAAAAGTTTAGATCCCGATAGTGAATCTTATTAAATAACATACATATTTTATATTATATGTATGGTATTATATATCTTTTTATAGATGAACAATGTAAAATTTAATTTTAAGAACGTTAAATTTTTTTAATCTTTTGAGTCATTGTGCTCTCTAATATTTAAACGTCTTTAAATTTGTTGAGTAGAGGTCATAAACATGATTTTATTTTTTGTTGCATTATTGTTTTTTCTTCGAAAATATTCCGTTATCTTCAATATTCAAACTTGAAAATGACATTGATTTAAAACGACAAGTTCATGAAAAGCATCATAAAACAAAGAAATATTTTGTGCGGTTTCTCCTCTTTCTATTCTCTATCTATTTTCTCTACCTAATTAGGTAGAGAAACTAATTCTCTGCCTAATTATTAGAAATTTAACATGCAGCGAGCTTAATCCAAATCAATAATTGGTGTCACCGCAGATTGATCATTGTTGCAACCACAATTGTTATCGTTGTTGGCGACTGACATTTTAAAAAATGTTGCTTTTTTAATATAAAAAATTTAATCAAAAGCCTTTGGATAAGTTGTTTTTTTTTATTACCTTCACTCGTAAAAGGTTCTGCGAAATTTAATTTTTTTATTCTTCCTTCGTTATTAGCTTGCAAATAATAATAAAACAAAAATCAAGTTGCCATACGCAAATCACGTTAAGTGAGTTTGCGCATAATTAAAATTGTTTTTGTTGAGTTTATATCATTTCCACACTCGCGCTCAAAATGAGGGGGTTTCAAACCTTACATGTTCATAACTTTCAAACACCTTAAAATAAAACACCTTAATTTAGTATAAGATAGTAAATTTTAATATTTTCAAATATTAAAATTTACTATTTTATACTAAATTTAAGTCTTAAATGCGAGGGAAATTTAGTCGCTTCCCTCGTATTTAAGCTATGTTTAGGTACTCTTTCTGTTTAGAGTATTCCCAGGCTCCAATAACTGCTTCAAAACATTGTCCATTAGACAACATAAAATACTTAAATTTGGAGTTTTCACAATGCTTGTTATTTAATTATTTTAATGGTATCATTAAAATATTTTTTTTTTAACTTTTTTTGTGAAAAAAAATTTTTCAAAACAAAATTATATTTCTTATCATAGCCATTTGACTTCTGTATTGTTATTTTTATCATTATTTGGTTCTTTATTGTTTTTTTTTAAATATATACAGAGTAAGGAAAATGTTGTTACATCTGATGTTATTTTCACATTACAGTTTTTGGATTTGCATCCCAGATGCAACAAAGCAAAATAAACTTTTTGTGTGTACGCGCTTTATTTTAAAAGCTATTTAAGAGCGTTATAAAGAGATTCTAGCGATTTGCTGTTTTGAAGTCGTAGAAAGCACCAAAGTTAAACTATATTGATTTTGTTTCATATTCAGGTCATCGCTTTATAAAGCATTCCTTATTTTTAAAATATTCAAATGATGGTATAATAAAGTTTTTATGTAATAAAATTATTCACTTAAGAATAATTAAAAGTTCAAAATAGATTAAAAAAATTCCTATTTCGGCATGTTAAAAAGAAATTTTGCGTTTAAAGAAATGCAAAAGTTGTGTTTTTCGCTACTTGCCTATAGGTTGCTACTTTTTTCGATGCACTTGTGACGCAAGTAAATTTCTTTGATTCTATTTAAGATTTTTGTTATTGAGTTTTACGTAAGTAAACGCGTTTGTCAGTGAAAACCCATGTATATTATTTAAAGTAGAAATTATTTTTCTAAAGAATATTGCCTTTCTCTTCCCAAGGATTTATTATATTTTCTATTTTTAATTTATTTAGAATGTTTGTCGGAAAAAACTTTATAAATATTAAGTTCCTAATGTTGAAGACTTATACTATAAAATCTAAATTACTTATTTTATTTTACTAGTTTAGTAGTGTAGCTTTATTGTTAGTTTGCATTTTACTAGTTTAGTAGTATGTAGTTGAAAATTTACCATCGTTTAGGCGCCAGCGTAACAAAAGAAGGACTCGATATCGTGCCCTTCGTACACGCGATCACGACAGCAAAGAAGACATTCTTCTTGTACCAAATGGAAAAGGTAGTCAAATATAAAAAACATTTGCAACATTGATACAAATCTTATAAAAACTCTCCTGAGTTTTTTTATTATTATTAAACTAGATTTTCTCTTTATGTTAGGCAAATATTCAGCGCAAAGTTTGACTTTTACAGAAACGGACGATGATTCCGAGGAAGAAACAACAGTTTTTGATAAAAAACGATTGCTAAACGGGAACAGTTTTACGTCGAATGGTGTTGCAAACGGAAAGCTTCCCAAACAAAGAGATCACGCTTTATAGCTTTTAAGATATGCCGTAATAAAGCGAGAAAAAATTAATTTTTCAAAAAAACTTCAAATGTAATAATTTTAACTAATTTTTTATAGTGCAGTATTTTAATCAAACAATCTGCTACGTATTATGCGACGTTGAAAATTATATTGTTTTTGTGAATTCCATAAGGGGTTGTTATAAGCATTTCAGAATACGCTCGTTATATATATATATATATATATATATATATATATATATATATATATATATATATTTGTATATATTATTATTGACTGATTGACTGACGGTTCAATTTTTGCTTATAATTTTGAAACTATGGAATTGCAGTATTCAGGGGTGTTCTTTTATTGTTAATTGTGATATTTAATCAAAAATATATTTATATATATATAAAATTTTGTAATAGAAAAAACATATTCTTTAAATAAATTTTTTGTTTGATTTGGAGTTGTTTGTGAAAAATATATTTATTTTTTTGACGAGCGTTTTATATTTAAACTAAGCGTTATTTTTATAGTTTCGCTTGATTAAATACGTTTTATTATTTACGCGTTGTTTTTTTGTTTTTTTTTTTTTTATGTTCTCCTAATTACATGCGTTCTTTTTATAGACATTCTTAATTTAAAACGTTAAAATTTTAAATACACTATTTTTACTCTTAATTATTAACTTTTTTGATTTTATAATTACACGTTGTTTTTTATTGCTCTTTATGCGAGCACAAACATTTACTTTGTTTATACACTAACGTTTAGTATTTCACTAACTCAACAAACATTTAAAAATATACAATAAAAGAAAAAAATGCAACTTATTTTTGGTTTACATTAATACCTTTCTCCCGGACATGAGGCACTTCTCTTGAAGTTCCTTCTAACAGTTGCCTCTCGCTTATTAAAATTTTTATTGTTTGAAATTTTAAACAAAGCACTGCATGTTTTTTGCATTAAATTTAAATTAGATCAGATCTACATAAAATCGTTCTTTTTCTTACATTCGCGTTAGTTTCGGCATTTTTTAGATGTCGATAAATGTTTTTATCCAAGAAAAAAATAAAATTATTAAAAAATCGAAGACAAATTTTTAAAATATTTATAATGCTTATGATAGAAGTTTTACAACACGATTACTTTAAATAATTTTATTATAGGTTTTATAATAGCTTATTTTATCTTTAAAGACAATAAATAATTAATAACTCGTGCATTTTGAATATAAGTGTCTCTATCTCTTGTTATTTGCAAATGCTTTTAGTCGCTTTATTATTAATTTGCTGATGTAAACATAAACAAAGTTTAAATCACTTTTGTATTGGAGTTTTTTTTCGAACTTTCGTAGTACTAAATCCGGAAATTTCTTTTATCGGTTGTTTTTTCTTTCTAGAATAATCGCGGTATAATAAAAAATTTACTTTATAAAGTAAAAATGTTCCGAAAATAATGAAATTTAACTTCACAACTTTGAAGGGGGTATATTTTGTCGTTAAAGTGAAAGTTGCTGGCACGTTTGTTTTATTTATATATGTATATGTACATAATAATATATAGCACCGTTAATAATAACTTATATAAAGATATTATAAATTATTTATAAAAACTTTCTAAATAATTCTTTAAAGTGTCAAAGTTAACGCTATTTAACCAATGATCCTGAGTATCTTTTTACTTAGGGAAAATCCCAAGTGTTACGATAATATTTTCTATCATTTGATTGGATAATAAAACAATTAGCCTAGAACCCAGCTGATTATAGATTTTGCTCAAATACAGCTCGAATCAAAACAAACTACACTCTGCAGTCGTTCTAACGATAAAGACTTCTCGCTTATAATAAATTTTAAAAATGTACAGAGTATTACTTATATCTGCTGTTGAAGGCATTGAGGCTGTCGAACAAGTTAACAATATATACAGGCATTTAAGCTACAGAGGAAATGATATAACACTTTTCGGTAATAATTTTTGGTGTTTTTTTTCTTGATGTTCGTTTTTTGCTTAGATTTGTTTTTATGATTATCTTTTTTTTACATAAATAAACTTAATACTGTTAAACGTTTTTTTATTTTTTTCAAATATATTTTATTTTTGCTTTATTTTTACACTTATTGCTTTATTTTTACATTAAAATGCTTAATTAAACTTACATTTAATGATTTATTTCTTCAATATGCTCTAAAATCCGCACGGTTAAAAAAAGTATACAAGTATATTTAGAATGCAAATATGGAACTATTAGAAAGATTTCAATTGCCTTTTTTTTTATTGGTTGTAAAATGTTTGAATTCTTTCCTTTTTTGTTTTTTTATATATTTGTTTTATTTTTTTAATTTGAACGTTTTTTTTCTTTCTAGACATAGCCCGTTTAAAGATGGATGACGAATATGTCCATCACATCGACACGTTTAAATCCCAAGTAATGGACGCGGCAGATGCAATTATTTTGGTTACCGACGAGTTTTGCGCTTCTTTAGTTCAAGACGTCCAGTCGTTGTTCACAACGCACAATAAATCAAAGCGTTCAAGCAATGTTTGGTACCACAACGGCGTTTGCTGCACAATACTTGGCGGCTCAATAAAAAACTCTGGTGTTGCGAAACAGTTGTGGGAAGTCTTTTCAAATCAACATATTTTAGATTTCACCGATCTTTTTCCTTATGGAAAAACAAAAACATATAATCTAGACTACACCAAAGAAACAGCGCAACCTGCCGTTGTATAGATTGTTTGGTCAATGACTGTAAATAGTGGGATATGTTTTTATGTACATAGTGTATGCAGTTTTTCTAATTTCTTTCTTAGTATCGAGAACTCATTGAACTTATCCTAAGACAGAAAGTTTTCTAAAAATCGCATTTCTTTATTGGTTCTTGTATGTTTATTGTATTCTTCAAACATTTGAAGAACACGATTTGTTTACTATAGACACAAAGTGTTAACTATTTTTTTCAAGTTTAAATTCTATTTATTTTTTTGTTTTTTTGTTTCTTTTTTTTTTTTTGTTTTTTTTTAGAAGGATAAAAAAAAAAAGAAAAAACATCCTAATATCCGTATTTTTCGGAATATTAATTTATATATTTTTTTGTATATTTATGTATATATATATATATATATATATTAGCTATATTTTTATAGTAAATAATTTCGAGCTCTTATAGAGAATTGTGTTATGTTTTAAATTTTATAAAAATGGCAATGACGTCAATATTATGTTTTTATGCGAAAATTTTTATTTCAATCTGTAAAGTAAAAATGAAAATGTAAGAAAAAAATTGTCTCAAAATTAAAACAATCACGTGTTTTTTATTAACTTATGTTGAGCAGAAATTTTCATACTATAAAGGGTACGAATTAGCGATGTTTTGGAGAAATATTAGTGGAGAGTTTAGATATATTTTTACATGTGAGCATGACTGTATAATCTTTACCGCCCGCCTCATTTACCTCATAAAATGGTTCTTTTACCTCATGAAGTTGGGTGTGCTTGGTTTTTCGAAATCAGCATTCTGGGTTTAAAAAATAAACGGTTTTCAAAATAAACGGTCTAGGTTTAAAAAAAAGTAATACCTTAAAGTAATAATAAAAAATTGTTCGTGACGTATAAATATTAATTTCGTGTAACCTATTTGTTTCAATAAATTTTACTTTATTGGCAAATTTAACCAATAAACTTGTTTTTTTTTTATATACACTTTTGATAACCAAGTAACATGTCGCCAAAATGGATCTGTCTTTGTTTTGATAGTTTCGCATAGTAAAATTGGAAAGGAAAGTCTCTAAACTTTTAACTGAATTTGATCATTATCATCAAATGACAGTTATTGTTAGTAAATGGTGATTTGATTGGCGTAATGGTCGGTGGATCATTTTGATTGGTTGTTGTGACTTGTGAATTGCAACTAATGTACTACTTGGTGGTAGTTATGTTAAATAATATTTTATGGGTTTAATTTGAGGCAATTTTGTGATTGCACCGAGGTCATGGGTTTTATTTGGTTGCTTGCAGGGTAGTCAGATTCAAAACATTCTCTCTCCTTTTTTTCTAGTTGTTTCTAAACATGGTCGATTCGACAGGTTTCCTAATATTTTGGATTATATTGTCATTGAAATTGCAAGATTTTCATACTTTTTCAAACTGTTTCCGAATTGATAATCGAGTCAGAAATTCATAAGTTATGTCTTATAGTTTGATTTGGTATGCTATTGGCATTTTTAAAGAAACTATGAGCTCACACACAATGTACTTTATGAACTTTTCAATAAAATTAAATAATATGGAACTAGTACCAATTGAGAATTTTTCTGCTAAAATGTCTTTTACGTTCTTTTTTACTTTTGTCAATAGTTTTGTCAATTGCAGCGGATTTTAAATAGGGATTTTTCTATTTTATATATATTAACTACGTCATTTATTATTATTTAATATTTCCGATTTTAGAGCTTTAAATTCATCGTTTTTAGTTTTATAATTACGGATTCTTAAACGAATTGCGTCAGTAAGCAAGCAAGTTATAAAATAATTATTATGAAAAAATGAATAACAAAGATAGAGAATATTTGTGAGGCGGTTTCTTAGGCGTTTCTTTTAATAATACTGCATTTAAATTTAATTATCAAGTGTTTTTCTCGGGTTTTAAAGCATTTTTATACAAAGTTTCATTTGATTTGATTTTGCGCAAGTTAAATATTTTTAAAGAATTATTGCTTGTTCATTATATCATATGTATATATGTGTGTGTGTGTATATATATATATATATATATATATATATATATATATATATATATATATATATATATATATATATATATATATATATATATATATATATATATATATATATATATATATATATATATATATATATATATATATATACATATATATATATATGTATATATATATATATATATATATATATATATATATATATATATATATATATATATATATATATATATAATAAAAGATAAATAAAGTAAAAGCGAGCGTAAAAATGTTGCTTGACGCTATATTATTTTATAACAAAATCGAATATTAACCGCTACTCCTAGCTTGAATTGACACAGAATACACATTTAAAGCAAACATGTTTTATTAAGATTTTTCACAGTTATGTGTTGGAAAAATGAAAAAAGAATTCAGCAAGAATTCTTTGATTTATAAATAAACGAACATTTATATTAAAAGTAAATTTTTTGAAGTAGAAATTTTTTGAAGTAGAAATAAGCAGAAGTGAAAATTGTTTAATTAGGATCATGTTTTTATTTTTGGATAATAACAATAAAATTTTTAATGTTGTCTACGAGTTTAAAAAGTTTAATTTTATTTGACTATAATATAAATATTTTCTTCATTTTATTATCATAAACAGTGCGTAAATTGAAAAAAAATGAATTGAACGCTCTAAAGCAGATCCATAATTAGTAATTCCCAACCTGTGATGATGATTCATAGTTAGTAACCCCCAACCTCTGATGATGTTTTCGTTTTTTTCCCCAAGCACTGTACCAATATATGGCTGACAATGACCAATTTAACGCTTAGCTGAGTTGCTTTTTTTGTGGAATAGAAGGAATAAAAGACGAATAAACTATAACTTGGAGACAAACAAACAATTACGTAGAAAGAGTTAACAATACCTTTTTACAAAACATTTGTCGTCATTGAAAAAATAATATTGGCTACTAAGTTCACTCAATTGACATCATTAAAGAATACGACCAACTGTTAA
The DNA here is from genome assembly GCF_022113875.1 of Hydra vulgaris. Taxonomy (NCBI): domain Eukaryota; kingdom Metazoa; phylum Cnidaria; class Hydrozoa; order Anthoathecata; family Hydridae; genus Hydra; species Hydra vulgaris. The sequence continues at coordinate 18,416,847 of NC_061167.1, read as the reverse complement.
GTTTACATTATCGATAAAGCTCAACACGTTCATTTGCTATTTATTTTTAATCTAGACTTTTTTTTTCATTTTAAAAAAATAAAGGATAACTTATAATTATAAAATAAACAAATTAATATTATGTGTAAATTATTTCACGAAATGCAAGAAAAGTTTTATCAGTCGTATTTAAAACTTACAAACAACATTCTACGGACGTCATACGTACGAAAATTAATGACAAATGTTTTTTACTCGCTTAATAATGTTTGCTAAGAGAATCTTTTTCTGAATTTTTGTTATTTCTAATTTTTTACTCTTAAAATATTGAGTTATTTTGAATCTTCTGCAACTTATTTTTAATTTAATTTAAAGTTAAATATTTTCAAAACACGTATTGTAAAGTAAAATATAGAATATAAGTTATTTGCACAAACGATTAAAATTTGGTGTGAAAATCAGCAGTTGATTTCATTTGTAGAAACAAAATTATTCACAATGTTGGTCAAGTTGACTTTGGGCTGTGTCGATGCGCTGCATAGAAATGTTTTGATGAAACCTGGTGAGTACTAACCTGGTGAGTAACTCACCAGGTTTCATGGATCATTAAAGTTATACAGCTGAACATTTTTTGTGTGACAATTTTGGCGCTGACCCGGGGCCCTTTTTAATCTATTCAAATTTATAATTTTTTCCGATTTAGATGTACTCATACTCGGTGTGGTTAGGGAACTTTTAAAATATTCTAGCGTCTGTATGATATTTTGTTGACTAGGACATATTTCCGTTAAATGGTCAGGTCTGTGACTTATGAAAAGACGAAAAATATAAAAATGATAAATTTTGCTTTATCATAAAATATGTTTGTTGCGGAAAAACCCAGATCAAAGATTTTTTTTAAATTATCTTAAAATCACAATCGCTCATCCAAATTTGAATAAGATTTTATATTAATACGTTTTTTTATGTGAAATGAACATTATAGTTTAACAATATGATCTATTCTGATCGTTTATTGGCAATATTTCATAATTATAAGTTATTTCTTGGTCGGAATTCTAGTATTTTTTGTGAAAATTGATAGAAATATTGTGTTTTGACAACTATATTTAGTTAATATACGTCAGAACCGATTAGAACTAGGATCAATAGTGAATTAAGGAACTCTTTCAAAAGATTTTAACTCAATTCATGTTAACGCCGATGAGCGGAATTGATCTAAAGATTTCAAAATAGTGTTCTTTAGATTCACTATTACGGGAAGTAAAAAGGTTTTGAAAATTATGTAAAAAAGAAAAGTTTCTTTAAATATTAAAAAAACCTGAAGCAAAAAAAAATTATACCATCTAAAGCTTTTGTTTGGACATAATACGCTGATAAAACCATGCTAATCCCAAACAAAAGTATTCCAATAATTTTGTAAATCACCTTAACTACACCGAGTAGTAGTTAAGGTGCTTTGCAGTGAGTGGGTTATTTGTTTAAATTATCAAGATCTTTCCGTTAAACATCTGGTCTGTAAGATAAACGATTAGATTGTTTTAAGAAATAACGCCAAAATCTAACTGTGGACTGCAAGCAGTCTCTTAAGATTTATTTAAAATGTAATTTTTATTTTTTTATTTTTTTTGTTTTTTAATCTTTACAAATTATTAATATATAATAGAAACGTTTACAGAGTATAGTAAAATTTAAAAAAATCACAAAGTTCCGTTATACAAAAAATATATAAAATAAAAGTGTAAATTATTAGAAATTACTTTAAAAAACGCGTGAAATTTGCAAAAGACCGATGGTCTTGCATGGCCTACTTAATTTACTTATTAATTTTCTTATCAATTTTTGTAATTTAGGTAGACCATGGGTCTTATCATCAAGAAACCGATATGCGTTACTTATACTTTTGGATACTTCAATTTAAAATAAGTTTATATTTAAAAGATAATGTTATCAGTTTCAACAGAATAAAAAAAAAAGTAAAATGCAAAAACAAAGATTGCAGGCAAAAATAAGTTTTTAACTTTCTAATTTTATTTTAATACACATAAATATGAGTAGGTACACGAATTGTTAAATACGTAATATATAGTCGTTCACGTGTTGATAAATAAGCCTATTATTTATTATTAGTTTTTTGTTGTTGTTGTTATTGTTTTTGAGTTATTTATCAAGATTTTATGTTATATGATTCAATATAATATAATTGTGGTATATTATGAAATCCTAACTTTAGCTTAAGTTTCTAGACCGTTGAAGTGTTATGTTAAGAACGGTACTTTTAAGTTAAGACTTTGCTCGGTGCTGGAATTATTTTAACTGTTGCAAAGATATTTAGACACAAGAATATTTCTTAGGAAAATAGAAAAAAAAGAGCTATTACTACCAGCAGATAATTTTCTTGTTTACTTTTATTTATTTAGTAGAGAACCTTATAACTTAGAGTAAAAAAAAACATGCTTTTAAGGAAATTTATTGACTTAAATACTTTGTAAAAAGTCAATCACTTTGATCTATAACCATGTCCAAATTATGGACGTTTTTAAATTTTATTTAGAACAAGTTGAAGCAAACCGACTGAGCAAAACCCTAAAGAAGTTCAAAAAGAGACTTTACAAAAGTCTTAAATTCTTATAAATTTAAAAAAATCTATAAGAATTTTTTTTAAAAAACAACCAAAAGCCCAGTGGGGACAGTATGTTTTTTAAACGTTCTTTGGACGTTTTTATTAAGTTTAAAGCTAATAAAAACATCCAAAAAAACATTTTTAAAAACGTACCGTGCCCACTGGAAGAAGTTGTATTAAACAAAAATAAATTTGAATTTATTTCATTTCATTTAAAATTTAAATTGTCAAAGATAATATTTTTTTATAAAATTTCGATTTAAGTTTTACTAATTTGCACTCCCGGAAAATTTTTTGGAAATCGAAATTGCTGTAGGTGGGTTTTAGGGCAAATTAAGCACTATTACTTTTTAAACAGAGTTTTTCAAAGTCCCTTTGAAAAACTTAAGTTTTTAAAAGGTGTTTTTAGGGCCTATTTTATACGTCTTCTTGAAACCGTTTTTAAACCGCTTTATAACGATTATGAAGATTTATGACTGATTTATGATTTATGACTGATATTAAACTATTAGCAAGAGGTTTTGACTCGTTCAAAAGCTTTTTTCATTCTGCATGAATCGAAAAGTAAGTCTGAACTTATCTTTACCCTATTAAGTGTTTTTCAAAAACTCTGTGGCGATAAAAGACTGTTTCGGTTAAGTAGTTTATTTATTAGAAAATTAACTTTCTTCACATTTTTATCTCTTACATTCGTTTTCAATTCCATTTCTCTTTAGTTTTTGTCACTCAAAAATGGCCATTTTGATTTCATTAGTTTTCAGCAGTCCGATATTCAGGATGCTTGTTTTTTAGTTAATGAAAAATTATTCATAAACGACTATTTCATTGAGTAAAGATGAAAATGCTTTAATTGTTTTGAACAACTATTTTTAAATGAATTAAATCCAATGTAACTAATATATTAGTAAAGTTTTAAAAATAACGCGACACTACGAACAATTATTTCCGTGCGCGTTACGTCTTATTCGTCATGTAAAAAAACAACGATTAAATGTAAGATAAGAAAATAAATTTCATTTAGTATCCAGTACCGGATTAAGGAAAATTGGGGCCTAGACACCAAAATTTTTTGGGTCTCCATTTTCAGATTATTAATTATTTTTGCAAGATTATTGAGTAATAAAGTATGTACATTCATAAATGTAAGTATTTACCAAAATAAAAAAAATGATGAGATAAATCTGGTATTTATTACTTTTTAGCGGCCTTGTTCGTCAAGGTTCGTGTTTCGGAGTTATAGAGTTGAGAGAGGGTTATAGCCACAAATAAGTAGCCTCCTCGTCTGTAGTGGCCTTCTCGGCCTTCTCGGAGGTGAATTAAAATTAAAAAAAAAAAAAATTACTAAAAAAATTATAAAATCACAATAAATCATTTATGATATCATTAGAATTGATGTCAAAATAAAATTAAAAAAAAAAAAAAAAAATTAGAAAAATTCTGTTATTAATAACTTTCTGAAAGTTAGCCAAAATGTTCCTAATTACTACAATGTATGTTTGTCTTATGCATTACCTGTAATTTGGGAGTATTGCAACATTCTATCCTTGGTCTTGTATTGTTTCTAATCTACATTAATGATCTTCCTGACAATCTTACATCTAAAGTGGCTTTATGAATGCTGAAGATTGCTGAAAAGTTTGCTTGACTGGCTTACGTCCTTAGGTGAAACTTATTGAAAAACTATAATCTGTTGGTTAATGAGTGCACTAATCTCGAATTTCTCGAATGAGTGCACTATCTCGAATTTCTCGAATGAGTGCACTATCTCGAATATCTCGAATGAGTGCACTATCTCGAATTTCTCGAATGAGTGCACTATCTCGAATTTCTCGAATGAGTGCACTATCTCGAATTTCTCGAATGAGTGCACTATCTCGAATTTCTCGAATGAGTGCACTATCTCGAATTTCTCGAATGAGTGCACTATCTCGAATTTCTCGAATGAGTGCACTATCTCGAATTTCTCGAATGAGTGCACTATCTCGAATTTCTCGAATGAGTGCACTCATCTCGAATTTCTCGAATGAGTACACTATCTCGAATTTTTAAATACAATAATGAAGTAGAAAAATAATAAATGTAAATGTTTAAATTATTTGCATTACTGATTAATTCACAATAATGTATAATATTTAAATATTATTTAAATTAAAAAAATACTACTTTAACATCCAATTTTTGGGGTTCCTAGGCCATTGCCTAATCTGGCCTATTCGGTAATCTGAATAGTAACTCGCATATAATAAATAAATCCGAATAGTTGATAGTAAATAATAAATTGGTTAATCCGTTAGTACCTCAAAAAATACACAAAAAATAGTGTAAAAATAGACAAAAAAAAGTGTATCTGAAACATTTTAAAACTTTTTTTTCCAACAGTTTTCTTGAATCACTCAATTAAAATACTCTTTGCTTTTGGTAAATATTTAAAATGACCCAAGGTTAACTATTTTTATTTCGATAAGTTATAAGATTATTATTACCTTTACGAATAAAAAATGATGCTTAGACATTATTATCCTTACTAATAAAAAAAAGTCTTATCAATGAAACTATAAACATCACGAACATAAGCGATTAAAATTTTTGTCTGTTACAATGGGAATTCGACAACAGACAGAGTTAAAAAATGCTTCTAAACGAAAATGTGTTCTTGGCTGTGTGATAAAAACACTTGGTAATTTACCATTTAAAGCAACAAGTGAAATTTGATCTATCAGATTAGAAGACAATTTCCTTTTACTTATAGTTAGAAGGCCTACGTATTACACCCATAGCACACTAGGTGTATGTAGTCAAGTAACGCATAATAATAAAACTTACAAATGCAACACCTCTTTAAACTAGTTTACTGTTTTAATGCAAACTTCAATTTCAAAATGTTCTTTAATCTTGAATCTTTGTTCTTTAAAACTTCTCCTACTAAGAAAATTATTCGACTGCTTACAAAAAGATTTTGTAACTGAATGGTTCAGTTACAAAATCTTTTTTTAGTCTGTAATCTTTTCAGTCTGAACCTCTTTTGATTTTAATTTGTTCAATGAAGATACGCGGTCAGCTTGCAGGTAGATATCGATTATTATATATGAAAACGAATGTTAGCAACGAATTTATGCAGCCGTGGCGTAGTGGTTAGAGCGCTTGCTTTATAAGCATGAGATCCAGGTTCGAAACGAGCTTTGGACATATTTTCGCGTCACGGTAAGGAAGGAGGCGTGAACTTCCTGGTTAAATGCAGTTCCGCGGTGTTCTGTGACAATACCGTTAGATCTTCATGGGACACCTAAAAATAAAATTAAAAAAAAAAAATGTATTTAATTAATTACATATGAAATTAGGAAAAAGTTATAGTTGTGTTATTATGTATATCTTACTAATTATTTAGTTTTCACTACAGTGAAATTAAAATAATTACTAAGATATTTTTAATGACTTAAAGGTTTCACGCAATATAGTAATCATCAGATAATCGCTGATGCAATCATCTGATAATCAAAATTCAAAGTTTTAAGATTAAATATACTTTATACATAAACACATTTGGTTTTATAAAATTCACAATAGTTATAAGAGCTCACGAAAGATTAAAAAAATACAATAACAAATTAAAATTGTATAGAATATAGCAATGATTATTTAGAGTTAAAAATTAAAATTTACCGAAAAAACGTGGTTAAATATCCTTGTTTAATCCACGCTTCTTGAACCGTCAAATCTTATATTTTTATAAATTCAAAATTATGTTACGTTTTTAAACTAACATGCATTAAAAAAATTATAAAAAGTTTTTTACCATTTTTTAGTTTACTATATATTTTAGGGGAAGTTCGTGTACCTTGGGCCTCCTTGTACCTAGGGTCACCCCACTTTATTTTAAAAAAAGTTAAACTTCTCAGTCCGATGATTAATTATGAAATTTTTTTTAATCCTGTTTTGATTCTTAGAGAGCGTCGCTACGGCAAGTTATAATTGGAAAATGCTCTTTGATGGTCTAAAGTAAATTTTTGCCGCTAGTATCTCAGATTGTTTTACAATCCTAGAGGAAGTGCTTTTCTATAAGTTCTTGTATATTATATTGTTTGTTACTTAAGTACTAAATGCGATGTTCAATAAGTTTCCTCTCAATCCGGGTTTGTTAATAGATGAAATTTTTCATAAGACTACTAAGTCTTGTAATTACATACAGTTTGCTTGTACATATGTGCGTAAAGAACTTGTATGATTACAAGGTAGATGTTAAATTTCGAATAGTGCAGATTTTTTTTTTCTTGTTTTAAGATTACCATTTTACGCGTAGACTTGTTTGCCAGTTTGTTCAAAATTATTAGTCAATTTTGTTATTTATTTAAGTGTTGAAATCAAGTAACACTAGATAAATTTGTTGAAAACAATCTAAAAATAGATAAATTTTTAATCAAATTTATGTTTCTATTTTTGTTTTCAATTTATTATGGAGTTTAACCTAATTTCCAGAGAGCGTATAATTAAAAAAGAGCTTATTGTGCCTAGGGCCACTACTTTTTAAACCCCTCTACGAGACAGACTTTTATGATTTAAGTTATTATATCTGTATTAACACAAAGTTATTATAGGGATGTGATCAGATTAGTTTTACCATTTTTAGACAAGCCTGGGGCCTTGAATTTGGGCATTGAAAAAATCGGTCCCTAGGTACACGAACTTTTCATATATATATACAATTAATCTATTTTTTTTTAAATTGCTCGAGTTCAGCTCTAATACTTAGTTTCATACTTTTTATCATACTATACTTTGTGTTTTTTATTATATTTTGGTATAAAATGATGTTTCTGAAAAAATAAATATTAGATAATGAAGACAAACATTTCACATAAATTTTAAGTTATTTTTTATATCTGTAACCAGTCTTTAAGGTGGAAAATAAAAATTTTAGTCTAAAATCTGTTTTTTTTTTGAATCAAGACAAATTGAAGATCTCATATAAAGAGCACAAAGTTTGATATACAACCGATTAGATTCAAAGAATAAAACCTATTATGGTTTACTTTAACTCTTATGTTAACATATACAAACTTCTGCAATCGCTCTATTCACACCCGGGTAGCTGGGTACCCACAATTTTTTTTGTACCAAATAAAATTTAAAGTATGTTTATTAACGCATGCAAATAAACTTTATTGTAAAAGTAAAAAAAGTTAAAAAAAAAAAATCCTCTAAAATTTTTTGGGGCCCCTAAATTTGCGGGGCCCGGGGCTATAGTCCCCCCTAACCCCTCTTGATCCGACACTGTATCCAACATATTTGAAGAACATTGCCGCTGGCCATTTTGAACATTGTCATTGACTTGGCCATCTTAAAAATTGTCATGTATATTTTCATGTATATTAATCCGTGGTGTCAACACTAACTTTAAAACTGTTGAGTATAGTGGTCGTGATTTTTTGGCTACCATTACGCTAGGCTTGTATGTTTTATTTCTTTTTATTGTACCAACAATGGTAAAGTTCCACGTTAGCAAGTGTTTTGCAACAGCAAGAGCTGTGAAAAAGTCATCCATGCAAATATTTCTCTCACTTCTTTGGTATGTAGTTGCTAATTTTTTTATCACTGATCCCTGATTTCTTTTTCAGGTATCATTTGATTTACCAGTGTAGGTTATACCCTGCAAAGGGTACGTATTCAGGCTCTCTATCGTTATACGTAGAACAAACACTAAAAATTAGAAGCAAAAACCTCATGTCATTTATTAGCTATGACTTTTTAAAATTTACAAAATGGACAAAAAAGCAACCCTTATTAATTGCATTTAATTGCAATTTTCTGCTTTTTCTTTCTCAAGTGTCATTTTTGATCATATTGAAGATGCATTTTTGATCCTTAAAATATGAAAACATTGTGTTATTTAAACCACTCTCAAGGTAGAAGTGACTCATCACTCTCAGAACATCAGCAATTTTATTAAAATACAACACATCTAAGTTTACTCTTAATTTAAATTAATCTTTGCGAATGAAATTTTATTTTTAAAAAAGGTACAAAGTAAAAAAAAAGTACAAATTTTTGTTATACAGGGGTGCGCAGGTTATCGCAGAAAAATAAAAATATTTATATCTCAAAAATGGCTTTTATTTTCAAAGTAAAACTTTTCACAATACCAAATCACATATATTTTTACTCAAAAACACTAATGAATTTCAAAGTAGCCTCCTTTGGCATCAATGACACTCTTCAAACGCTCTGGAACTGACTCACAGCATCGTCGCACCATGTCCGGACTAAGATTCTTCTAGATCTTCTTCAATTCGTTTCGGAGGGCTGCCAAATTTGGATATGTTTTGGCTGCTTTCTTGGTCTCCATGACACTCCATATAGCAAAATTCATAGGATTAATGTCTGGGCTTGAAGGGGACCACATATCTGGGGTCCAAAGGTGCGGAACATTTTCTTTCAAGAAGCTGACAGTTTTCTTTGCACTGTGTGCTGGTGCACTATCCAGCATAAAGGCCCATGGATCGTCCCCGAACTTCTTTTTGGCTCAAGGAATGAGGTTAGCTTTGATGAAGTCGACACCCAGTGGGCATTTCGACGTCAAACGAACGTCGAGCGACGTCGGATCTCGACGTCGGATCGACGTTGGGTTTACGTTGGAAATGGAAATGTTATTTGACGTCGGATAAACTGACATCGCGCGACGTCGGCATTCCGATGTAAATCCAACGTGTTTTTTGAAAACTAAAAAATATTGCCTTATGCAGGAATCGATTTGATGCTAAATCCTACGCGCTTACCACTTCACCACAGAGTCATATTGCTATACGTGTTTAATTTAGTAATCTATACTTGTAGCTATTTAGGAATTATTACTTTGATAAGAAATAATTTTGTTTAAATATTATATAAATATTAAAACGAATAGTTGTATATTATAAAAATGTATACTCGAAAATGTTAATAGTTAAAAAACTATGCTAGTGCATCATACAAAACTCATGATGTTTTATCAACCATTATTCAAACTTCTTTCCATTAATAAAAAACACGCTTAGTTCACATATTTATTGAAGAGCGCAATTGCACACATATTGTTGGGTTTGGATTAAATTTTCATCAGCGATGTCTTACGACGTTGTTCCGACGTCGTTTTAAGGACGTTGGATTGACGTCGGAAGACGTCAAAAGACATCGGAGTACGTTAATATTATGACGTTGCCCGACGTCTTTTTATCGACGTTGGATCGATGTCAGTACTGCGACGTTTTTTGGACGTCTTTTATAAGATGTCGGAACAACGTCAAAATACATCGAAACGACGTCAGGGGATGTTGAGATAAAGACATCGCCCGACGTCATTTTACTGACATCGGAACAACGTCGGAATAGGTCTTTTGACATCGTTGATGAAAATCGTACGTAAATCCGACGTCGGATTGACGTCGGGTGCCCACTGGGCATAGGTCACCTGGTTGACTTTTACACCTTCAGGAACAAAAACAAGGGGAGTTTTTGACCCATCAGAGCACACACCTGCCCAAACCATGACGCCCACAGGGTGCTGTCTCTTTGGAATAGTCCTCAGTTCCAAAGAAACTGTTCTTCTGGACTTACCAAGAACTCTGTCATTGTATCTGTTGGGTTCTGGTTCAACTGTGAAAAATTTTTCATCACTGTAAACGATAGGGACATCTTTGTGGTCTTTGAACCAATTTAGTAACTCTTTTGATCTTTTGCGTCTTTTGGCTCTAGTTGCCTCACTCAGAAGTTGTCTTTTTGACTTGACAAGGCTCTTCATACCCAGATCATCGTGGACAACACGTTGCATAGTCCTTCGAGACACAACTGCTTCTCTAGCTAAAGATGAAATTGACCTGTTTGGGTTTCGTCGTACTTTGCAGTCGATCGAATTTCGAAGTTCTTTAGTTCTCACATAACGATTTGGGCCTGTTTTTTTTCTTTTGTAATTTTTTCCAGTTTCTAAGTCTTTTAAGAGTCTGTAGACGTTGAAGTTATGAAGCTGTCCCTTCACGGCTTTGCAAATTTCAACTTTTTTCACACCACGTTTCCATAGATCAAAAACAAGTTTTCTTGCATTTTCATTTTGCGTGCTGTCAAATCGTGCCATTTTTTACAACTAAATTAGTTAAAAACGGCATTTTTTAAGGATTAACTTGTTGAACTGCGTTGCATTTTCCCGCCAAAAAAGTTTTTCACTGTATATCATATTTTTTGCCGCGAAATTTTTTTTTTCATTTTTTTCTGCGATAACCTGCGCACCCTTGTAAAAAGTACAACGTTTTGCTAAAACCTCAAGAGTTATCACATGATACTATTTTATGATACAACTCAAGTAGCTTACGCATACTTTTATCATATAAACCATGTTGGCTTAAACTTCACGTGTGAAGTTTAAGCCAACATGGTTTATATGTTCAACAAAATTTGACGATAATCTTTAATTAAGGTAAATAGAGAGCAATTAGGTTTACACGTAAGAACCTTTCTTCACTTACTAATAAAATTTTTTTGCAAGTGCTAGCAGTGCTTTATTACTTAGACTGCACAATTCCTGTTTAAATAAATGTTTATTTAAGTAGGTTTTCATAAAAATGGGCTTTATACCATTCAAACCACAACAAATTTTGAGGAAATATTTTTGGGAAACCACCTCAGTTAACCATCAGTTAGAACTTTTAAACTAAATAGAACATATAGAACAATCTTCCTCTTTTTGAGGATTGGTGCCGTGCAATACTCAGTCAGTAGAGAACGCTTTTAAACCGCTTTAAAAACGTTAAAATACTTTCTTATACATTCTTTTAAACGTTTTAAGGGGCAACTACCCTCATTTTTTTAAAAATTTGATTTTTTTTTTTTTTAATAATTTTAGACCAAAATTTTATGCAGATTTTGAATCTGCAAAAAAAATCAAACATTTTTTTATAAATTTTTGTTCAATTTATGTTTTTTTGAACTCAAGTAAAAAATATTTGCATAGCAACGCGTTGCTATGGGGGCGAATATTTTGTTTGTGAACATATCCTGGAGTACTGTTTCAAATATATGCTTTGATTTATATCTTCTTTGCTAATTAATATTCTGTTCCTTATTATATGCCATTTGCAATTGCTACTTTAATACGATTTTATCAAGTTATCAAAGCTAATTCATATAACAGCAGAAATTAAAAAATATGACAAAACCTACTGATTTGGGTGTTATTTTGAACAAAAATATTAATGATAGAGTAAAGCAGAGAACAAATTACTATAAAAAAAGAAGAGGATTTATGGTGAAGAAAAATAAAAATGCATGTAATGTAAGTGAATGTGACTCTATTGAAAGAAATATTTTGGGCGCATCAGCTAAAAAAGTAAAAGTTGTTACAAATGTACCAAGTAAAAACATTAAAAGAATTACTGGTTACAGAGTTATAGACACTGAAATTTTATCTAAAGTTCTTTCATTGTTAATGTGTCCTCAATGTGAAAAGTGTGCACTGTACTTAGGTGATCATCAGAAAAAAAAGAAAGGTCTAGCAGCGTTGCTATATATAAAGTGTACTACACTATCTTGTGACTATAAACATGAATTTTATACATCAGTTGCTTGTGATAAAGGGTTTGATATTAACAACAGGACAATATATGCAATGAGAGTCTTAGGCCATGGTCATTCTGGCATTGAAAAGTTTACTCAGCTCATGAAAATGCCAAAACCCATGACCCAAAAACTATTCAAAAATTACAACTAAAATAAAAAACATCGTGAAAAGTGTTGCAAACGAAACAATGTCAGATGCTGCAACTGAAATGAAAGAAAATGCAACTAGTGAGGACATTGTTGATGTTGGTGTATCATGCGATGGATCATGGCAGAAAAGAGGATATCAGTCAATGAATGGAGTTTTTACCGCAATTTTAATAGATAGTGGAAAAATAATTGATGTTGAACCTATGAATAAATCATGTAAAGCTTGCTGTATGAAAGAACAATTAAAAAAATCAAATCCTGATGCATATGCTAATTGGAAAAACAAACATATTTGCCTGTACAATTATCAAGGTAAAGCTGGTGGTATGGAATCAGTTGGCGCAGTGAGAGTTTTTAAACGCTCCATCGAAAAACATAAGTTAAGATATACTCAATTTCTTGGTGATGGGGATAGTAAATCCCATCTTTCTATCAAAGATATATACCCAAATATGGAGGTAAAAAAGTTGGAGTGTGTAGGACATTACTAAAAACGAGTTGGTACTCGCTTACGCAAGTTAAAAAAAAATGTTAAGGGTCTAGGTGGTCGTGGTCGACTAACCAATGCAGTTATTGATCGCTTGCAAAATTTTTTTGGTGTAGCTATCCGGAGCAATACAAATGATCTGAATAAAATGAAACAAGCAGTATTAGCTAGCCTTTTCCATGTAGCTTCTTCTAAGGAAAATAACTATCATATTTACTGCCCGACTGGAGGTGATAGTTGGTGTAAGTTTAACATTGATAAAGCAAAGTCTACTTCCATATACAAACCTGGACCAGGAATTCCTGCGGATATTATTCACAAAATCAAGCCAATATATGCTGATTTAAGTAAAGATTCTGAATTAGTAAAGTGTCTTCATGGCAAAACCCAGAATTGCAACGAGAGTTTTAATAATTTAATATGGGATAGTCTACCAAAAAGTAATTATGTTGGTTTAGCCAGTTTAGAGTTTGGAGTGTACGATGCTGTTGCAAATTATAACATCGGTATGAAGTCTGTCATTTTAATTTATGAAAAACTAAATATGAAACCAGGGCATTTTACTTTAGCTGGTTGCAGACTCATAAACAAAAAACGAATAAAACTATCATTATTTAAATCGAGTGAAAGTTTTAAGATGAAACAAAAGATGTTACGACGTCAACGATTATCAAATGATCATCAAAAGTCAATAGAAAAGTCCAAGGAATATTATGAATCTGGTAGTTTTTAAAATATTCTTTTAAAAAGTTATTTTTTTAAAGATATTTTTATGAAATGAAAAATAATTTATGGTTTTATTTTTTGTTTTGTGTTTTCTGAGAATTTAATTTTTAAACACGCCGGGAAAAAAATCTTGAAAAGTATACATGCTATCATGATGAAATTTTTAGGGATCGTTCATTTTACCAATGTTTATGATATGAGCGGAGTAGAATTTCTCATATGACTTAAGATTTTGAGTTTTTTAGTTTTTTTCTTTGTATTTTGATCTTTTTTTTAATAATCTAATTTGACTGTAGCTTTTTATCAAAAAAAAATTTTTATTTAAAAATCTGCTTCGCTCATATCACAAATTTACATATTTAGAACAGTTCTACAAAATTTCATTGACACTCCTTTACTCATAATTCTTATTTTTACGGCGTAAACACAGTTTTTGTGGGTTTTTTAGCTATTTTTTTGAGTTGCCATAGCAACGAGCTACCATTTTATGTATTTTTTGGTATTTTTAATGTCAGTATAATATTTACTTTATGACTAAAGAAAAAGTTACTTTATATGTGTTGTTTTGAAATTTGAGGGTAGTTGCCCCTTAAAAACGTCATGCGCTTACTTGCTACTGGTGTGGTTTAAAAAGTTCTCAGCTTTTCACAGAAGCGGAAGAATATTTATGAGTTTTAATGTAGGTGATCCGTGTAAGTAAGTTAAATTATGAAGAAGTGCCTGTTTTTTTAAGTTAAAGATTGGTTTTTACATTAAAAATTTGTTTGAATAATTCAAACAAATTTTTCAATATAATTTTAATTACTTCTATGAAAGCGCTCAACTATTTACTTTATTTTTATTTATTTTTTTATTTTTTACAAAACTAAAAGAGTAAAATGTTTACTGAATTGAAAAACTATGAAACATCTAATATCAGAATATTAAAATCATTTCTACTTTTTTTCCCCACATTTATAAATTTGATTTCTTTTTTTTAAAAAAAAAAAGATAATTTATAATTTTCATTTATAATTTTGGATTCTTTTTTTTTTTTTTTTTTTAAAAAAAAAAAAGATAATTTGTTTATAATAACTTTGAATAAAATGCATTTAAAAATTAATTTGAAAAAGGCGTCTTAAACATATAGCTTTATAATATTCTATACAACCTGAATTTCTATTGAAATCGCTCTCTTTAGAACTCTGATAATAGTTTGACGTAAACACAAGTTGTGTAAATAAACAGGTTGTTAAAAATATTGAGCGAATTTTAAGACTAAACGAGACAAAAAAATAAAAAAGAGCAAAACTACTTTAACCATGTTGAGTATATACTTAGTTAAAGGGTTCGCTCTTATGGAAAATACCTAAATATTTTACATGAACAAACTAAATCACTCTCAAAAGTCTCAAATCACTCTCAATTAAAACAATCTAATCTAAAATCTATAGAAGGTAATATTTAATATTCAGGGATTATCTTTTTCTGGATATTTTTGGCATTCCGGATATTTCTTTAGAACTTTAGTTTTTCCAGATATCCAAATAGTTTTCTGGAAATACAAGTTAAAAAAATTTTTTTTTGTAACTTTTTCGTTCACCGTTACTCAACGCTAAATTTAATTAGGTCAGGTATTATTTGGACGCGTGTACAACTAATTTTGCCTTGTTTATACTGCCAAATCTTATACTTAAATTAATGTGGTGAAAAGTAAAATCGTGGTATTCCTCAACAGTCTCTTGGGGAGGCTTTTTAAAGTATATTATGTATCAGTATTGCCTGAAGATGTTACTAATTTAAGTCAGGATTAGCTCTTGGCAAAAGAACAGTTATGATAGATTCACAACACGTAGGCAATCAGAAATAAAAATATTCTACCAAGTATTCTACCATTAGAAATAAAAATATACAAGTAATATTTACAGCGTTAGAAAAACGTTTAAAATTTAGAAGGAAAAACCAAAAAAGCACGTGAATAAACGTTTAAAAAAAACGTGATATTAAAAAAAATAATAATTTAACAGTTTATATCATAATCATTATATTGATTATATCAGTTTATAAAACAAACTAAAAAAAAAATACTTAAAAATAAAAATAGTGATGATAAATTAAACGAATAAGTTAGATTAGAGAAACGTCGTAAATTATCATTAGTTTGTATTGAGAAAATATAATCAATCATATATTACGTTAAATATATTATATTACCTATATTACGTTAAATGTAAGGTATATGCGGAATAGAGGTTTGAAAAGAGAGAACACCGTGAGGCGTTGGTAATATGCAGGAATGCGGAATTTAAATTAATTTTATTTAAACGCTTTATAGAAATGTAAACAATAACACGAAAATAGTTGTTTGTTTTATTCAAAATAATATGGAGTTTTTTTATTTAGGTAGTCTCTACTTTCAAACCTCTATTCCGACGTTGAGCATCCTTGACGTCCTTAGGGAATAGGCAAATTGGGATATATAGGGATAGGCGCTTCGCAGTGTACATACATCGACTGATTTATTTAGCCATAGACACAGTGAGTGTGCATACATCAACTGAGAGTTTGGATTTGGGCAGGTTGTCATGAACTATATGAATCATATTTTTCAAGTTTGCGGACTTAAAGGAGACCGCCGGAATAGAGGTTTGATAACAGAGCTTACCACGTCTCACAGGAATTAAGTAGAACCTTCAATATACATTAACAACTCAAACATGTAGGACAGGTTTGAGCATGTTTCTTTTTTCTTTAATATAAATAGAATGCTTTGACACTTTTATATCCGGTTTAAAGAAACAAAGAACGTTAATACACAATTATATCTGATTCGAAAAGACAAACAAGTAGTTTGTTATATTATAATTAAATTCCAGACATTTTTTAAAAATTAAAAAAAAAATCTATTAACAAAAAATATTTATTGAAACAAATCTAAAAACTAATGAAACCGTTCATGCTAAAAATCAATTAAAGTCTATTTTAAATAAACTTTCTATTCGGCGACGCAAGTTATTAGATTTATTGCCTCTTAGAGGGCAAAGGTTATTTATATTTCTTTGTAAATAATTGATTTAAATTTTTTGTCTATTTTTAAATTATTTTGCGGTTTTTCAATTTAAATGATTTATTGTAGAACATGTTTTTAAAATAATTGGCATATGTCGAAATTTTACACTTTGTACATGAAAATGAATCATATAATGGAGTATTCAGGTGGTAGTAATTAATATCTTAAAAAATTAATATCTTTAGCCAATTTCCTATTTCTCAGACATGAATTAGTGACATTTTTGTTCTCAGACACGGGATAATGACATTTTTACAAATCCTCAGACACGGATTAGTGACATTTTTTGTAATACAGCATCTGCATATGAGGTTAGGGATCGTCCGGAAATTACGCAACGTTAAATTTCGCTAATAAACAAAACAAAAAAGATCGGAAGTTTTCCCTTGCAGACAGGGCCAGTGGGAGTAGGTGTCACGTGGGGGGTGCCATTACAACTTTTGCCGACTAAAAAAAAAAAAGAAAAAAAAGGTCCTCGTTTTCCAAAATTTACCGACTGTCATGACGACATTTGCCGACTGTCTAACCTATATCGAAAGGGTCAAAACTTGCCGACTAAGGGTCCAATTTGCCGACTAAGGGTCCAGTTTGCCGACTAAAAATCATTGATGGGGGGGGGGGGGTGTCACACACCTCCATACTCCCTATCGCGCCGGCCTTGCTTGCAGAGCCTTAAGTTAAATTAAAAATTAAAATAGCGCATTAATTTTAATGAAAATCGCAGCGTAAAAGAACTTAAGATTTTCTTCTTTTGAATGAAGTAATTTTATATACTATGGAGTATACCTTATAGAGGACTTTGGGATCGTCCATAAAGTAGAGGGGATCTGCAAATGGGTTATATGAGATGGGAAGGCAGTGGGTCAATTACAAAGTAAGGAGACACTAAATTAAAAAAAATATCATAAAATGTTGGGTGAAAGCTTTATGAACGACCACTTTCCGTGCAACGTCACATCTTTTTGTAAGCAATATGCGCGCATACTTGTAGGCAGAAAACATTAAAACTTTACAAGCGTACATTCATAAGTTCATAATATTAACACACTTTATAAGTGCTTTTTGCATTTCTCTTATAACCTTAAATAAATTTTTGTCTTTTTTTTGAAAAATGATTGAAATAATTAGTTACATTTAAAATTTTAAAAAATGATTGAAATATTAATATAATGCTTTTCTATAAATTTACTCTTACTATTTAGAAATAATCAAAGTGGCAAGCAACTTAGAAGTTCTTCTAAAGTCAGGAAATTAAATAAATTATGCAAAACTCATAGAATTTTGATTAATTTAGTTGCAAATTATAAGTTATTATTTGAATTGACAACCAAAATAAAAAGATTGCAAAAAATGTATTTTAAAAGTCTCATAATAACAACATTATTTAAAAGTTAATCAGAGAACTTTAGAAGCAAGTGTTTATGGGTAAAAGTAAAGGGCTATGTGAGATTTTTTGTTGCTTTTTATGTTAAAGTCTTGATAAATTTTTCATCGGAAAGTCAGGGAATTTTTATAAGAGTTAAGAAAAGTCATGAAAAATGAACATGAAAATTTGCTGACCACCCTGAATATAGAGTTTCTCAAAAACAGGTAGTTTCAGAAAACAGTTGTTTTCTTTTTTACATTTTAAAATTCCATGAAAAACTGTTAACAGCTATTTTCTGTTTTTTATGGAATTTACAAAATAGTTCGCTTTTTAGCATTTCAGTTCAATCTCTTTAATTCGAACCTCTTTAATTCGAAAACCTCCTTAATTCGATTAAATGCAAAGTCACCGTAAATGTGCTTAAGAAACTCCTACGTTTAACTTTCTATAATTCGTAACTCTATAATTCGAAAACCTTCTCAACTCGAATGGATTTTTTAAACCCGTCAGTAAAATTCTCTCTGTAAATCGAACTTTTTTAACTTATGACGTGTAAAAAGCTTGTTAAACCGCCAAAATTATTTTTTTCAAATTTCGAATGTTGTGAGTTTTTGAAAAACGATAAATGAAAGTTATCTGCTACTGTTTAAAAAAAGTCATGGCATGAAAGAGACAGATGAAAAAATAATTTAAAGCGGAAATAGAAATCTCCAATGGAATTGGAGAAAGGAAAAACAAACAAAGGTTTTGAAAATTTTTGATATTTCACCAAACACTCTTTCAACCTGGAAAAAGAATAAAGATAAAATCTATGACGCTTTTTATGAAAAACACGAGATGCAACAGGGGTAGAGGAGGTGAAAATTTTTGCGAACGTCATATATGAATGGCCCCTTATTAGAAATTTACCAAATATCATGGCCTTACTATATTTACACGGCCAGATATCTTGCCTATCGGAGCAAAAAATAAAATGGGTAACTTTCGGACTTTCTTAAACGTCTTATAAAATTGTTTATCAAAATATTCATAACATGGTTTATACATGTGCTACAGCGCATGTATTAATTGTTTACTGTAAAACTGGATATTAAAAGAGAGAGAATCAAATTGATTTTATTCTGGAAAAGCATCCAATTTTTAAAAAAGAATCCTTGCTTGTTTAAACAGTAGGTAGTATTTATTAATCGAAAGTTATGTTAACCCAGTGGGCACCGTTCCTAAAAAAGACGTCTTTTGAACGTTCAAAAGACGTTCAAAAGACGTCTAAAACGTGTATAAGACGTTTAAAACGTCTTTTTTACGTCCGTGTCCACTGGGAACTTATCAATCGAAAATTAAATCCTCAGTAAAAATTCAGCTGTTTGTGCTAAACATTCTAAATGCTTTATATTCCGTGCTTTTAATTTTGATCAGTTTCATTATGTTATTTATTTACAAACTGGTAAAATGTTATGGAAGTTACTTTGTAATGTATATGATAAAGACCAATTACTTCAGTCAAATTTAAAAAGTTTCAAGTTATTTTATAAATCACTTCATTCTGGAGATAATAAACAAAGTGTACTACTTGCTCTTGCAATATTTGAACCCACAATCACAATTATTTTTAAGATAGGACTGATTCCTCAAGCTTTTTAAAGTTGATCAATATATGGCAGACAATAAGAAACAGTAAGCAAAAATACAGCAACAATATTTGTATTGAAAATACAACTGTTTTGGATGACATGAAACTTTTATTTTTGAGGGATTTAGTCGAATGGACCGAAGATTGGTAATCATCTCAAGTTTTTAACTCCCAAAAGTTTACATTTTAAAGGTTATTAGTTGAATTTACATTTTAAAAGTTTATTAGCTGAATCTGGTGAAGTAGAAAGCCGTTATTAGGAAAAATTTTATTGTGGAGAAATGATTTTACCAGCTATTGATTTTGTTGCAAAAGTATTTGGAATATTAGATACTGCCATTTTGCTTATAAGAAGCTCAACATTTTGTGATCAATATGCTGCAGAATGGGTGCTTGTTAGCATTATTGAAAAATATGTATGTGTGTGTGTGTTTGAGTGTGTATATATATATATATATATATATATATATATATATATATATATATATATATATACATATATATATATATATATATATATATATATATATATATATATATATATATATATATATATATATATATATATATATATATATTATGTATGATATATATATATATATATATATATATATATATATATATATATATATATATATATATATATATATATATATATATATATATATATATATATATATATATATATATATATATATATATATATATATATATATATATATATATATATAGGGGAAGTGGGGGCATAACCGCCCCCGTAACGTTTGGATTAATGTTATTTGAAAATAAAAACGAAATGTGTTTTTTTAACAGTTTATTTCAATAACCACATCATTAAGCTTTAAATTGATGCATTTAAGAAAAAAATTGAACGGGTTTTGAAAATGTTATTACACAAAAATTACACTTAGTGAAAAAAATGGTTTTGCCCCCATTGTGAGGCACAACCGCACCCTCACAAAAATTGATGGGGCTACACCTTTCATGGTACATTTTTTTTACAATTTTCACAGCTCAGATTATTTGATAATTTTGTTCCATGTTTGCATACTGTGCAGACATTCTTTGTATTTACATTTTGAGTTCTGCCCCAGAAGAGAGTTTTTAGAAAGAATTCAGCTTCATAGCTTAATTATTAGATTATGATATTATCAAAAATGGCTTTCACTTCATGAAATAATGTTGATAACACATATCTTTAACACTAAAATCAAATATTGCTTAATTCTCAAAAAGAAGGTCAGGAAAAATATGATGTAAATATAATATTTTTATCAAAATAAACATTATTCACAACTTTTCAGAAACTTAACAGTCACTCTTTTCGACATACACAAAATGAAGGAAACTGTTTTACTAACGCGTGGAATGTTTTTTGCCATATAAGATAACATTTTTTGAAGAGAAATGTTAAAAAACGGTTGTGCCTCCATATGCGGTTATGCCCCCACTTCCCCTATATATTTATATATATATATATATATATATATATATATTATATATATATATATATATATATATATATATATATATATATATATATATATATATATATATATATATATATATATATATATATATATATATATATGTATATATATATATATATATATATATATATATATATATATATATATATATATATATATATATATATATATATATATATATATATATATATATATATATATATATATGCATATATTATGAGGTACATCTTCCAGATAAAGTCATTACAAATTTTTATATTTTATTGTTTAATAAAGTTATTACAATTTTTGTTGATGAACAAAGTACAATATAAAATTCTGTTATTTCAGCGGTGTAAGTTTTTTATAGAAATAAATCATCAAAGCAAAGGAAAATGTCTATTTTATCAGACTTTTATTATATTTGTCAAACAAATTTTATACTTTATACACACTTCTGTACACAAAAACCCGTCTAAAAATTATATTTTTTGTTGAGGCAAGAGTGGCCAATCATGTTATACGATATATTTATGTTTTGAAAAGTTACCCTTCTAATTTTTTGCTCCGAAAAGTAAAATATTCGGTGTTGCGTTAAATAAGTAGCCCGTTAAATAAGTAGACAAACAGTTCTGCGCATGCGAAAACGCATGCGCAGATACGCTGTTAAGTGTCCGTTAGGTAATTTACATTTAGGGTAAAGTGACCAAATTCGAGCCAGTGACCAAATTCTGGTAAACGAAAGATACTATGACTCAAAATGAGGTTTTAATTTTTTTTTAAAAACGAAGACTAGATATATTACTGATTTGAGGAGAAATGTAGGAGAGTGCTGCTACATCGATTGATCTATACCTGCCTTAACCCAAACCCTGAGTTAATGTAGTAGCATTCCCTTGCATGTTATCCCTAAATTAGTCAATGAAGAAGCACTCCCCTACATTTCTCCCCAAATCAGTAATTCTTCGTTTTTTGAACAATCAAAACATTATTTTGAGTCATAGTATCTTTCGCTCACCCCAAATTCCAGCTTACGTGATATTTTAAATCTAAAGTAGTACTTTTTTGAGATAAATATTTGTTATGATGTTACTTCTATTATAAATACCCGCCAACTAAAATCCAGTCTTATAAAAGTCACATTTACAAACATATAGCAGAAACCAAGACAGAAATAATAAATTTAAAATGTGGCATCCAGTGAAGCTTATAAACATTAAATATTTATTACTTAACGAAATGTTAATTATTTTAAACTACAAATATATTTCTTGAAAAGACAAATTTAGCTTTATAATTATGCTAAGTCATTTCTATAGATTGTATTTCTTAATTAATTACACCTGGTAAAAAGACCAAAATTCGGCCAAGTAAAAACCTTATTCCGGCCAAGGCCGAAATTAGGTTCACGAGTGTCTAAAAGTAACTCACACTTGTATGATATTTATATTATTAGGTTTTATTCTTTTAATATTATGTCCTTATGTTACATTTATGTCCATTTATTTAGTTAAATATTTATATAATATTTTAAAAATATAAGTATGATGACTTAAAAATAAACACTAAATAATTAAAAGATTACATTGCTTCATGTAAATTATTACTTATAAATGAATTTTATTAAGAAACAATCTTTAATTGAAAATTTTAATAATTTATAATATAAAGTTTTAATTTTAGAATGGCTGATAACAAAAATAAAATTCATAATAAGAAACAATGCCATCCAACTCGAGGTAAATATGTGAAATATGAAGAGGAAGTGTTACTTGAAGCTATAAACAGTGTTATTAGTTCACCTAAAATGTCTGTTAGCGCTGCTGCTAAATTTTTAAAAGTACCCCGAGCAACTTTGCAAAGCTGGATAAACGGAAAAGTTGAGATTGGTGCAAAGCAGCAAGAAAAAGTTTTTAAAAAGAAAAATTCTTGGTATATGCTGGCAAGCTTGCAAAAAAATATGGCTATTCTTTTAAGAATGGCAAATCATCTAATAAATGGTGGCGACTACTTAACAATCGACATAACAAAAAAGTAACTCTTTGACAATCAGAATCAACAGCATCAGTTTGTCATCAATGCATGAATCCGATAAAGGTAGTAAATCATTTTACTGTGTTTAAAGAAGTCATTTATAATAAACAAGGCCAATTTTACAGGACATTTAACCAAAGCCTAAAATAAATGACAAAAGCTAATATTGAATCTGGCTTTAAATCATGTAGATTCTTTCCATATAATCCTTCGATTATTCCCGCTGAAGCTTACTTGCCAAACTATGTGTATTCTGAAGACAGGTTAGTGACTAATCTCTTTGATCAATTTAAAATAATTGATAATACAACAACAGTTGAGCAGATTAATCAAACAACAGACAGCACGAAAGTACTTTTACCAGATATTGAGTTGAAACAAAATCTAATTACCAACCCAAGATTTGCTGTAGCAAATGATCACGACTATTTAGCTGAACCAATAGCCATAGTAGAACATAGCAGTGATTGTTTAGTGGAACTAAGTATGAAAACTTTTGAACTAAAAGCTGCAAGTAATAAAGCTACTTGTAAGTTTCAAAACAGCTTAAAGATTATGTCTTACTCTGAAATTGAACAGTCTATTGATCAGCATGAAATTGATATTACAGTTTCAACTCTTTTAGCTTCTGATTTTGTAAAAACTAAATCTTTTGCCCCAAATTTCCCTTTTAAAAATTCATCTTATTCAGGAGATCGAGATAATGATATTTTGCCATATTCAGATCCAAATTTTACAAAGAGCAAAAAAACTAAGAATGCAGACAAGTTTTTTGTGCTTACTTCTAAGGAAGCATATGAGTCACAATGGAAGCAGAAGTAAAAACAAGCTCAAAATGAAAAGGAAAAAGAAATGCGTAAATTATTATTGCTACAAAACTTAAAAATAAAGGAAGCAACGGTATTGTCAAAAAAATAATCCTAGAAAAAACTGTTGCTATAAAAATGAACCAAATAAAAGTATAAAAAAATAATGTGTGATTTGATTATGTTGTTGTGAATTTTTGTTCTTAGTGTTTAAAAAAGTCTTTTATAGAGTTCACTGGATTCTTTTTTTTTTAATGTGAATATTATATTCTATGCAAATCTTTTAAAATAGTAATATAGATTATTACATTGACATTAATTATCCTGATTTACATAATAATTCTTATTTAAAATATTAAACCTAGTTTGGTTTTTATTTGCATTCAAAAATATTTCCTTTTATTTTTTACCAACATGTGTTCGTTTTTTCTTGCCCATGGACAAGATGGTGCAACTCAGTTCCTGAAAACATATTTTTTTAGGTTTGGGCATCCTTATTAAGTTTTGGAAAGTTTATTTATTGATGAATGCTTAGTATTAAGTTAAGCAATCATTTTCTAACTGATGTTTAAGAACATGTTCATTTTAACTTTAAACTAAATAAACTTTAAATCCAGTTTTGCAAAAACTGTTTGACTTATTGTTTAGCTGTCAACCGGCTAAAATTGTAGGATTAAAAAAATTAATTATTCAATATTTAGTAATACAATTAATTTTTAAAAATTTTAAATGCCAACCCATAAAAGTATTGGTAAAAAGCTTGTTATTTATATTTGCTGTAATTAGGTTCATTCCGCATACGCCTGGCTGAAATTTGGTCATAGTGGTTGTATTTTGGTCAAATTTATATACTTTTTGCTATCTTGTAATTTCAAACAATTTTTATTTATAATACCTGCTGTAATTATATCCTAAATGCTAAAAGATTGATCTTTCTAGAAATGTATAATTTTCATATAGACCTTTTTTTTAATATGTCTGTAGAAACAATTTTGTAAAGATGCGGCTGAAATTTGGTCACTTTTTCCTATCGTTAAATAAGTAACCTCGTTCCGTTAGGTAAAGTTAAAGTTTATCTGGATTTCGTTTTTAGCCATATTTAACAATTTAATTCATTTAAAGTTTATTATAAAATGTCAGCTCATAGTTATTCTGTTGAAGATATTAAGTTTTATTTTTCTGTAGGAGCAATTAATTGCTCTAAATCACGGCGTAAATCATTTTTAAAATATGCAAAAAAATTAAAACTATGCGGTATGTAATCGTTGTTTAGTAAATTGTTGAATAAGTAATAATTATTTTCAATAAACAATAATTATTTTTATTGAATAATCACTAACTTATTATATACTTCAGATGGTAAGTTGTACAATGTAACAGCGTCAAAAAACCTGCAAGTTCTTTCTAATGACAATTAAAAAATGTTAGCCTTTAGAGATGTCCATGATTCTAATCATGGACATGATGAGATAATGGACATGATGACATAATGGGCACGAGGACATAATGAGGCTCGTGTTCGTGGCCTTAACAAAACAAGAGCAAAATTAAAAGGTTCTTTGCTACTGGCTTGGTAATATTATTGTCTTTTTATAATAGTACTTTTTTAATTTCTATAAGGTTTTTAAGTTATTTTAAGTGTTATACATTTCTTAAACTTAATTGCTAAGCAAATTAAATTAAAACATGAATTGATATCAATTCATATTTTACTTGTAAGTTATTAGTTATTATTATCATAGTAATATACATTAGCACTGCTCTATTTTTCTAAATTTAGTTATGTTTTAGTTCATGTCAAACTTTTGTTTTTGTTGAATTGTTAGGAATAGTTAATGATATTACCAAATGGGTTAATGTGACAAGTGTCAAAGAATGGAAAAAATAAGAAATAACTGTCGCTCCCAAATTAAAACCTATGGACTTAATTGTTAATGTTAATGGACTGTGGGATTTTCTTAGGGATAGACCTAATTGGACCTCTTCCAATTACAAAGCTTGGAAAGTAATATATTTTAACAATAACTGATCTTTGGAGCAATTATATTGAAGCTTTTCCTATTCCTGAAAATTTTATGTTTCTAAGTGCCTTTCTACTTTTTTCCTATAGGTTTGGTCCTCCAAAAAAAATTCTTTCGGATCAAGGTAGGGAGTTTGTAAATAGTTTAAATGAACATTTATTCTCTTCATTTCAAATCAAACACTTTATAACCTCTGCCTACCACCCTCAAACCAACGATAATTAAGATAATTAAGAAATTTCTCTCTAAAATATCTAATGACAATTCGAGTTGTTAGAAGCTGTTTTATTTGGTCTGCGCACATGTGTGCAAAAGTCAACTAAATTTATACCCTTTTTTTAATGTTTGGCAGAGAAGCAAACTTGTTCTCAACTTTATCACTGAAAAATAGTGATTCTGGTAGTAATGACAATAACATTGTTGAAAGTAATGCATTGGATGAGCAAACTCAAGAAAAATTGGGTTCATATAATAAAGTTGTTACAGAAGTAAATAACAATATTTGTCATCTCCAAACAAAAATGAAAAAGTATTATACCTCAAAACAACTTAAAGGATGGAAATCGTTTACATTTAAAACAGGCGATCAAGTTTTAGTTTACAATTACGACCTATTTTTCTGTAAAATTACAGAAAAATAGGTCGTAAAGGAAGTCGGATGGAATATGATTGGTTGGAATTTAGAATTATTTCAGAGTTGAAACAAACTGGTGCTACTTTACCTGTCAATGGTAAGGTTTGGAAAAAAGCTGTTCCTTTATCCAACATGAAGTCTTATATAGTTGATAAGCAAGTATTGTTGGCAGAATTGCTTTTAAAAGAACATGATTATTGTTTAAAAATGACAAACCAATCATATAAAAAAGAATATTTAAAAAAAAGGAGTTCTAAAAAGAGGCACATATTAAAATGTTATGACAAAGATAAAAATTATAAATCTGTTAAAATGGAAATCTCTAAATCATCTCTACCTGACGATAAAAGCATTTTAAAACATAAAAGATTGATTTATCCTGTAATTTCTACAGATAACAATTTTTATTTAACATTATCAACACAGTCAATTAAACAATGTATAGATATTTTAAATAATCCGTTTGGTTGGCTAGATGATACTTTAATTGATATTGCACAAAGTTTTCTTTCGCATCAGTTTCCTAAAGAGGTCGTTTTCAAAGTTCTTGTATTTTTAAGTTAAATAATTTTGGTGGTTTTGTTTCTGGAAAGTTTGTTCAGATATTTAATGTGAGGAATTCACATTGGGAATTAGTAAGTAATGTAACCTTTTATAATGGTTCAAATTCTGTTCAATATTATGATTCCTTTTTAATGGTTTTAATAAAAGTACAGAGACATTACTAGTACACAGAGTTGCACAATCAATGTTGCTAAATGAGTGTATTGAATTCATAAATTTAGAAGTCATGAGATGCCACAATCAAGACAACGGAAATGATTGTGGGCTTCATTATTGCTAATGCTACAGCTTTATGTTTTTCTTTTTTTTTTTATTTTTATTTTTATTTTTTTATTATCTTCGCTTCCAACAAGGCTGCAAGCAACCACTAATTAGTGTTGGAAGTTACTGTAAGAGAAAAGATGAAGATTGTAGAGCAAGATAACGATTGACAGATGACTTAAAAGATTGCAAATTATATGAATCAGAAAAGCAAGATGAAGGAAGCGAATTCCAAAGAACTGATGTTCGAGGAAAAAAACTAGACGAATAAGAGTTTTTGGAGCACTTAGGAATAGTAACAGAAAATGGATGAGACTTAATTGAATAACGAGTAACACGAGAATGAATTTTAGTAGATGGCACAAGAGACGCTAGCTCCTTCGAGCAGTGCCCGTTATAGTATTTGTAGAAAAGAGAAAGAGAAGCAACATTACGACGATGTGACAGAGGTTGAAGGTTGGCTGGAAGAGCAGGTCCAACTATGTTTACAATGCATTTTTGCATCTTGTCTAAAAGAGAAAGGGCATCATTAGAAGATTCGTCCCAGATATGGCAACAGTATTCCATACGAGGCCGGATTTGAGATTTATAAAGATAGAGAATAGAATCCAGAGTAAGAAAGTGACGAGCTTGATAAAGAGAAGCAACTTTAGCAGATGCTAATTTTGCAACGGATTTGATATAAGGTTTCCAAGAAAGATCAGAAGTAAGAGTTAATCCTAGAAGATGAAGGGTAGGAGACTCATCGAGTACATTACCGTTCATAAATATAGGAAGGTCTAAATTATTGCGATAACGATTGGCCCAAAACAATTGAGTTTTATCTGAATTAAAGTTCACCAGCCACTGTGAGTCCCATGCTGTAGCAGAAGTGAGATCCTTTTCAAACTCAGATGCCCCCTGCAAGTAATCAGAGGGAGTTGGCTTTTTATCGTGACAAGAATAAATGGTAGTATCATCAGCGATCAATTCCACCTTAGATGTGAGAATATCTGGAAAATCGTTAATGTAAATTAAAAAGAGCATAGGGCCAAGGATTGAGTCTTGGGGAACCCCTGAGGTTACAGAATAAGAAGAAGAGTGCTGTCCATCAAGGACAACTTTTATACTACGATTGGAAAGAAAGGATTCAATAATCTTAAAGATGTTTCCAGATACACCGTAAGAAGAAAGCTTATGGAAAAGACCAGCATGTCAAACTTTATCAAATGCTTTAGAAATGTCAAGAGCAATGGCCTTAACCTCTCCACCTTTATCTAATGCGCGATAAAACCTATTGGTTATTACTGTTAGCAAATCAGCTGTAGAACGAGAAGATCGAAATCCATATTGATGATCAGAAAGTAGGTTATGAGATTCGAGATGAGAGATTAAGTGTTTGTTAATTAAAGATTCAAAAACCTTGCTTATGATAGGAAGAAGACTAATGGGACGGTAGTTAGACGAATCAGATCGCTCTCCAGAATTTTTAAAAATAGGGATAACAGATGCTGCTTTCCAGCAGGCTGGAAAACAAGTCTCCGATAAGCACTTGTTAAATAGTTTTGAAAGGATAGATGACAGCTCCGGAGAACACTTCTGCAAGACTATAGCAGGTATGTTGTCCGGGCTGCAAGCTGTAGAGGAGCTTAAGCGGGAAAGTGTCATGGAATTGATCCAAGTTTTATTCTTTGGGAACGAAACAGTATGAGATCTTATTTTTTTAAGTGTGTTGAGAATTGGAAACTAGAGATGTTTTCTTACATTTTATTAAATGATACAACTACCTGTTTAATATTATTTTATTGTGATGGTCTCTACCCTTGCGCATTGAAATAATGATTCTGTTTTGTGTCTTTACATCAAGAAAATTGTAAACTTGTACAATATTTGTGAATGTTTATTTACAATATGTAATACGTTGACAGGATGTGACGAAACATCAAATTTCCAGTTATTTTTTATGTTTAAAGAACTTATTTCAGAATCCCTTTTATAAAAATAAATAAAAAATTATTGCTTTTAATTTTTATTGTGGATCACTATTTTCTGACGTTTGTGTTTTGTGAGGTTATTTACTGTATCAAAATACTTTAATTAAAACCAAAAAATCAATTGCCTTTTCGAAAAAAAAAAGTCTAGTATTAGTTGAGTCAGTACTTAAGCTTGTTATTAGTTTAGTTTTAGATTAGACTTTACTTTTGTTAGACTAGAGTTTGCTCAATTTTATATTAGAGTTATATGTAGAGTTTTTAAACTGAACATATTAAGAAAGTTTTGTATAATTGTTATTTCCATTTAAAGTCACTGCACTTTATTAAAGTATCGCTACTTTAAATATTTAATCAAAAACTTTTAGTTTCATTTAGATTTGTAATATTCATTTGTGTAATATTTAGACACTTAAGGTTGTTGAATCCATTTCAGGTTACAAGAGTATTTTTAACTAACTTAGTATTACCTTTTTCTTATCATTTATTTTGTATACAAAGATTTTTAAATAAATGTTTCAATAAAATATTTGCATATTTAAATTAATAATTTAAAATTTTCTTAAGGCCAAAAATAAAGGCTTTGGTTTTGGTTTGGTCTTAAAACTCCGTGAAAATTTTGGCCTTACTTAATTGTTTTGGCTTAGACCTTCAAAAAAAATACATCAAATCAAAGAATTAAAGGTTTTTATTTTTTATTTTTATGTATTTTTGTTTTCGGTTTTCATATATATCTACAAGTGGGCAGAAAGCAACGCGTTACAATTAACAACACCAACTCTGCATGGGTTGATGTTATCAGTGGTGTTCCTCAAGGTTCTGTTCTCGGCTCGCTCCTCTTCATTCTCTACACAAATAATCTTGCAAAACTCACTGAAACTTCTGAGATATTTGCCGATGATACTAAACTTTTTTTCTCAAACCTTATCGCAATCTAATTTTGTTGATCTGCATGATCGTCTACGCTTGGTATACGAGTGGTCAAACACTTGGTTACTTATGTTTAACACCTCAAAATGCTGCGTCATTCATTACGGTCGAAACAACCCCCATTACAATTACTTTCTGCAAATCAACCAATGTCTAAGAAGCTCTACTAAAGAACGTGATTTAGGAGTCATTTTTACATCTAACCTCAAGTAGAGCGCTCATATTCAAACAGTTGTCTCTAAGTCCTTACAAATTCTTGGTATGCTGAAAAAGACATTCACTTTCATTGATGAAAAAATGGGTCTCAAATTATATAAAGTATTTATAAGACCACATCTTGAATATGGAGTGTCTATTTGCGCTCCTTATTTAAAAGCTGATATGGCTTTGGTTGAATCTGTTAGGCAAAAATTTAAGTCTTTGGCCTTGAAAATGTTGCGTAGGCCTTATCCTTAAAACTCTTAGTCTTGGCCTTGACCTTAAAACTCTTGGCCTTATCCTTGACTTTGTAACTTTTGGCCTTGGTTTCCACTTTGTAACATGTGGCCGTGGTCATGCTACTTTTGGCCTTGTTAACAACTTTGCTACCAAACACTTTTTCTAAAGTATTGCAAAATAAACACGCGTTGCAAAAAGCGTCCCAAAGAAGGTTACGTCATTAGAATAAAATATTTTAAATATAAGCTACAAAATGAAAAATATGCGGTTTTGTTTCCATCCATTTATAAGTTTTTTTTGTGATAGAAAAATTAATCGTACGGTTTATCTATAGCATTAACATAAGTTAATAAAAAAGATTTAAATCTAATTTTATAAACTAAAGTTAATGCTATAGATAAACCGTAAATTGGTTTTAAAATAACATTGTAACACTTATCTTGACAATGTTTTTATTTCAGTTTGACATAAAGTTTGACTAAACGAAATATGCCTTGATTGCTCAATTTGTCTACTTTTTTAACGAGCAACTTATTTAACGCTTAAGGTGAGTTTCCACTCATACGTTTTTCTACGGGAAAGGGAAAGGAAACGTAAAAATAATCACGTGAGCATGCGCAGTTTTCTTTTGGACAAATAAAATCTTTTATTACGGATGCTCACGTAATTATTTTTTCCTTTCCTATCCCGTTCCCGTAGAAAAACGGATGAGTGGAATCTCGCTTTTAAAGCGAGTTTCCACTCATCCGTTTTTTTCACGGGAACGGGAAAGGGACGGGAAAAATAATCATGTGGGCATGCGTAGTATAAGTTTCAATATGTCCAAAGGAAAACTACGCATGCTCACGTGATTATTTTTCCCTTCCCTATCCCGTTCCCGTGAAAAAACGGATGAGTGGAAACGCACCTTTATAGGTATCTGCATACTAACGCATGCGCAAATATTACACTTTGTCTACTTATTTAACGGTTTACTTATTTAATGCAACACCGCCAGTGTAATTAGAGTAGGCCATGTTTTTTCTGCCTACAAGTATGCGCGTGCATCTTTTTTTGGAAACAAGAATGAAAACATTTGCAAGTCCATCTATAACTCCATGGTATTATTTAACTTTTTTTTTTTTTAATTTATTCATTTTAGGTGCCCCAAGAACTTCCTTATGTTCTTATTGCAGAGCACCGCGGAAGAGCATTTGAAAAAAAGTTCACGCCTCCTTCCTTACCGATGTTACAAATCTTGCCCAAAGGTGGCGTTGAACAACGGACCTCTAGCATCTTTTTTTTTTTTTTTTGCCGTTTAATATTACGATAACTAAATATATTTTACAATTTTTACATTAGTAAAGACAGGACTTCTAGAAGATCATGAGGTTCTTGTCATGAAGCTCTTTACAATATATGGTTAGTTTTTAATTAAAATACAATGTCTGTAGTGAAATAATAATACACCTTTATGCAAAAATATTTAAAAACCAAGATAAAATGTTAATAAGCCAAGATAAAATGTTAAAACAAATTATATACAAAATAAAACAACAACAGCAAAAAAAGCAATTAAAAATAAATCAAGATATTTTTAATTATAAATATAATTTTTTTAAGTTTTTGTTTGAATGAAGCAAAAGTCAGTTGGGTGGAAAAATCAAAATTTGGTAAAACTATTTTGTTCCAGAGATAAGGACCTCCGTAAGAAACAAAAAACTGGTCTTTGTAATGCAAAATTTGTTAAATTTTGTTCTGCAAATAGGTTCATGTACAAAATTTTTATTTCTAAGTAAATATTTATTAATTGGGTTTAGAGAAAAAAGGTCTTTAAAGACAGGTAAAGTTAAATTGTTTTTCCTCATGTAGATAAAGCATAAAACTTTATAAACATTGAGTTCGTAAATATTAAGTATTTTCATCTCCATAAATAATGGTTTGGAATGAGTAAAACGATCCGCAAAATTAATCAATCGGATCGCATGCTTCTGACGGTGAAAAAGGCATTTTAGCTTACTTTTTTCGGTGCTTCCCCACGCTATGTTGGCATAATTAATATAGGTGTGAATAAATGAGTAATAGAGTTGGGTTAAGGCTTTTTTGTTTAAATATGATCTGGATTTATATAAGACTCCGTTACTTTTAGATATAGCATTAGTATTTTCTACCCTGATCCTATACTTTATAAAAAAACTTTTGTTGCCCAATTGATACTTACACCGTAAAAAATATGAGCTAAAATATTTATATGGATGGATGAATGGGTTCAAGTAGAGTAAAATTTGCAACGTCAATGTTTCAATAGGACCTAAAGACAAAAAACAAGTATTTAATGGACTTGCATTACATCTGAAGAGCTGTTATTCTGATATCAAACTTACGCCAAACAAAAAGGAATCTAAGATCTAAAAATAAAGATGCTTTAATCTAAACTAAAAGATATACAGCTTTAATTTTTATCATCCGTTCCAATCTAAAGTTCTAAACTGGGTACAGACCTTTAAAATTGCCTTTAGTTCAAAAATAGGCCAAAAATTTCATAAACCAATGTTTGAATGACAATTTATATGCCGGATTTTTAAGGTCCCACACTCTCGTTGCTTCGAATTACGAAGTGAGAGAAACAACGCAAACGCATTGTCAGAATTACATCACGGGTATATAGAAAAGACGGTTCATTTTATTTTCAAAGACTGGAAACATGTAAAATTCTATATTGCTTGTATGCTATTTGATGAAAGTTATACCGGGAATGCTTGAAAAGTATTTGTAATCTTTTGACTTTGAACTATTGGTGAAGTATTTTAATTTTGTAATTGACACCAATAAATTAGAACAATTTCAGGTGGATTGCTCAGTTGGTTAAAGTGTCAATCAAAATTTTAAGATATAGACTGTTTTGCGGCACGAATTCATATCCGGCAACCACCAACTCAGCGCTTGAGTACGCAGAAATATTAGTCAATAACGGACGCTACTTTGGATTAGTCTTTATGAGTGTTCTTTTTGGGTGTTCCTACGAAGCCAACAATATTTTTTGGATATAAGAACATTGTATAACAAAATATAGCATGAAGTTCAAATAAATTAAGTTGCCCAGAGGTTGTGTTGAACCACGTATCTCCAACTTCTGAGGCAAGCGCGCTAACCACTGCGCTACGGTTGCTTATAGATACACACTCACTATACACAAGGAACCCTGTTTAAAAGTGTATTGGGTTTTAAAAATAACTACTAAGTTTAACACTTTATTTGTTTTAATCTAATGGTCGTCAAACCTGACATTTTTTTGTTCCAAAAATCGATAGGACTTTATTTTAACAAGGGGTAAAAATTAAACTGTTATATTAAAAATATATTCATCAACGTGTTTTAAATATCATTTCTTAGCGTTTTGGAACGATGACCACGCATAGTTTGGAACCTCCCGTAATGTTCAAAACTCAATCATTTAAGAAAAGGTTTTTGAATCTAATGATTTATGTTCAAAACTTTTAAACTTGATTATTCTAAAAAATGGAATTGAATTTAAAACTTGATTTATATAAATTTTATTGTAATCAAGAATTTAATTATTTTATCGTTGCCGAACATCTGGGGTTGAGACAAATATTATTTAGTATTTTTGTTTCCAGACTCCAATCACCGCGATTTTTCAAAGCATCTTTGTTTGACATAAATCAAGAGGCAATAAAGACTTTTTTATTTCCTCCAAATTCCCGAGCAATTAGTGACAGTAATAATGGAGATAATAATTGTCTTTACTTTTTTACGCAAAGGGCCATCCATAAAGGACGTCACCATTTTTAGCCAATTTTTGACCCCTCCCCTCCCTTTGTCACCGGTTGTCCTTTTTCCCTATACCCCTGGAAAAGGACGTCATAAAATTCTGACCCCCGTCCCTATTTTTAACACCAAAAATTCATCTTGCAATGATGTTTGAATCTGCTGTACACCTTTGAAAAATAAAATTAAAAATATTCTCATACATTATCTTCTCAAAAACACATGTTTACGTAGTTTTCCATGTTAATTAAACTAAAATAAAAAATCTATGAAGTGACGTCCTTTTCTGACAACCTCCCCCTCCCCCTCCCCTTGTCCTTTTTAACTCGATCCCCTCCCACCCTATTTGGATGAAGCCCTTTATGGATGGCCCCTAACCTAATACAGAAAACTCACCGTTAACAAATTAATAAAATATATATATTAATATATTTATTTTTAATGTTATGTATATATGTTTTAAATGCTTTGTATATTTGTTTTTAATGTTAAGCATATGCTTATAATGTTATTTATATATGTTTTTAATGTTATGTATATATGTTTAAACCTATTTCGAAAACCATTTATTATACGAGGCTGTCACAGTGATTTAATATTATATATTTTTTGTATTTTTATAAGTCGATAAAATT
This sequence comes from Hydra vulgaris, assembly GCF_022113875.1. Taxonomy (NCBI): domain Eukaryota; kingdom Metazoa; phylum Cnidaria; class Hydrozoa; order Anthoathecata; family Hydridae; genus Hydra; species Hydra vulgaris. Next base: position 18,381,728 of record NC_061167.1, on the reverse strand, counting down.
TTAACAATGACTTGAACTACGGTTTGATGCTTAGTTAACAGCACTTGCTCAAGCGAACCTTTTAGTTTCAAAGACTTTACGTTTGGATTTGTTTCATCTTTCGTATATATGTCACACGACTTTAACCATATCTACAAAAACAAAACAAAAAGCGATAATATATATTTAAACATTTTGTGGTCCAAGATGTGACGATGATTTTTTTTTAAAAAAGAAGGTTAATTTTTTTTTTTTTGAGATTGATCTACATACAATTTTTTTAAATTTTGGCTGTCTTATAAACCTATGGAACAAATAAGGACCTATTTGTTCTTTTCATAACATTATCTAAACCAGCAAAAAGTATATACTATTTACAATATCCAGATAAAATTGATCACTCATAAAACTCTTTAAAGTACTTTCTTTTACCGTTTTGTACATAAATTAAACTTTTTACAAATTTTCAAGTTTTTACAAGTGCCACACTTGAAAAATGGCCTGGCTTCAATCTTTTTCGAACAGACATTGCATCTCGCTCGTCTTCAATTGTGCTCTGACCAATGAATTCCAAGATTTTCTATACGACTTGATGGGGCTACTGAATAGTTTGACTTTCTTTTGTTACTAGTAAGTCTATTGGAAGGAAGTGATCACATTGGTCTGCCAAGATTCTTTAGTGGCTTTCCTTTTACAACCATGGATTGGGCAACTGATCTTCGAAAATGAAATTTTTGGCCATGGATTGCGCAACTTCGAAAGTCAAGAAGACTGATATTTTCATTGAACATTTTTTGTAAACAACATTGCATATTGTCCAACAAGTCCGAAAATGCCACCACCTTTTAGATTTTCTAGAAGTTTCCATGACAACATATAGTTGTCATGGACGAAGCTTATCAGCTTTATCAACACCTCCTATAAAGGTGTTATAATCTTTTACTGCTTTTGGACCACAAATCATTGATACTGCTCCACCTTGTTCTTTCTCTTTATTTGTGATGTATCTGTTCCATGATAATTTGAAATAACTTAAACAGGTTTGTCATTCTCCCATTTAAAAACTACAACTCGATCTTTAGATGTTTGATAATCAAAGTCGCCTGGCTCTAGGGACTTAAGCCTTGTGGCAGGTTCACACTGCCACAAGTACTTTCTTTTTGTACGTTCCACACTTTAGAACCTGACGAGAGAGTAAGTATGTTTTCGTTAGTGGAACAGATGTGAAGATATTATCAATAAAAACTTCATGAAACATTCCTTTCAATGATTTTGTCATTTGATAAATTACATTTACTCCTCAAACAAAATACTTAGGCATAGCAGGATCAATTCTACAATTATCATTTCCTTGATACACTTTGAATTTGTAAACCTATATCTGCTAAGGACCAAAGTTTATAACCTCTTTTTTATTAGTTTCATAGGATCAAATTGCTTTAGCGAGCTCTTTGAAAAGAATCACGCGAACCGAATCAATATTAACCGAACGTAATACACTGTATAATTTACCGAACCGAATCAATATTAACCGAACGTAATACACTGTATAATTTAGTAAACAATTTAAGCTGTAGCATTTTAAAAGGTTTAAAATGCTACAGTTAAAAGATTAAAATCAGTATCTGCGTTATTGTCATTGACGTGGATATTAGATAGCATCTGTAAAAATCTATTCTAAAATAATGCATTTGAAAAAAATGGTACAGGCAAATCTTGTTAGCCAATCCAATGTTTTCATGATGGTAATGCATGCTATTCCATCACCATTTTAATCCCCATAAATGCAAACACGTCAGGTTTTGACAGAAACATTTTTTGTTTCTGATAGATATACAAATTACTTTCTAAGAAGATGGAATCCATTATTTCATCATCAAAATATTTAAAAAAATAACCAGCTGGTTTTTGACAGTCAGCAAAATGCACTTTGACAGATTCTAAAATATAAATGTAAAATAAATTAAAATGTGCCTAATTATTATGAAGAACAACAAAAAAATAAATGTTATTTGGTTAGTGAATGTGAATATATTCTCAATGAGTTTATTCTGAATGAAAAAAAAATAAAAATAAAAAAAAAAGCATCTTCAGGTTAATTAAAGCTTGATACAAATTCAATCTTTTCAATCTTGCTTCACTTTTTATCTCGTTCTACATTATAGTTATTTTTATCTGAAAAATTATTGTCAGAGGTATATCACTTGAGAAATCAGATGACTCATATTCAGAAACATCGACTTCAACTTGCTCGATGAATGATTCATCTTTATAGCGTTGCTCAGCATGCAGCAGTCTATCAAAATTCAGCTCATCATCTGAATAGTCAAAAAAATCACTGTCTCCTCCAGGAGATAGTGATTTATCTTCTAAAATTATTATTGCAGTTGAGGCAGCAGTATAATACTTTCTATGTTACATTTTTTTCTTCTATTTAAGCACAAAATTAAAAAAATCAAAATCAAATACTTGTAATGTATTCTAAATACTAAAAATGTATTGTAAAACTTGTAAATAAATAAAATACATACAAAACAGAGATCTGTTACCGTTATACATACAAAACAGAGTTTGATCTGATTACTGTTAAAGATCTGATTACTGTTAAAGAACACAACTCAAAAAGTTTTGAAGAGTCTGTAATAATTTAATAAAGAATAATAAAGTTTTTTTCTCATATTAAAATCAAAACATGCGCATCCATAGTTTACCTTAATAAAAATTAGTATTTATGCAATTAAAGTGCTATAAATGGTGCTAAATGTTAGTCTAAGATATAGCCAAACAATTACAAAGATATGCAATCGAAATTTTTGTGTTTCTTAACTCCAAGTGAATAGCCATTGCGTCTTAAGTGGACTGGGACATAATGTTCCATCGGACCACAATGGGTTAAATTTAATATAAATCTTTTTCAATTAACTTAAATTTTTTTTGCACCTGAAACAAACTCTTTAGTAAACTTCTAACAACCTACCTATTTTCTAAGATTAGGTGACCTATTTTCATGTACTCTCAAGTGCTTAATACACTGGGAAATTTGGAGGAAGTAACATACAAACCAATTAATAACATGTGCTACTGTTAGTGATCCTTTTGTGTCTTTTTTGTCTTTGAAATGATTTAAATTTAAAAGTTTCTTTCGAAACAGTATGTAGGCAGTTATTAGAAAGCAAATTATTAGCTAGAAGTCCAAGGAAAGTTCTTAGTTTGAAAAAAAGGTACATTGTAGCATGAAAACATTTTGCAAAGGCACATGAAAATTGGCCTGCTTCAAAATGGTGGAACATTTTGTGGTCAGATGAAGGCAAAATTGTTTTAATTAGGCCATGTGAACACAGGGTATATGAAAAAAGGCCACCTAACTCTTTCTACAAACTACAATGCACTAGAAAAACTGTTCAATAAAGCGGATCAAAAATAAATATTTAGTGTTATTTTTCTTATTATGGCGTAAAGGTTTATTTATAAGATTTATGGACCAACATGTCTGCAAATTTTACAAAACACCATATTGCCTTATGCAGAAGAAGATATGCAGATAAAAAATAATAAGGATTGCCTTAATTATTTTTGTTGCTATTTTTATTTTTATTGTCGTTACTTTTATTTTTATTGTTATTTTCTTTTAAAAACAGACTATTTTTGGCTTTCCAACAATCTCTTGAAATTTTCACAAAATAAATCTCATTTTCTGTTTATATATTTCTTTTAAATTAAATTTTGTTATAATGAGGACACATACAAAATTTTGTTATAACGAGGAAACATAAAAAACACATCATCATTGTCATTACTGCTAATGTTTTAAAAAAAAGATGTTCTGTGAAAATTCCTTCTTAATAATAATTCTAATGGTTTTGTAAAGTTTTAAAGCAAGCTGGTAATTAGTTAACATTTGTAAAGAAAAAATACAATAATAGAATTAAAAAAAAACAAACTATTTATTAGAAATCTACCTCATTTTTATCATTTGATATTGAATCGCTATATTTACTTGTCCAAATGAGCTGTACAGGAACCATACGAGGAAAAGGTCGCAGTTTATGAAGCATTCTTAATAATAAATAATCTTTAAATGGTATAAAAAAAAATGCATATATACAAACACTTATAACCTCACTGTGGACCCAGTGGTGGAAAAATAATACTTTTAGAGTTTATAAAAATTTTTACACTCTAAGCAACATAAATTTGCTATTAAATTAAAAAATGATTCTAGCTAATTCTAAACTTCTTAAGTAATAATATGTAATTTGGAAAATAGTAAAATTTCAAATTTTTAATGTACCTATAAAAGCTTAGTAAATTCATATGGTTTTCATTTAAAACGATTTCAAACCAACATAAAAATTAAATCCTTGTAACAAAATTAACTTTTGAATGATACTTTTGATTAATAGTTTTTAGCCAAATTTCAATTCATTAAAAAATGTCAATGAAAAGGCACAAGAGAATTATTTATTATTGATAGAAGCATTTAGCACAACGAGTCATTATGTGTAAAACCAAACTGCTTTAGGAATCATGAAATTTTTTTTGCAGAAAAAACAACAAATTTACTGCAGCAAAAATGGTAAAATTCACCACTTATTACCACAGTTCACTCTTACAATGTTTTACGTGATATTGTCACATGTTTTAAATAATATTTGTATAAAAGAGAACCCAGGTACAATACAAATACAGGATAAAAATACTTATTGTTATATGCCAAATTAAAAAAAAAAAAAAAAAATGAAAGAAGGTAAATAAAAGCACATTATTACTATAATCAATTCAAAACTGTAAACAAATAGACAAACTTTAAAAAAAAGGCATTTCTCGATGATACGCCTGATCTGACAGACAAATAACCATGGGTATTATTCATCTGTCCAGGAAAATTTTGTGTCAATATTGTTGTAAAATGTGATGACAATTTTTTTATAAACTCTTTTTTTAAATTTTTTATAATTTTTTTTTTTTTTTAATTCTGATTCACTCCCAACAAGGCTGCAAGCAACCACTATTAAGTTGGGAGTTACTAGAAAAAAAGAATAGAGTTATAGAGCAAAGAAACGGTTAACAAAAGACTTAAAAAGTTGAAGGTTGTGTTATTCAGGAAAATATGAAGATGGGAGAGAGTTCCAAAGAGTTAAAGTGCAAGGAAAAAAACTAGGCAAATAAAAGTTTTTAGAGCATGCAGGGACAGATACAGTAAAAGAATGAGACTTTGCTGAATGAGAAGTCAAATGAAATTAAGTTTTAGTAATGGAACTAGAGGTGATAACTCCTTTGAGCAGCAACCATGACAGTATTTGTAGAAAAGAGAAAGAGATGCAACTTTATGACAATGGGAAAGAGGTTAGCAGATAGAGTGGGTCCAACTATGTTTACAAAGCGTTTTTAAATCTTGTCTAGAAGAGAAAGAGCATCATTAGAAAAACCAGCCCAAATATGACAACAATATTCCATACAGGGATGAATAAAAGATTTGTAGAGGTAGAAAATGGAATCAGGAGAGAAAATGGCGAGCACTATAAACAGAAGCAACCTTAGTATATGCTAACTTTGCAATCGATTGTATATATATATATTATTTTTATGAAAAGTCAGTAGTAAATGATAACCCAAGAAGACATAAAAAAGAGGACTCAGGAGAGGTTGTCATTAAATAATATAGGAATATCGACAGTACTGCAATAGTTGTTTGCAGTAAATAAATGTTTTTTTGAAGTTAAAATTTACAACCCAGTGTGAGCCCCAATCTGTTACAGAAGGGAGATCAGATTCAAGATCGACTGCCTGTTCTAAGCAATTGAAAAAAGAAGATTTTTTGTCAAGACAGGAGTATAAAGTTGAAAAAAGAAGATTTTTTGTCAAGACAGGAGCATAAAGTTGAGTCATCAGAAAAAGAGCTACTTTAGATCATTAATGTAGAAACAAAACAGGACCAAGAATAGAACCTTATTCAAATAATATACTTTCAAGATTGGTTTGGTCCATTGCAATTTGTGAAGGCGTAATTCGTCTTATGTATATTATTCACCAATGGTATAGTTTTCTTGTTATATGGTAGTGATGCAGTGCACTTCATAAGTAAAAAGCTTTTTTGATGTAAACGATAATAATCTTGCATCTCATAGCAAATGATAATAAACAAGAAATTTAATAAAAAAAGTAAAACAGTTCAATACTCAAAATAACTCTTGAATAAAATACTTACCTTAACTGTGATAGACTTTCATTTAGATAGAAATGCTCTTCAACAATGCTGCTGACATGACCAGGTTTACATTGTAGATATTTCTAAACAAACAAATAAAGAAGAAATCAAAATAAAAAAAAACAACTAAATTTTATTTATAAATTTTTTTTGTCAAAAAATGATCTTCAATCCTCACACTAACCTAATTTTTAACTTTATAAGAAGGTTATATGAAATGAAGTGCTCCGCAGTCAGAACATCGATCAAAAAAGTAGAAAAAAAATATATATATATAATAACTGTTGCTGTACTTTTAAGTAAATTATTTAAAATTATTATTTTTCTGTAAGTTCAAAAGAAATTTAAAAAAAAGAGCAAAATTTTTAAATAAAATTTAAAAAAAAAAATTTTGAAAGCTGATTGAATTTTTTCAATTTAATTTATTATTAGGACTTTTATTATTTTAGAAAAAATCAGTTTCTAGAATTTAACATTAAAAAAAAAATTTGTTTCATCATATAAAAAAACTGTCTAGTTAACAGTTAGCAACTTGAAACCTAAAGTGTACAAAATAAATTAGAATGCTCCACACTTTAGTATGCAGGGATAAGGTTACATGCATACATACATAATATATATAAATATTATCACTTGGAGGGGACATTTGAGCTTGAAAAGGATTTCACTACTGCTGCATCATGGGCTCTAAGTCGCAGGTGAATTTTAACTCAAATTTTTCAACTAATCATTATCAC